>OX621243.1:32483250-33724875 GCA_951640165.1 Pseudoips prasinana | reverse complement strand
CCAACGGAGATAAGAATCTACACTGATGGGTCAAAAACCGACTCCGGAACAGGAGTGGGAGTTTTCTCAAATGACCTGAACATCAAAATATCAAGGCCCCTAAGTACGTTCAACACTGTATACCAGGCTGAGTGTGTTGGCATCATCCTTGCAGCACATGCAATTAAGGCTAGAAAAATCACAAACACGGCATACGCATACTATCTGATAGCGCATCAGTACTCCAATCCTTGGAAAGATACCACTTTGCCTCGGGATTAATACTGGAATGCCATAACGCACTGGAACATGTTGCGGGACACTACAACAACACAATAACTCTACAATGGATCAAAGGACACAGCGGTGGGCAATGATGCAGCTGACGAGCTAGCCAGGAGAGGCTCAAACACAGCGGCCATTGGACCGGAACCAACTGTGCCCATACCCTTCACTCAAATACGTAGATGGCTACAAAAACACACACACACACAGTCCGAGATTTGGTGGTCCTCAGCATCGGGCTGTAGACAATCCAAAGAAGCAATGCCATGCCTGGATGGTAAGCTGAAGTGGCGTCTACTACGGCTCAACAGGAAAAACCTACGAGTTGTGGTGGGGACCATCACCGGACACTGCTCACTCAACAAACACTTTCACACTATTGGCATAACTGACAGCCCTCTGTGTAGAGCGTGCATGGACGCTGACGAAACGGTCGCGCATGTGCTCCTCGAGTGCACAGGCATCGTGAAAATCCGGAGAGAAACCTTGGGCTCACCAAGAACTCTTCCGGAGGCCCTGAGAAGTTTGGGAGATCTAATATGCTTCTGGAAGGAGGTGGGCTGGATGGAGTAAAGGCCACCGTGGCTTACGTACAATGGTCCACATCGGGACTAAGTGCGGAAACCAGACCCACTGGCATATTGGTGGGTCAAGATGATGATGATGAAGACTTTGCTGTCTGTCTGTCCATCTGTCACCAGGCTGTATCTCATAAACCGTGTTAGTTAGACAGTTGAAATGTATAGTTACAGGTATAGTACAAAAGATTTGTACACTAGCAACTGCCCGATCACTATAACTCCTTTCTCCTGTGACTACCTAGGTTACCTTATGCTTATGTGATAAAGTTGAAAATCTATAAAAGAAATTTGACAGATTAGGATAACTGGATGTGCTGGCGTCTATACTATTATAATTTGTATGTTGTCGCTTTGTATTAGTTATGTAGGTGTATAATAAAGAATTTATCTATCTATCTACCTAATAAAAACATGTCATTAAGATGATTTTATTATAATGTTAGCTATTTTGTTTGCAATCTCATATTTTTGCGATTACCACAGACTATTTTATAAAGAGTAGAATCAAAAGCAACACCGCAAAGAGCGCAAGGATTGTAAGATTGCGCTGCCGCCTAATTAATGTCCAGATTATTTTATTTTCAAAGTGAGCTTTACATATTTATGCAGTCAAGTTCAGTCCCATTACTTAACTAGTAGCTTCGTAATTTTCGTAAGTTTTTTATGAGTACCTAATCAGAGACCATTTTTAGCGAGTAACTTGTACCTATGTGGTATCAAATTTAGGGAATATTAATAGGTCAATAATAAATCTTAATTTGATCAGCACAATATATATATACTATAAGAAGCGGCTAAGAGAGTCGCCTCGCCGCTTCGTGTCGTGGGTTCGATTCTCGCGCCGGACCATAAATAGTTGTTCTGAGTCTGGATGTAATTTGTGTCCGTCTATTATATATTTGTAAATTATCCCGCGACACAGTGATTAAATTCACTAATGCAGGCTTGTCTTTTTTTTCTAAATTATGTATATATTTGATTGCTGTTATATACCGCTTGAAACAAAAATTGTTTTTTCAAGCGGTACAATAACTTGTTATTTAATTTAGGGCTACGTCACACATGACCAGAAGTTCCAATCACAAAAAAAAATAATTACACTAGCGCTCTGCTGACAGCCCTATAAAACGCGCAATAAACGCGCGCGTAAAAAGGCGCGCAACGCACACGCATTTTATTTCCACGGAGTACGTAACACAATGATATTTTTGTCGCGCGATTTCATGACCGAGATTTATCGCGTCGCGGGGTGTCGCACGGGAATTGCTGCGACTAGGAATTGTCTATTGAATAACTATTGGGTTTAAATCACATCTGCTGCAACCCTAACGTGGTGTTAGAAATTGCCGACGATGCTTTTATAGTTTTCTTTGTGAGACATCTTTTATATTTGTGGTGTCTTTGCTGTTTTTACTGTAAGGTATAGATTTATGGATGATGTTCGGAAGAACTGTCCTCTTAATTATAAAATCTGATGCAGTGGCACTTTGTAACTGTCCATCCCTTTACGGTAGCGCGTCGATAAATACCTATAAAGCTATGCTCACATATTACGCCCCAATTGACGGCCAATTCTGTTGCTATCTCATCTAATTAATTGTGAAGGACAGAGACCAAAGAGCAGACGATTACGATAACTCTTCTGCTGCGATCATGCCCACGTAAAGTAGATATTGTTTACCTGTGGTAACGTATAACGAGGATAAAAAATCTCTATTAGATCGTTCCAGAACCTTCACATCATATAGTAGAAACAGAAATACGTGGTACGTGGTAAACATATTCCGGGTCGGACCAAAAACAAGTCATATTGTGATTTTTGTGCTAAGAAAAATGCCTGTACAAATATATTATGCTATTACTTTACGTATATGACGTTTATAAACGGCCATGCAAACTCAAAGACTTAATGTAATAGCAAATACGGCTATTTTTTGCAATGGTGTATGACTGAAACTAATTTAGATAGACTTTAATACCACGGTGCTTGGAATAATGAGCAATTTAGCAACCAAAAATATTATTTTGTTCAGGTAAAATATTCAGCAGGTTGGTTTGCGTACGAATGGGTACTAACAACCTTATTAATAGGTTGTTAGTACCCATTAGTACGCATTCGCAAAACGCTGCACAATTCATACCACCAGTAATGCACTATACTGCAGTCCCATGTTACGTTAAGAACGGTTAATGTTTCATTCATTCAGTACTTTTGCCGTTACGACTAGAAAGAAGCCAGTTAGCAGAGATCCCTTGCTTGAGAGGGCACCATCTTTCCTGCACCTGACTTCTTTTTAATCATGTCGGCGCTGTTCCTGACCACTTTTCAGTCGTATGGGCTAGTCTATTTCATCGGGTCATAAATTTGAGGAATAGACAGCATTAACAAAAATACAAATTCATTTTATGCATTATTACACAAATACTGTGTATAACAAATTTGTTGGCGTCTCTTTTTTTTAGGCCTATAAATGCCTGTGCTATAAGACGCCTCTCCTTCATTCATTAAGTATGAATTTTAAAAACAATTCAAATCGAAAAAAATATATACGTATTACCAAGTAATAAGGTCATTTTTCTTCTTAAGAGGCCTCTTACAGTCCACTAGCGCCGCCAATCGAAAAAATGTCATAACTCGTAAATAGAATCAAAAATTCAAAATATGTTCCATTATTACTGTGGAAAAGGCAATAATAATAATTGTATAATACCTTATCAACACTTGAAATATAGCTGTTTAGCTAAATCGTGCATTCAAAACATAAACGGCCGTTTTTGTTACAAATGCACGATTTAGCTAAACAGCTATATTTCAAGTGTTGACAATGTTTTATAAAATTACGTTATTGCCTTTTCTACGGTAATAATAGACCACATTTTGTATTTTTGATTCTATTTACGAGTTATGACATTTTTTCGATTGGCGGCGCTAGTGGACTGTAATAGGCCCCTTAACATATTATACATTTAAGTCTTTGCGCACACTCTTGTGCACTACTATACTATGACCCGCGCAGATGACTAGTCTCTATCGAGACTGGCCATATCACAATTCGACCTGGAGGACATTTACATATTATTATATAGAGGCAGCCATTTTGTTTTTTTTTTTTTAAATGAGGCAAACGAGCGTTATGTTCACCCGTTAGTAAGTGATTGTCATTTAAACTTTGTTTAATCGAATGGTTACAATTGAAACATGGTTAAGACATTGCTATACAATTTCGAATTTAAGAACCCTTCATAAGAAATGCTAAATTTCACCCCCTAACTTTCAGTAAGTACTATCCATGTTAACATAGTCTAAATAGAAGTCGCAATACTGTAAAACAGCTTTCGCGCCAAGCGCCATGATTAAAACGAGGGAATGTTGCAATGACGGGTCGGTGAAACTAGCGCGGCGAGTAAATATTTTGACTATGTTGTAAAAGTAAATAAATATTTAAATATTTGAAGTAAAACTGTTTTGTGAATCATTTTTATTATTTATTTAAACGCTAGTAGTAGTAGCAGTGAACTAAGTTGCGTAATATACGTTTATTTATAGTGGCTTGATTTAATAGATTGATAAATAAATAAATGAAATAAAAAGGACATTTTACTTTAAATATAATATATAACCTCGACGGTCACCGTAGCCTAGTTGGTAGAGCTCCTGCCTACGAAGCTAGTGGTCCTGGGTTCGAATCCCGGTAAGTGCAAATATTTGTGTGATTAGCACGAACATTTGTTTCTGAGTCATGGATGTTTTCTATGTATTTAAGTATTTATGTATCTATATAAGTATGTATATCGTCTCATGGTACCCATAGTACAAGCTTTGCTTAGTTTGGGTCTAGGGTGATCTGTGTGACATTGTCCCTAGATATTATTATTATTAACCTGGGACATTATTTACATACGGCCATCTGATCCCAAACTAAGCAGAGTTTGTACTATGGAAACCAGATAACTGATATATTACATATACAACGTTTTTTGTAAATACGTACTTATATAGATAATTACACCCAGACTCAAAACAAACAGACATGTTCATGCACACAAACATGGGAATCGAACACACGACCTCAGACGTGAAAAGCAAGCATTTGCCAACCACTCCAACAGGCCCGTCAAAATGGTTGGTTGGTTGGTTTTTTAGTCAGTTAGTACAACGTATAGCATGCAGTGTTATATTGTCACGTAAAATTTGAGACAAGTGTACGTACAGACTGGACAACGTAGTCTTATGTAATAGTAATAATATCGTCCATATACCGGCCCTCAACTGAGGCCTAAACACACATTGTGGAGATTATGTCCGCCTTTTCTTTCTAATCTGCCTCTCCTAATACTAATCTTCGGCAGTTTGCAAACAAACAAAGAACATTAGGATAGTAAAATGTTTGTGTAAAGGCTTCAACAGTAGTATTTTGACAACGAAATTGGGCTCACAAAGTGGTTCATTCGTTGTGTAATGGTATTAATTTATTTTGCCGTCAGTTCTAGGGGGTAGCGTTAATCTTGATTAACTAGTTAGATAATCGCAACAAATCGGGGTTGAAATTGTTTTACTTATCTACGTTTCGTTTGTTTTCAGGGTTCCGTACCTGAAAAAGAAAAAGAAATTATTATTGAATCACGTCGTCCTCCATGTGTCATCAGGAACGTGTAGCAGTATCCAGATTAAATTACATACTCAAGTTGATAATACCTTAGAGCTGTAAAAAACTTTATAACTTCTAAGTTAATATAATAAAAAGATACAGCTGTTTATTATGCATATTTTGAGAGTCTCAAATTATTGGAGTCGAATGCCACCTCGAAAGTTGGTTTTAGTTTAAGCGTTTTAGCTTGAGCACAACATATTTTGACCCCTGGGTATCACTAAAAGGTAGCAAAATATCTACTGAGATCTAAAACGTGCGTAACTAGTCTTACTAGATGAGTAAGATCTAACTGAATAAGGAATCTATGTGAGATCTAAAAAGTGTTTAACTAGTCTTACTACATGAGTAAGGTCTATCTGAATAATGAATATATATGCGATCTAAAAAGCGCTTTGCTAGTCTTACTAGATGGGTAAGGTCTATCTGAATAAGAAATCTATATGAGATCTAAAAAGTGCTTAACTAGTCTTACTAGATGACTAAGATCTATCTGAACAAAGAATCTATCTGAGATCTAAAAAGTGTTTAACTAGTCTTAATAGATGAATAAAGTCTATTTAAATAAGGAATCTATCTGAGATCTTAAAAGTGCTTAACAAGTCTTACTAGATATTTGTTTTATTTATTTAATAAGTTATATAAAACCATATGGGTCTTAAACTGGGCGTAACAGAAACTCATTAGAAGATCTATTTGAATAAAGAATCTATCTGAGATTAATAGATGAGTAAAGTCTATTTGAATAAGGAATCTATCTGAGATCTTAAAAGGTGCTTAACTAGAACTAGATAACCTACTCGATGAGCAAGGATCTTTAAGCATTCTTATTTTTATTTATATAGCTTATCGGCATGCTCGCCCACCCGCTCACCCACCCGCGAACTAGAATGGCCGAAAACTATGGAATACAGTTTGTACTCAAGACACATTATAACTAATGAACACAATAAAAGTTTTAAAGTTGGATTTACAGCCGCTAGATCATTACAGCCACTAGATCAACAAACTTTATGAACCAGCATTGTACTGCAATGTTAATATTGACGCCATTGGAACACTACTGCAAATGAATGGTCTGCCGAAATTGTGGCGGAACCTTTGGCCCGATATTTACGGGAAGTGCGGTTTCACACCGCTCTTTTGTTTGAATCTGAAATTCAGTTTTAATTTTGTTGGTTTTGGTTAATTCAAATGCTTTGTTTATTTAGATGCAAAAGTGTTGAACGCTAACCACTGAAAATTACTTCTAAAGTCAATTATCAATAGTATTAACATTTGATCGACTAACTAAGACCATACGTATAAAGTTGGTATGTGAGGGACTAAATTTTTATAAATCAGCGATTGAACTGTGGTTCCGTGTCCCGAGTTGCTATATAAGATTGTAATTCATCTTAACCTCTTGGTTGGAGTAGCAGTGGATAAGATGAATTTCAATTTTATAACAAACTGGAATAACAGTCAATTATGAGCTTTGCTGTGTATGACACGTGTATTAAAAGATAATATGCTAGACCCATTCGTTTAAATAGTTTGCGTATGAGATGCAGCCTTTTAAATTGATTGTGTTGAATATTTACATTAGATAGATTTATAACTCTGCATGATGATGGTGTGCGCATGAGAAATATTTTAATAATAATATATTATTATTTGCAGGTATAAGTTTATCGGTTTTCTACTGGCTGTTTCATTGAGAACCTGCTCAAGACCTGGATGAACTTTTCTCTTGACCTCCTTGTCCCCTTTTTAATCGGACTACCAGGCGTCGGGATGGTCTACAACGTTTTGTTGTTGACATCCCAGCATGCCGTACGAATTGATTTGCTTCTTCTGTCATCATACGCATGGCTAAGCTGTGGAATACTCTCCCGAAGGACGTGTTTCCAGACTCATATAACATGGTTTATCCCTTTCCTGGGCAGTGGTCATATAGTTGCCACCATATTTTGAACTCTATGGGCTTATAATAAAGTTCAAAACTAATAAATTAAAACTATACCTACTGCCTTATAAAGGGTTATTCAAGGCTGGAGTGTACAGACATCTCATGGGCACACGCGGTCCATCTTCGACCATATCACTAAAATTTGTGATTCATGTCTGATTTAGTTGTAATAGCGACATGAGAGGTCAGGTCAGGTCGAATCACGATAGACGACAAGGCATAATACCGCCAACTGCTATATACGAGTACTTCGGGCTGATACGGAGAGTTATTCCTTTTACAACAAAATAACTTTTTAGTAGAGGTAGGGCATAGCGTTCATTCGCTCAAGGAGCAGCCCGACTGGGGAACTACCTCCACCTTACAGAAGACACTCCTTAATAATAACATTATTATTTAATTTTTATTAATTAATTTTAACTAAATATTATTAATTAAATTTAACATTATTATTAATTAATTTTAATTTTGTGTTTCCGAGTGTGAGTAAAGTCGCCAGAGCTCATTGGGGTGGGGGGAAGAGTCAGCAACACTTGTTTGCTGACTTTTAAAGGCCGGCAACGCACCCGCGACACCTCTGGTGTTGCGAGTGTCCATGGGAGGCGGTGATCACTTAGCATCAAGTGTCCCACTTGCTCGTTTGTCGCCCTCTGATGTAAAAAAAAATAATAACTTTTTGACCCGACCCGGGATTTGAAATTAGGACGTTATTATCTGCGGTTGAATACGTGACCACTAGACCAACGACGCAGACAACATTCTTAAAATATATAACATGCCTCATCTTTTCTCTAACTGTCGGGGGCAAAATAGATTTACCTACTTCAAAGCCCCGTTCACGGGCGCGAATGTAAAGGATTTGTTAGAAAATCTGACATATCGCAGCCATCTATTGAAGTGTGAAAGTCGCCAATGTCACTATCGAGTTGCGCGCAACAAAGAGACAACGCATTTGCATTCCCATTAGTACGACGTTGTCGTGCAGCCGACGTTGCGTTGTTGACAAATGCGAGGCGACAACCGAGCCCGGTTGAAATGTTGGGACTGCCTTCGTCTAGCGGTAGCGTTCACAGTTCACATGGTCTGAATGGTCGAATTTAAACAAGTCTCTAGTTACCATTATGATTTGTTTATGAAATAATCGAAATATATCACCTACTTAATTCATAATACATACATACATAGACTCACGCCTGTTTCCCAGAAGGATGGACAAAGAACGGATTATCTCACCTCTTTTGCCTCATTTACTGTCATTATTTATATTCTTCATACATGCTCGCCGGTTAAGGGTACTTAGAACCTCTCCGATTTGGTCAGAGAATGTTCTACGAGGTCTTCATCTTCTGGTAGTCCCATTCACACAGGCCAGGTATGCTTCTTTTCATTCATAATAACCTAAGTATTCAATTCGGATCCGCTGTTTGCTTTGTTTTGTCTCCATCAAGCTCCCATAAGAACCTCCATGCCTGTTTTGCCTTATTCCTTTCATCTGGTCGTTAAATAGTTAATAGAACTATACCTGGCCTGTGTGAATGGTACAACCTCTAGGGGAAGACCTCGTAGAACTTTCTCTGACCAAATCGGAGACGTTCTCAAGAAAGGCAAGACCAGAAGTACCCTAAACCGGCGAGCATGTATAAAGAATATAATGACAATAAACGAGGCAAAAAAGGTGTGGAAAGATCGTGGCAAATAGAAATCCGTTGTCACTGCCTACCTCACTAGGAAACAGGCGTGAGTTTATGTATGTATGTACCTATAGTTCAACTTGCTACCTCATTTTATAGTTGCCTGCCGGAGCTTTTGACAAATTGGTTACTATCTACTCAATATTAGTGATTCGTTCTTAGTGTACTCAAATCGTAAACAAGATTGACCCATTTCTAGTCCCAAGCCACATGTACATGCAATGCTAATACTTAACCCACACTATCAGCCCCAACGCTCCTATAAAAACTGATTCGAAACACCATCCATACTCCGTTATCTAACAAATACCAGGTCTAGAACAACGCAAACATTGCGGCCCTAATGGGAAATGCAAATGCAGCGTTTATAGCCGTTGTTGCTCGATAGTATGCTACCGGGTTTAACAGTTATCTATTAGTGCTGGTGTTGGTACAGGGGAGTGCAAGTCATTTTTAGATGATTGAAACTAGATTTTGAATATCTGAATAGTGAAATGGGTCTCTTATGGATGGACTGGATTACTGATTTGGTTGATTGATTGACGGGCCCTTGGGCGTGGTTGGTAAATGCTTGCCTTTCACCTGCGCTCGTGGGTTCGATTTCCACCAAGGACAGATATTTGTGTGCATATGTCTTCTTGTCTATACGATTACCAGTGAAATGTGAAAATTAATAATAATAATAATATCTAGGGACAATGTCACACAGATTATCCTAGCCCCAAACTAAGCAAAGCTTGTACTATGGGTACCAGGCGACGATATACATACTTATATAGATAGATAAATACTTAAATACATAGAAAACATCCATGACTCAGAAACAAATATTCGTGCTCACCACACAAATATTTGCACTTACCGGGATTCAAACCCAGGACCACCAGCTTCGTAGGCAGGAGCACTACCAACTAGGCTACGGTGACCGTCAAATTAGATGTGCCTAGGCCTGTTTCCGACCTGATGTGCGATAACTGCTCTGTGATGTACAGAATTAGCAAAATAACAACTTTACACCTCAGATAAAGCTTTACACATTGATTAGACCTACAATTACAACCTTGTAATGGAAATCTGTTTTTTAACTTCAGCGGCACCCTGAGTGGTGGTCTTTACCCCATAAGTGCTCTTAGACTTGTGTTGACTACTTTTGTAAACTATGGACAGTAAACCTTCTGTTCTCGCCAGTCATCAGACTATATATAATTTTTGTAATTAATAAACTTAGTAATTATATACTGGGTAAAAAAATCTTTAACCTATAGAAAGTAACATTATAAGTGGGTAATATGCGCTGAGTTTCATTAAAAAAATGGAAGCCAAGGATTCAAAACCTTTCCTATAAAAGTTATTATTTGACTTATAGTACTAATCTATCGTTCTTTTTTACGATTTAATTGGTAGTTTAACTACCGAGGTAGATAAATGGTTAATATTGTTCAAATAGTGCAACGTTGAGTAGCACAGTAGACAAGGAGCTGCTTGGCATTATGTACGTTTGGGAGCCACAGTGTTCAATAATTACAAAGATTTCTAACAAATTTATTAAATAAATAAATAAAAATATGGTTTATTTCTCTCGTAAAAGTTCATATTTAATGACATTGCGATGTATAGACAATTTTTGCTTAATTAGAACTTTAGAGAGAGCTGGAGTCTGTACTAGACTCTAAACCTGTATGACAGATCTCCAGGCAATCTCCAATCTTGCATTTCTTAATCTGTTCTTGTCTTAATCTGAGCTTATTGACGAAACTCAATCATTAAGTTTCATTATATCTTTACAGTCCTCCTGTTTTATCATATATTGTTTAATCCTTCTTCATTAAACTGTCTTAAGTTCGGAAGTGATTGAAAAGGACCTTGACACAAGCGGAGAACATAAAGCTCAGAACGCCAATTCATTCCACAGACTTTATTTATAAAATTTTTACAGTTAAAGCAAGTCGGCTGTGTCGTGCCTAGCCATTACCTTTGAGACCAGCGATCAGTCAATCGTTTGAAGCAGAATAATAAAAGCGGTCTTTCTTATCTGAATCTCTAGTCCATCTATGTAGACTACACATAGATAGACTAGAGATTCAGATAAGAAAGAGGAAAGCTTCGATGTTAGGCCCATTGCACATACATGAAAGTCTTAAAGTATTCATAATGTTTACTATGAAACAATACAATAATACTCTTTATCACAAGTAGAAAATAAATAGTAGCATGATAACAAACAAAAACAAACAAAGGGCGGTCTTATCGACGACGGGCGATTTCCCAGACAAACTTAGGATGTACAAGAGTTGTATGATATGAAACAGAGTTAAAGGTGTAACAATTTAGTAAAAGGAGAAAGATAAAAGAAACCAGAAAGTAAGTAGCAAATAGGAGTACACCTACACTATAATCCTATATATCTGTTTTAAAACTGTTGTACAAAGTTATAAAACGTTTAATAATGAATTTCAAGTTACAGAGAATCGACACAGAACTATCTGTTAACTGTTAGTAAAATAATAACTGTATTGTTCATTTACTGATGGAAAGTCGATTCAATAACAGTAAATTTATTTTTACTTTCTCATTCATTCCGCCAAACAAAATACGTATTTACAAAGTAACCGTTTTACAAAGCACCAGAAATAACAATGAAACAAAACGATTGTCAAAAATTTCCGCATTTTAAAACCTGTGTATGTTTGTGAAAAAAATTCATTCGCATTAGTGATGGTAGATCGCACATAATTGAGTCGTGCGTGGAATTGACAGGTATTGTTCTTGGGTGAAATATAGCTCCAGGACACGGGAGAGACAAGCCCGGATTGTGGAAAATTTGACGGAAATAATGAAAAACTTGGCACTGATTTTCGATAGTTCGAAGTTTCTGCATTAAGATTTCAATTGTGTTTTTAGATGTCACTATGAAAACATTGGACATCACATATGCAGTGTCTATTGTATAATTTTATTAATCATCTAAATACATCATTAAAATATTAATTCGGAAATTTCAAATATCGAAAATCAATGCCAAGTTTTTCATTATTTCTTATGCAGCCAAAACATGTTAGGTGGAGACGATTTTACCTAACTTGTTTATTAACTTGATATTTTTACCTTATAATGTTTGGTGAAAATATTACTTGGAGATCCTGTACAAAATAATACAACATTCAACAATAGCAACATTGATTACACTTTGTTGATTGCGACCTTCGTGTAGAGGCTATTTAATCTATACTCATTTCAATTATTATATTCCATATCTATGTTTTAAAGAAAAACGAAAACAATAAATATATGGATCTATATGATCGGTACTCATGATACAGGAATAATATCTAGTCTTCTTCTTTACCGTATGGGCAGTGTCAGAGTTGTTGAAGCAACTTAATACGCCTCTGGCAGAGCTTAACTACTGTTATCTAACTACAATTACGGGAACGACGGCTTAATGTACTCTATGAAGGACAGAAATATTCAGAAATTAAAGCACTTTGACGGTCATTCAATCTCAATCACTAACGAATCAGTCAGAGCAACGCGCTATGAACCATTAATGTCTAGTTTGGAAACAAACTGGGCAACCAATTATTGAAATAAACTTCTTCTTCTACGTGTGGGTCACACAAATACTTGTCCTGTGCGGGGAACCAGCTTGAAATACCTCCATAGGTATACGCGTCAACTTTGGAAACAAACTGGGCAACCTTTATTGAAATAAACTTCTTCTTCTACGTGTGGGTCACACAAATAATTGTCCTGTGCGGGGAACCAGCTTGAAATACCTCCATAGGTATACGCGTCAACTTTGGAAACAAACTGGGCAACCTTTATTGAAATAAACTTCTTCTTCTACGTGTGGGTCACACAAATAATTGTCCTGTGCGGGGAACCAGCTTGAAATACCTCCATAGGTATACGCGTCAACTTTGGAAACAAACTGGGCAACCTTTATTGAAATAAACTTCTTCTTCTACGTGTGGGTCACACAAATAATTGTCCTGTGCGGGGAACCAGCTTGAAATACCTCCATAGGTATGCGCGTCAACTAGTAGTATAAGCAGACGCGACTACTTTAGTCTCTGTACCACACATACAACCGAAAAGATAGAATTATAAAATTATCTTCAAATAAATCTATCTAAGATGACCGTCTATATTTTAATCTTTGAAAACAATATACAACTACTTGAACATCTTGTAGTAAATAATATAACATTTATTGTCTGCAAGGTCTGCAAGGAAATCGGCTGCTTCAAAATATTGAGCGGAGTGTAGTGAAACAATATCTATACTTTTGCATTGATTTCAATAGGCAATTGTTTTTCTTTTTTGGGTGATTATTCCTCCATGCCGTGTCCGTTTTTTATGTATTCTGATGTATGCACTTACAAGTATGGTAAATTTGACACAATAGTCGTGCCTTTGTGTCAAATTTGAAGAAGATCGCTTCAGCCGCTCAGAAGGGTACGATAAGTATAAGTCGCCTAAAACAGAGCTTCTGTAACATTCAGCTCAAAAATATATTTCACTTAAATTACCACATAAATACAAAAAATGTAATACAATACAAATATTATTGTATTTCTCCGCTCCTGTTTAGCATGTACTATCATACGGTGAATATGTAAGGCAGATGTTCATATTAAAATCGGGCAGTAAACGCAAGCATTATGAGACAGTCTGTACCTTGAAGCTCATTTCTCTCAAGTCTTGTTATACTACGTGCGTGGTCCAAGCTAAAAGACATAGCGGTAATTTACCTACCTATATCAAACTTTACTTAGAGAAATATGATGGAAATTTGATAAACATCGTATTTTGATGATGAAAAAAATATGTTGAATAGGCACAAAGGGCAAATTTACATTTAATAAAAAATAACGCCCGAACAAGGGAAATAATTTCATGTATCATGGGGGTCTTCTACGAACATACAATTACGGGCACAAAGCATACCCAGACTCAGAGGAACAATTTATGGATCATACAAATAGTTGTCTATGCGGGGATCGTACCCGGAAGACGAGGGTGCTGATGTGTAAGCGAAGCGACTACCTTAACCTCTGCGCTACATGCGCAGTTTAAACCCGATATCTAAGTTTTGTATCATATAGACAATAAAAAGATGTACAAGGACTTAATATTTACAGTAAGTGCTGGTTAGAAGTAGTAGTGTAGAATGCTTTTAGTATAACTGCAACCTGATGGTAAGAGGATACCGTAATTTTTAACGCTTGCGACACATTCACGTGTTTTCAGCCGTGTTTTCGGCTACGTACCCCATCCCCATTGGTTCTAGTTACCGTAAAATTTTATGGACATCGTGCCCAGAACGCTAGCAATATTGCCACATTGCATGATCATTCGTAATCTCTTCCCTAAACATGGGCCGTCACAAGACAGACCACGTGTAGAGTAGATCAAACGTATTATATTTCGCGGCAAACCAACCGTTGTCCTCAAAATCCATTGTCTGGAATGTATGATGCTGAGCGATGGAATACGTATCATGTACGTCATTTAAAGATAGTCGCAGCTCAATTAAAGCTTTTACCGTCACTTTTGTGACTTGTACCTCACCGCGACTTGTAAGAAGACTTTCATTTGTCTCCAATCGGCTCGAAACGTTGACTGCTATTGCAAATGCCTTATTAAACGTCTACAGAATCTGACTGGCTTTTATTTTTCAAATGCCATTTATATTTATCCTAAGAAATCACTGCCAAGTTGTTTTTTTTACTCTATTTTTCGCTTTCATTTGCTACAATGAGTTGGAACTCATTTTCCTTTAGGATTACTAAGGTGCTTCAGATTAATACTGCCAGTTTAACATTATGGAGTTCTCTTATATAGTTAGATGCTGACCCCAGACCTAGTAGGCCTAGTAGGCCTAAAGACGTGACCACGATCAAAACCCCTATCTACATTAGCATACATTGCAAATTCCCATGAAAACTTGCCGTAATTTGAACCTAAGAAAATGTTAACCAATATTAAGTCGTCTCAATTTTTTTATAGAACAATAAATTAAATTACGTAATGCAGCAGATTCGTACGTGATGAGCTTACGGAAACCGTGCACTGCCAAAGTCAGCAGAGACTGAAACACGACTCAAAAGAAAATTATTGTCTTCAATTCTTTCATTTTAATATAGTAGTACTGAATTTAAAAATAATAGCTTAGAAAATTGTATTTTCTGAATTATTAAAAAAATATGTTATAAGACAAACCGCACGGACCGGACGGTCTACTATATTGGAACGAAGTTCCTTATCGCGCGTTGTGAAAGGGGGCTAGACGGAAAAAATTCTCACGAAAAGTTGTCACGACACTTTTTGCAGCTGTGCGGCGTGCGCATGTTTCTCTGTCTGTCTCTCTCTCTCTTATAGAAAGCAAGCCAGATATTTTCATTTCTATTTCGCATTGAACAGTGTGGTGTCGCGACGATAATTTTTGTTGAGTGTATACAGGTTTTTTGTACATAATAAATAATAAGAAATAACTTCGTTCCATCCGGGTGTCCCTTGACACCTCTCAAGTTTTTTTATTTTGTTACTTTTATACTGTTTCTACTATGTTTATGTACAATGCAGTACATTGTGATCTTGACAAGTAAAAGTGTATGTAAATACCCAAGTGCTGAATAAATTACATTATTTCATTTCATTATTTCATCATTATGGCTTATCACACTAATATTATAAAGGCGAAAGTTTGTGAGTGTGAGTATGTTTGTTACTTCTTCAAGGCTAAACGGCTGGAGGGATTTTAATAAAATTTGGTATAGAGGTTAGCTGATACTCTGGATTAACACATGGGCTATAATTTAAAAAGTTTTACGCATGTAAAACCGCGGGGCACAGCTAGTTATTTATAAAATTGACTCTTCTAGTTTCTATTATAATAATAATTTCTCAATTGATTTCATGAAATAAAAAAGACATGCTTAGAGATTAAACATTATTGTAAACCGTTATGCTCCGAATGCATAACATGTATTAGATTTAGTCATAGTTTTGAAATTATAATTACATCTTTATTTGCCTAGTCTAGGACACGTCAGTGGACACACTTCGTACTTGACAGCGTCTCTATTACATAGGCAATAAGGTTGGTTATCGTTTTAGAAGTGTATTTGCTTATGCACCGTAAACTACAATGCCTTTTAATATTTTTTTCTCGTTATTTAAAAGTTTACTTTTACCAATAATTGGATGGCCCCTGTTCCCTTGTTCCGTATCTTGAAGCCCACTCTTAGCACAATTGCATGTTTATAACAGTCTGTCCCGATCCAGGGACTTATTTCCTTAGGGCTAGAGCGTTGTCTTTTAATAAACATAGCACTTTTAGTGCTGTGGTCAAGTGAGACCATCAGAAATAAAGCTACTATGGCACCCATCTATAGACTGACCGCGTGCCTAAGTGCTTGACCTCGTTGATCATCTACGGAATGGCCAGAGGTAAGGGCTGAGAGCGCCGCCTATTAGTTATATAATATATTAATATGTATTTAAATATTGTAAGCTTTGGTGTGTCTGGGTGTAATTTGTGGACTTATACATACATAGACTCACGCCTGTTTCCCAAAGGGGTAGGCAGAGACAACGGACTTCCATTTGTCACAATCCTTTCACATCTCTTTCGCCTCATTTATTGTCATTATATTCTTCATACATGCTCGCCGGTTTAGGGTACCTGGCCTTTCTTGAGAACGTCTCCGATTTGGTCAGAGAATGTTCAACTTGTGGACCTATTTCCTCAATAAATGCGTTATCATTTACACCTAAATAAAATCAAATTTGAAATTAAAGAAAATTTATTGCATTTATTTCGCTATTTAAAAGCCCATAGTAACAGTACTTTACGACAAGTTGTTATACTTATATGTAGCTCTTTATCGGGTAACTAAAACCAAATCAGATACGTAGTACCTCCTACCTTATAAGACTACGTAATTCTAATCTGCCATCAAATTATTCACACTGGCGTAGTATCAGGAGGATCCTTTGGCATTACAGCCGCCGGCGGGATTCATTACATGCATAATGATCGCGATGGAGCCGAGGATAGAAAATGTCTACGCCGCAGCTGTTAACGTGTATATTTTTAGAAACGCTTCTTTTAAATGTTTATGTTTGTTTTAGTATGAACTTTTTTTAACGATGTGTATGGTTTTTGTAGCGGTTTTCAATGTTTTAGTGGAATTATCGGATCTGCTAAAATTTTTAGTAGATTTTGTATTACTTAATTGGAGTTGTTCAAGACGCCCAGTAGGCCTTTGACATGATCTAACGAGTATTACCTAATGAATTCAACCGAGGCCGACAGCCTAACGTGCATTGTACTCCGTACTTCGGAGGAGTACAGAGATGCTCAGAAATTAAACCAACTTGGCGGCTACCCATTTATGGATTGACCGCGAGCCTAGTTGCTTTACCCCACCGTCCGCTTACGGGCCGATGAGAGTAGTATAATAGATAGTTAGTAATAGTATTCCTGGTTGGATTCCGGCTATGGTGAGCTGTCAGCTCGACGGTTAATGCTGAAGTATTCGGGCAAACGCAAATGCATTCACATAATCTGATGGGCGTTGATGAAGCTGGCGTTCTTACCCGTGATAGCCGTATCACGGGTAAGAACGCCAGCTTTACGTGGTCTCCAAGCCACGGGCATATAAGACATCCAACTATCAAAGACCAGGTCTACTACTAGATATTTTACTTGCCAGAAAAATCTTGCTAAGATTTTCTAACACGACCTAGCATGTGAACTTGGATATGGAATTTGGAACGTGAGAAAGCTTAATTACCTGCAATTGAAAAAACTGGCCCAACGGAACAGTCAATAGATTGTAATAAATATTCTAATTCTGAACTCAAACTTTTGGTACATTTTTAACCGCCTTCAAAGGTTTTCAATTCCATTTTTCCGTTGTTTGTAAATTTATCAACAAGTATTTAATGCGATGCGTTCTATATAGTTGAAATGAAAAATGAGATGAAAACATTTATTCAGCACAACACACAAGAAATACAATAAATTAAAAAAAAAGCAACTTCAATACAGAGAAAAGGAAAAGAAAGAAGGTAACAATCATATCATGGGGCATAGTTCCATATCAATTTTGTTCAAATTGGTTGTCATAAGACCAAGCGAGTCCTCAAAGCCACTGGATGCGGGTAGCGTACGGCCTGCAATTGTGGTGATCTTTGGGGGAGAATTTTGTCCAGCAGTGGGCGCCTTACGGCTCGTTTTTAAATTTATTATAACATGAATTATGAAAATATAAACTAAACAGTCGGTTAAAGTAACTTATCCCACGAGCTCCGTAACTGTGTGTCAAGTTTCGGATATTTATTTTTATTGTTTTGTATGTATATATTTAGAAACAATTTAGTATATCAACAAATATAATATAATTGCATATACACCCTGAATTTATTACTTATAAAATCTTCAAGTGACTTTGTGTTTTGTCTATATATTAATATACTAGCTGTGCCCCGCGGTTTTACCCGCGTTAAACTTTATAAATTATCACAGCCCCTCCCCCTTACGTGATAGCGTAATAATATGTAGCCTATATGTTGACCTGACCTCTTAGTAATATTCATGCAAAATTTGAAGTAAATCCATGCAGTACTTTTTGAGTTTAGCCCGGACATACATACAGACAAACAGATAAACAGACAAAAATTCTAAAAACTATATTTTTGGCTACTATATCATATGAATATCACGCTCCAAGTATCTTTTAAAAAAATATTCCATGTACAGTTTTGACATTGCTACGATTTTATTAAATGTATAGATATAGATAGATAGAGACCTGAATATACGTTCTGAAATAAACGTAATATAAGCTTTATTCACATAAGTGCCAACTAATGAGCCTCCAATTTTAGATTATTCGAAGCATTCCACATTAAAACCAGAACACAGTTTTACAATTCCACGTTTCAGTTAGTCGAGTATAGGTCAAAAGTCAGGCAGGTCGCAGACAAAGTGGCTATTAATAAAACACTTTAATAAAATTGAAGTGACTTTGTGTTTTGTCTATATATTAATATATAGAGACCAGAATATACGTTCTGAAATAAACGTAATATAAGCTTTATTCACATAAGTGCCAACTAATGAGCCTTCAATTTTAGATTATTCGGAGCATTCCATATTTAAACCAGAACACAGTATTACAATTCCACGTTTCAGTAAGTCGAGTATAGGTCAAAAGTCAGGCAGGTCGCAGACAAAGTGGCTATTAATAAAACACAGCCTTAGTCCACTGTCGTGCGACCATCCAAGTGTAAGCGACATGCGACACGAACGTTGGCGATACGTCGGATGGCGTAATTAATGGTTGTAAAACTTTCGTCCCCTACTTGCGCTCATTACATCTACTCCTGGACGTCTGCACTAAAGGTTGGGGTGACTCTCCTGTAGACGAAATTTCTTTAAAATTACTTTAGAAGCGTTATACGAATAGGTAGGTTTGAATGTTTTAGTATAAACTAGGTTTAATGACTGATCTGCCATATAAAAGATTCTGCTGTGCCTTGCGAAAATGGTTAATCCAGGAGAGTTTTTATACGATGAAAGATTTGTTTATTAAAAGCACCTGTAGATTTGGTGCACGCTGATGTTGCATGCTGTTGTTGATGTTTTTCCTACAATGTCTATGATTATACTAGAATTATTAATTTTATTGATATTTAAATAATTTATATTTGTAATTGTAATGGATATATGTAATGGAATTGTAATAAACATCACTGTAATTTAATGTTTTAAACATAACTTTGCATACCCTCATCGAGGGTGAAATATGTCATGTACCTACTGACTACTGTATAACACCTTATGCCTACCGTATTTCATGCAAATAAATGATATTATTATTATTAACAAATGTGTATGTACTGAGGAGTTGGATACTTTCAGATGAAATCTTTACATATAATAAAATATTATAGATATTTGATTGGTGGAGATACATGTTCATCAGAATCTGTTCTGTAATGATCGCCTTTGCTCATTTCTTTAACATCAGCTCTTTTGACTCTTTTATAGTTACTGCATGAGTGCACCTGTGGCACAACGGTTAAAATAGTCGCCTCGCCACGTCGTGTCCCGGGTCCGATTCGCACCCAGGACAACTAATTTTATGACCCATAAGTAAGTAGTTTTTTTGTGTCTGAATGTGCTTTGTGTCTGTATATATATAATACTGCAGAATTTTACTTAGATATACGTAACGTGAAACGTAACGTACTCTACGGGAGAAAGAGAGAAAGACAATGTGTGCTCGCACCTCTCTCTCTTGCGTCTACAGGAATATACAAAACATAACTCTTTCTCAATTTCTATCTTCATTAACTTATATCTCCTTCTAAACTTCCGTTTGCATCGCCAGATCATACTTCTCTTAACCCTCTTGTCGCGCAATCAGAAACTTACTCCATAAGTCAAGTATGCCTAAAGAGGCTTTACTTAAAAAAATTGAAACACGTAACTTACGAATTAATATCTTATCTAAGTCAACATATATAAAAAAATGTTAACATCTAACACCATCATCCCTTGACATCAGCTATCCACACTCAACCAGAAGAATTTATCGATACACCAATAACCAAAAATATCATTCAATATTTTTTTAAACCGTTAACAGTTGATTTCCACATCCTTTTTCATCCCATCCATATCTCCAACGTCACAAGCACGGCACATTAGCAGAAAGATGTCACCGTAAGATACATTAAATTCGGCTTAGCTACATTACCCCAGGGACACACTGACAGATGACGGAGATATTTTGTTTTGTTTTTAAATAGCTTTATATTGTAGGTGTAAAAGCCATATTTCAAAAAGCCAAAATATCAAATATATGTAGATGATTTAGTATCGTATTGTATAAAAATAAACATGTAGTGATGAAAGACGGGTAAAATACAACTTCATAAAACTTACAAAACCAAAATCACTTATATGGCTGGAATAATTTACATTTAATAAATGTCAGGGTACTTCCCTAGCTTCTTACTAAATAACTATTCACTTACGTCTCTCTCACGTACTCATAGTCGGCGTTTAAAAACCAATTTTGATGTAGGTATATGACGGGCAAGTTGGCATGATTGGTAAATGCTTCCTTTCATGCCGCAGGTCGTGAGTTCGACTCCCACCCAGGTCAGATATTTGTGTGTACAAACATGTCTGTTTGTACTGACTCTGGGTGTTATTATCTATATAAGTAAGTATTTACATAAAAGTATGTATATACAAGAAAAAGTCATTCTCAAAAGTCATCTAGAATATTATTATTAGTTATCTTCTCTGCTTAGTTTGGGATCAGATCGGCGTGTGTGAATAATGTTTCAGGATGTCCCAGAATATTAATATTATATAAATTTAGGTTTTTAATGGTCTAATTTTATGCAATTTCAGCTGCTATACATATATGCAAATTATTTATGCAAACATGTATTTTGATATAACATCATTTGCTAAAATAAAATTCAAAACAAAGGAACAATGATATCCTGCGAAAATAAGCGAAACTTTGCAAAAAATAAACCGTAGTCAGGATAATTCTGCGATTATATCCAGTTTCGTCTCATCTCCCTAATTCGGGCTCATACATTTGGGCAAACAAAGTTAATCTCTTCATCCTATTACGAACAACTTGTCGACCTAGTTTTGTTTTTGTTATAGTACAATTTTATAGCAGTATTCCAATTTTCTTAACATAGAAAGTAGATTGGACTACTTATATTTATTTATCTATTGTCAACGTATAAAAACTTAAATTAAAGAGTATAATATATTTGACTGCAAGTGTGGCGCTGCGGCTAAGACAATCGCGTCGCCACTTCGTGTCGCAGGTACAAGTCCCGCGCCGGACAACTATATTTTGTGTGACCCATAAAATAGTTGTTCTGAGTCTGAATGTAATTTGTGTCCATCTATTATATGTTTATAAAGTACCCCGCAACGCAAGGATTAGAATCCATAGTACAGATGTTGTTTTTTAAAAAAATACTGAGCAATGGGTAAGTTTCAAGAAAGTGGTTCAATCAATATTTAAGGTAATAATAACACACTGGCTTCGATAGTAACCAACAAATAAATACGATTAACCCCAGGTGCCACATTACTATGGAATTAATAAAACTTCATCTCAAATTCTTAATCATTTCCATTTAAATGTTCATAATTACGTATATACTATGATATTGTAGATACTATTAAATTACAATACATCCTTTTTAATATAATTTTATGAAATATCAGGTATTAGGCAACGACTATCATTGTTTGAACTCTTATATATTTTTAAATATATATAAATTTAAAATAATATCTTGGGTCATTATGCACCCACGGTCATCTAATC
The DNA here is from genome assembly GCA_951640165.1 of Pseudoips prasinana. Taxonomy (NCBI): domain Eukaryota; kingdom Metazoa; phylum Arthropoda; class Insecta; order Lepidoptera; family Nolidae; genus Pseudoips; species Pseudoips prasinana. The sequence goes on along the minus strand of OX621243.1, from coordinate 33,702,348 downwards.
CCAAACTAAGCAGAGCTTGTACTATGGAAACCAGATAACTGATATCCTACATACACTACGTTTCTTTTGTAAATGCATACTTATTGGATATAATGATCTATATCATTATATCCAGACTCAAGACAAACAGACATGTTCATGCACACAAATATCTATCCTGCTTGGGAATCGAACCCACGACCTGCAGCGTGAAAGGATCTATGTATAAAAACGCCAACTGTCATATACTTCTCTGTTTTTATTTATTTTCGTCCAAGACTCTCAATTAAATTATCCTACTGAAATTCAGCTGCCTAACAACAAATCCCCCCGTCGAGAAAACTCCCTACCCTGTTAATGTCGTGTTATACTGTAATTAATATTGCGTAGACACTATTTATGTCATTACGCATACGACAGTTACAAGGCGTATATTTTCTTTAACTTTACTTCGTACCAATTTATGACCCTCCAAGGTACGGTGGGGTTCAAGAGCTGGGCAAGGAGAGACGGAAATACCGTCCTACCTTGTTATAGAATACTATATGAGAAGTAATTGATCTCATCGATATGAAATAATGAAATTTATTCAGCACTTGGGTATTAACATACACTTGTACCTGTCAAGTTCACAATGCACTACATAAACATAGATACAGTTTAAAATCCTTAAATAAATAAGAAGTTACTTAGCTATTATCTTTAAGTTTAGTACTATTATATTACAATAATAAATAAAAACCAGCCAAGGGCGAGTTGGACTCGCGCACGAAGGGTTCCGTACCATTATCTATAAAAACGAGCAAAAATTTCACGTTTGTTGTATGGGAGCCCCCTTAAATATTTATTTTATTTTGATTTTTATTTGTTGTCATAGCGGCAAAAGAAATACATCATCTGTGAAAATTTTAACTGTGTAACTATCACGGTTCATGGGATATAGCCTGGTAACAGACGGACAGACAGACAGCGAAATCTTAGTAATAGGGCCCCGTTTTACCCTTTGGAACGGAACACTAAAACAGTGAATCGGTCAGGTAACCCTGTCTTCTGTTCCAAATGTTGCGGGTTACATCCTCGCACAAGAAATATGTTTGTGTTCTCTTGGTGTGGGTTTTTCTATGTATTGTATGTATATATTTACAAAATAAGTATTTCTATCCGTTGTCTATATTGCATAGTACAGACGCCAGCACATCCAGCTACCCCAATCTGTCAAATTTCCCCAATTGAAAGTGAAACTTATACTTATGTGATAAAATTGAAAATCGATAAAAGAAATTTGACAGATTGCGGTACACTGTACAAGCTTATCGTAGTTTGGGCTTGATTGCGTTGTATAACAAGATTAATAAATCGCAGATATTTAATTTATTATTTATTAAATTTAATTCAGAGACAATATAATTATGAATGTTTATATTTAAGCCAATATAGTGCGGTCCTTATTTTTTTCCTTTTTATAGAGGTACCAAAACTAAACAATTCTATTTTTATTTATACTGTAACTTTATGAAAGTTGGAATTTAATGGATCCGAATACCAAAATAGCAACAAAAAGGTGCATAAATTGTACGGAATCGTGACTTATTTGTGTTTGTCTATTAGTTTTAGAGCACGACATTATTAGTACAATGTAAATTTGATTTATGCAAGTACGGTCAGCACCATACATTTAATGAAAAAAGTTAATATGAATAATTACAGTATAATACCTTTAAGAACAGAAATCAGTTGGCACGTCTAGAAATACGATAACAATACAGTAAATAATTGCAGTTTACTTTAAATTATATTTTCTATCAACAAGATATCAAGCTATTGTGTTTTTCTTTTGAGCAATGTAATAAACTAAAATAAATAATAAAATTAAAAAAGGTTTTTATTCACGTAGACTTTAAAAAAATGCTTGTAAATAGTTAGAACATGTTTGTAGTAATATAGTTTACTTAACTAGACGACACTAACGAGACTTAGATATTTAGGTACACGTATTCAATATTATTCTTATGGCGGACCTTATGTTTCTAACGACCATCGCGCTTTAATGCTACCATTGAATTCAATGCACCCAATAAAAAACACATACCCGATATACAAGTTCTGACTTACAGAGTTATGAGGAATGGAAATCATAAAAAAAGTTAAACATAAACAGCCTTATTTAAAAACTAAGTCTAAAGTTAAACTGCAGTTGAACTATGGATCAAGCAATCTCATTGGATGGTTTTCGACTAAACCAAGGATCAATTGCAGTTTAACTTTAGACTTCGTTTTAAATAAAGGTGTTAAGGTTAAAGGTTTATGATAGCCGTGGATGATCAACTTCTCAATGAAGCCCAAATATTATTTTTATTTTTACAAAATGAATGCATTTATGTATTTTGCTGACAGTACTAGCGGCGGATCGAGTACATTTGGTTAATACATGAATGTTAACGGATACAATATGTTTGCATTATCTTTGTTATAGTTTAAACCATAATTATTTTACTGCAAGGCATTGTTACAAGCTAAAATATAATGGACTATTTATAACCAGCAGTTTGCGGCAATAATAGTGAAGTGAACTACGTTATAGCCGTGTTTCGTAGACTAGATAAGTACTAGTATAAGTGAAGAAACTATCTTTTTCTTCCTTGCCTTTTCGCATGATGGGCCTGTTGGCGTAGTTGGCAAATGCTTGCTTACACGCCGGAGGTCGTGTGTTCGATTCACTCCCACCCAGTACAGATATTTGGGTGCATGAACATGTCTGTTTGTCCTGAGTCTGGGTGTAATTATCTATATAAGTATGTATTTACAAAAGAAAAATAGTATCATATCAGAGATTCGTTGGCAGACGCCAACGAATCTGTATCGAAGATGCAACCTCTTCCTGGAGCTATACATCAGCTGGCGTGCCGCAGGGTGGCGTTTTATCTCCTTTATTATTATTATTTCCAAAAATCTGAATTCGTCCTACCACCTTTATGCAGATGATCTTCAAATTTACAGCCGAGCCTCTCCTGATAATCTACCGGAAACTAAAGACTCTATTAATTCAGATCTTTTACATATATGCACATGAAATCTTATTGGCTAACAGTAAACCCGTCTAAATCTCAGGCCATTGTCACTATGAATGCATTTCCACTGTCCTTCCATATTATATTGTTTATTATGTTTATGTAATTAAGTATGTATTATATCTAATGACATGGTAGTATTACTATTAAGTAAATGCAATTATTAGTTTGTATGTATTTAGATTCCTACTTAAATTATTTTATCTTGCACTACCCTTATCGTGTTGTCTTTCTATATTTCTGCTTCTTATCCATCCAAAGGTTGTCTGGCAGAGATCGCTGACTGCGATAAGACCGCCTATTGTACAATTTGCTTTCAATGCTTCCTATATTTTTATCTGTAATTGGTGTGCAATAAAGAGTATTTATCTTATCTTATCATATGTAGTATATGAGTTATCTGATTTCCATACTACAAGCTCTGCTTAGTTTGGGATCAGAGGTCGTTGGAATATAATCCTAGGATATAAACAAATTAATTTCTCTTGACTGTGTAAATTTTAGTGTGTGTTCTTGGGAAGGCTTTTGTCCAGCAGTGGACTTATTATACCTATTATGACGATTGGGTCCTAGTCTTACCTAATGAGGCTAGCTGCCAAAATTATAAAGTATACTCAGGTATTATGTAGAATAACAGAGCCACCCCATATCAAATCCTGTGGGTTTCTTAAAAGGCAACTAAGGGATACACCAGGTAGTCGGGCAGCAGTGCCTTCTGTGTACTTACTACCATCTAACTGCGGTCGTCCACTCGCATGCCAACCGGGGTAACTACGCCAAACCCCTCCAAATGGTAATGTTATGGAAAGCTTTGGGAAGGGACCATGTCCAATAGTGAACGACATCACGCTGATGATGAGGTATTACGTTAAGTAAACCGTGTAACAAAAAGCAAAAAAATCTCAAAAATTTCATCTTTCACGAAAGTAAAATCCATTCCAATAATTATATCGAAAACAAAAGCTTACCAACACATAAATCCCGAAGCAATGGCGCGTTAAAAAATCTTAATTAAAATTTTCATCTACCGTGAAGGCGTAAGACTAAATGTGACTGTCCCCTTATTGTCGCGTCTTTTTCAAAGATTAATATCAGAACAGACACAAAGTTGGAGACGCTAAACTTTTCTAGTATAAAAGTGTAACTGAAGATAAAATGAACAAGATATTGTGGAGCTTTAAAGTGAGCAAGCATAGTTGCGTTTGATGATTAGGAATATTATTTACGTTTCGCAAGTTTAGTATGATGTTGTTTGAACGAGGTCCTGGGTGCAAATCCCGGGTCGGGCCAAAAGTGATTTTGAGACTTTTCTGTAAAAATAAAAATTTCTCAGCATCAGCCCGAAGTCTGGGAGTTTTCGATATTATACCCCCGTGCCTCGGAGAGCATGTAAAGCCGTCGGTCCTCTACCTGACCCCTTTTCGTTCGTGTCGCTAGGCGTCCTATCGGAACATGAGAGTGACGAAATAGAAAGTACTCCTGCGTTTTTGCACACACTTGTGCACTAGCCGATTTTCGGCTAGGAGGACATTATTATTATGATGTTTTTGGAAGGTTTGTCTAAAATAATATGCTGATTAACGGGGCGACCTAGCTCCGCTCTAGAGAAATAAGGTTTATCGCTTATTAGACATAAGTATTACGGTTTGTGTTTTGAAGATTAATGACAAATTTATTTGAGGACGTTTTGACGATTTCGAGATTGAATACAAATATATTTTTATTTTTTACTGTCGTGTAATAATAATAATATCCTGGGACATTATTCACACATGGCCATCTGATCCCAAACTAAGCCGAGCTTGTACAATGGAACCCAGATAACTGATAAACTATATATACTAGTCTACTTTTGTAAACACATACTGGACAGGACAATATATATATATATATATATATATATATATATATATATATATATATATATATATATATATATATATATATATATATATATATATAACATATATAAGCAAGTATCAACTAACCACGCCAACCGGCCCGTCAAAGTAATGGCGCAGCGGTTAAAACAGGTGCCTCGCTATTTCGTGGCCCGGGTTAGAGTAGACCGTTAGAGATACGTGAACGAAGAGACGTTAGAGAATTTACACTTAGTTGGCAATTTATCACTTCACAATAATAATTTTAAATAAAATAATATTATTATTAATCATCATTATTACACACGATAAAACATCACCGCTATTTTAAAATACTTCGTGGCTCCAAGCCAAAGGCGGGTAGTAATTTAAAAATGCTCGAAATTTTTCAAAAAGACTGGAAAGAGTATCTTCCTTCTAAAGAAGGGGGGTACGCACCTGGGGTAAGTTTGCTTCATTCCATGAATACAAAGGAGATCTGGTTAGAGATGGCCAAGTTTATGCGATGCTATCACGATTGGTTACGAGTGTCGCAAACGAAACTCGTGTTTGGGTTAAGAAATAAGGGTTTTAACATAATGTTATAATTTTGGGAGGAAAAACGGCACTAAGCCCTTTATTTTGATCTCGAAATCCCCATTTATACATACTGGTTGATGTTTATTTAAATTAATTTGCAGGAAATAGTTCAATAGGTATTTTAACATTCAAAATATGAACGGGAAGGCGGTGCGTATTCAAAATTCAAAATTCAAAATTCAAAATTCAAAAGTCGTTTATTCCGTTAAAATATTACATTTGTGTGGAATCGTCAATTTTTTTTACCCTACCGTGCAGTGCATGACGTGGCAGCTACTGAGAAACACTGCCAGAAAACTCAGTAGGAATCCTTTTTTAAAATATATATTTCTTAAATAAATTTACATTGTATTTAAATGTGTTAATTTAGAGCGACTCAATCCCAAGCTGTTTTGTCACTTAAATAATCAGAAGTTTTGTAATAAGCCCTGCTACACAATTTGGCTTTTATAATTCTTTTAAACTTATTCATAGACATTTCTCGGATATCACTGGGAAGTTTGTTATAGAATATTGCATTCCGACTTGATTAAACTGACAATTAGCGGAATTAACACTACATAATAATTTTGTATTTTGAATGTTATGAATTTTCGCGAATTAAAGCCCCATTCCATTACTTAAGGTATTGTAACTTTGCATCGTTTCATACTAATATATTGAGTTGAGTTATATTCAAAGTTCTATAAACAACTCTCACTAGAGTAACCACTGCCCATAAGAAAAGAAATAATTATAATATCCTGGGACATTATTTACACACGGTTATCTGATCCTCAACTAAGCAGAGCTTGTACTATGGAAACCAGATAACTGATATACTACATACACTACTTCATTTGTAAATACATACTTATATAGATAATTACACCCAGACTCAGGACAAACAGATATGTTCATGCAGACAAATATCTGTCCTGGGTGGGAATCGAACCACAAATCGAAACACGCCAACATGCCCGTCATAAGTAAGTAGGTATATATAGGTCCAATCAGGGATTTATATGCATTAAGTGATCATGCTACCGCTCGTCTATAAACTACAAATAAAATATAACTACAAACAATATCAGTAAATAGTATTATGTATATGCAAATATTATGCAATTTAAGTTGCAAGCACAGCTAGAAGACCTCGAGTTTTCAACGTCATTGATCCCACAAGAGGTGCACAGTGGCACTATCGCCAATATAGAACGTGACTCGTATTTTAAAGAAGATCCAAATGGTTTCTATTTATATCACCAACCAGCCCGAGTAAATAGGATGAAATTCACCAAACATGAGAATTGTAGTAGTCAACAAAACCCAGCTTTAGGCTTATATAGGAGTTTTCCTGTCTTTCCGTGTCCGTTCACTGTTAATTTTTGAACTTTTATTCAAGAATTAACAGTAAACGGACATGGAACAACTTTGTATCACACATGTTTTAATTTTGTTTTGGTACGTATTTTGGGGGCGAATACTAGTACTAGTAACCCCATATTTGACACCTGGGACGATAGCAAAATTAAATTGCATAGCGTTTGTTCGCTCTATGTACAAAATAAATGCAAAAAGTAAGGCTGAGGTAGTTCTTCAGTCAACTGAGGTAGTATCTCAGCTTTACTAAGCAGCTTCCCTATGCCTGGGAGTTAAAAGTCCGTGCAATGATTTTTTACCTCATTTTCATATTCTCGTTTAACTTAAACGATTTCCCGTCCATTTTCTAATAATAAGCGTTTTGCATCGATCAACAGCCTCAAAGGAGAGATCGTTTCCCGAAGGTTTTGGACTTAAATAAATTAAAATTTCGCGTCTTGGAGGGAATCATTGGATCTCACTTCTGGATTACATTATGTAAATTGCTGCGCCCCCGGTTTTGTCATTTATAGTACAAAGATGTAGAGGAATGGAAATGCTTTGACAGCTATAGAAAATTAAATCATTGACTGTTTATAAAAATTTAAAGAGTTAGTGAAAATAAGAAGCAAGGATACAACCACAAGAGTGGTGACGGCGGCGAATATCATCTGCCAAGCCGTCTGCCAAGCGTGGCGGTGTATCTATTATGTCCCAGTAGGATGCCCTTAAAATACCCCAGGTTATTGCTTAAGGACTTGAGGTATTATAAGGGCATCCAACCGCGACAGATATGGTTGCTATACCATATCTGTTTAACTTACTGAGTGGCATAAAAAAAGGTATTTTTTAAACTTAGACATAAATATCGATACTTAGAGGTTCTTTGAATCAAGGTGAGCACCGAATATATAGCTCACTCGTCATCACTGACAATAATATTGCTGCAACTTTAGAGAAAGTACAAATTAATATATTGAAATACCAAAAAAATAAATGTTGACTGACTTTCTGAGTCATCATGTCAGCCAAAGTATGTACAATGCTGGACAAAAGCCTCCCCAAAGAATGGGGGGATATGCGGCTTTCTAAGTAAGGCCAGGCAATTTTCTAATTAACTTTACGATTAATATTTAATGTAAAATAATGAAGTTCCAAACAAAATAGGCACTACCTTTGATTATTTTCTCATACAAGAAACATATATATATATACTAGCGGCCCGGTACGTGCTTTTTTAAATTTTCTCTACGTAAAAACCTTCCCTGGACTTCAACGAATAATGCAAGACCAATATTAGCCAAAGGCGTTGTTGAGTTATAACATTACAACGAAAAGTGGCATTGATTTTTATATATATATATACATATACCTGGGTTATCATTAAATAAATTAATATCTTTGGACAACTAATACACTGACATCTAGCAGAACAATCCAAACCGAGCAGATACATACTATGGCAACAAACAACAGATAACATAATTATATATTTCTTAAAACATACATATTATAGATAAATGATACCCAGAAAGAATAAATAATCATTAATCACAGATTAATGGGAGTTGTTTTTGATCTTAATTGCGATCGTGATCTTCACTTCCATTGAATGTATCTCCTTAGCTACCTACTTAAACAGATATCGTGTAAAGACATTTCGTCGCCCCCGTATCGCCGGATTACCGGGAAAAAGTATGTATCTGTTTAAAATTCCCGTTTCTTTGCGTTACCTTTGCTATAGAATAAAAAATGTACGACATTGCTTTCTTTTATGTCTTTTAAAAGATTTTGAGAATTATGGGCTATAAAATTGATATTCTTAAATTTTAATTTCAGAAATACGTTGGTGGGTTTTTTAAAAGAAATACAATCGTAAGCCGAATTATGCAAACGATGACTTATCTCAACTACGCAGGTGCTCTCTCAGTTCTCTTAGCCATAATTCGATGAGATGACATTCCGACAGGATCTATGGTAGATTAGTGGTATTGGATAGGCGGAAATTGTTGGCGTGGTTGCTAATACGCTTGCTTTCCACGCCGCATGTCGTGGGTTTGATTCCCACCCAGGACAAATATTTGTCCTGAGTCTGGGTGTAATTATCTATATAAGTATGTAATTTACAAAAAGAAAAGTAGTATGTATTATGTAGTATATCAGTTATCTGGTTTGCATAGTACAAGCTCTGCTTAGTTTGGGAGGGATCAGAGTGCTGTGTGTCAATAATTTCCCAGGATATTATACTACTACAAGTTTCAAAAATCTTTTAAAATGAAATCGATGTGAATCGAACTCACGAATCACGGGGTATCTGGCTCCATGTGATTTAACCACTCCGCCAACGCACTGTATTTCTCAGACTCGAATTAATACAATCCATTCAATATTTCTTAGCGCAATTAAGACATTGGTAGGATGGCATTTAAAGCGTCTGAATTGCGATAGGAAATATCGAATGGATTGTATAAATTCGAAACTAAAAACGACGGTGCGGTGGCGTCTGATAAATGTCTGAAACTTCTAATTCTACTGTCAATAATAAGAACAGAGGTAAACTGGGCCGTATAACTTAGTTTCAAATGAAAAATTATTTCCGATTCGTATCAACCCAACTCTCCCTATTTCATAACTCCAATCTTCACAAAATCCTGCCTCGAGGCAGCTATATTAAAGAACGGATATATCTATTCTAACAACCCGAATTCTAATCCCAAGTCCCAAGAATCAACATTCATTTTACATCTGAAGTTGGAGAAATTTGTTAAAAAAGTGCCGGGAACAGGCGAATAAGTCGAGGCTTGCCTGGGGCGCATATTAACGAACCTTATACGGAGATGAAGGTCTACAGGGTTTCCAGATTAATTATGTTCGATTTCTTTTTTTGGGCTTCTGGACATTCGGTGGAATTTATCATTTTGACTTATTTTCGTCCTAGTCTTTAATTTTTGGTAGATCTTTAAATACCTAATTTTGTTGGTAATATAGGGTATAATACTTTAATTTTTTAGACTATCGGGTTACAGCTTTTCCAAAAAGTCTTATTATAATTAAATTACTAAATCAAATAACATTAAAGCTATAAGCTACGTTGATATATTGTAAATAACTCTCAAGTTATACAATACGTGCCAACATGCTCATTAAAAATCGCATCACAAACTTATTACGAATATGCCATGGAAACTATACCTACATTGGCATCTAGCATGAATGTTAATGCTCTGGTTATAGAGATATAGATATTGGAGTTACGCGATCTAGATTGTGACGAAATCGAATAGGAAGCGGCGTCTCATACTTATGGAGTATCTATGGATAGGTCTTCAAAAATGATATTGAAGTTTCTGATATAATTTTATTCTAAACTGAATAGTTTGCGCGAGAGATACTTCCAAAGTGGCAAAATGTGAATCCTCCTGTAATTTCTAAAATAAGAGAATCATAAAACTAAAAAAAATATGATGTACAAATACCATGCAAACTTCCACCAAAAATTGGTTTAAACGAGATCTAGTAAGTAGTATTTTTAATACTTCATAAATCGTAAACCGCAATTTACTTTTCATTCAATCAACTACTACAAGAACTTTTATATTGTGATACTTGCTGCTACGTAACCCTTCCGGGCAAAGGATTCCGTAGCAGCAAGGTTGGCGAGTTCAACTCGTACTTGGCCACTTTTTTAAGTTTATGGTTAGCCAATAGCCTCCATTTATTATGTTATACCTTGTCAGGTGATATATTTTTTGACAATATCATTGGATCACAGAGTCAAACTTGTGGTCCCAGCTCTAGTTATTAAAAAACAGCCGTTAAGCTCTCTTAGAGGTCTACTGGGTGGTGTGAATAACTTTGACTCCTAGGGTTACCACCGCACCAATGAATGTGTCAGTTAGAATAGATTTCAAAATTTACGACAATTTACAACATCATGACAAAATGAGAAAGAGATAAAGGAAGGAGAGAAAGTAGAGTTTACAGATCAGTGAAGTGGAGAATCCATTCAACTGTTCTAACTTAACGATGATTTAAATTTTTGTTGATACAGTTTTTAATGATATGTTTCTATCACCTTCATCATCATCAATATGAAAACCGAAAGATAGCCACCCCCAAAGACCTTCTTAGGTCTTCCTCCCAAAGGTCTTACACTACTCGCATCCAGCCATTATTTATTTATGTCATATTTATTTATAAAAGTCCCCACATGAGTATGACGTTTTACTTTTACACGCATTCCACTTTCAAAAATAGAATAACACAATACCAGAACTTTCCACCGAATTCGCGAAAAGCCTATAAATAATTTTGGCGGAATACAGTCGTCCTGTCAAAAAGGGAAAATAAAAAAATGTTTCTGTCGAGTGTCCGACGGAGCCCGACATATCAATCATGTCTGAGATTGGATCACGGAGCACCTCGGATGGAAATTGCTTTTGTGGATGTGTGTGGATCGCTCGAAATATTGCTGTGCTGTTTCCGATTTTCTCGCACGATTGGAAACAAGTCTCCTACCTGATTTATATTACAGCAACATGTTGTTTTAAATGTGGTATTTCTAAGTTGTTTATTACCCTTCGAAAACATAACATTGACATGTACATATAATAAAATCGTAGGAAAGACAAAACTGTACATTGAATATTTTTTTTAAAGGATTCTTGGGGCGTGATCTAAAATCGACATCGAAGCCAAAAATATCGTTTTTAGAATTTTGTCTGTTTATCTGTTTGTCTGTAATAGTCTGTATGTAATTCCGGGCTAAACTCAAAAAGTACTGCATGTATTTACTTTAAATTTGACATGAATATTACTAAGGGGTCGGTTGTTGATATAGGGTACATATTATTACGCTATCACCTACGGGGAGGAGCTGTGATAATTTATAAAGTTTAACGCGGGGCAAAGCTAGTAGTAAATAACATTGTTATCTGTAAACAATGAATACCTACCCAAGTGAAATATCTGAATTATAATATATAATATCCTGGGACATAAATCACACACGGCCATCTGATCCCAAAGTCAACAGAAATTGTACCATGGAAACCAGATAACTGACATACATACATATACTACTTTTATTTCATAAATACATACTTCAACAACTCTGATAAAATGGTAAACAAAAAGAACTACTAAGAAATATGAATGTTTTATTTCTCATGCGATTTGAAATTAACAAAATCTTACAGGACCGTTGCATTTACGCTTCCAATACCCAAACCAAACTAATGTATGTCCAAAGTACCCAGGTGTTTCGCACAACAGCCGGGCAATACCCGGAACAAATGGCGCACGTGACGCGACTGAACAAACTGACCTAAATACCCGCAATTGATGAGCTGATGTTTTATTTTACGAGTAAACAATACTATTGGGGGGTGGTTTAGGGCCCTAGTTATTTCACTTTGTTTGTCTTAGAGATGGTTGGGAGTTTTGGTACATTTAAGGGAACCGTCTTTACGACGATATATCTACATAAAACTTTATAATTGACTGGCTTGTTGTTCTGACTATTTAGGCAGAGGTCGTGGGTTCAATCCCCACCCAAGGCAAATCTTTGTCTGATGAACACGACAATTTGTTCTGTGTCTAGGTCTAATTTATCTATAATATGTGTGGATCTACAAGTATAGAAGTATAATAATAATATAATATCTAGGGACAATGTCACACAGATCATCCTAGCCCCAAACTAAGAAAAGCTTGTACTATGGGTACCAGGCGACGATATACATACTTATATAGATAGATAAATACTTATATACTTACTTATTTATTTATAGAAAACATCCATGACTCAGAAACAAATATTCATGCTCATCACACAAATATTTGCACTTACCGGGATTCGAACCCAGGACCACCAGCTTCGTAGGCACCAACTAGGCTACGGTGACCGTCTATTATATTTCCATATATTGGTATCACTCATCAATATATAGTATGTCTATTATTTTTCCATATAGGTATTGGTATCACTCATCAAGGAATAAAAAAAAATTAGATATTATATTAAACGTGTATCCGATTATGGATTATTAACTATATTAACAGTTCAATATTGAAACGTAAATTATTTGTTAAAAAATCAATTGAATGTGAAATAAAAACGCCGCTACAAAGACACGCTTTGGTTATAGTAAGACTCAAACATCAAAATAAAACTGCAAGACAGGAGAAGACAAAATTATGAAAGCTAGCTAAATCTCACTACTATTATAAAATAAATTTTATAAATGTTTTAACAATCCGTGTACCTAAATATCTATAATAAGTAACTAGAAATAATAACTGTATTACTACAAACACGTTCTGACTATTTACAAGCGCTTTTTTAAAGTCTACGTGAATAAAAACCTCTTTTTTTATAAAGATGAGGATGGCTTATAAACTCGAAAATTTCCTTCCTCACAAGTGAATCTAAGTATATTCACACAGCACACAATAGCATACGAAGTTTGACATTACAGAACAATAAACTAGGGACGTACATTCGCCAATTTCGCAAGATCCGGAAAACCGGAAAGTTTTCCGCTCACGAATACGAACCGCGGATATTGCGAGGGCCGGCAGCGAAGCGAATGCCTTCTTAGACGCATGGCTATTAGACGAATGGTGATTCGATAATTTCGAGTCGCTTCCGATACTATATGGATATCCTTTTTTTTTGCAATTGTGGCATTTTATAGAGAGAATTCTTTGTCATTTATTGTCACTTTATTGTGTGACGAGAAGACTTAACTAGTAATCAGATAAAATATATGAATAAAAAACGAATTCAATATGGATTTAAAACTAGACGATTTTTATTTGTGAAAAAAAGTTGATGGAGTACAAAACTAAATTGAAATGAGTAAACAAATTCATAAAGAAAAGTCGTATAAGACTAGATGGACTTAAGGGGCCTTTTACAGTCCACTAGCGACGCCAATCGAAAAAATGTCATAACTCGTAAATAGAATCAAAAATACAAAATGTGGTCTATTATTACTGTAGAAAAGGCAATAACGTAATTTTATAACACATTGTCAACACTTGAAATATAGCTGTTTAGCTAAATCGTGCATTTGTAACAAAAACGGCCGTTTATGTTTTGAATGCACAATTTAGCTAAACAGCTATATTTCAAGTGTTGATAAGGTGTTATACAATTACGTTATTGCCTTTTCCACAGTAATAATAGAACATATTTTGTATTTTTGGTACTATTTACGAGTTATGACATTTTTTCGATTAGCGGCGCTAGTGGACTGTAATAGGCCTCTTAAGCAGCTAGAGACTAGGGAATTCAATTCATTAATGGACAGAAATTTTTACTTTTCTGTGAAGAATGGATTTGTACTTCATTTTGTATTTTTGTATTTGTAATTTATCAATGGTCTATTGACCATTGATAAATTATTATGACCAACCGACTCATAATGTTAATTATTATTCGTATTATATTGTAGAATAGGTTAAATTTTATACAGATTACTACTGAGTTAAATCAGAACTGCAAGAAAAGAGGCAATGCAATGCTTAATATGTTAATATTTTACATTAAATGGAACTACAAAACCGAAATAAACATACATATGTTATGGTAGTTCCACGCTTGACACCTACCTGGAAAAATTACGCGCACTTTTTCGTTTCGGTTTTTTCTTTATTTGTTTGGATTCATTGTTATTGTGGCCTCTGACAACGATACCCGTCTTAGCTAATTTTCAGCTTTCTCGTTGAGTTTTAGTACTATGTTATTCGAACTTTTGTCCAAGGAACCAACCGTGGCTTCTTCCTTATTCCAAATTGAAACATGTAAAGACAATTTAAAATCGGTTGTTTGTTTTTATGAGTTATTTTTAAAAAAACTTGGGTAGTAAGACGGTGAATGTATTTGATTTGATTTGATTTTAATAAGACAATGCCCGCATTAGAGAATTTAGTTCCTGTGTAGCGGGGTAGGTACTTTACAAACATATAACAGACGGACACAAATTACATCCAGACTCCGAACAAATATTTATGGGTCACACAAATAGTTGTCCAGCGCGGGGCTCGAACCCGCCACACGAAGCGGCGAGGTGACTGTGTAAGCCGCTGCGCCACACGTGCAGTCATGACAAAAAGTTGTGTTGTGTTACAAAAAATGTGATCGAGCAAGGCGAATGGAAGTTGAGACGGGGATATGAGTTAGTGAAGATAGAAATATAAAAGAGTTATGTTTCGTATATTACTGTAGAGGTGAGCAAACATTTTCTTTCTCTCATAGCCAGTTACATTCGTATATCTCAGTTGTACGTCAGTCGTGTGGTCTAAAGCACACTCATTTTTATTCATCTGAAAGCGGGACCTATTACTAAGACTCCGCTGTCTGTCTATCCGTCTGTCATCAGGCTGTATCTCATGAACCATTATGTTTAGACAGTTGATATATTGATGATATATTCCTGTTGCCCCTATCACAACAAATATTTACTGCTATTAACTGCACGTGTGGCGAAGCGCCTAAGACAGTCTCGCCGCTTCGCTCCGTCTATCATATTATTATGTTAGGTAAAGTACCCCGCGGCACAGGGATTACATTCCCTAGTGCGGGTGCTGTCTTATTAAAAATACTAAAAACAGGATGAAATAAACATTTAAGGAAGCTCCCATACAACACATGGTTATTTTTTTCCGTTTTTGTAGATAATGGAACGGAATCCTTCGCGTGCGAGTCCGACTCGCACTTGGCCGTTTTTTATAGTATTTTTATATATTCTTTTATTAACATGTTTTCACTCAATATATGAATAAAGCGCTGTGGGTGCTAACATAACTGTTATATTTAAAACATCACACGATAACACCATAATGTCATGAGATACCATCTGAAATTTTAATAGAGCTATATCCAGACACATTTACGATAACCCCAATCATTGTGCCGATTATATCGAAATACTGCGTAACGAAAAATGGCTGTGCGGTCAATAACCTCTAATACACATATTTGGAAATGTATTTTCGGTACACTATTTACTGAAAATACATGTCATACGTGTGATTGGTATTTATTCCCTCCGTAATAGGAGAGGTTTCACTAAAAATGGTAACTAAATATTCTATTAGAAATTCAGTCGCAGCATCTCTCTGTGTACATACATACGGTTACATATCAAGCTATAAATTTCCAATATAAGCTGACCTCTGATTGTATGGAATTCCTATACAACGCGGGATCAGCTTATACTGGAATTGTATAGCTTGATAAGTAGCCGTGTGTAATATGACCACTATGCGATTGCCAACCCGTCTGCCAAGCGTGGCGATTATGGAATATCGATTATGTCAGTTGTCTCAAGATATTTATATATTTATTTATATTCTACTACAAAAAAACTATCTAATATATGTTAGAAAACTAAAACCCGACTATTAACATAGGTGAGTTGTTGCTTAAATTCAAAAACAAGGGTTTTATTAAATTTATTGGCGGCTCCTGGGTGCTTTTTAATAGTCAGGCATCTTAATTTTTTTGTATTAATATTTTTAGGGTTCCGTACCCAAAGGATAAAACGGAACCCTATTACTAAGACTTCGCTGTCTGCCTGTCCGTCTGTCACCAGGCTGTATCTCATGAGCCGTGATAGTTAGACAGTTGAAATTTTCACAGATGATGTATTTCTGTTGCCGCTATAACAACAAATATTAAAAACCATAATAAAATAAATATTTATGGGGGCTTTCATACAACAAACGTGAATTATTTGCTCGTTTTTATAGATAACGGCACAGAACCCTTCGTGCTTGAGTCCGACTCGCACTTGGCCAGTTTTTTAGATATACTGTTTAAAATAATCATGTTCAATTTTAACTTTTGAATCGTCAGATAAACTCAACAGTATTTCCAACGCAGTAATTAAATACAGTCAGCAATTTGAACTACACTCTTCATCATAATTATACTGAAAGGGGTTAGGTACCGACGTTTTTATGTCTCCAAAAATAGCACCCCACATCATTAACCGCGTGACATGAACCCAATTAGTTATTTTTGTACTGTCAATTTACCAAAGGTGTATTATATACGTAATTTATAGGCTTCGTAGAAGGCAAAAGACCGTAAGGAGCCGAGCTTGAGGAGAGTCATTTTGTGGTTTATATTGAAGGGAAAAAGCTCAAAATAAGTTGACAAGGTTATGTCGCTTGTGCTAGTTGGTAGCTTGATCTCTTTAGGAGGCGTAATTTTATGGTTAGTTAAGAGCCATAAATGATAAATATTATATTGTAAGAGATTAAAATGTGGTCGTTATAAATAAGTTTAATAGTAAGTGCTTAGACACGTGTGATATGGAGATGTTATTTATTAAAGACTGCTGTACGCATTGCTTTTATTGGCTCTGTTATAGTAAGTGTCTAGATTGTAGTTAATTTTCCCATGGGAAGTCAAAATATTGCCCATGAATCTATGCAATACCATATATTAACACCAATAAATAAACTTATTTTTATATCATTGCATCTCTTCCTAACATAGTTCTTATGAAAAGAACAGGGCATTTAGCTGTCTCAATTTATGGGTGACCGCCAAAGTGGTTGTCGGTCCCGGTTGTAGTCATTAGTCATCAGTCGATAAACCATGTCAGAGGCCTATGGCTGGGCGGTTTGAACAACTCTGACACTAGGGTAGCCACTGAGTTTACAGTAAGTAAAAGTAAATTATATTTACAAGTATATAATGATAAAGAAAGTCTAACTAATTTGGGATTCAATCTTGACTTACGTTAGTGATAAACAAAAGGGTTGATTTTAGGGACGTTTTGAGCAATTGTCACTATACGTGATAAGCGCCAAGAAGCCGTGCTACTGAGAGTTTCTTATCATCTTGTTGCAGGTAAGTCATAATATCATCGAATCGTCAGGGTCATGGCGATAGTTCCATTTACTATATAGATACGCTTGTATTTCTAATAGAGTCCTGATCTCTTGAGTCTGGGTGTAATTATCTATATATGTATGTATTTACAAACGAAAAGTAGTATATAAGTTATTTGGTGCCTATAGTACAAGCTCTGCTTAGTTTGGGATCAGATGGCCGTGTGTAAATGAAGGCCCAGGATATTATTATTATTTTACAAGTAGTTCGATATAATGTTGCCGCCCACCTATTGATAATTTATTCTGTAACATTAAACAACCCACACTACAGCAACCTAAAAATCCATCAAAGGAACAAATGACGCGAAAAATCTGTTCGTATCTTTTTTCAAAATGAGGCCTATTTGTTAACCTACATGTTCCGTACCATAATCTTCTTTCAAATTACCCTACATTCATCCAAAATTTATCACACAAAGGAAATATTACCTACGTGTCAAGCCGCGCGTGATGCAAATGACAACACCAGATTTAGGAAAGATTTTCCCCAGAACTTTGCAAAATTTCTTCATATTTGACACGTCTGGAGACAGTGCCGTGGGCAGAATTGCAATGAGCAGGATAAGAATTTTCTTTATGGCATGAAATATGAATATTATATACATTTTAGATAGAGTTATGAAAAATACGCGATCTTGAATGGAATATAGATAAACTGCAGTATATATGCGTGAAGCAATATATGTACATATAGACTCGCCTAACTGATTAACCTCATTGTAACTTACTACCAGTGTGAGCGACTCAGAACTTAAACAATTGCCTCTGCTATATTTTGACACGATCATAGTTGACATTTTATTTCAAGTTCGTAATTGAGCACAGCTTAAGCTTAACGTAAAGTCTGAGTTGTGTTAAAAGATAGGTTACCGCTCACTACAAATACTTAACCCGGTATTTGAGGAAACGGATGTAATCTTGTTCTGGAAAATGGCTTGAATAATGTTGATGGAGTACAGTATCTGACGGAATCGATAACTTGATTGAACTCGGCCTCATTTCTGGGAAAACCCGATGTCACTACATACGGACAAGACTATCGAAGCTCGAAAATCCAACTACTGGTATTATTGCAGACATAGGAATCAATTGGTAACTGAATATTTGCATCCTGATTTGTTATACAAACTTGAAGTATCTAAAATCTCAAGGAAAATAATGAACTAGGGTCTTGTGAATTATGTTTCGGAGAAACGAATTCGACCAGAAAGAGGTTAGGAACAGTACCGACAGATTAATGTGGTCTCCGAGGCACGAGGGTATAATACCGCAAACTCCCAGACTTATGGCTGATAGCTGCAGATAATTTTTTCTTTACAGAAAATTTCAAAAGTTACTTTTTGTCGACCACAGATTTCAACCCAGGACCTCGTTATCTGTGGTTGAACACACTACGCATAGACCAATGAGGCAGTCAAACAAAAAGTCCTTTAACATAACCAAGGTATTATGGACACGAGAAGCTCTGATCAAGCTGGTCTGCTGACTTTATAAAGTTACTAACAAGACGGTATTTGCTTCGACTTAACTACGTATACAACTTTCTAGGCATTTTTATACATTTTATAAGCCAGAGATTAGGGATTATAGTCATCATCATCATATCAGCCGAAAGACGTCCACTGCTGGACAAAGGCCTCCCCCAAGGATATCCACAATGACCGCTGCATGCGCTGCCCTCCTCCAGCGGCTTCCCGCGACCCTTGCAAGATTGTCGATCCACCTTGTAGGGGGCCTGCCTGCTCACGCTGCGTCTTCCGGTGCGTGGTCGCCACTCGAGAACCGAGGGATTATAGTATTATTAGTAATATTAATAAATAGCTGCGCTGGTTTTACCCGCGTTAAACTTTATATATTATAGCTGTGCCCCGCGGTTTTACCCGCGTTAAATTTTATAAATTATCATAGCTCCTCCCCCGTAGGTGATAACGTGATAATATGTAGCCTATATGTTGACCCGACCTCTTAGTAATATTCATGAAAAATTTGAAGTAAATCCATGCAGTATTTGTTGAATTTAGCCCAGACATACATACAGACAAACAGACACACAGACATAAATTCTAAAAACTATATTTTTGCCTTCGATATCGATTGCAGACCACGCCCCAAGCATCATTTAAAAAAAAATATTCAATGTACAGTTTTGACTTTTCTACGATTTTATTATATGTATAGATGATAAAGAAACGGGCACGATCGAAGAAAATAATATTTGGCCAATTTTTACGGAAGGCCAACCTAATTAACTACACATACAGGGTGAAATACATTATTAATCAAGTTATAATAACGTACTTGGCATGTTACTTGAACATTTATGTAACTACAAGTATAATGATTGCCATATTTACTAAGTCTAATTAATTCAAGGGTTTTAGGAGGACAAAAATGGCGAAAGTTCGTGTGGTAGAGCCATAATAGTTAGGAATATAGTTACACGGTGAATAATTCATAGAATTGTGTAAATATAAGTTAATGAAGATTAGTAATAGAGGAAAACCTTATTGGTCTAGTAGTGAGTTCTAAACATAAAGGTCATATACAGTTTTACCTGACACAGATAAAACGTTATTGCCGGATTAAAAAATAAAACAAATTTACAATTTGTTTGTGTCCGTCATCAGATCTGTCAAAATTTGATTATCTACCTCAAATAAGTTTTCCCTGAGGGTGAAGATTTCACCAGATATAAGAATAAATAATAATAAATAACTGGAACATGTCACACAGCGTCATCTAGCTCAATCTAAGCAAAAATTGTACAGACGCCAGCACATCCAGCTACCCCAATCTGTCAAATTTGTTTTTATTGATTTTCAACTTTATCACAAAAGCATAAGGTTCACTTTCGATTCACTGTACTATGGATAGTAGAGAACGAATACAAATACTTATTTACTTTTCTTTGTGAATGTGATTATAATATCTAGGGACAATGTCACACAGATCATCCTAGCCCCAAACTAAGCAAAGCTTGTACTATGGGTACCAGGCGACTATATACATACTTATATATTTAGATAAATATAGATAAATACTTAAATACATAGAAAACATCCATGACTCAGAAACAAATATTCATGCTCATCACACAAATATTTGCACTTACCGGGATTCGAACCCAGGATCACCAGCTACGTAGGCAGGAGCACTACCAACTAGGCTACGGTGACCGTCCCAATATGTCCATGCTTTACACAGAAACACCCAATCCAAGACAAACAGACATGTTTTTTAACCCAAATATTTGTCTTGTGTGAGGATTGAACCCGCAACCTTTGGGCTAGAAAGCCGCTTTACACTGAGTCACAGCCGTCATCGATAATAATACTGTCTAAATAATGACATATAAAGAGTTATAAGTCAGTTCAACAATTCCGCTCTCATCAGAGTCAGTTCTTGGAAATTACTCTATTGCGTGACCAGAATCTATAGAATTTTCCGATAGTTCAATTCTAAAGTAAACCCGATTCTACGATTTATACATCACGCATTCGCGTAGAATAAGGTCGTAAGACACTGCTAATCGAAACTCAAATATGGCATCAATATATGCCCATGTATAGGGTTCCGTAGCCAAATGACAAAAAACGGAACCCTTATAGATTCGTCATGTCTGTCTGTTTGTCCGTCCGTATATCACAGCCACTTTTCTCTGAAACTAAAAGAGCTGTACTGTTGAAACTTGGTAAGTAGATGTATTCGGTGAACTGCATTAAGATTTTACACAAAAATAGAAAAAGAAAAATAATTTTGGGGGGTACATAGAACTGAAACTCAACAATTTTTTTTCATCATACCCAGACATGTGGGGTGTCTATGGATAGGTCTTCAAAAATGATCTTGAGGTTTCTAATATATTTTTTTTTTAAACTGAATAGTTTGCGCGAGAGACACTTCCAAAATGGTAAAATGAGTGTAAGTCCTGTAACTTCTAAAATAAAAGAATGATAAAACTAAAAAAAAATATATGATGTACATTACCATGCAAACTAACAACGTAAGTAGTTTTATTTTAATACTTCATAAATCGTAAACCGCAATTTACCTTTAATTACAATTTAATCAACTGAAATAATTGCTGCTACGCGGAACCCTTCGAGTCCGACTCTCTGTCAGTTTTTTATTCTTCCAATAGAGTCCAATAAACGGAGTTCATCTTAGAACATTTCCGATCCCGTTTTGTACCTCTATAGACCTATATAACCTCTATAGTTTCACCAAACCATCCCAAACATAGGTACATTTTTATATTTTTACGCCGCGTTGTTGATGTGGCATCAAAGCTCTACCAAATGAAAAACCAATCCATTCAAAAGGTATAATACGGTTTCTCTTTGGAGTCACGGCAGTTGTTGATGATTTCTTTATTAATAGTTCATGTAAATTGAAGTTATTTATTGTATAAAATAGACCTAAAACCAATCAGCACAAAAATGCATAACGTCATCGTGATTTCCAGATCTGGAAGTACGTAAATGTCTTTATTGTTCACAGATTATACAAATTATTAAGAACCTCATACGTTTCATAACATTGTACATATGGCGGATTTGTCGATTATCAGTTTCACCAACCGCTGAATGGACTAGGATTGAAGATAAAAGTAGTGCCAGGAATATTGTAAATGGTTTCAATATTCCTAACATTTTGTGTATACGAGAATACTGCCATACAGCACTTTACCGATAGCCTCCACATTACGCAAAAACCACTCAGAAACATCATCAAAACAGTTCGTAAAAACAGCTTGTCAACCAAACCATCAACATTTTAGTACCCATACATTTTTCCACCAATCACCGTCACTCGATCACGGTGCCATAACTAAGATACTTCATCCCAAAATACTGCATACACACGTACATACACATGTATAGGTATCAACCAAAATGGTAGTAATAAAACCTGCCATAAACCTGGGATATTGAAGAGCGAGCAGTAAATCTCGAGCCACGTAACCAAGCGATAAATTTACATTTTAAAACTGATCATGGTGACTTTAGAGCACTTTAATATTAGCGCTACTGGGGGCCTACCATAGACTATTGTAGACTTTTATTTGTACTTTGCGGCTGTCACTATTACGATTTTAAAATGAAGTTTGGAGGTCCTTTTTAGGGCTTTGGATTTATATTTAAAATTAACTATTTCATAAACTGTTTAAATTCTCCATTTGTCGATGAAGTGCTTATCTCATTAATCTTTCTACAATAGTAAAACAAAATATTATGAATATGCAGGACAGTATTTTGTGCAACTGTAATTTGAATCATTTCGTTGAAAGTCAGGCCGAGAAGTCAGTATGGATTAACAATTCTTGTACCCACATTCAAGAGATATACTTAGGTCTTCTTGTGAGATATACATCCAATAAATATGCGAATGAGACAACTGCCCGCTAATTTCCGCCCTTTAACATTAAACCATTTATTAATACCATATTTGATACGCTTATCTTCTTTGAATAAAGTTGTATGAGACGTCTATTGCCCGCGTTGTCCCTAGGTGCAATTTTATAAGTAATGGCGTGATTATCGAACTGCATGAGTTATGGTGTAGGTACGGTACGATGAGGAAACTTTACGTATTTGATTTAAAACTTTCATTGTTTGCAGAAATTCCTTTAGTTTTTAAAACTTTTCGTGGTAATTGAGATGTTTGCGGCAGTTAGGAATTAATGAGATGTGAAACGATTAGGGTGAAATACTTTTATGAGAGAACTTTTTTGCTTTTGATTTATGTCTTTTAAAGACATGTTCGTTTTTAAAACTACTGGAACTCTGGAAAGTAGACAATGTCATCAGAAGCCGAAATCATCTGAGTTCATTGTGATATTCTAAATTTGGACTGATGAGCTTAAGTACATAAACACTTTAGGACATGACGGACATGATTTGACGGGCCTGTTGGCGTGGTTGGTAGATA
This sequence comes from Pseudoips prasinana, assembly GCA_951640165.1. Taxonomy (NCBI): domain Eukaryota; kingdom Metazoa; phylum Arthropoda; class Insecta; order Lepidoptera; family Nolidae; genus Pseudoips; species Pseudoips prasinana. Next base: position 33,678,656 of record OX621243.1, on the reverse strand, counting down.
CGCTGCCTTTCACGACGCAGATCGTGGGTTTGATTCCTACCAAGGACAAATATCTATGTGCATGAACATGTCTGTTTGTCCTGAGTCTGGGTGTAAATTTTCTATATAAGTCTATATTTACAAAAGAAAAATAATAGTATATGTAATATATCAGTTATCTGGTTTCGATAGTACAAGCTTTGCTTAGTTCGGGATCAGATTGCCGTGTGTGAATAATGTCCAAGGATATTATTATTATTATCTAACACACTGTTATTTGACTGCCTCGTTAGTCTAGCGGTAGCGTATTCAACCGCAGAAAACGAGGTCTTTGGTTCGAATCCCGGGTCGGGCCAACAAGTGATTTTGGGGTTTTTCCGTAAAAATAAATTTCTCAGTATCAACCCGACGTTTGGAAGTTGGCGGTATTACACCCCCTAGCCTCGGAGAGCACGTAAAGCCGTCGGTCATGTACCTGACCTCTTTCCGGTCGCTAGTCGTCCCATCGGATCATGAGAGTGACGGAATAGAAAGTGCCCCTGTGTTGCGCACACACTTATGCACTGCGCAATTGGCTAATCTCCATTGAGAATGGCCGCCGTGGCCGAAATTCGGCCGGGAAGACATCATCATCATCATCTGATTCCAAACTAGGCAAAGCATGTAAAAACGTACTTATATATTTTTAATACATACATATTATATATAAATTATACGCCAACCCAGAACAAATAATTGTGGTCACTACACAAAGATTTTCCTGGGTGGGTATCGAATCAATGACCTCTGGCTTAGTGGTCAGGCTTTTCTCATTACAGGGTCTAGTTTGAAATTAGATGTTACTTGTTGCAAGATATTTATTTATTTATATAGTTTGGTTATCAAAATCCAATCCGTAGAACTTACAATCAAAAGAATTACTGTTCCCAATACATTCAATACTGTTTATTTGAAAGATTTCAATGTAAAAGTATGTCCTAAGCTCGTTTTAGTTCAGGATTGATCAATTTAAAAACAACATTCAACATAGAGTTTGTGTGTTTAAAGTCGACGACGACGCAACGACATCACCTAGGGACCGCACAGAGCTGAATTTAGGTATGTATTTTATAGGGTAAAGTGAGGCACTAGCTTGATAAATTAAAACTAAAAGGTCCTGTATTGGTAGAGGGTGCTGGTGAGATCCCGCCGGACAGTTTGTAACATGTAGTTATTTACCAGTTTTGAGTATATTTTGTATAATTGACTATTCATGTATTTTTTATCTTTATTTATTTATATATTTATTAACATCATGTTTACCCACAGCTTGTGCATACAATATATATCTTATGAATATTTTTTTAACAAATTATTATTATTTTTAATTAATTTTTAAGAAATACCTACGACTAGTTAACAGTAGTTTAGACTATTCGGTAATCTAATAGTTTACTGCGTGCCATAATGTATTTTACAGATTTATTTTAAGTCAATTATGGGCAGGATCACCTGTTGTAGTTTATTAGGAGGATAGAAGATTTTGTTTTATGGGATTGGGACAAAAAGCAGTTTAACTGATAATATTATATGACTTAAAAGTAACACTGATGAATATAAAATATTAATTTTATATTTGCTACACTTTCTAATGCGAATAAATGCTATAAAACTAAAATTTAATATGATTTTTTTCATAGTTTTATGTACAATTTCCATGTAGAAAAATTTATATATTAAATGAAATGAAAACACGTTAACTGTTATACCGTAGCATAGAATTGGGATTCAAACACTTCATAAACAAGTATTTTACATATCTTCTTAGAAACCGATTGGCTGTTTATATACTACATTTGTTTTACAGTGCCTTGGAAATCGAGCTTTACTTCTGCTTGAAGTAAGTATACACTGCAAAGGCCTATGCGGGCTTTGGGGTACTCTTTCGTGATTAAGATGAGAAAATAAGTGTATTGTACTGCTTTCTTTTACTGTTACAATATATAATTAGAGAACAAGTGAACCCACGAACAAACAGTGGTAGTTTAAAGGTCACTTGATACCGGTTGTGGCCGCTATAGCGATGGTGTCGCCACCGTCACGTCACCCCACCCGAAGTCTGCCCTTAGTTTAGTAAAGTCAAAACAAATAGCGTTCTTCTTGATCCGGACCTGGAATTGCGACGACAAGGCGCAACAAAACGTATTATACGGTGCTCTCCCTAAGGCATCAACGTCTGAAGGAACTCTGAACGAATATTTTCTTTATTGTTTAGATTTACCTTTTAGAATATTTACTGCACATTGATCTAGGGAGAGAGGGAATAGAATATGTTGTAAAAAATGCATTGATTAATGGCTGGCTACAGACGATATCATATCTCTTAGGTTAATTTATAGCACGGGACCGAGGTGTTTGCCTTGGCTGTGCTTCTGATATACATATAAATATTTAATTTGGTTTTGACAAAGGAATTATTTAACTTTCATGTAAGATACGAGTATAGTAATGTATTGGTGATTGCTTTCATCAATAAGTATTACTTGATAGGTAACTCGTCGTATTCTCACTTAAGGAGCTACTTACCTGGGTAAAAAAATAATGTGTAGTTTAATAAGTATATATATAGTACCCGTGGTTACCTGACATAACGTGATATTGGTTTATTAATAGTCAAGTGTCTTTACTAGTCTAAAATTACTAGTGACCTCTAGGTGACCTTAAAAGTGCTTTAACCTTTTAGGCATTGTAGTCGTTAAGTCAAGTCCGAAGCTTTCTGGATGGCTTGAACAACCCTGAAACAAGGGCCACTGCTAATACAATTAACTAAATGTAACATCAGACGAGCTGTATCATTATTATCCGACTCAATTCCAATAAAGCATCGCTACCAGTAGCTGGAGGTATTTCATTAAACGAAGTCTAGAGAGAAGCTGGTATGGTATTCAGACTGGTGTTCTCACAAATAATATTCATGGCATAAAACTACCGATAGACCTGTTAGCTATGACACTCACCTTTCTGGGTGAAAATTTAATCAGCATTCTAAAGAAAATAAATTATGGACGTGGTTTACCCGTCTCACTAAGCAATTGTTTCTAGTCTTTTATACTATCTTTTACGGACCTGTCGGCGTGTTGAGTATATGCTTGCCTTCCAAGCCGGAGGTCGTGGGTTCGATTCCCACCCAGGACAGATATTTGTGTGCATGAATTATATAAGTATGTATTTACAAAAGAAAAGCAGTATATCATTTATCCGGTTTCCATAGTACAAGCTCTGCTAAGTTTGAGATCAGATGGCCGTGTGTGAATAATGGCCCAGGATACTATTATTATACGTATGTATGTACAATTTTAAACCGATAAACAACAATAATGCATAATACTCTATGTTTTTGCAACAGCATACACTCACACAGATAAACGTATTTGCCCGTTACTGAAAACAGAATTTAGATAGAATATTTTTTTTCTGCAGATGTCAGTTTAAACAAGAAACTGAAAAACTAAATGAGGCTACGAAAAATACGTTCCACGTTTTCCTACTACAAAACCCTTAGAACAAAAAAAGCAAAATAATCACACCAACAGAAAAGCTAACGTTCAGTGTGGAGGAAGATAAAATAATAAACATTTTTATTTTCCATTCAACAAATGTCTGTGATCTCTCTGTACTCATTGTATCGATTTTACATCCGGTGAACTAAAATGGGAGTACCAAACCATTGGTTCTCGATACTTTTATGTGACTTGTTATCGATATTGTTGGAGTTGAACGAGTTGTTCTTTTGTTTAGTACATTTTACCCTGTTTTGCTGTGTGGCTTACGGCATAGAATACGGCATTGATGTCACCCCATGTCATCCCGTCGGGAGCGTAGACGTATTGTCAGGGAATATCTATTAGACAACGGGCAGCAGCGTCTCTGTGTGTTCTATGCCCATCATAATGCGATCGCTAATGCTTCTGCCAAGCGTGGCGATTATTCCTCTAAATGATGGACACAACTCCAATGTAGAAATGTTTTGGGAAAGCCCTTGTCCTATGATGACCCTGTTACGATTTCATTTCATGCGTAGGTAAAATATCTGGTCAATTACTCAAAATTCTGGACAAAAGCCTCGCCCATGAATAGGGCGATATGCCATAATCGCAACGCTTGGCCAAGGGATTTAGGATCCCACTGTAATGGTCAAGTTTAGAGAGAGAAGCTGCCGCCCATTCTCTAGTAGGTATTCCCCCACGGGAGAACATGGCGTATTCGTCACTTATTTCACTGTATGAAATGTTCATATTTTATGAATAAACTAATAAATAGAGCAATTTAAAATAATACAATAGTTTTGAATTTTATAATAATCACGGCTTGTCGTCTGCTAAGAAGGGTTGGCGATCGCAGTATGATGGTTATAGGATACAGAGATACGCTGCTACCTGTTCTCTGGGAGATATTCCTTTGAGTCGACTTCTAAACTTTCTAATTTTAGTGTCGTGCTAATTGAAAGTGACTTTCATAGTATCAAAATTGGATTTAATAACCTAACCTAACAAATTGAAAGAACTTGTATTGAGATCAACAATATTGAGTTTTAATCTAGAATTTCACTGCATCAGCGGAATTGATTTTCGTGTTTCCTCGGTTATGCCCTCAGCTTTAACTTTCTTTATCTAAGCTACACTGAAACTATACAACGTGTATAATAAATAGTATGGTATGGAGAACAAACAGCAGCTTTCAAAATAGGGCTAAAAACTTTCAGCTAGGAAGGGAATTCGTTTTCATATATTTTATTAACTGATATTTTTGTTTCTGGGATCTGCGGTTGCTGAGATTGCGGTAATATAAATATCTAAAATAAAACATCAGAATATAAGTTTCCATTGGTAGAATCAACGTTAGCATTATTATAAAATCAATTCAGTGCCCATATAGGTCCATAGTAACGCCATGAAATTGACCAAACATTCAATGTCCGGCTGTAGCAGCTACCGACGAATCGCTACATTTACACCGATAGGTACCTTCATGCACATCACCGGTTAGGGTAACCATATTATATCTATACATATAATAAAATCGTAGGAAAGTCCAAAATTAAAGGATATAAATTGAAGGATTAAAGGATACTTGGGGCGTGATCTACATCGATAGCGAACCCAAAAATATAGTTGTTAGAATTTTTATCTGTTTGTCTGTATGTATGTCCGGGCTAAACTCAAAAATTACTCCATGGATTTGCTTCAAATTTTGCACGAATATGACTAAGAGGTCGGGCCAACATATAGGCTACATATTGTCACGCTATCGCCTACGGGGGAGGAGCTGTGATAATTTATAAAATTTAACGCGGGTAAAACCGCGGGGCACAGCTAGTACAAAATAAAGTCAATCTAATAATGCTCCTAGCCAAATTGCAGCTTCGATGACCAATCGTAATTATTTATTTATTTATTTTCTTAGGAAGACCAACAACATTTAGCAACAACATGTTTAGGATATTCATACGCAGCAGAAAGCTATTAACAGGTCTCCACGAGTAAAATTCTGACTAATTACAAAATAATAATATCTATAATATCCAGGGAGAATGTCACACAGATCATCCTAGCCCCAAACTAAGCAAAGCTTGTACTATGGGTACCAGGCGACGATATACATACTTATATAGAAAGATAAATACTTAAATACATAGAAAACATCCATGACTCATAAACAAATATTCGTGCTCATCACACAAATATTTGCACTGACCGGGATTCGAACCCAGGATCACCAGCTTCGTAGGCAGGAGCACTACCAACTAGGCTACGGTTAGTACGGCTAGTAATTACAAAATAATTTGTAGAATAAATTAAAACTTATAGAATACAAAGAATCTTAATAGCTATTACTTTATTATTAGATTATTATAGATACTGGATGATGTAGCCAGTGAGGCAAAAGAGAATGCATCAACGTGTCAGCCGGTTAACGTCCACAGCTGGACAAAAGCCTTCGCAAAAGATTTCTACAATGGATTTGTGTCCATGCCGTAATCGGCACGCTTGACAGACGGTATCGCTGCATGATGGTCAGTTCACTCCAATATTACTGGGACAGCAATCACAACGCATTTTCTTGACAGATCCTTAGAACCTTAACGTTTCTATCCAGTACTTTTGAATGTCATTATGGTGAACCTACACGTGCCTCTGTGTGTTTTGTTTTGTCCGACGTCCGACGATTTTTGTGGTTTTTGTTGAAAGAAGTATGGGCGTTTCGTATTCATGGGCAAACATGAATTTGATAGTTATTGCGTGTTTCCTAGCACTTCGCGGCGTTTGTGAGTGTTAAATTGTGCTAGCTTTGCAATTGTATATAGCGTAAAACGTATGCATGTTTTCTCGTTTTAATAACCGCGTTTGCAATTTACACTTTAAAATATCGATTCCTTCTGTAAAAGGAGCGATACACATAATGTAAATACTAGATATAAGAATAATCTCATATTGCATACTACCCGTCTCCACAAAATAAGTAACTCTTTTATGGGGCAATGTATAAGATTTTATAACAAACTTCCCAATGATATTAGAGAATTGTCTACGAATAAGTTTAAAAGAATTATTAAAGCCAAATTGTGTAGCAGGGCATATTACAAAATTTCTGATTATTTAAGTGATAAAAGTGCTTGGGATGGAGTTGTTCTGAGTCAACACACATGATTGTAATTAATCTTAAGTATATTTTATTTTAAAAAAGGATTCCTATTGAGTTTTCTGGCAGTGTTTCTCAGTAGCTGCCACGTCATGCACTGCACAGTATGGTAAAAAAAATATGACGATTCCACATAAATGTAAAATTTTTACGGAATAAAGTTACTTTGACTTTGAAAACTTGAAAAGCCATCAATCGTAAACCATGAACAAATCAAGAACATGTATTAGTGAAGAATCAAGGCGCTTATTTCCTGGCGTCATCAACCCATAAACGATTGGCGAGGTTGTTTAAGCCTGCAGGTAAGCCTACAAGCGGTCTATAAATGGGTAAGCCAAACAAACGTGGTGGAACTTTTAATTAATATCCTGGGACATTATTTACACACGGCCATCTGATCCCAAACTAAGCAGAGCTTGTACTATGGAAACCAGATAACTGATATATTACATAAACTACTTTTCTTTTGTAAATACATACTTATATAGATAATTACACCCAGACTCAGGACAAGCAGACATGTTCATGCACACAAATATCTGTCCTGGGAATCAAACCCACGACCTCCGGCGTGAAAAACAAGCATTTGCCATCAGCATTGACACTGGCGTAACCACTATAATAAATAAGCCCTTTATTCAGACAATAGGTAAAAAATACAGATATTAAGTTTTTAAAGAAGTACTAATTACAAATAAAAACTCCTAGGCCTCCTCCAACTCCTTCCATTTTGTCCTGTCCATTGCTATCCTAGTCCACAATTTAAGGTTACCACTATACATATGATTAAATTATTGCTGTACCGTGAATTTAAATATATCACTAAACTTGGTGATCGTGTCTTCTAAGTACAATCTTCAGCTATAGCCTCTAAGCTAAACTGCTGCATGGTAAGTGTGAAAGTAGGATGCAATACACATATGGCATTTCTTAAATGCAAAATAGGCCCCTACAAGCATTTGTGGGGGCGTAGACGTTCGCCCCAAGAGAATATCTATCAAAGAAAGGGCAACGGCGTCTCTTTCAGTACTGCGATGGCCAACCCGTCTGCCAAGGCGATTATGGCATATCTATCCAAGTTGATCCTTTATTCTATAGCTGAAGATATAGAAGTTAACCTTCCGAAAACCAAAAAACAACCTACTGCATACTACCCAAAAGAAATGCCTCGCCGACCAAGTGAAACAGTGAGGAATAACCTATTTTTATATGGTTAAATTGGTCAAAAAGTGATTGGTTTAGTTTTAGAATAGTAAATAGGAGAATACTAAACATAGGTTTTTAGATTTAAGTATTCTTTACTCAACAATAGGGATTCCTTTTAAATGCATCCTCCAATTTCATGTTTGTAACGAAGACATAGAAAAAAATCTAATAAACTTTAAAACTTTTCAAGGCAAGGAGTTTTATTTTTATTCACAGAAATTAAAACCCACAATTCTATTATAAGTTTGAAGTAAACTGAAGAATAGATGGACCGATTTCAATGCAATTTTCATCTGGACGTTAGTTTAATTGGAGCGGTTCTTAGTTAAGTTTCGTGAAAATAAATAAATTCAACTGTTCGAAGTTTACAGCTTATTTTCAAGTTAAACTCCGGGGTTTTGATGGGAAACTTACCCATCTATATATATTAGATATTTGGTTAGCTGTATTGAAATCAGTCTTTTTCCCGTTATCATAAATCCTATATATAACAACTGCTTGTAGTTTTAGTTGGCCAAACAATTAAACAATTGGTGATACAAAAAACACTTTGCATGTAGTCTTTGCCTTATTGGTTGTGCAGTTCGATTTAAGACCCAATACATGTAAATTATTATCTATAGTAAATCTGTAACAACTGTTGGTAAACCTCAATTACATAAGAATAATGATAAAAAAAATAAAAATAATATCTGATTCTAAGCGCTTTACAGTCTCGATAATCAGACATACATACGTCTAAACATTTTTATCATCATCATCATCATATCAGCCGAAAGACGTCCACTGCTGGACAAAGGCCTCCCCCAAAGATCTCCACAATTGCCGGTCTTGCGCTATCCGCATCCAGCGATTTCCAGCGACCCGCACAAGATCATCGGTCCATCTTGTAGGGGGCCTGCCCACGCTGCGTCTTCCGGTTCGTGGTCGCCACTCAAGAACCTTTCTGCCCCAACGGCCGTCGGCTCTACGAGCTATGTGCCCTGCCCACTGCCACTTCAGCTTGGCAATTCTTCGGGCTATGTCGGTGACTTTGGTTCGCCTGCGGATTTCGACATTTCTGATGCGATCCCGCAGGGAAACTCCGAGCATAGCCCTCTCCATTGCTCTTTGGGTGACCTTGAAACATTTTTAGTGTGAAACATTTTTATATCATCAGCATAATATGCTGTGCTGAACATTTACATATCTGATTCTAAGCGCTTTACAGTCTCGATAATCAGACATACATACGTCTAAACATTTTTATATCATCAGCATAATATGCTATGCTGAACATTTACTATCGATCTTGGTTATGAGGTAACAATAAGAACTACTATGTTGAGTTCTATGTCACAGTATGGACAATATGTCAGTGATTGGGACCACACAGGCATACAGTAATCATTGTACCATTCATTTATCTCCACTAACAGTAAAAGCAATTAAAACAAACAAACATTTATCAACAAACTGCGATAACTAATTACAATAGTCAATCATGTGTCAAAATTTTCGTGACGAGAGATAAGTTTACGTAAAAACAAAAATAAAGCATGATAAAGTATCTGGGCATGTTGAAGTTGTTAAATTGACGGAACTATTTTTTAATGATAGCTCAAATTACGAGATACCGACTACAGCCCCCTGGCGTTTACGTCAAATTGATATGTCACAGCGTAGATAAAAAACAAAACAGATAAAAGCCATTTCATACAATTACTAAAAAATTAATATAAAATTATTTTAAGTTTCAATTCTGACAAACACAAAACGTTATAGATGTTTAATTACGAAATATTCTGTAGATATTTCAAACAATTGTAAAAAGCATTGGCGATTCACTATCTCTTACCGTGGAAGCTCCTTGGCTGGACTGGATTGCGTCTCCTGGTGATTGTACGAAGCCATGTTCACTTAACAGTTTTTTCACTCATTATAACAATTAATTAACAAATGTCACAGTTTATTGCACCAACACAGTAGGAATAGTTATTAGGAACATCTGCGAAAGAGAATTGTATCAATTATGAAGACGTTTTATCACCACGAAAACAAAGAAAAAATTAGGTACGTATAGAAATTATAAACACAAAATAAATCAATTTAATTTCATAGAATTATATATGTTTTGTTTACGTGTGTGACTTTCAATATCAATGAAATTATTCACATGCGCGATAAAGATTTATTGCAAGCCGTCATATGGACGCATAGGGTACGCTAACGGATACTAAAATCGAAATTACCTACAATATAGTAATTTGACGAATTTGATTAATAATTCTGCCATCATAATTTAAACTCCATATTAAGCTATAAAACGAGTATGAGTATGAAGCCCGCACCCAAAAGTTGGCTACCGTCAAATTGACGGCCTATAAAATGTTAATATTACGTCGTTAAGCTGCGTTTTCACTATACCTACAAATTGGAGTAAATGAACACGCTCGGATTCTTGTTCGATCAGTATATATATTGACGGTCACAGAAAGCGAGGACAACCATATGGCGAGATAAATTTGCTCCTCCTTTGTTTGTCCCGCCAAAGGAAAAATTGCCTCCGGGACATAATTTGCCATGGCCTACCTGGAGGACTCTTAATAGACTACGTACCCAGGTTGGTAGATCAAAAGAAAACATGTGCAAATGGGGTTACATTCCCACATCACAAAACATCTGCGAGTGCGGCGTGTCACCCCAAAGTATGGCACATTTATCCGATTGTCCCTCATGTCCAGTCTCTTGTTCCCTTCAGGACTTGTATGACGCTTCAGCCAAAGGGGTCAGCGTTGCCCAATTTTGGGAAGATAGAATATAATTCTTACCATCGACACGATAAAAAGAAGACCGTAGCCTAGTTGATAGTACTCCTGCCTACGAAGCTGGTGGTCCTGGGTTCGAATCCCGGTAAGTGCAAATATTTGTGTGATGAGCACGAATATTTGTTTCTGAGTCATGGATGTTTTCTATGTATATAAGTATTTATCTATCTATATAAATATGTATATCGTCGCCTGGTACCCATAGTACAAGCTTTGCTTAGTTTGGGGCTAGGATGATCTGTGTGACATTGCCCCTAGATATTATTATTATATATATACTGATGAATATAATAATAATATAAAGTAACTTGGCAATGATATCGAGAATTGTACGTAATTTTACAATCCTACTAATATTATAAATGCGAAAGTTTGTAAGTATGGATGGATGGATGTTTGTTACTCTTTCACGTAAAAACTACTGAATGGATTTTAATGAAACTTTACAATAATATAGCTTATACATCAGAATAACACATAGGCTACAATTCATAAAGATATTGTGTGAATTGTCTATAATATAACGATAAGTGTCAAGTAAGTAAGAAAATATCTACCATCTGCGAGCTATTCCGGCGTGCACTGCCAAAACTGGGAGATGAACACGATTAGTTATTCTGTGTCAGGGTGTCATTTATCTATAATATCTTTAGAAATACATATGTTTATCAGTGGTCTGGTTGTCATAGTACAGGCTCAGTCTAGTTTGGGATCAGATGGCAGGGTGTTACTTGTCCCAAGATATTTAATTATATATTTATATCAAGTAGCGTACTGAGTACCTATGTATATACATTTTGATACATACATAGACTCACGCCTGTTTCCATTTGTCACGATCTTTGCACACGTCTTTGCCTCGATTACTGTCATTATATTCTTCATACATGCTCGCCGGTTTAGGGTACTTCTGACCTGCCCTTTCTTGTTAAATGTTAAATTATAATTATATATGTATAGTTGGTACAAAAATTACTATATACATATATATTTAGCAATGACATGATATATTGAAATAGCTAATAAATTATCAAGTCTGTACGACGTGTGCTGCAGTCGCTCTCTACTACCTCAGGACCCTTGTGGTGCGGGTTTGATTTTTGCACAGAACCACTATGGTGGTTCTGAGTCTAGATTAGATTGCACTAAATAAGTAGGTAATCTATACTACATACTACAAATAAATGAAATTGGAGTGTTTGTTTGTAATATTGAAATAACCGGTTTTTACTACATTAATATGAATATATATACGGTACATACACCAAAATGACATTTTTTACAATTTTTGTCTGTCTGTTTGTTCCGGCTAATCTCTGAAATGGCTGGTCCGATTTTGACGGGACTTTTATTGGCAGGTAGCTGATGTAATAAGGAGTAACTTAGGCTACTTTTATTTCAGAAAAAGTCTTTTATTTTACAAGAACAACGAAATAAACTAATTAACACGCGGACGAAGTCGCGGGCACAGCTAGTACTAAATAATAATAGCGTTAATGACAAAAATATCGTACTTGTTCTGTGGATTAAAATGGCTTCTTCTTCAGTTGCGTTTGCTTAAGATCTAAGTACAGACGCCAGCACATCAAGCTACCCCAATCTATAAAATTTCCCTAATAGAAAGTGAACCTTATGCTTATGTGAAAAAGTTGAAAATCTATAAAAGAAATTTGACAGATTGGGGTAGCTGCATATGCGGGTCCGTGGCTTAGGCCCCCAGTGGTCGAGGCACCTGTGGCCTACGCCCCCGATTGGATTAATTTAATATCATTTTATTTTTGTGCTTTTTCACTTAGTACAGTAAATGAGAAAAGTGTTTCACTGTAATAATATTATTCCTTGCCAAACAAAAGTTATCTATCAAATTGCACAGAAAATAGATCGCCACTTAACCTTATCCTTACACACCTTTTTCTACATTAAAAGCATATTTATTATGTTCAATCATCCAGAAAATAAAAAGACTTCATGTAAAATGTTAGTGAATGTTATTAATATACATTTATAATAAATTACCATGTACAAATTTTATCTATCAACTTGAACCAAATTGTTATCTAACTGAGCCAAACCAGTTATTGGCAACAATAAAAAGTCCATCTTTTGGTCTACAAAATTTTAAACAATAAGGAGGTACGTATTAAGTATATCTCTTTCACAGCTGAGTCAAGTTATTGAATATTGCAATATGTAACCGATACGAAAGTCATCTCATAATGACGAGCAAAGATCCTTCGCAAGGGCTTGTGCGCAATATTTACAATATAGTTAATATAGACTTGTTGGAAAAACATTGTTGCATGCTGGATTTGCGTTGCGTTCTAGAAATAAGGAAAGAAGTCCATTCTTTATTAAAAATTGTATGAAAGGAAAATTGGAAAATTACGAGTGAAAAGTACAGTGGCAAAATTCCAATCTACAACAATATATAAAAAATAATGAAAAATAACTAAGATTTTAATTTTTCAAAACATATATCCAATATAAAAGCATTACTATGACATAAATATAATTATGATTTAATGTATTATACATATACCACCATTAGACATTTATTATTTTTGTAAAAGATTTTTGTGCCTGATAGTACATTTGATCAAAAATTGCTTTGAATTAAAATTATCGAATCGGGGGCGTCGGCCACATGTGCCTCGACCACTGGGGGCCTAAGCCACGGACCCGCACTGGCATCTGTACGTAGATCAATTTTCATTTTACTATAAAAGTTTCCTTAGCTTTCCCGTATCATTAACGTTCCTTTACACAAAATCGTTAAACAGTTGGAGTGCGAATTTATTTGACAGGTTGTAGCAAATACAGACTTCGAATTGAGCAATCAAAGACGCCGATTTTATTCGTGACTTACTTTAAATGCAGTAAATACTTTAAAGGTTTGTTTTCGTTGTCATTTGCATTTTATAGTTCAGGGATGTTCTATGTTTGGGGAGTTACCGATGTCTTTATTGGCTTAGGTAAAGCAGGGGTGGTTACTTAATTAGAATTTCACTCTAAAGATTTAAAATACCATAAATTTAACGGCGAAGCTGAGTGTACTTTTAAGATTATTTTATTGAAAATTTTTGTGAAATTAAAATGATGTCGGATGCCGAACAACACATGAATATCACAAAAAAATTACCAAGAAAATGACTAACTTCCCATACAAGCATACCGATCAACTGATGCGTTTTCTATAGTAAGCCCAAAAACATTTTTTTTTATGAGCACGCCAACACCGTAGTGTATCTAATCCCTGTATCACGGGGTACTTTACAAACATATAATAGACGGACACAAATTACATCCAGACTCAAAACAACTATTTATGGGTCACACAAATAGTTGTCTGACACGGGAATCGAACCTGGGACACGAAGCAGCGAGCTTGTTGTCCTTAGTTCGTATGAAGATAGCGCTTCTTTAGATCCTTGTATATATAAATACATGTATCTACTTACTTATGTTATAATTTATTGCTGCCTTAGATATAGATTAGTCTATAGCATTTATGTAATTCGTAACATTCGTAACAAATGGCAATTAACTTTATATTTTGTATAAGCTAACAGGGTGAATATGCGTGAAAATTATATTTAATATCTAATTAACTATATACCGAGTACAAATAAAATTGAAGCAAACCGTTTTGGTATAATAATCATGTTAAAATTAAGTAACTTATACAAACAGATTACCGTCAACACCACGCATATTAATATTGACTAATATTATTTATACATATTATCCTAATATTGTCTAAACATATGAACTAAATTGTAATTAATGTTATTTTGTGTTATTATGGTAAAGCTTGCATTGAACAAATATGCTAATATTGACATTACGGGCTCATTGTGTGGCTTTAATAATTAAAATACGGCTTTAAATTTATGAACTCACATACGAAATTTAACAAATATAATTTTGTTACTTTACTAGTATTAATAAATATACCCCATAAGGGTGCCCTCAGGTATTAGTCGCTTAAATTAAGCTACTGGTTGAGATCTTTTTGCGCTAGCCAACTGCTCGTTGTTTTCAATTCTTTAATTTGATATACTATTGCTAAATGCAACAATAATAGCTTAGTAACTTGCTATTTATTATTTATTTAAGGATATTAAAAAGATATGTGACGAACAGACCGCACGGACGGACTAATTCAAAAAATGGTTGCTTTAATTACTGTTTTTAAACTGTGTTTGTGTAATACATTGTGAGCTTGACAAGTACAAGTGTATGTAATTACCCAAGTGCTGAATAAATTTCATTATTTCATTATCTTGAGACAACTAAGGCACTGCCATCTGATACCAAACTAGGCAGAGCCTGGACTATAACAACCAAAGAACTAAATATATACATAATATAGATTGACTGCACGTTTGGCGCAGCGGCTAAGACAATCGCCTTGCCGCTTCGTGTCGCGAGTTCGAGTCCCGCGCCAGACAACAATTTGTGTGACCCATAAATAGTCGTTGTAGAGCGGAAGTAGTCTTGTTTTGTTTGCTTTAAAAAAAAAACTCATTATATAGACTTGTGCTGGGTGTGGATCGAACCTACGACCTTTGGCTTAGCAGTCAGGGTCACTAACAACAGGCCAGTTGAAGTACGCCAACTAAGTTATGTAATATGAAAACCTGGTAGGCAGAAAATAATAATAATGTTCTCCGAGCCGAATTTCGACCACGGCGCCCAGTCTCATCAGAGATTAGCCATTTGCGCGGGACATATTATAGTGCTCAAGTGTGTGCGCAAACACAGTAGCACCCTCTATTCCTTTACTCTCATGGTCCGATGGGACGCTCAGCAACACGACCGGAAAGAGGTCTGAGAAATTTTCCTTTTTACTGAAAAGTCCCAAAATCACTTTTTGGCCAGATCCAGGATTTGAACCCAAGACCTCGTTCTCTGCGGGTGCACACGTACCGCTAGACTAACGTGGCAACATATTTGGTTCACAATCAGTTTGCTAGAACTGCCTTTTGTCAATTTTCAAACATTATTTAAGTCAAAAGGCTTACTAGGGCATTCATTATTAGAATGCGAGACGACAACGCATAGCATATGTCAGATCTTAAATTTAGAATATTGATTTAAAAGGTCATCTTGATATCTAAATGACGTCCACTGCTGCACCAAGGCCTCCCCAAATGATTTCCACAATAGTTTGTCCATCATGGGAAGGGATAAGCTTGCTAGACGTGTTGGCAATCGCAGTAACGGACATAGTATAATATATATATATATATATATATATATATATATATATATATAATATCTTGGACAATGTCACACAGATCATCCTAGCCCCAAACTAAGCAAAGCTTGTACTATGGGTACCAGGTGACGATATACATACTTATATAGATAGATAAATACTTATATACATAGAAAACATCCATGACTCAGAAACAAATATTCGAGTTCATCCCACAAATATTTGCACTTACCGGGATTCGAACCCAGGACCACCAGCTTCGTAGGCAGGTACCAACTAGGCTACTGTGACCGTCATACAGAGAGATGTTACTACCCGTTCTCTGAGAGATATTCCCTCTAGTAGGAGAGACGTGGAAGATCGTCCTTCACCGATCTGATAACCAGATGAGACGTATTTTTTATCAAATATTTTTTATAAACAAATATGCCTATAATTGCTTGCCTATCGAAAAGTGCTCATGGCTATTTTTAATTAAATTAACTTTTATCGATTTTTTTTCATCACCTTCATACTTTTGATAACCAAATAAAATTTATTTCACTGATAGTTTTTAATACACAGCATATGCCTAGGTATGCTTGCCTACTCATTTCTGTGTATAACTACCTGGCAAGCAGGTGTAAACAGGTAAGTCAAAATAGGTGACTCCATCGATCTGCTAACTTATCAAAAGTTATCTCAATTTTAGATTATTTTATTTCAAAATTAGTCATATAAACTTGCCTGCGAAAAATCGTACTTAAATTCCTGTTGCCAGGCTAAAAATTTTTAGAGTTTTAGCCACTTGATAGGTGCGACAGAGAAAGTAGAGCGTCCGAGGTCCGTGTGCTAGAGCAGGACACAACATAGCAGCTGTTCGCTACCTGACTGTAGAACGTATCCGAGTGCGCATGCTCGTGTATAGTCGGAGTCGAAAATTATTTATTAGTGACAACACGTGCTAAATAACATTAATTTTCAAGAATTGTGATTTAAAAAATGAGTAAAAATTGTTTTTTGTGTGGTGAAAAAAAAAAACAAATGATTGACTTTAATGAACATTCATTTAAAACATTGCTTTAAGTATTGAGATATTGAATTAAGCAAAGAATCGGTGCATTTTCTTGGTTATCATTACACGTGTTACAACAAATTTACAGTAATAAAAAAAAAATTTGGACCGCTAGGAAAATTTTGGGTTACGGGATATTTTATGTTTTAATTGGTGGTTAATGTGATAGAAAAGGCATTTTTAATTTCTTAGATTTTTAGAACTTGGGATATAAAAGTTAAAGCCAGTTTTATTTTAAGGTTACTTTTGGTAATCTGTGGGTCAACCCCATGACCGTGGAAACGTTGCAGTTCGAAAATCACTCTTACCGCCTAAGTAATAAAGATACTGTAAATATCAAAGTGTGTCTACTGATGTGGCAAATTATTTATTTTCAATTATTGCATAGCTGTAAGTATGTATAGCGTAAAATAATATAAAAATTGAGATCAAAATTAGTTGTAATAAATTGGAGTTCAAAATTACTGACAAGTGTAAATAAATGCTGTCTCTGTCACTCACATGTGCACGAGCATGCGCACTCGGATACGTTCTACGGTCAGGTAACGAGCAGCTGCTATGTTGTGTCCTGCTCTAGCACACGGACCTCGGACGCTCTACTTTCTCTGTTGCACCTATCAAGTGGCTAAAACTCTAAAAGTTTTTAGCCTGGCAACAGTACTTTAAGTACGATTTTTTGCAGGCAAGTTTAAATGACTAATTGTGAAATAAAATAATCTAAAATTTGAGATAACTTTTGATAAGTTAGCAGATCGATGGAGTCACCTATTTTGACTTACCTGTTTACACCTGCTTGCCAGGTAGTTATACACTGAAATGAGTAGGTAAGCATACCTAGGCATATTCTGTGTATTAAAAACTATCAGTGAAATAAATTTTATTTGGTTATCAAAAGTATGAAGGTGATGAAAAAAAATCGATAAAAGTTAATTTAATTAAAAATAGCCATGAGCACTTTTCGATAGGCAAGCAATTATAGGCATATTTGTTTATAAAAAATATTTGATAAAAAATACGTCTCATCTGGTTATCAGATCGGTGAAGGACGATCTTCCACGTCTCTTAGACTACTCGTGACGATTTCTACTTTGTCGTCCTCTATACAGCATATTTAAACGATCAATGTTTTGTTTTTTTGCTAACTATACAATTTCTTGTGATATCCAAAGCATCTAAAATGTTATTGCTTTCTCTGACATCAAAGTTTCATGAAAATTTCAAAAGCCTAACACAATTCATAGACAAAGCAATGCTTAACTGTTAGCAGTCTCAAAGGGCCAAAATGAACAGTATTTCGTGAAGACGTTAAAAATTTATAGCCTTTTCCACTTTGTGCTTTATAGCGGAGTCACTCTCGGCTCGAGTAATAATTAAGTACATGTTTTGTAGTGAATGAATTAAAAACTCCTTAGAGAGTAAACGCCGTAAAGCAACTGAGGCCCATTTAGTTATTGAAGTTGCAATAGAATGTTTTAAGTTGATTTGAAATTCCATAGTTTTTCAAATTCCATTATTTGTCCACTGCTTAAATATTTACCCGACAAACTTCATACCCATATATTTTTTGGCAATACATATTATTATTACATTAATAAAAAAACCGGCCATGTACTCGCGTACGTGGGGTTCCGTACCATTAACTACTTATCTATCGTACGTCTGTTGTATGGGAGCCCCTTAAATATTTATTTTATTATGTTTATTAGTATTTTTTGTTAAAGCGGCAACAGAAATACATCAGAATATAATATTGTCAGAATGTTTGCGTTTCTGTGAGAATGATGTATGATTGTGTTTTAAAATCAATGTTTATGTTTTTTTTTTCTTATCAATAGTTTAATTGATTATTGTAATAATTATCTTTAATTACTGTAATTGGTGTTCTACCGTTTTAATTAAAGTAAATAAATAAATAAATTATCTGTGAAAATTTCAACCGTCTCTATCACGGTTCATGTGATACAGCCTGGTGAAAGACGGATAGACAGACCCTTTGGGTACGGAACCCTAAAAACAACGTCTCACAGCCTTCTGTCTCATTCGGACACTTTTCTGATATTATTAAACATTTCCGATTTTTTTATACAATCCTTCTCCTGACAATAATGAACACATAAATTAAAGATTTATACAATTTGGTGCAGTTATGAGCGTACAAACATTTTGGTGATTAATTTTTATTTAAATGTTATGTATAATAATGTTTTTAATACCACGTAAAGTAATCACATATTATATTTTATTCGGTAGAAAACTACTATGAATGTCTACGAAAACGTAGCAAACCGTTACGAATTTAAGATCGTAGCTCGTAGTACTACAATAAAAGCAATCCATGCAAAAAAATGGAGCAAAGCGGATTTTCTGAATTTTCATATTGTTTTGTTATTGATAACCATACATAATCCTTTGTCAATCATATCTTGCAAAAATTATAATCATTTATACAAATGATAATATACTTTATATATATAAATAAACTATATTTATGATGAATAAAAGAGTCTGTAATGTTCAAGTGCGTTTATGGAATCGTAGGTTTTTCAATTAGAACTCAAAATTGTATTTAGTAAATTTGTGTACGAAATTGTAAAAGTTTATTTAATATTTCGACTATTATTAAGACCTCTCCTCAAGACCTGGTTGGTAGATACTTGCCTTTCACGCTGCAGGTCGTGGGTTCGATTCCCACCCAAGGCAGTTATTTGTGTGCAGGAAGATATCTGTTGGTCCTGAAGTCTGTCTGGGTATAATTATCTATATAAGTATGTTTTTACAAAAGAAAAGTTTCTGGTTTTCAATAGTACAAGCATGCTATGTCTCAGGATGTTATTATTATTATAGTTTATATCAATAAAATAATATTTTTTATTCTCTCACACTTATAATCCGATAGTATGATATAACCGTCAGGGCCGGGGGGAAAACAATCACAGTGCTGCTAGTTAATAGGTACATCATCAACTACCTGACTTTGACCTACCTGACTATCCACAAAAAGCCGTAGTCCCTTTTTAACCCGGAAACTCATTACAATATACCAATGAGATGATTGAACCACTTCGGCTTCCTACGATTAGATAGATAGAAATAAAGATTTGTCTTTTAAATTGTTGACTGTCCTGTTGGTTATTGATCCTAACCGCTAAGACAGAGGTCTTGGGTTCAATACCCACCCAGGATATCTTTGTGTGATGAGCACGATTATTTATTCTGTACCTGGTTGTAATGTATCTATAATATGTATGTATTTAGAAACATATAAGTATGTATATCAGTTGTCTGGTTGTCATAGTACACGCTCTGTCTTGATTGGGATCAGATGGCAGTGTGTTAGCTGTACCCCCTGTTTTAACCGCGTTAAACTTTGAAAATTATAACATATGTGTTATTCGGGTATATAAGCTATATTTGGGTATATCCTAATCCTAACTAATAAAAATATATAAATGCGAAAGTAACTCTGTCTGTCTGTCTGTTACTCTTTCAAGCCAAAACCACTGAACGGATTTGAATGAAATTTGGTATACAGATGGTCTAGACCCTGAGAAAGAACATAGGCTAATTTTTATAGTTAGGACAACACATAGGCCACACATAGGCCATATTTTATAAAGTTTAACGCGGGTAAAATCGCGGGGCACAGCTAGTAAGCTATATTACTACAAAGTTTCATTGAAATCCGTTCGGTAGTTTTTGCGTGAAAGAGTAACAAACATACACACTCACATACTCACAAACTTTCGCCTTTATTTGTTAAATTTATTTTTTTAATTATTAGTTTATGCCTAATAATAAAATTTACCGAACTTATAAATTATTATTGAATAGAACCCAGTAACTCGGTGATAATGTAGTTCTATTTCATCATCATATCAGCAGAAAGACGTCCACTGCTGGACAAAGGCCTCCCTCAAAGATCTCAATTGCCGGTCTTGCGCTATTCGTATACAGCAGTTTCCAGCGACTCGCACAAGAAGAAGAAGAATTACACTTTATTGCAAAAATAAGTAACACAAAACTATAGATACAACAAGAAACTTAGCTTATTTTTATGCAACTGGCGGCCTTATCGCTAAAAGCGATCTCTTCCAGGCAACAGATCCCAAGATTATCGGTCCATCTTGTAGGGGGCTTGCCCACGCTGCGTCTTCCGGTTCGTGGTCGCCACTCGAGAACCTTTCTGCCCCAACGGCCGTCGGTCGGTTCTATTTAGTTTAGAAATATTTTTAAGTCAGATAATTCGTTTTTGAATTTAAGTATCAGAGACAAATAAACACACAAAACAAATTATTTTCTCTTTATAATATTAGGTTAGATTTCAATAAACATTACTAAAATTCACTACGGAAACATTATAAATTGAAAATAGACGCGGCCATACCCGGCATTACGTAGACAAATCTGTAGTGACCGACTCGTTATCCCGGGTCACCTCCCCGTGCATCCTAATGAACCCTGCTTATCATTCCCAATGACAGCTAACTTTGTCTTCAGCCAGGGACAAGTTTAATTAATTTATGAATTAAAGGCACCGCTCCCTATCAAATTTTCAGTCCAACAAAAGGTGGGGGGGGGGGGGGGTAAATTTATTGCGGTTTCTTCCTAGTTCAGTTGAGTTAGTTCAAGGTTTTGGAATTGTGGGAAAAGTAAATAATTTTGTAGGTACAGTTTGAACATATCATCGTTCGTAGCTTAACGCAGAGTGCCTACCCCGGATTGGTAGTTGGTTGGTATGATATCCCATTTTTGAGATCAGATTTTCGCTTTGCATTGAGAATAAGGCTATAAAATTATTATTGTGGTTGTGATTTTCAGTTGCCAAGATTTGTATATAATTGAAACATTCAATAATGTCAAACCTTCCTTCGACGATTGTTATACCGTAACGATTTTGTTGCAGCGTTCAACTAAATATATATAGCCTATGTGTTATTTTGATATACATATAAGTTTCATCAAAATCTTTGCTGTAGTTTTTGCGTAAAAGGATAACAATACTCATATACCCATACTCACAAACTTTCACATTTATAATAAACTAGCTATGCCACGCGGTTTCACCCGCGTCAAACTTTAAAAATGTATTATTATGTATGTATGTATGTATTATTCGGATATATAAGCTATAATACTACAAAAGTTCATCAAATTCCGTTTAGTAGTTATTGCGTGGAAAAGTATTGTTACTTTTCCACGCAATAACTACTAAACGGAATTTTGTACATCGTACATCTTAACGGACGTTTGTACAGACGCCAGCACATTAAGTTACCCCAATCTGTCAAATATCCCCAATTGAAAGCGAACCTTATGCTTATGTGATAAAGTTGAAAATCTATAAAAGAAATTTGACAGATTGAGGTAGCTGGATGTGCTGGCTTCTGTACATCCTTACTCACAACTTTCGTATTTATAATATTAGTAGGATTTGTGTGATATACGAACAATCGCTTCTAGTGACGCGACAGATTCATCCTTCCCCTAACAAGAAACCAAAATAATATTTTACATAACCCTCAACGAAATTGGCCAAAAACGGCCACCACTTCACGCATCATCCATTTGAAACATTTCGTAACCCTCCGAAGGGCTATAAGCTTAGTACAGTCGCGCACATATTAAATAAGCCCCCGATAGAGACGTGGCTTTATGATTATTACAGTTTATAAAACAACAGCTCGCTCGGTTTTATGGATTATAAATTTCATTAGCGTATGTTGGACGAATTGTTTATTACTTTTGTGACACACTGTACCGGTCTGAAAGGTGGTATTTTAGTGCAGTTTTGTTGTTCTGTGTTGACATTTTTGAACGTTTTATGTTATACGGGTATTTGCTAAACGTGCGCGACGTATTTGGTATTAAAAAAGTTTGCGCGTGAAATCGTCGTTTTAATTTCAGCATCTGTACCATTCAACTCGTATAAAAAGTATTTTTATTGGACAATAAAGTGCGGTGTTTATCGAATTATTTGTGTTTTTAAATATTTCTATTATATGCATAAGTTTTGTGTTAGAAATTTCAGACATTTTATAAGGACTTTTTATTTTAAATCATGGTAGTATAATCACTTAGTTCTTGTTTTAAGATATTTTAAAGTAGCATTTTCTCCATGTCTAAAATTCGGTTGTACACTATCCTAAGTCACACCATGGAAATTATACAGTACACATGATTAAAGTCTCGAAGTTTGAACATTATACACGTAGGACATACGACATGGACTACATAATTGTGTGACATAATAAGTAAAATTGTATACGTCCTTTTAATAAGAATAGATAGAGCATTGAGTACATTTAAGAATGGGTGGTGGGTGCTCATGGCCAGTTGCACTCACCGGTTCGTAAATGATCGGCAAGGTTAAGCACCTAGGCACGCGGTCAGTCCATAGATGGGTGACCATTCATGTGGTTTAATTTCTGAATATGTCTGTGCTTCGGAGAGCACGTTCAGCTGTAGATTGTTGTTATTAACCATGTCAGAGGCCTACTAGGCAGCTTGAATAACTCTGACACCAATGTAACCACAGCTCATACGGCAAGGAAAGAAAAGAACAACTTTATCATACATTAAATATATTTTAAAATGTTAATATTTGTGCTAATTTAAACCAAAATTGACAATTTTGTAATCCCCGTGTCGGGGGGAACTTTACAAACATATAATAGATGGACACAAATTACATCTAGACTCAGAACAACACAAATTACTCAGAACAACTATTTATGGGTAACACAAATTGTTGTCCGGCGCGGGACTCAAACCCACGACACGAAGCGGCGAGGCGACTCTCTAGCCGATACAATGTTATTACCTTAGCTTAAATGTAAACTAACATTATGTCCATACCAAATAGTTAGCCGAACGGAACTGCTCTGTGTAGTTCCCAACTTCCTAATGCACCTTGGGTGGTTTACGATCACTATTTACACAGTTAACAGTTAGTGCACTAATTAATCAGTTTACATCTTCGCTTTGTTTCTAATTATCCCATAAAGTAACGTAGCATTGTACAGACGCCTGCACATCAAGCTACCGCAATCTATCGAATTTCCCTAGTTGAAAGTGAAACCTTATGCGTATGTGATAAAGTTGAAAATCTATAAAAGAAATTTAACAGATTGAGGTAACTGGATGTGTTGGCGTCTGTACATTTGCAATGTACGTGCTGTGTGGTGACGGTGGCGAATATCAGAATATCACTCGGCGTAGAAGTCGGCCCAAGGGAATATCTACCAGAGGGCAGCAGCTTCCTTCTGAGTACCATCTTACTGCGATCGCCATCGCGTCCGCCAAGTGTGGCGATTATGGTATTTCCTGCCAAGAGGCTTGTCCAGCAGTGGATTTCTTTCAGCTGTAATGATGACATTTCTAATTCATTTCTGATACTCAATAGGTAGGTATTATTTGATAGCGTAACCGAAAACGGTAGAGAATTACTGAAAGGAATAGTATATTCATTGCATTGTTTACTGCTGCTAACTAGGTACCATGTCTACATAATATATAAAAGCAGAAACTGACTGACTGATCGATCAATGCACACTAATGCACAGCTGAAACTCAAGAACAATTAAATTTTGCACAAATAATTCTTAAGTAACGTATGTAGGTATGCAATAGAATGGATTTTTTAAAATTCAAACCTTAAGAGGGTGAAAAGGGGTTGTTAATTTTGTATGGAACAACGTCTATACATATTTCCTTGGTCTGATCATCTTCAAACTTGGTATTTATGACATATTTGAAAACCAAGATTTTAAGGGGTTAAAGTAGGAGTTGAAAGTTTGGAAGAATCTTGATCAAATGAAAAATATAAACGAGGTGTTTTTTGTTTCGGACAAAAGGTGGAAATTCTAGGCCATAGGTAACACAGAATACGTTCTCTTCGATGTCTGATTTCGACTAGCACGCGGACGAAATCACGGGAAAAAGCTAGTAGTTTATAAAAACATACCTATATCCTTTGTTTCTAATTACACCATTAAATGGGATAGATTGTATTGAATACGGTACAGCCAATAAATCATTATGGGTATTCGTAAAGACGACTTTTACGTTTCGTTTGTTTTATTGGGTAGCTATAAAAAGTAGCACTTACATTAAGTGTGTATTTTCTTTAAATTCATTTTATTGCCTATTGTTTTAAGAGGGCGTCTAAACTTGAGCTAAATTTGTAGAAGCTTTAAAGTAAATAAATTATCCCACCAAAAACATTCTGTAAAAAATAGCCAAGTCTCGATGGAGCTGCTGATATTGAGACCAAGACCGGCAATTATTTTTGTATCAAAAATTAAATCCTATCCATGTAGAGGGTAGTGTTATGTAACTTTTCTTATACTATTTTGATTTGTTATATTATACGTTCTGTACATTATATTTTACAGTTTAATCAGGGTATTTAGGAGGGTGATACTTATTACACTATAATAGAAATTAGTGAATATAGCATATCAGCTATCTGGTGTCCATAGTTCGAGCTCTGCTTAGTTTAGGATCAGATGGGCATGTGTGAATAATGTCACAGGATATTATTATTATTTATGTCAATCATTAGTTTTGAATAATATCCTGGGACTTTATTCAGACACGGCTATCTGACCGTAAACTAAGCAGAGCTTGCACTATGGAAACCAAATAACTGTTATAGGTACTTGTAATAACTACATATTCTACTACTTTTCTTTTGTAAATATATACTTATATTGATAATTAGACCCAGACTCTGGATAAACAGACATGTTCATGCACACAAATATCTGTCCTGGGTGGGAATCGAACCCACGACCTGCGGCGTGAAAGGCAAGTATCTACCAACCACGCCAACCGGTCCATAGTCGTATGTATGTATGTATATTCGTAAAATGTATAGAAATACTACTTTCTATATTGTAAATATTTCGAGATCCTTTCTCTTTTCTAATGAAAAGTAAAAACACACGTTATGATATATTTGCGAACTCCTAAAATGTAATTATTAAAAGACATAAGTCTGAACTAAATTAAAACGCTTATTACCTTTCGTTACGCGTTCGAACTATCCAGAGAACATAATATAAAGAGGTATGTTCGCGTGCAACATCTAGAACTATAAACACTTTTAATGCCTTCATGAAATTACTTTTTTTATTAGCTCATAGTGAGTTATGGCGGTTTATACCGTAGCATACGTTGAAGTGTGAAAAAATACAACCGTATAATAGCGCTCACTGTGAAATTATTTCGTTTGTATTTCACTGAAATAAAATTGCATGGCAGTTACTATTTGACTAGATGTGCTTGTTAGCAAGTGTGATTTTGTGCAAGTATGCAATTTTGTGTGGGTTCCATGTTCTTAACTGAATATTATCTGAAAGAGATCGCTACAGAGCGATAAGACCGGAGATTGTTCCTGTATTTGCTTATATTGAAATAATGTATTGTGTTTACTGGTGAAAAAAGGGTATTCTATTCTATAATGTGTCTGTAGATCCAGCGCGGTCCTTATAAAGGATCGGGTATATTAATTATTTATTGATGACTTTATTAACATAAAATAGTGCAAAGGCGGACTTAGAGAAGGTATTTTCTGCCAGTCAACCTTAGGATGAATAGAAAGGTTCTTGAGTGGCGACCACGAAACGGAAGACGCAGCGTGGGCAGGCCCCCCAAAAGATGGACCTATCATGGGACGCTGGGAGCGGCTGGATGGGGGTAACGCAAGACCGGCAATTGTGGAAATCATTGCGGGAGACTTTTGTCCAAAAGTGGGCGTCTTTCGGCTGATATGATGATGATGACGATGATGATGATGATGACATGATGATGAACCAATACATACAAAATATATATGGGCACATTTTGAAAGCATTGTCTAATGGCTTTCTTTGGTTTTACAATGAAGGTCATTAATCGCTAGACCAAAAAGCCAGTAGACCAGTATAACATTGACTTCATTTATAGTAATATTATCCAACCCATTTACTTATATATGACAACATATAAATTCTCGTTTCTGTTACTCAGAAACTTTGAACAAGCTCTAGAGTAAACCTAGAAGTGTTGTAATATACGACTACCACTAATGGCACTGTCTAACCAACTGTTATATTCCATTAGCTAACCTTAAGACCACCCGTGGGAAGATAAGTTACGAGTACACTCTTAAATATGACTACCCTGTTAAACCTAGGTACACATTACGTAGGTGAATACTGCACTAATGCTCTATATACCATAAAACTCTTTTATATGGCCTCTTTTGATTGCTCTCACTGGCCGGTCACTACATTTCAAATGTGGAATGTCATAAATAAAATATATCATAAACAAAAGATGATATTTTAAGTATTCTTTTTCTTTTTTGTTAAAAGAGGTGGAATGCCGGATGAAACGTGTCTATGGGTGGGTATGTCGACCTACGTACTAAACCTAATCGGTTGAGGACTTCTCTTCAATACTATTTCTTCTCACGTTGTATATCACAATATGTACCAGTAGTAAACTTATCTTTACTTAAACGAAGGCATTAGAATAGGATTGCCATACAATACAAGTTGCTTACACGAATGAGAGAGATTATATATTTATTGTACAGTTCAGTACAATCCAAACTTTGTTCTGAGAATTATTCTCAGAACAAAGTTTGGATTGTACTGTACTGTACCTCTCTCAGTCTCGTTCTGAAATTAAGTACACTGATGTCCACTGACTTGCATCTTATAATGTCTCCAGTAGGATGTTTCTAACACATTCTACGGGACACATTATAATGCAGGTTCATTTTTGTACGAGGTTGCACTGTTACGTACATACATTCCAAATTTGATTCAGATATTCTCATATTACTGTACAGTATAGAAACTGTTGGAAACTGCTGGATGCGAATAGCGCAGGACCGGCAACTGTGGAGATCTTTGGGGGGGGCTT
The DNA here is from genome assembly GCA_951640165.1 of Pseudoips prasinana. NCBI lineage: Eukaryota > Metazoa > Arthropoda > Insecta > Lepidoptera > Nolidae > Pseudoips > Pseudoips prasinana. The sequence continues at coordinate 33,650,797 of OX621243.1, read as the reverse complement.
TTGTCCAGCAGACTTCGACAGATATGATGATGATGATGATTCTCATATAAATGAAGACCACTGACAGGACTTACTTGCATTATAATATGTCGCATATAAAGTTTCTAATACATTGCAGTGCAAAAAAATATTATTAGAGAATTATAAATTTGGAGCCTATATTTAATTCAATGCTTTGCTAAAGCTTAAGTGGCCGACCCTAATTCAAACTTATTATCTGTAGTTGAACACGCTACCGCTAGACCAACGCTACTATTTACAACCCTAAATTACGTAACGGAAGCAGTGTTATATGACGTTGCGCCGGAGTGGCGCCCTGGCCTGATGCCGGAACGTGCTTTGAATTACACGAACACACGTCGGCTGAGCTAAAGTTTTATTTTATTATACAAGGTGGAACGACGATCTTGCAAGGGTCGCGGTAAGACACCGGATGAAGGCAGCCCAAGACCGGCACTTGTGGAAATCCGTTGGTGAGGCCTTTGTCCAGCATTGGACGTCTTTCGGCTGATATGATGATGATGAATTATCTAGTGAATCACTCAGAAAAGTTGAGCAAACATCAGGATCTTGGCATAGAAATAAAAAAGGGCCTTATTGGAAAATCCAAACAGTTAATATTGCTTGCTTGCTTATCGTATGGGCAGTGGTTACCCTGGTATCAGAGTTTTGTTGAAGTCACCCAGTAGGCCTCTAACATGGCTTTTCAACTATTGTCTAGTGTCAACAAAAAGGACCAAGCATGGCAACGCTCAGAAATGAAACCACTTTAACAATCACCCATCTGTGGACTGACCGCACACCTGAGTGTCTTCCTCGTCGATGGATATCTCGTAATTGGCCACGAGCGCCTCATTATGTCAATAAACACTTTCGCATTCTTTTAGACTGCCAGTTAAGATAACTAGAAGCTTAGCAGGTGTATATCGGCTAGACAGGTGGAAACCACCTGCTCGATAAGATGCATATCTTAATAGCTACAGTTAATTGCTTTAAGTTGTTAGAAAGCCGATGCGCTTCCGTATCAAGTGACAATTAAAACTACAACTAGGCAAATGGAATACCGTTTATAATGACATTGAAAGATAATAGTAAATATTTCCTTGCCTATCGAAATTAAACGTGCCCTGAAAATATCAGCTTTTAAAAAGCTAGTCAGAGAACACTATTTGTCTGTATAATTTATGGTACCTACGTTAAATAAAGTATTTTTCTTATTATATTTATTTAATTATATTTATATTATAGTTTATTATTTATTTGTACATTATAGTTTAGTTATTATTTAGTTATATATTATAGTTATTTAATTATGTTTATTTTTACATTTCCTTCTTTTTAACAGTAAATTTATGTACACTAACTGTAAGCAATTTAACTATGTTCGGTATGTTTGTAAATGGGTATAAAATAATGATGTTATTTTATTAAAACTGCCCGAGACCTTAGGTCCTTATAACTTTATCGTGCAATAATCCGATGTATCCTTAAGAAATAAATTAGATAAAGACATCTTTAAACATAAAATAAATCTTTAATATTTATTTTTCGTCAGGGGAAAAGTAACACAGAGCCAAGAATCTTTTACACATGCCATAACAAGTTCAGGAAGCGATCCATCCACCATACGCTAGTAACAAAGCCCCATCGTATTTCATTCAACATTATCCTTACTTTATACTGGCAGCCGGTAACTGCGGGTAACATTTCTAACCAGCAATAGAGACAACCATCACACTAATATTATAAAGGCGAAAGTGTGTGAGTGTGTATGTTTGTTACTTCTTCATGTCTAAACGGCTGGAGCGATTTTTATAAAACTCGGTATGGAATTAGCTGACACCCCGGATTAACACAAAGCTATAATTTATCAAGTTTAACGCGGGTAAAACCGCAGGGCACAGCTATTATATTATAAATGTTAAATAAAATTTTAGATAATATTGATAAATTATAGAATAGTAAAAAAAATATTATCCACATTTTGACATTAAATAGCGAACACCTACTCGCATAAAAACCCCTGTGGTTTAAGCGAGGTTCGTATACATACAAAACATATTATGTAAAAATAGTTTGATCAATAAATAGAAAAATAAATAATGGGATGCATATTTTCGATAGTAATTATAGAATAGTTAAGGTGTATAATTTATTATTTTGAACTTAGCTAGTATATATACAGAAAGTACTTGTTTATGATATCAAGTAATGTCTTGGGGGTACGAATAGCGATAGCTCACAGCTATAGTCAATTGAAAATAGGGCTCTTGATCACTAGTGCCCTGGTCAGGCATTTCTCTCAAATTAGTTAACAAAATTTTCTCATCATGTCAGCCGAATAATGTCCATTAGTAGAGAAAGGCCTCGCCATAAGATTTCCACTATGGAGTAGTATCCATCTTTTGGAGGGATATGCCATAATCTCCACGCTTGGCAGACGGGTTGGCGATCGCAGTATAATGCTCATATATATATATACATATATATACATCGGTCGGACGGTCACCGTAGCCTAGTTGGTAGTGCTCCTGCCTACGAAGCTGGTGGTCCTGGGTTCGAATCCCGGTAAGTGCAAATATTTGTGTGATGAGCACGAATATTTGTTTCTGAGTTATGGATGTTTTCTATGTATAAGTATTTATCTATCTATATATGTATGTATATCGTCGCCTGGTACCCATAGTACAAGCTTTGCTTAGTTTGGGGCTAGGATGATCTGTGTGACATTGTCCAGATATTATTATTAATATATTGAAATCAAAAATAATATTTGTAAACAATCTGGAAGCATACTATTCCTGCAAAGATTCACTTAATATTTTTTTTAAGAATACATTACGATTGATATTATAATTTGTTTATAAATTTACTGAAAACTTTCATTTTCAAGTAGTTACCAAAAACGTTGTAGTCTGCGAGCTTCCTAGAAGCTACACCACTTACAATAATTGTTCTCCTAGAAATAAAAATAAGGGATTACTCCGTGTAAAGGAACGTTACCGTTTAAATGTTATGAGGGAGCTCATTCGAATGATAGATTCGCGTTCCGTTCTACGTTTTACATGTTTGTTTTATTTTGTGAGAGTTTTAGTTTGATTAAATGTTGCAATGTTGTTCAAAACGTTAAAAAGCTGATTCCAATTTTAACGCATGTCGGATAGGATAGTTTGTTATTACAAATGATTGTTGTAAGTATAGCCAATTGATTTTATGGTCTTTAAAATAGTAGTAAAATAATTCTATATACATTCTTGTTAGCTTATATTTACTACTAACTGTCCGTGTAATCAATATACTCACAAAATTTTGCATTTGTAATATTAATCTCAAAACTTCTAATTTTATTTGCATTGTGAATAATACTATAAACTTCAAATTTAATTTATAATATTAGTAGGATAGTAGAATATTAGTAGGTTATAGTCTTCTTCTTAATAAGTGTGTATAGTCTGACTAATGACAATTATACTTTACGAATCTATGGATCTCGTTTTAAAATCTACTAACTCACAGAAAAGGGATACTTCTGCATGATCATTATTTCTTAATTTTACGTTTTCAATTGGCGTATGAGGCTTAAATTGCTTTTCTTTACGATAGAAGCGAGTGGGGGTCAAGCCGCCCAAACACAATCTCTACTTTTCAGAAAAGTGGTCTGTTGTTTGTCTGGCGTAAAAAATAGCTTTTTGTATATATATATCAGAGGGCGACAAACGAGCAAGTGGGTCACCTGATGGTAAATGATCACCGCCGCCACTCACAGCATCATAATCACTCGCAACACCAGAGGTGTCGCGGGTGCGTTGCCGGCCTTTAAAAGTCAGCAAACAAGTGTTGCTGACCCTTCCCGCCACCCCAATGAGCTCTGGCAACCGATTAATGTTATTATTAAGGAATGTCTTCTGTGAGGTGGACGTACTTCCCCAGATCGGGCTGCTCTTTGAGCGAATGAACGCTGTGCCCTACCTCTCTTAAAAGCTTAAGATTTAGCATATGTGTTCCATATTTGAATCCATCCTCGAACAATAAGAAAGTATTTTATCATGTATGTATATTAAGCCAACATCTATTGAATAAGTGACATTATATGTAATTGTAAAGTAAGTGTACATGGCATACGTAATAGCATATTTTTTTTAAATTTATTTTATGTATACACAGAAAAAAATCAAAGTTGGAAAGTTATATTAGTACAAATATGTGTTAGTTTCATGTGTATATATAACTTTCTTTAACCTAAATTGTGATCAATTTAGTATTATTCTACGTAATTTAAAGATTAGGAGGAAAAAAATTGTGTCATTCAACATAGAGGCGCTCATAGCTAGATGCTCTCACCGGTCCGTAAGCGATCGGCGAGGTTAAGCAACTAGGCTCGCGGTCAGTCCATAGATGGGTGACCGCCAAAGTGGTTTAATTTCTGAGCGTCTCCGTGCTTCGGAGGGCACGTTAAGCTGTCGGTCCCGGTTGTAGTCCTTAGACAACAGTCGTTAAGCCATGTCAAAGGCCTACTGGGCGGCTTGAACAACTCTGACACTAGGGTTACCACTACCCATACGATAAGTAAGCAAGCAAGCAAGCATTCAACATTTATTATATATAATTCATCCTAATGTCTGAATACTTGTATGGCGATATGTATATAACGTTTCGCGTTCAGGGTTATTTCTATTGATTTTAACAACAGATGGCACATTGAAACCTTGGAGATATTAACTCCACCTTAATAGAAAATCTACTTCCAAATGCGTTAAACAACTAATAATTTTTATAAGTTGTTTAACGCAGTTGGATAACGCAATTGTCAAATGCTATATTTCGGTAGAATTTTAGAATAAGATAACAAAACTTGGGCATGTTGTGTTTCGTACATATTATTACAGTAGAACAGACAGTGAAAGTAATAAATCTTCATTTGGATATTAAACATAATAATTAAATTTTATAAAATAAATTATTATCAAATTTAATTAATATCATCTAATCTATCCTATATTAAATTTACTATTCGTTTATGAATTAAAACCGGTAACCATCGTATTTATTATTATAGCTTATAAACGTAAACGTAGAGAGATTTTAGAAATTTCAGTTTTAGGTTACTATTTTTCAGGAAAAGTCAACGGATTTAATAAATTCTCTTAATATTGAAAGCCTGTACAATAATTCAATATACGAAAATAATTGACACGCGGACTCTAAACGTTTCTATAAGTCTCATAAATATTGAACCGAGCACATGGGTCGCGAGGTGATTAGTTTAACAACTGCACCGTACATTTGATCATTACATATTAAATTTATAAATTATCTAGAAACTTAAAATGTAGTAAATCTGTTGTCACACAATTAAATTAAAATTAAGTTATGTCAATATTCATAAATTAATATAAAGATGAAAATAATATTTTTAAAATAAAAGAAATAATTCAGAAAATATAAACGAATATGTTATTCGTATTCTATTGAAATTGATTACAAACCTTTCAGAAAACATTTACAAACACACTAACATTAATATAATCCCTTCCACTACACAGCACACGAAATAAACACGACAAATAGCGACACAAACGCCGTACACAAGCGTCACCGTCGACGGTCGACGCGCTACTGCCATGCTGAACTGAAGTTCAGTTTCATAGCGTATTATCTACTGCATCTCGTTACGATACCTCTTCGCATCGCTGGCCGCCTGGTATCGAGCCGGTGTTTTTCTGAAAAAATGACTTTTCCCGGAAAATGATCATTTTCAGGATAATTTAGATTAATGTGATCAACATTTTTGTTAAATATTTAATGTAATCGTTATCAAAACTAATGCAATTAATAATGTGTGTGCCTGAACTATTAATCAACGTTACGCAATCGGGTGGCCGTTCAATATTATTCAAACTTCATACTACGTTTGTTAGGTTCAATTATCGCAATTGTGTTGGCTGCCTCCCCGTCAATGATTTATAGTATATTGCGAATTATGGTAAACTATGTTCACTCGTTATTTAACATAATAATGTAATATCTTGGGACATTATTCACACAGGGCCATCTGATCCCAAACTAAGCAGAGCTTGGAAACTAGATAACTGATATACTACATACACTACTTATTTCTTTAAATACATACTTATATAGATAATTTCACCCAGACTCAGGACAAACAGACATGTTTATGGACACAAATATCTGTCCTGGGTGGGAATCAAACCCTTCGCCAAGCTTATATCTACCAACTTCGCCAAGCTTCGACAATTCGCCAAGCTTCGACAATAGATTGTCTCTCTAGTGTCTTTAGCCAAAAGTCTAAGTAATTTGGCTTCTAATTAACGTTAGAAAAAATTAGTACTAATTGGTGGATAACTTTTTCAACTGTGGCATTAATTCTCTCGTGAAAAAAAATAAGCACCCTAACCAATCGGCTGTATCCGAGCAGTTTTCGAAACCGATTACTTATTTATAAGAAACTACGTATAGGTATCCGACCAATACTAAAACTTTTATCGAGAACTTAGTTTGGGACGTCCATTACGTTAAACTTGGAATGTTTTCTTCTTACTAAAATCAAAGTTAGTTAAGTGCTCCACATATACCAAGTAGACCCACAAGGACATCAATTGCCGAACTTGCGAAATCGGTCGGTTATATTGGGAATACTTTTTGTATTATATGTATAACTGGTCTCTAAAGAAAAAAGCACGCACGTAAAATAAGTTAGTAAGCTTTCCATTGTTATTTTTTGTCAAGTTTCGTAAGAGTTTTAGGCGTCTTCATGTTTTTGTGAAGCAATGGAATGTGAAATGAAGTCTAGATATTGTGTTAAATGGAGTTCGAAGGCTCTTTCACTCAATTTATGTTTAAAGAGACAAGCTACTTTTCAGAACAAAAAATATTATCTATCTGGGATTAGAAGGGATATGGGTCACACAAATTGTTGTTGCGCTCGCACGCGTGCGGATTTTGAACCCTAAACATATGGAGCGATTCGAGTACCTATACCACTGCTCCCCACGGCAGTCACAAGTTGGGCGTGTAAGAAGTATTAAATCAGGTTAGTTCATATGAAAGATTGTCAAATAATGTTTAAAAATTGTATCTTTATCATAATCGTGATCGGAATTACATAATTATTTAGTACTAGCTGTGCCCCGCGGTTTTACCCGCGTTAAATTTTATAAATTATCACAGCTCCTCCCCCGTAGGTGATAGCGTGATAATAAAATTCATGCAAAATTTGAAGTAAATCATTGCTGTACTTTTTTAGTTTAGCTCGGACATACATACAGACAAACAGACAAAAATTCTAAAAAGTATATTTTTGGCTTCGATATTGACGGTAGATCACGCCCCAAGTATCCTTTTAAAAAAATATTCCATGTACAGTTTTGACTTTCCTACGATTTTATTATATGTATAGATTATATGTAATATTTAGAAATCATATAGACTTGGCTTACTAATTAGGTCACGATTAATTTTATCATTAAAAAAAATCTTAATAATGTGGTCCAGCCTACGTTTGATAATTGCTTTGGAATGGGTTGGAAATGGAATCGTTTATTGAATTGTAAAAGGATTGTTTTAAATTAAATTGAAAACAAAATTAGGTATTATGTTTACTTAATTACCAGATACAGCACTAATTTCTGTTTCACCCAGCGGTTATCTGGAAGAGTCACTTCTTAGTGACAAACCAGCTATAAGGCACATGCACCTGTAAGTATTAACATTTATAATATTTCTTCACTATATGATGATAGATGCAATAAAATTTTCTCTATCTATGTATCACATGCAGATGGCTAAAATTCGACTAGGAGGATATTATTATATCACATACTTTGAGATAGTATATTTGGTGATTTCTCTAAGCTTTTTGAGAAAACAAATCTGATCCACCAGAACAAGCATTCGTTAAGAACCCAGAACCAATCTCAACGCATTAAACTCGACAAAAGTCTTATCGTAAACAAACACATTGAAAGTAATTCGACCGGCCGAAATCTGATACACAAAATCAAAGCCCCGAAGAAAAACTGGATTAAAGTACAAAAAAAAAATCTAACTGCACAATTTAGTTCGAGATTTAGCCAAGTAATTAGAGTGAGAAGGTAGCCCCTTGGAATTTGGACAAACATTTCCCTTATAATTAAAGAGGGAGAGGTTCATTTGCAATCCTTTATACTCCTTTTCTATGTAAAAACGTTCTTTGGATGTGCCTAAGTTAATTGAATAGGGTTAAATATTGATTTGAATTTCTAATGTCTCAACGCCTCGGGGCAAGGAAGAAAAATATAAGGGAGCCTTTCAAAATAAAGTGAACTAGAGTATAAATGGATCAAAGTGTGTGGTTTTAACGTTAAAGGGCGTTTAAGGTGATTGGGGGATCATATCCAGAAGGGTGCAGTAGTAATTGAAGGTAACAACGTAAATTACTGTAGTCTTTTGAATTTGTTCATAATCTGTGGATATGTGGTGGGTTTTATGTTTGTATTAGACGTTTTATACGATTCACAGAGTGCATATGTAATTATGTATGTGAGAATAAGTTTGCCCCGCGGTTTTACCCGCGTTAAACTTTATAAATTATAATCTGTGTTATTCGGATATATAAGCTATATCACAAAAAAATACATCAAAGTCCGTTCGGTAGTTTTGGCGTGAAAGAGTAACAAACATCCATACATCTATACATCCATACTCACACACTTTAGCATTTATGATATTAGTATGATTAACATACGAAAAATGCAGATCAAGTTTTCATTTTTATATTTTCTGTAATCACCATAGAATATTAAAAATGGTTTGAAGTGTATTAGATTTTTTTTGTTATTGGAGGAGTTAAGTTAGGTTAGAATTTTTTTCATTGGAGTATTTTAAAAACTAAATGAATCTCAACTAGCACACTGCCATCTGATCCCAAACTAGACAGAGCCTGTACGATAGCAACCTGACAACTGATGAACATACTTATATATTTCTAAATACATACATATTAAAGGAAAATTATATCTCGATACTAGAAAAAATTGCTCTGGTCGGGGACCGACGCTCTAGCTTAGCAGTGAGGTTCACTAACCACAAGGCCAACAGGCCAGATAGTCAGTATTATATATTTGACTAGCTGTGCCCCGCGGTTTTACCCGCGTTAAACTTTATAAAAGATCACACAGCCCCGTAGGTGATAGCGTAATAATATGTACGCTATATGTTGAACCGACCTCTTAGTAATATTCATGCAAAATTTAAAGTAAATCCATGGTATACTTTTTGAGTTTAGCTCGGACATACATACAGACAAACAGATAAACAGACAAAAATTCTAAAAACTATATTTTTGGCTTCGATATCGATTGTAGTTCAAGCCCCAAGTATCCTTTTAAAAAAATAATCAATGTACAGTTTTTGACTTTCCTACGATTTTATTATATGTATAGATTATTATAGGTATTTGATTTCGACAAGAATAACTCTTCAACTCTCACAATACATCTGCAAAATGGAGGATGAAATATTAAACAATATTGCAGCAATATTCGTAGTAACAGCAATATTGTACAATTGTTACTAGTTCTACTATTTAATTCGTTTCAACTGTTTAAGTATTGTTCGGTCTTATTTGTAATAATAAATAACAAACCAAAGCAAATAAAACCATAACTAAAACTGTTTACGTCGTAGCTACTGTTGAACTAATTTGACGGTACTTACAAATAGTATATAAAACAAAGGACAATGGCTACGTTACATACAGCCTTATCCCAGATTTGATACAATTGTGTCAACTTTACTTTTTTTGGAACTAGTTCCCCCCTCTATCTGCTTCCAGGATCATCAATGGCACATAACTGGTATTGAGCGGTGAGACTCAGGCATGATTTGCTTCGACTGTTTTGGATCTCTGTCCCGGGGATTTGTTTCGACTGTCTTTAGATCCCGCAACAAATTGAATCAGAAAAAAACAAGGAGCGGTTGGATTAAAAGTAATTCCACTTCAGTTCATATCGGAAGAGCGGCCCGCTCGACTAAAATCTATCGACAGTTATACAAAACGGCACTAAAAACCGACCGGATCCAAGATTTAAACCCCAAAATGTAGTGAAGCCTGGCGGAGGTTTTTATTTTTCCAAAATTTTAAGTAAATCCATGCAGTACTTTTTGAGTTTAGCCCGGACATACATACAGACAAACAGACAAAAATTCTAAAAATCATATTTTTGGCTTCGATTTCCATTGTAGATCACGCCCCAAGTATCCTTTAAAAAAATATTCATTGTACAGTTTTGACTTTCTTACGATTTTATTATATGTATATAGATGAATGGCATGGTGGATAGATTTAGATTGCACATAGTACTTTAATAAAATCGAATACTTCTATTTCGGTTGAACAACCGTCTTTGAAAGTTCACACGGACTTGGCCTCAATTTACCCTTACTCCTTGATATTAGTATTCCATTTGTGGCCAAGAAGTTGGCAGGTAACCGACGTCACAAAGACTTGATATCGCTTGCTACTAATTGGCTTAACAATAAGTGTAATGTTGCTTACTACAAAGTGCCGGTTTGGTTCGATCCAATAACGTGGCTCTTATTGTATGCCTAGTCATAGTTTGATATGCAAATGTTTAGTAACATGTGAAAAGAGGTCATAATAGGCCATTGTTGACCAATATAAGCCTTGTACGTATAACTTCCGTATAACTCACTTTCACGTGTAGCGCAGCGTTTAAGACAGTCGCCCCGCCACTTCGTGTCCAAGGTTCGATTATCGCACAGGACAACTATTTCTGTGATCTATAAGTCTTGTAGTAGTCTGCGACACAAAGGTTAGTGTGCATGTGTCCGTCAATTATATATTTGTACCCCACTATACAGGGATTCATTTCCCTAGTGCGGGCATTTTCTATAAATATGCATCTATGTTTATTAAATATGCAATATACTTAATATTGCAAATCGATTTACATTAAACGACGGTCACCGTAGCCTAGTTGGTAGTGCTCCTGCCTACGAAGCTGGTGGTCCTGGGTTCGAATCCCGGTCAGTGCAAATATTTGTGTGATGAGCACGAATATTTGTTTCTGAATCATGGATGTTTCCTATGTATATAAGTATTTATCTATCTATATAAGTATGTATATCGTCGCCTGGTACCCATAGCTTTGCTTAGTTTGGGGCTAGGTTGATCTGTGTGACATTGTTCCCAGATATTATTATTATTATTAAAACGATTTTTTAATACATTCCATTATTGAATTAGTCATTCCTAAAAGGTAATTAATTAAATGTATTATCATTATCATATCAGCCGAAAGACGCCCACTGCTGGACAACGTCAACTCCAAAGATCTTCTCAATTGCTAGTGTTGCCTTGCATTACAATATTTCACCATGATTGTTGAAAAGGATTGAAAAAGGAATTCTGAGATGGTTTGGCCATTTAGAAAGGATGAATGAAAGAACATTGACCAAAGAATTGACCTGGCCTGTGTGAATGGAACAACCGGAAGGGGAAGACCTCGTCGAACATTCTCTGACCAAATCGGAGACGTTCTCAAGAAAGGACAGGTCAGAAGTACCCTAAACCGGCGAGCATGTATGAAGAATATAATGACAGTAATCGAGGCAAAAGACGTGTGCAAAGATCGTGACAAATGGAAATCCGTTGTCTCTGCCTACCCCTCTGGGAAACAGGCGTGAGTCTATGTATGTATGTATTGTTGAAAAGTAACTGTAACCTCTCCGATCACGTCATATTTATCTTCTGTGAATTGATTTTCCAAATGCTTATCCCAGTTAGTTTATTTTTTTTACTATACAGGCTGTGGTTACTTTCGTCGGTGTTGTTCAAAACTTCCAGTAGGCCACTGATATTGCTTAATGACTATTCGGTATTGGGACCGGCAGTTGAACGGGTTCAGCTCTGCAAATTGAAGATGCTCAAAAATAAACTTGGTTACCCATTTATAGTCACTGTAACCTCTTCGATGACTTCACACGTGTGTGATGCCGGTTGGTGATCACATTCTTGGGAGAAAATAGTTATAAATGCCAATCGGTAATGTTTGAATTATTCGGAAGTATGGATAAATGAAAAACCAGCTGTTAAAATTAGGCCACACCTTATTTTTGGAACGAAGTTCCTTATCGCGCGTTGTGAAAGGGGGCTAGACGGAAAAAAATCTTACGAAAAGTTGTCACGACACTGTTTGCAGCTGTGCGGCGTGCGCATGTCTCTCTGTCTGTCTCTTTCTCTCTCTTATAGAAAGCAAGCCAGATATTTTCATTTCTGTTTCGCATTGAACAGTGTGGTGTCACGACGATTATTTTTGTTGAGTGTATACAGGTTTTTTGTACATAATAAATAATAAGAAATAACTTCGTTCCATCCGGGTGTCCCTTGACACCTCTCAAGTTTTTTATTATAGGAAACACCATGTAAATGTCCCCCTAGTACAGTCTATCTATACTAGGGGGACATAAACGTCTTTTAATCTTCAAACAATGGTCACCCGATACTCATATTAGATCAGGTACCTTAAACAGGAAAACAATTACCTTCAACCCAAACTCCAGTTGGTTAAACACAATAATTTTCATATTTCACCCTCTAAATCAACATGGATCTAATCTTACTAACTCCCCACGAAAAATAATATAAATATCAATGGTGCATTAAAGTGAGTTGAATTTGTTTACTCCATAATATTTACCTGACCACTGACCCGTTTAATTTTGACCCTCGGGGCAGAACGTGACCTCCCCTGTAATGCAATGGCGCGTCATTTCAAACACTCTTGGTACTGATTTTTATAACTACCACTGTAGCTCTGCAACCCTAGTACATTTTATCCCACCTTAGTTGCTTATCATAAGGTTTATTTTTGCTTGCTTTTTTGTAGTAGGTGGTAAGAAGTCGTGGTTTTTAATATGAGGGGCGAACATACTTTGACTAGGATGCGCCCTTCCTCAGTAATTTGATACAGTTTAACTCGTGGGAATGTAAGATTTATGATCGGTTTGTGTAATGAATAAAGACGAATACATTAAAGTTGAACGTTTCAGAAGCGAAACGGAAGGCTTCCATCGCACGGGTATCATGTGTAAAGAGAGCTTTGTTAGGAAAATCTAAAATAACTTAACTAATAGATGCTCTGGCGTCTCGTAGATTATTGTATCGTAAATTCTTCCACAAGGCAGGGAGTGAATGTAAAATTAGCATAGATATGGATGTCCCTAGTAAGACGTAGAACACTCATTAGCCTGAAACTTTCAAAGTAATTACTTTTACCTGGTATATTGATACAGTAAAACTTGTACTGTATACGGATTGTGTAAACGAACTTCTACAATATTCATCGTCTAAATTTACGTAAATAAGCTGATTAAAAGTATAAAGCATTTCATGGATTTTTACGTTATCCACGCATGTTCAATTAAAAATTATGGGATAATATGGGTGATATTTATAGTCATTTGGGATACTAAATATAGATAAAATACATAATGATAACGACAGATCTACTCATGTCATAATAGCGTTATTCCATTGTTAATACAACAAATAGCTTATTGTATAAAGCATATTCACAAGCCATTGTGAATACTTACATATCATCCGTTTGAAAATGTCGGCAATTACCTGAAAAATATACAAGGAATCTTTATTAAAAACAACGAATTAATAAAAGATTATGACTATAGTAAGTATAGATAAGAGTTCAAATAAATATTAAATGTATATCTTTTAAAACAAAAACCTTTTACACATCCGATTAAAGAGTAAACCATCTTTCAACTTTATTGTATTATTTGAAATCGGTGCTGACTAGAAAAATAACTAATCAACGTAATAATTATACGTATTATTTGCACCAACTTAAGATGTATTAAATTAGTGTAGGTGTAGCTGAAATTATATTTTAGTTTGTTTTGGAATTTAGTGTTATGCATTTAAAAACAATTTAATTTTACTCTTTTAAAGATCGAATCGATCGAAAATCTATAGAAAAGCGTAAGAGCGGCTCCGGACCTATAAAAGCTGTTTATCTTCTTTTAAATCCTTATATTGTTATCCGAGCTGAATATAATTAATACTACTACTGAGTTTTCTGGCAGTGTTTCTCAGTAGCTGCCACGTCATGCACTGCACGGTAGGGTAAAAAAATATGACGATTCCACATAAATGTAAATTTTTTACGGATAAAATGATTTTTTACTTTGACTACAATTAATAAAACTACCATAACTATGGAAATAAAAAATATCATAATAAACACACCAGTAAAAAAAAACAATGTAGATACACAAAAAATAATACATATCGAATAGAAAATCTTATTACATAATAAAGTCGGTTTTAACAACAAAAAGCAGTTATAGCGTAAAACTAACGAGTAACTCGGAATTAAAAATTTTAAAAAATATTTGCCATATATTATGGTGAAAATTGGTAACTGTACAATATATTTAAATGTCGCTGTTGTTGTTATTTATAATATTAAAAAAAAAAATTATACAGAATTGAAAAGTTTGACCTGTTTCTATTCAAAGTGTCTATTCAAACGGCTTAAATATGCTTTCATCAACATTTTAAGAGCTGTAAAAATATTCCAATAGCCTTGTCTCCCAGAATATAAAATGCCATCGAAGTAAATGCCTCAAGCGAGGGGGCAAAGCAACTGACGCGGAGGTAATTTAAAATTACCTCCACTCTTTTTGAGCGGCCGTAGTTTTGGCACTCCGTTGGATGCCATTACGCTTACAGTCAGGAATTTTTGAATATTTTGCGAAGTTTATTCGGTGATGTACTTTGTGAATATACTGAGAGATATACTGGGTGAAATCAAATTAGTGAGCGACATTTTTCAGTTTGATATGATTACTTTATGAATTGCTTTAATAAACATATGCGAAATGAACGAAAAAAAATTAACAAAACGTTTTTTATTTATAAAAAATATACGACATGACTAGTACAGTAAATTTTACAAGCAATAAATAATAAAAATATCCTAGGACACTATTTACACACGGCCATCTGATTCCAAACTAAGCAGAACTTGTACTATGCAAACCAGATAACTGATATACTACTTTTTTTGTAAATTCATGCTTATATAGATGATTACACCCAGACTCAGGCAAACAGACATGTACATGCACACAAATATCTGTCCTGGGGGGGAATCGAACCCGTGACCTCCGGCATGAAAAGCAAGTATTTGCCAACCACGCCAACAGGCCCATCAGCAATATAAACACAATAAGTAGATATTTAAAAAAATGGGGAAATCCGTTGGCGAACCAAAGTTAACGATATAGCAGAAATAATTGCGATCCTTAACTGGCAGTTGGCAGTGTACATAGCTCTTAGAACCGATGGCTGCTGGGGTAGAAAGATCCTCGAGTGCCGACCACAAACCAAAAAATGAAGCGTGGGGATTCCCATAAAGTGGACCCACGATCTTGTAACGTTGTTGTTGTTGCTGGATATGGTAGCATAAGACTGGCCATAATGGAGATCCTTGGGAGTGGACTTTGTCCAGCTGTAGACATCTTTCAGATGATGAATTATTGAAATGCTGAATGAACAATTTGGCAACAAGTAAAGCTAATACAAATTGGCATCACGTGAATATTCATTTCAGAAGTTAACTTAAAATTATTTGATTTTATAATTAAATTTCTATGTTTATTATTTTATATTATTTCATATATATTTCATATTATTATTTTATATTTCATATTTATTTTATTTTAAATTATAGAGTCATTATATACAAATAGTGAAATGATTACCTTACGCACTGCACTACATTTGCAGTCTGTTCATTTTGTCATTTGCATAATTAACGGTTTAAGTTCTTTGTAACTATAGAGAACCCTAAAACCTGAAGACAATCTCAAAAAAATCTAGAATAGGCTCACTCTATTCAAGGGCGGGTATTTTGAAATTAGAACGCCAGGCTATTTGCACTTGAGGCGAGGACAAAAGCCGTCCGCGATGCTCGTGCGTGCCTTATTGAGGCGTGCCTCGGGTTGGCGCCTCGGGCGACTATTCATCCGACTGCGAATAAATGCTATGCAAACTTGAGGATAAATACGACCGCGAGGCGTGAAAGACTTTTTAAAGTTGGAATGATATTTTTTTTTTACATATGATTTTATATTAAGGTCAGACTAATTAATGTTGATACTTTTGTGAATAATGTCATTCTGTTACTTGCCTTATTTTAATTTTTATCAGTCTGTCTATAATGTTGCTGCTACCATTTTAAAAGTATGCAATAGTAAGTGAGACGTTGTATATAGAAAGAAAGAAAGAAAGAAATAATTTTATTTTCATTACAAATACGGAAAATACATTAAATGTGGTACCTATACATTTTAATCATTAATAATTTTATCCGTACTGGTATGAAAAATGGCCCTATCTCAGCTAGTACTGCATTTCTGCAGTGCTGATCTTCCGATAGGGCCAGTAGGTACTAGAAGCGTGATACCAGACGAATTTACATTATATATTATATAATTTATATATATCGGTTTTTACATGCCTCTGTAATACCAGAATAGTGGAATGCTATGCTAGGATGAGTTTCTCACAATTAGAACTTTCTAGCGCGATTGTTAGGGAGTGTAAGACGGCTTGTGGAACACTCTGGTGATCAGAGAGCTGGCACGTACCTCGACCAACGCATAAGCCTTGACATCCAAAGAGGTTACGTCGCTAGCTTTTTGGACACCTTACCAGCACATGGCGACTTGAAAGCGGTTTTTTTATCTCTAAGCTGTACTTTTATTTTCAAAATCTAGATTGATTTTAAGTTTAAAATGATAGTTTTAGTTTTTACGTAGTTTTTTATCCATATCAATTTTTTTAATGGGTTTTTAATTTAGAATTTAAGTCTATATTGATACGAAATAAGTCCCAATAATCGAAAAGAATACCACTTGCTAGACAGGTCAGAATAAAGGAATCTAGAACAATGTTGACTTTTGTTACGCAAACCTAGGGCGTACCGATTCTTTTGTTGTTAAAGCGTCCAAGTATAAGGGCAAGCCATTTATGAAAAGCAAATAATAGTTGAAAGATCACCTATTTATTCAGTAAGAGACTAAATTCTTTTGAGTTATTGCTCGCCATAGAGCTTTATAGAACAATTCGCATAACTACTTAATTAAGGTTGTTATTAACTAACTTCAAAAAGGAGGTTGTGAATTCTAATATATATGTGTTTTGTCTATAAGCGTATGATACGCGGCTTTTTCAATGTGATTGAACCGTTTAGAATAATTATTGAATAATAATAATATCCAGGGACATTATTCACACACTGCCATCTGATTCCAAATTAAGCAGAGCTTGTACTATGGAAATCAGATAACTGATATACAACATACACTACTTACTCCTCTTTTGTAAATACATACATACATCAGTTTCATGGGTAGATAGCACTCCTACAGCCTTAATAATAAACATAGATTAGAGTAGGATTAATTTTATTCCAGGTTTAAACTTAAAATTAATTAAAATTACTATTAATAAATGTGGAGTAAGGAGGGAATTAGCTAATCCGAAGTTACTCTCGGAGTAAAAGTTAAAACTTGGCACCACTTAGTTTAGCGACAGAGTAGGTATAGACTAGGACGTGATTTTGACATTCTAACGTCAATTCATTTTGATTGATTTCGTTTTCTAAGTTTAAATACTCTTTGGTTGTCTGTTGGGGAAATTAATTAACATGGATTATATACCTATATTTTATTGTTGATATGAGGTTGACAAATGAAATATATTTGGTTGAAAATCAGATTCCATTGAGGCGTGTGATGTTATACGAAGTGGTTGAGAATTCATTGGAAGAATCTACCACCGAAGCAGATGAGCACTGATTAGAACACCCTAAATCGTTAATTTTTCAAGATTTCAAACTTAAGATATTGTCTGTCACTGTCGTTTATGTCATCGTCAAGCATTAGTTCATTCGATTACTCACTCTTTTTTCTTTTAAATTGAGTGTGTTGCCATACCACGTGCGTTAATCTCGGTGTAAGGAATGTAATCCGAGCTTACTCCCAGTTTGTTAATATGAAATTAATACATGGTTACTCTGGGAGTGACTAGTCCAAGATTAGCTTCGGACTAAGCTTGGAAGAAGCGATATTTATTAATAGCACTGGTAAAGTTTCTTTCGCTATTAATTTGACACCTTGTATATAACGAAAGGGAGGTTTTTGTCCAGCTGAGGGCTTCTTTCGGCTGATTTGTGATGATGATTTATGATGATGATAAAACGAAGACAGGTTCAATTCCTAAAGTGAAAGGTGTATTATACATTTTTGGTTTTTACCATTTGGCTAGGTCTTCTTTTCAAGTCTTCAGTTTAGATTAGAATCCAACCCCATAGAGATGCAAAAAGGAATAAAAACTGAATAAAAGATATCTTTGTCTGACTTATACTCTACTTACAGTAGGTAAATATATCTTTTATCCGGTTTCGATTGTCCTCGCGATTCTTATTGCGTTACTGTAACGGTTCTAACTGGAACAGATTTTAGTTTCCTGTTACAATTTCCACCATTTCTCTTGTTTCTTTCGTTAGTAGACTCTTTGAAAGATGATTGTTTGAGATTTATATAACACAAGTGTCATTGAAGTTTGTTTGGAAATAAATATTGTAACTAGTTCTATTACACGAGTATGTATATTTTAAATCTAGGTAATGAACTACTAAAAACAACTTGCCAACTTGCCTTCGACGGGCCTGTTGGCGTGATTGGCAAAATGCTTGCTTTTCACGCCGGAGTTCGTGGGTTCGATTCCCACCCCGGACAGATATTTGTGTGCATGAACATGTCTGTTTGTCCTGCGTCTGGGTGTTATTATCTATATAATTATGTATTTACAAAAGAAAAGTAGTATATGTAGTATATCAGTTATCTGGTTTCCATAGTACAAGCTCTGCTTAGTTTGGGATCAGATGGCTGTGTGTAAATAATGTCCCAGGAAATTATTAAATTATTATTAACTACGCAGCGTATGTTAACACAAGTGAAATCTCCATTCCTTCACTTTAATCATTCGATGGGACGGCTATCTGACACGACCGGGGAAAGATCAAGTACAGAAGCAACAGCATTATGTGACCTCAGAGGGCGCCTAACAACGCCAACTTCCAAACTCTGGGCTGTTACAGAATTTTTTTTAACAAAAACTTCCGAAACTCTCCTGGGCCGACTCAGGTTTGGAGCCCATGACCTAATTACCTGTGGTTGAATGCGGTATAGATTGTACCTGTGTTTGTGCACACACTATCTGCATCATAATATACCCTGTGTAGTTGGGAAGTCTCTGTAGAGTTTGGCCACCCGCGTAGGCGAAATTTGGCCACTTTAATTGTTTGCCTCTACGTTTTTATCAAACCCCTTAAAATTGAGCGAAATAACCTTTTTCATTTGAATTTGTTGAATCTAGATTGATGGTTTACTCACAATTGCATTGGTACCTTATTTACATCCACAAAAACTTTTAGGAACAGAGCAGACATTGTATATATTTAAATTTTATAAATGTTTTCATACAATCAATACAATGTGTACCTAAATATATATGTTACTAGAAATAATAATGTATACAACTCTATTACTACAAACATGTTCTGACTATTTACAAGCGCTTTTTTAAAGTCTACGTGAATAAAAACCTTTTTTTATTTATTTTATTTTTTTATTTATTCATAGAAAAACATATTGAAGATAATAAATTTTTATTGTGGTGTTTCCAGCTCAGAAAAAATAACTGGGCCACCAAATACCATCCCGTGGGTATCACAAAAGGCGTCTAAAGGATGTGGAGGGTCGCCTCCAATACACAGGAGGCGACCTTCCTCATCTCTTAGTCGCCTAACTACCACCTAACTGCGATCACCAACTCGCATGCCAAGCGCGGTGACTACGGTAAACCTCTCCAAATGGCAATGTTATCCTTTGGGGAAGCCTTTGTCCAGCAGTGGAGGATATCAGGCTGATAATGATGATGATGGAATAAGTAAGCAATTAAAGTTTTCAAACTAAATTTCACCTTCGCTAGCCAATCTCTACAGAGAATTGCCAATTTCGTATGTTATAATTGTATTGTATTGTATAATTTTTATTGCGGACAAATAAATCCATAGAGTGTTAGTAACATAAAAATAACTTATTTTCTTGTGTTAGTATTTACAATTAACCGTACAAAACGGCAAATAATTGGCGACTTGTGGTTCTCGGCTATAATTTTCTTTAATAATGCAGGGGATCTACCGGCTAAGTCACCGAACATCGATTTATTAAATGGCGTTCAAATAAATAAAGGTTAAAATGACTTAACCGTTAAATCGGCTTCCATGACCACATGTGACGTCATAAATGGTCCGGAATCGATTGTCAACGATGAGGCCGATTTAACGATTGATTAAGTAATTTTTAACCTGTATTTATTTGAACGCCATTCACATAAACGATGTTCGGCGACTTAGCCGGTAGAACCCCAGGAGTGTATGTGTGTGTAGTGTTTTTTTTTAAGACAACGCCCGCCTTAGGGAATTTATTCCCTGTGTCGCAGGGTACTTTACAAACATAAAAAACGGACGGACACAAATTATATCCAGAGTCAGAACAACTATTTATGGGTCACACAAATAGTGGTCCAGCGCGGGACTCGAACCCGCGACACGAAGCGGCGAGGCGTCTGTCTAAGGTGCTACGCCACACGTGCAGTTTCAATATTTATCCTGTACAGCGGTTTAATATCATATGTCCCCAAATTTTAAATCAGGGACAAATTACATAGATGATATCCAACCCTCCAAATTTATTTTACTTTAAGGATTTTAGTTTTATCCCGAATAATGAGTACCTACCTACCTACCATTGCGCTCAGTTATGACTTGCGTTACCCCGAATTGTATAACTATATTTTCTTTTACTCAAAGCGAAACATAACCGATCATTTAGCACAAGCTTAAGTAGCTCAAAGGAACAACGCACATTGCCTCTTTACTTACACCCAAACAAGTTACACAAATCTCTACCTTAGAAGAACAGAAATAAAGTTGAATTCGAATGCGGGAGTGTACATGGAGTGTTGAAAGGAACATTATTCCGAGCTTGATGTTGAGACTTGATTGATCTGTCACCGCAAATGGATGGGCGCGAGTCTTTCGATTGAAGTCGCGTTGTAGGAATGTAATAAACAACGTGTTAAAATGTTTTTGGTTTTGTATAAAGGAGCGAGGATGGATATTAAAATGCACATCAGAGAAAGGAATGGGTATTGCAAATATTATGAAATTTGCTAAATGTACTAATGAATATAATCCAAAAACTGATTAGGTATACGGAAGGACCTGTTAACGTGATTGGCAAATGCTTGCTTTTGACGCCGGTGGTCGTGGATTCGATTCGTGTGAATAACATCTCAGGATATTATATTACTTTATTATAGCTGTTGTCTTCTCCCCGATTTTGCTCTTACCATAACAAAACTTTTCTTTTTTAACTATTAGTCTTAAGTGGGCAGTTTTCCTCTTATGTTTCCACAACGCCAGTTATGATTTGTTTGACTACCACCTCTCACAGGATTTTTAGGAATGGTCGGTGGCTGTAGTTTGTCTCGGTATCACAAACTTGTTGATTTATATCACTTTCTTTTTCTTAGGTGTGTTTGTCCTGAGTTTGGGTGTAATTATCTATACAAGTATGTATTTACAAAAGAAAAGTAGTATATTTAGTATATCAGTTATCTGGTTTCCATAGTTCAAGCTCTGCTTAGGTTGGGATCAGATGTCCGTGTGTAAATAATGTCCCAGGATATTCTTATATATATATATATATATATATATATATATATATATATATATATATATATATATATATATATATATATATATATATATATATATATATATATATATATATATATATTCATGCTTTTAAATCAAAGCAATTATTTGAGTATATTGTCTTCGAGTCTAATATTCAAGGTTCTTCACTAGCTGCACCGTACATTCTAGGGTCCAATTATAAACATTCTAACGTAAAAGTTAAATTCAAGTTTCAATTGTTCGGAAGTTTTCAGTGATGTTCTTAATAACAAGTAGAAATTACGAAAATCTGTGGTTTTGAGTAAAGAGATACATAAGACTAGATCTTGTTGCAATATCTTCAATGTTCAATGAAGTAAGTTTTTTTATTAAATCTATAGGGCAGATAAAAAAAAAGATAGAAGTAGAATTGAATACAGGAAATATAATTATCCACGGTATATCTTCTTATATTCTTCTAATAAATCATCTCACTAATAGAAATGTTAGGTCACTAATGGATTTCTATATATAAAGATAAGTAGTTGCAGTTTTATTTACTTCTTTCTCAATCATAACGCCACTTACTTCGCATTTGTCAAAAGCGCTCGTTTGATGTTATTTAGTTGGAAATTAGGTCATCTTATGTAGAGTATGGTGATTAAGAGTCCGTCTATGATGTTTTATTTTATTTAAATTTTAAGAAACGTATTTCTATTGGAGTAACGGTTAGTAAAACTGACTACTCATCCTGAGATCGTGGGTTCAATCCCCACGCAAAACAATTGAGTGTGAGCACTATTATTAATATTTTTGTCTGGATGTAATTTATCTATAATTAGCTGTGCCCCGCGGTTTTACTCGCGTTTTACTTTATAAATTATAAAACATGTGTTAATCCTGGGTATAAGCTAACTCTATACCAAATTTTATTTAAATCGCTCCAGCCGTTTAGACGTGATGAAGTAACAAACATACACACTCACACACTCACAAACGTTGGCCTTTATAATATTAGTGTGATATATATGTATTTAGAAATATGTAAGTATGTTTATCATTTGTATGATTGCCATAGTAGGCTCTGGGCTCTGCTTAGTTTGGGATCAGATGGCAGTTTGTTAGTTATCCGAAGATATTTAATAATATTTGCTTCTTTCAGTATCACTTAAATCAGTGCGCGAATAATCCATTTCATCGAAAAATTAAAACATCCCATTTAAAAAGATAAACTGGTAAATAAGTATACGGTTTTTATCTCCTTAGCTCGGAGCGCTATCATTAAAATAATACCCACCCGCATTAAGCAGCGATTTCCCTAAAAGTCGCTGCGATTAATCGCTTGTGCAAAAACTTTCGAATGCCGAGGTCATGAATCATTGTCGCGAATTTATGTCCACAAGTGTTGCCGAATGGTGGGTACCGACCTCCTTGTTTTTGCCCCAGGCGTACCGATAATCCGCGGCCTGTTACAAATGCGTCCGGATTTGCGACACACAGGGGGATGATGCGATAACGTGCTACTATGGATTTATATTCTTGTAGATGTAGCCTTATTATGCTGTGAGAACCGCACACTCGTAAAAGCGTTAGGTGAAGCACTCACATTATTTCGGCCAGCCTTTGGCGAAATCGTTTCTAATAAAATTTTCGGTAGTGGTATCAAAACATTCTTATTTTGCTCGGGGTTTGACTGAAACTATGTTTCTAATGGAATTGTTGGGGACTCTTCCATACATTGAAGATGAAAGGGAAGACAGGACTTCTAAAGGCATTATCGTAAGTAGGTATATCCAGGGTCAATGTGTTAAACAAAACATGGGAACCTACTGTCTTTCTATGCATTTGAGATACAAAGAAGATGGCTAGACTAGATTGGCCCTATGTGTTTGCTACAATTAATTGGTGAATCTGTTCAAAATGCAAATGGTAAGGACCTATAACGTTTAATAATAAAACCATGCTTTAATAAGTATAGACTTCTTGAGTTTATTGTCAATAGTTTTTGAAATTGCCACGATATATACGCGGGAAAGAAAAACTGAATGCGTTACATGTGTGTTTTAGTTGTTTTTACTAGCTTTTCGTCAACGGCTACGTTTGACGTTATATGTTCTACGGACTGGTTAGCGTGGTTGATAAAACTTACCTTTCAAGCTGTAAGTCGTGGGTTCGATTCCTACCCAGGGCAGATATTGGTGTGCATGAACATGTCTGTTTATCCTGAGTCTGGGTGAAATTAACTATATACTTAAGCAAAGTAGTATGATATGCAATATGTCAGTTATCTGATTTCCATAGTGCAAGCTCTTAATTTGGGATCAGATGGCCGAGTGTGAATAATGTCCCAGGATATTTATTTAATTTGAAAATGAAAAAAATATATGTACTTGAAAAGTTCCTTCACGATGACTTGGTCATTTCTTTGCTATAAGCTAATACACAAGTTTATAATATAATAGAGTTACTTTAGTATTTGTTATATTAGTATTGTTGAATCTAACACATTTGTCAACAAAGCTGATGTACAGAACAACACTTAATATCCAAAAGTAGCTATTATTTTATTATTCGCGAGTAAAGATGATATTTTATTCAAAAGACAACTTAATGCAAAAATACATTACTTAGACGATCAGTCACTTTATATTTATGAAAAGTCACAAAAAATAACATTTGTTACTATGACAATTGAAACGAAATGGAGGATGAATTTAATCCTCAATTTATCCTTAATGTATGACAAAATTTGTCCTAAAATTTTCCTCAATTGTTGGATAAAATTTACCGTCAATTAAGGCCGACTATAACGCAATGAGAATACAAAAAGCAATCGTGTTAATCGAACGTAGAGCCGTTTGTTACGAGGCGACCGGCAAATGGACAAATCAGATTATTTCACCCACTATGAGTCCGTAGATAACAGGGGGTTAGGGGATGACCGGAAAGCGGGAAGCGATTTAAAAGTAGCCACAGTTCCAAGTGCCCTTAAACATTCTGACCAGACTGGCATAAAAAAAAATATTGTAAAGGTATCACTTACATTTGCAGTATTTTATAGACAAGATCTAAGGTAAGACCACCTTAGATCTTGTCCATAAAACACTGGCCATAAAGTATCAAAATTCAAAGGTTTTATTTTTTGAACACGTATAGCTATTATAAAAGCCGTTCAATGAATAGAAGATTTAGGCATAATTTAAAAACTGTATGTTGACAATGCTCAATTGCTATTTAGATTGATTTGCCGTTGTCTAAGCAAAATGAAGATTATAACGGTCGCACAATAAGAAAGTGTTTTTTGCAGTGAACTCGGGAGAGTTGGTACACGACAATAACCGTTCTTTGATGGCGCAGCATTTGAAACCAATAAGCCAACTTCTTTAAACGTATATCTAAAATTGCGTCAGCTATATACATCATCTTCATCATGTCAGCCGGAAGACGCCCGTTGCTGGAAAAAGACCTCCCTCAAAGATCTCAACAATGGCGCTACTCGCTTCCAGTGACACTCACAAGATCATTGGTCAATCTTGTAGAGGGTTTTCCGACGCTGCGTTTTCAGGTTCGTGAATAGCCGTCTACGCGAGTTATAGCGCAAACACATGTACACTTTTTATTACTATGCTCGGACTAGCGGAGTGTGGCCTAATAACACTGCCAACTTCTAGACTTCTGTTTTTCTTGATATAAAAATCTCAATGTCACATTTTCGTTTGATGAGGCATTCGAATTCAAGACACCAACATCTGCTGTTGAACCCGCTACCGCTAGTCCAACGCGGCAGTTGTCTTTGAGGATATTTGCCATCAATCCTCGCTTCAACTCCTAACTTGTGGCACAATTAACAGCGCGGCTATAAATTAAGAGATTCCTGCTAAGTCCCCATCAGTTTGCGCGCCCCGCGGCGTCGCCCGACCTCTAAACGAAGACATCGGACCACTTGAGTGGAAATTATCTTACGTAGATTATCCTTATGGCTACATTTTTCTTCTATTTCCGATGACTAACCGGAGAGTGATATTTTATACGTGTACATTGCTTTCAGAGACCGAGTACAGTTTCTTGATTTGTGGTCTTCGGGAAAGTGGAGCTATATGTCTTACTTATCTGTACATGTTACAGGAAACAGTGTCTTAATCTCAGACTCTTAATTCTACTCTTTTAATTTTGGTTTTTAGGGAACCAAAGCGCTCGTGGCCTTTTACGCCTATTTAAGATTTTCTTCATTAATCCACTTCAATACAAGGAGGTCACTAATTTGACTGTAACTTTGTTTTTGTAGATATGTTACGCGATTTCGCCCTTGATAAAATTTGTTCGGCTCGGTTGTCAACAGGACAGTATAATTCGGTACCTACTGGTGTACCTGCTTTTGTCGATGTTTTTTAAAACGGTCATTTTTGAAAGAAAATAAGGTATGCATATGAATCAATTTAGATATTAATATTTCGTTTATTAATATTCCTCTGAATTTTTTTATTTCATTTTAATAAATATTTATAAACTTAATTTAATAAATTTTCATTTTACTTTTACTTTACTGAGTAGCACCCTTTTACTTTACTGAGTAGCATTTTACTTTACTGAGTAGCACCCTTAGGTTATACTACTATTACAAATAAATATTTTCTATTTGTTTTTGTTATGTGACTGGTGGAGCTAAAACTATACTATTTCCATTATTTTTAGGGTTCCATAACCAAAGGTTAAAACGGGACCCTATTACTAAGACTCCTCAGTTGTCTGTCTGTTTGCCCGTCTGTCACCAAGCTGTATCTCATAAACCGTGATACGTAAACAGTTGTTTTTTTTTTACAAATGATGTATTTCCGTTGCAGTTATAACAAACATACTAAAAAACAGAATACAATTAATATTTCAAGGTTATGCCCGGATTTTTTTTTCTTTTTTTTTTTTTTTTTTTTAATGTCTAGGGACAATGTCACACAGATCATCCTAGCCCCAAACTAAGCAAGGCTTGTACTATGGGTACCAGGAGACGATATACATACTTATATAAATAGATAAATATTTATATAAATAGAAAACATCCATGACTCAGAAACAAATATTCGTGCTCATCACACAAATATTTGCACTTACCGGGATTTGAACCCAGGACCACCAGCTTCGTAGGCAGGAGCACTACCAACTACGGCTACGGTGATCGTCTCTTGGACTCGCAATTGGCCGATTTTTTTTTTTAATTAATTAATGCATAATTCAATCCACTGTTGAGTTTTCAGCTGTAGAAGATGCTCTTGCAGACACGACAATGCTAAAGATAGTCTACAATTTTACGATTAATTTACCCCTCACTACTGCTACACAATACTGTACAATCAATTTTATGGTCAGTCCTGTCAGATGCCATACTTGAAAGCATAAAACGTATTTGAACATCACAATAGGATGTCTTCATTGTCTGAAGGTACAGTCGGCTCGATGCTTTGCCAACAGATATTGGTGGTGTAAGTTAAGAGAAAGTTCACAATATTCTATATTGGACTCATCAATAATGAATTATTATTTTATCTTTCTCTCTTTTGATCTAATGATTCCTTTATTGAATTAATTTGCATCATCATAATCATGTCAGCCTAATGACGTCACTGCTGGAAAAAAGCCTCCCCAGATGATTGTCACAATGGAGTGTCCATAATTTGGAGTGATATGCCATAATCGCCACGGTTGGCAGACATGTTGGTGATCTCAGTGTGATGGTCACAGTACAGACGCCAGCAGACAATAAAATAATGAAATTTATTCAGCACTTGTCAAGCTCACAATGTATTACATAAACACAGTAATTAAAGCAACAAAATATTTTGAATTAGTCCGTCCGTGCGGTCTGTTTCGTCACATATATTTTTAACATCCTTAAATATTAATAAATAGCAAGTTACTAAGTTATTATTGTTACATTTAGCAATTGTATATTAAAATTAGAGAATTGAAAACAACGAGCAGTTGGCTAGCGCAAAAGGCTCTCAACCAGTAGCTTAATTTAAGCGACTAATACCTGAGGGCACCCTTATGGGGTTCGGGCCACAGCTCAGGCGGCCGCTGAAGTAAAAAGATGGAATTCGAAATGGGGGTCAGATCACTTGCACGGGATTAACGATGACGTGTTAAGGGGGCAACGCGATCCTCGCCGCTGAGGATCCTACCCTAGCTAGCCTGCGGCTTTCTCTAGCTACAACTACAGCTACAACTATTAAACATACTTATAAATGTGTAAATAGATAGGTACATATTATAGATAAATTACACCCAGACACAGAACAAATAATCGTGTTTCTCACACAAAGATTTGTCCTGGATGGGAATCGAACCTCTGGCTTAGCAGTCAATTTTGCTAACCACTACACAATTTCAACACAATGTGTGTCCCTCGTCATCATCACCATCATATCAGCAAAAGTACGTCCACTGCCACTGCCATATGCCATATATATGGCGAAGCATGTGAAACATTATAATGATTACAACATCTATAATTTGTAAAACATGTTTCATGTAAAAAATGATTTTTATCTTTATCTTATCTGCTGGAAAAGAGCCTTCAGAAAAAATGGGGGATATGCCATAATCGCCACACATAGCAGACGGGTTGGCGATCGCAGTTTGATGGTCATTGTTCACAGAAAAACGCTGCTGCCCTTTCTCTGGTATTCCCTCGGACGATTTCTACGCTTCCTACGGGATGAAATGGGGTGATGATATTATATGCCGTCAACAAACATCAATATGCCTATAATATCCATATACATACATACATACATAGACTCACGCCTGTTTCCCAGAGGGGTAGGCAGAGACAACGGATTTCCATTTGTCACGATCTTTGCACACGTTTTTTGCCTCTATTACTGTCATTATATTCTTCATACATGCTTGCCAGTTTAGGGTAATTCTGACCTGCCCTTTCTTGAGAACGTCTCCGATTTGGTCAGAAAATATTCGACGAGGTCTTCCCCTTCCGGTTGTTCCATTCACACAGGCCAGGTATACTTCTTTGGTCAATCTTCTTCAATAAATATCCATATAGTATAAGATTTTTCTTGTAACTTATACCACCTTACATTGTGTTGTCGGGGTCTAAATTGCAAATTTAATACAGCTATTTGCATCTGAAAAGAGCTATGCAAAGTAGTTTTTGTGCACAGTGATTTGTACCGCTTATCTGAAACTCTTTATCTAAATTAGATGTGAATGTTAGTCTCACATTACTGTTTTGTTTTGTCTTTATTGTTTTCTCAGACATTTGTCTGCAAAATTAAGTTCTGAATAATATTTTGGTTGAAGTATATATGATAATTTTATTAAAAGACTTTTGTTTTTGAATTTTAATATTTTAGTAGTATCCACTTTTCCATTTTATATTATAAATAACGTTTTATGGACTTATTTCGTGTAAAATATGTTGATATTCTATATTTTATTTTATTTATTCACAACCGACTTCAAATAACTTGCTGAAAATGCTTTGTTTAGGATTAAGCAGGTTCATTGTATAAAGTCTAGTCTGAAAACCACAGTGCGGTGGCGGAGCGGTTAACCTACATGGAACCGGATACCCCATTGTTCGTGGGTTCAATTCCCACCCGTACTTAAATTTATACAATTAATTTTAAAGATGTCTTAAACTTAGTTTCATAGTCTTACAGTTTTAGAGCCGATTTCACCGTTGAAATTAAACGCGATCAATGGACGATAAACTCAGCTACAGTACGCTGAACTGAGTTTAGCGTCAATTGATCGCGTTTAATTTCAACGGTGAAATCGGCTCTTAGTGACTTATGGTTATATACCATGTTATACTAATTTTATCGAGGTCCTAATGTCATTCGTGACCGATGGCTTAATGTGCTCGTAGAGGTGAGTGTCATTGACTACTAAACTAAAGGTCGTGGGTTCGATCTCAACTCAGAACAAATATATGTGTGGCAAACACGATTTTTGTTCTGTACCTGGGTTTAATTTATCTATAATATGAATGTATTAAGAATCATATATGTATGTATATGAACATAATTGTCTGGTTAGCTCCACCTGGTTTGGGATTAGATGACTGTTAGTTGTTCCAAGATATTTATTATTTGATCGCTCGCTCGCTCTACTATAATGCGCGAAAACGGATGTGACCCGTCCGATTCAGGATCGGAAAGGGCATATCATCGATACGAATGCAAACTAAGGATCATGGAGGGCGTTGCATGATGGTCGTAGCGGTCGTACTTTCGACCTGCAAGTACAACATGTCAGACTATATACCTGATAGGCACTCACTATTTTTATTTTTAAAACAACGCCCGCACTAGGAAATCTAATCTTAAAGTATTTTACAAACATATAATTGACGGACACAAAGTACATCCAGACTTAGAACAACTATTTATGGGTCGCACAAATAGCTGTACTGCGCGGTTTCCCAGGTTCGATACCTGGGAAACGGAGTGACGACGATCTTAACCGCTGCGCGACATGTGCAGTCAATTTATTGACTTACTATTCTAGTCTTATGCGACTTGGAACCCGAGATATACATGATATATATATAATATCCATATTTTTATCCACTCATGTAATGAGTACTTCGAAAGTTGTTTCTCCTCAATGTTTTATATTAAAATTGTCATTCCGTTGAAATGTTTTTAATGGAACTGGAGAAAAGTGGACGCTAAGATGACAACTGAGTGATATAAACTCAAGAATGAATCATATTACACTGGCGGGTAAATAAACAACATCGTAATTATGTAACGGTATGGCCATGGGTATAACTCAATACTCAATGTTTTATTTGCATTCCACAATGTTGATTAGGTGTTATAATTATATATGGCATCATTATGGACCCTGTCGGGCACAGCAAATGTAGAACGAAATGGATTTGCTACTGAAATGAGTTTTCCTTTTAATTTGACGTGATAATTATGAGTACCAGGTGAATCAAACTCCGCTCAACTTGTGACATCTAGATATGAGACGTATCAATGATTTCATTCTGCTGGTACTCATACCAGGTGAATCAAACTCCGCTAAACATGTGACATCTAGATATGAGACCTATCAACGATTTCATTCTACTACTAGCTGCGCCCCGCGGTTTGACATGCGACAAACTTTATAAATCATAGGCTATGAGTTACTCGAATATATAAGCCATATCACTACAAAGTTTCATCAAAGCATGCGTTCAGTAGTTTTAACGTGAAAGCGTAACAAACGTCCATACATCCAACCATACTCAGAGACTTTCATATATATATACAACAAGTTTCTTATTAATTGTACTTGTAGCACTGTCAACTTTTAACAGCTACTAGTTTATATGCAAGTTGGAGAAAGCCTGGAGATTTGTCATACAGGTCTCGAGCCTAGTACAGACTCCAGCTCTCTCAAAGGTCAAACTTAAGCTCAATTTTTGTAACCTAAACTGTAAACTAATGCATGTACCTTTAAGAGAGAAATAAACGATTATTTAAAAAAAATATATATTAATACTAGCTGTGCCCCGCAGTTTTTCCCGCGTTAAATTTTATAAATTATACCCTATCTGTTTATCCAGGGTGTCAGCTAACTCCGTACCACATTTTATTAAAATCGCTCTAGCCATTTAGACGCCAAGATGTAACAAACATTCACAATTACACAACAACTTTCGCCTTTATAATATTAGAGTGATTAATAGGATAAAGTCTTTTGGTTTCTATCAAAAGACTTTATCCTTGAGCTTTTAGTAGTGGCTAGTAGACAACTGCTGGTCTAGTGGTAAGTGACCCTGACCGCTAAGCCAATCGTCGTGGGTTCGATCTCCACCCAAGTCAAATATTCGTGTGATAAGCACGATTAATTGTTCTATATCTATATATATATAGGTATATGATTGTGTTTAGAATTTTAAATAAAAGTTTGTTTATTAGTTGACTGGTAGTTTGGGAGCAGATGGCAGTGTTCTTGTGTATTTCATATTTTTCTTATTTTGGATATACAGTCAAAAATGTCTAAATAAAATAAAGAATAAAATAATATCTTGGGACAATGTCACACAGATCATCCTAGCCCCAAACTAAGCAAAGTTTGTACTATGGGTACCAGGGGACGATATACATACTTATATATATAGAAAACATCCATGACTCAGGAACAAATATTTGTGCTCATCACACAAATATTTGCACTTACCGGGATTCGAACCCAGGACCACCAGCTTCGTAGGCAGGAGCACTACCAACTAGGCTACGGTGACCGTCTATATTGTTATAAAAATAACTACAAAAAAACGACAAGCTAACTCAGTGCACTAGATACAGGTAATTATTAGTTGTCACAACTGCCTGCCTGATTGAAAAAAATAATAATAATAAATATAAAAAATAGAGGTTCAATGGGCACCATAATACAGATGGTCAAGGCTCACAAAGAGGAAACTCCTCACAATACGCGCCCCCCTAAAAGTACTGCCTTCTGAACCTGACCCTTGACTCAATTGCTTAACGCAAGGTCTTGAGATGTCCGGCAAAGATCTTATTATTATTATTATTAAATCATTAAAAACACACGGATCTATGATTGCAAGCATGGGGATTGGTCGGTAGCTATGCTAGCTTTGATCGAAATCAAGGGGACATTCACTTTCAATCAATATATTTCGACAGGCGTATAATTAAATAGGGTTCAACGAATCGACAATACAAAACGGTATCACAATAAAAACATAAAGTGCACTTCAAGCCGGATGCTGCTGCATTAAAATAATAAAGTTTTACAGCTGATTAAATTGCTTAATGGCTTTATTAAAGGGAGAGCATGTATTGGGGAAATCAACGCTTATTACAAAGATATAGAGTTTTAAATTGAAAGTCATTTGGTCAATGTTCTAGTATCTATAACCGACATATGGACCTTGATAAATTGTTACAGAAATACATACAAATACATTGTAGTGGATAAGAATAAATTCAATTTTGTACATAATTAGGTAATTGCCTCAATAAAATACAATTTCGTGTATCTATGTAACAAACGACAGAATTCTATATTGTTCTCGATTAAATATTAGTGTAAATCTAAATATTTTCTGAGGCTTTCGTAAACGACGTTTAGAATAGAACTCAAACTACACTAAAAATAAAACGCTCTACCAATACTCACATTGTCACATTTAAGGATCTTTATGCAACAATTATACATAGATTGGTTCTTGTAATCACATTAATATTATAAAGCTGAAACTTTGTGAGTTTGTGAGTACTTCTTGACGTCTAAACGGCTGGAGTGATTTTAATAAAATTTGGTATGGTGTTAGCTGACAGCCTGGATTTACACAAAGGTTACAATTTATAAAGTTTAACGTAGGAAAAATCCGCGGGCACAGCTAGTTAAATATATAAACATCGCACATCATCAGCCTGATATCGGCCATCGCTGGACATGTGTCTCCTCCAAAGGTTACCATAACGTTGCCATTTTAGGGTTGGGAATACGAGTCCCCTTCATTATTTTGTGAGAGTCGCTGGAAGCCGCTGGACGAAGGTAGCGTAAGTCTACTAATTGTGAAGATCTTTGGGAGAACATATCCCATGTTCAGCAGTAGACGTCTTTTGGCTGACATGATTATAATGAGCTCGAGTATTTAAGTGCTTAAGGATATCTTTGGGGAAAGTCTATGTCCAGCCAGTAGACGTCTTTCGTCTGCTTTAGTTCGAGTGCTTAAGTGTTTTTAACCTCAATCCTAATAATTTTCGGATCGTCGCTGACTAATCGGAGACGATGAACAGTATTTTATGATAGCTAAGTTCAAGTCCACATGTACTTTAAGAACAAACTCGCACGAACTTTAGCTCCACCGGCAGAACGTCATTTTTCGAGGCGCTGATCCGAAACGGTTCCGCGCGACGCACCGTCGCGTCGCGTCGCTACTTAACTTCAACTTTATACGTACTTACAATTTGATACGTAGGTATGTGTGTGTCTACTATTATATTGACATTAAAGTTGTTTGGGTTCACAATCATGTGATCATGTAAGTTGTGAGAAAATTGAAAATGACGATGTTCTGACTGAATAGTTCAAGAGTAATTCTAACCCTTTAACTGTGTATGTTGGGGTTAAATTCACGGTTCTATAACAAAGGGTCGATTGATGAAAATTTACTTTTATCAAAACTCAGTTTAATAAACTTAGTTTAGTTCATATTCTTTTTTTTTAACTTTCTTTCAATATGACCAAAATTGACTTTTAACTACATCTCTATGCCCATGACTTTCCTAAGGCATGTGAGACGGAAGTATTAGAATTGGCCCTGTCTGATCATACTGCACAACTGATGAAATTTCCCACTAAGAAGATACCACTTATAAAACTGTGGCGAAAACGCACGCGTGACTTTTGTGACGAAAATGTCAGGAAATTTATTGAATGTCTTAGTTCGTTTTCATTTTCTGAAATGTATACAGAATCTGACCCAAATAGAGCGTATAACTATTTTGTTGAAAATTTTAAACTGTTTTATGATTTCCCTATAAGACGGCACTAATACGTGTTTCTAGCAAGCCCAAATGGATATCACGTGGCTTAAAGAAATGTAGTGCGAAGAAACGACAATTGTTGTGGAACTACAAAATAAAACCAACAATAATATCAAATAAATGCGTACAGCACCTATTCGAATTTGTTCAAAAAAATTATTAGACTTACGCAGCGCGCCCAAAATAATTTTAAAATTAAAACTTCTGATAATAAATCCAAAAGTACTTGGAATATCATTAACAAATTGAGACTCAATCTTCCCCGTGACACTATAACCAGAATTAAAATTAATAATAATATCATAACAGATCCCTATGAAATAGCCAATAATAATAATAATAATAATAATATTGTTGCCAATAAGCCTGATATTGTGATGGTGGATCGCCAAGAGCGCCGGGCAGTGATCGTCGATGTTGCTGTCCCACATGATGACAACCTTGTGAAAGCTGAAAAAGACAAGGAAATTAAATACCTTGACCTAGCACGCGAGGTTGTTGACATGTGGGACGTCGAATCGGCGATCATTGTACCGATTGTCGTTTCTGCCCATGGTTTGATTGCCAAGAGCCTCGACCGTCACCTTAAGAGGCTCGCGTTAGGCAGTTGGGTCAAGGGTCAGGTTCAGAAGGCAGTTATTTTAGAGACGGCGCGTATTGTGAGGAGGTTCCTCTCTCTGGAGCCTTGACCATCGGTAGCATGGACCCTGCTCCCGTTGCCGATTGGAGGTCTATTTTTTATATTTATAAATATATATTTTTTTTAACAATATATTTGTAAATGTGTAAAATAAGAATGAAATGGAATAAAAGACATAATAATAACAATTTATTTTCAGATAAACATCCATAGTGTTAGTAACAATTTTTCTTAAACCTATGTTAGTACTCCTACTTCATGAGGACTCTTAAGAACTCCTTCATAATGCAGGAGTTATACTTCTCAGCAATGACTTTTAGGACGCCATTAGTGCTGCTCCGCAATCTAATAAGTAAAGAGGCAACCCGCTTACGAATAATGGCATGAAAGCCGTCCACTCTAGCTTCTGTAAACATGCTAGAGGCACTACAAAAGCGGGGCAGGCCTAATAGCATCCTAAAGCCATTGTTATACTGAACGCGCAGCACATTAAGCGACCTCTGGGTATACTTAACCCACAGGCTGCTCGTGTAGAACGTCTGACAGTATGCTTTAAAAAGAGTAACTTTAACATCGTTACTACAGCGAGCAAACCTGCGGGCCAACATATTAATCCTGATCGCCATTGCCCTGCGCTCTCTTTCAATATCCACTTGGTCATCAAGGTCCTCGGTAAGGTAGTGGCCTAGATATTTAAATTGTTGTACTCGCTTCAACTCAACCCCATTCAACATTATTGATGGTACAACAGATGGACACTTACCAGAGGCCCTGAAAACCAAGTATTCACTTTTCATACAGTTATATATGAGGCCATGGTTGTCTGCGTATTTTTCACAAATCGCTACCAGTCTTCTCAAAGCGCTAACACTTGGAGCAAGCAATGTCATGTCGTCAGCGTAACTAAAGTTATTCATGCTAACATTATCGACTGAGCATCCGACCTGGGCACCGCTGAGTTCAAGTATCAGCTCATTTACATACAGGTTGAAAAGCTTGGGAGAGCTTATCCCACCCTGCCTAACCCCGCATTCCAACCTGTATGTATCCGAGAAACTGTCAGCCCACTTAACGGAGTTGATCTGGTTGGCATACCAGTAATGGAATAACATTTGTACTTGTGCATGGACACCTGTTTTCTTTAACTTTTGCCACAACACGTCATATGACACCAAGTCAAAAGCTTTTGACAGATCCAGAAAACATGCATAAACCGGAGTGCTTCTCTCTGTATAGTATTGCACAGTGTGCTTGAGACTTAGTATCGCGCTTTCAGTAGAGAGTCCGGGCCGAAACCCGAACTGAGCGTCATGTATGTTTAATTGCTTTTCAAGTTCCGTGTCAAGCACACTGTCCAATACCTTGGCCACTACTGTAGCTAGAGATATTGGCCGATAATTACATTTTTGAGACAAGTCCCCTGTTTTATTTTTAACTATTGGCACAACAATAGTCCTCATGAGACTAGCTGGCAGGTAAGAGTGACTTAGGCACAAAGTGTAAAACATTGAAAGTATACGCGGTAAATGTACACCGGCATACTTCAGATGCTCGATGCTGAGCCCATCGTGACCGGGTGACTTGCCTTTCGACATGTTACATATAATATTGTTAACTTGTTTTGCTGTTACAATAAATAGTTCGCCCGACCCGACTGTCACAGGACCCGCAGACTTCTTTGAAGGACCCAAAGGGGACTTTACAGTAAAATGGTCTTTAAAAAGTTCAGCTATCTCCATACTGTCACTCACACCCTCCACACTCGCAGGGAGGCCAGGTCTATGATTTAATTTATTTGTAGCCTTCCAAAAGTCCCCAAAGTTTTTCGCCTCCCTGTGCTCAGCGATGACATCCATTTTAACCTGCTCTTTATGGTCCTGACACCATTTCAACTTTTTCTTAAATATTTTTCTACTCTCACACATTTCATTATATATTTCACCCGTTCGCGGTCTGTTATGATAAACCCAGTTTAAAAATTTAGACCTAGCGTCCCGGTGCACCTCTCGTACATGTTTATTCCATCCAGTAACTAAATGTTTTTTTCTACTTAAATAATCCACATTCTTACTACTATCAATAGCCGCTTCACTTAATACCCTAATAATATTACTGTATAGTATATCGATCCTACTTTTGTGATTAATACAATTACAAACATTAAAACAGCACTGACTAAATTCCTCAGGAAAATCTATTAATTTTAATTTATTATTACATAACTCAGTATATAAATTTATCTGATGTTTATTTCTCTGACCCCATATTACACTATTTTTATTTTGACTAGTATCATTAACAAATGTTTTGCATACAATTTCATATAACTCACATTCAATAACCATCGGGAGATGATCAGACCAAAAAGTATCATATAATATACAGATATTTGTTATTGTTTTTCTAGCTGAGTGACTAACAACGCAGTGGTCTAGCCACCGTGTACAGCCATATACGTCACTAACAAATGTGTAATTACTGACATTATTACCTAAAATCTCAATATCAGCGCATGACCATTGATTTTCCGCACATAAACAGTTTAATTCTTCACTAAATAACTCACCCGGGTGTGCATTGAAGTCACCCAGCACAAAAATAGTTTCCACAGAAAAATTATCCACAATAGCACATACCTCACTGAAGCAATCCGTAAAAACGGGCAAGTTGTCCACCGAGTTTGTAGGCATATACACACTGAACACAAGAAAGACACGACCGGCAATAGTCACTTTTATCGCACAGAGGCGAGGATTATTGCACTCAATTACAGACACATCCGGAAATACGCTCTTTCGCCATAATATTGCAACTCCGCCGTAGGGTCGACCTCTAAGTATGCCCTCAGAGGTGTCAACTGCTGATATGCCGCTGTACGCAAAGTCCTGGTCAATGGTGCCAAGAAGCGGTATCTCGTGAGGGAGCAGCCATGTTTCTTGCAATGCTATGATATCCGCCGACTTACATAACTTTCGTACACAATCTATTGATCTTTTAACTGATTTACAGTTAAAAGTAATGAGTGAAGTTGTTGCTTTAGTTTGTAAAACCATTGTTATTTATTTGATTAGTCACACTATTCAAACTTTTCATATCATCTTCCCGACTATTGGTTTTATTGAAGTAAATAAAACGCCGAAAAGATACTCCTTCTGGCCACAGGTTATCGTCTAAAAACAAGGCGAGTTTGTGTTGTGGTACAAGAATTTTATAAGCATTATAATTTCTTTCTTTCCTCATTTCAATTTTCTTAAGCATGACGGTCGTCTGGGCTCTTGTCATTATATATCCACTTATATCACTCTCTGTAGTCTCCTTATTAACATTAGTGATGAAAAGTGGTATTTTTATATCCGCTGCTCGAAACTTGTTATTTGGCTCCAAAACGGCAGTTCCTTTACAACCTTCAAAACGGTATTTCGGCTTTTTCCTCTGCACTACCTTCCATTCATTCACAACTTTGTTTTCTAGCAGATTTTGTTGCCTTACATCACTACCACTCGACGCTTGTTGCTTAGGCCGAACCGATGATATGCAATCGGTGCGCGGCCCAGGAGTCGAACCCGCGGTGGCGGCCTGCACATGCTTACTCAGTTCACGCGTGAGCGAGACCGACGTGCTTTTATTGTTTGCGGGCGATAAGGACAAACGTTTTCCAATCGTGTCGTCACGTATTAACGAAACGCGGGTCGACTCATCTACATGTTGAGATAGGTCGGAAATAACCGTTCCATTCGTACATGAATTATTTACATTACTACCCCCTCTTTTGTGACTGATATTTATCGAATGTACTAAATTTTGATTTTGATTGCATTGCGCAGAAGACTCCTTTTTCAAATCATTAAGTTTCTCAATTGTTACGTAGCGTTCTTTAATAATTCTTAGTTCATTTTGCAAAACTAAAATATCCTTAACTAAAATAAATAAAATGCCTTCAATAATTATTTTATTGACAAAATAAAGCCAATATCTGGTTCCGGTACAAATGTAACATCCAACATTGTAGGTACGCAGAACTCTATCTTTATGGCTCCTAGCATATCAAGTGACATACAAAAAATTATATATGGATTAAAAAATACTAATAGTGTTGGAATGGTCATTGGAATTGATGACATAAGTAATAAAATAATTAAAACAGCTAATAAACATATTTGTGGATATTTAAGTTATTTAGTAAATTTGTGTATTAGTAATGGCATATTCCCAGACAAATTGAAAACATCAATAGTAAAACCATTGTTCAAAAAAAAAGATAGAGAACTCACGGAATCTTATAGACCAATAGCATTAGTTCCTGTTTTTTCAAAAGTTTTGGAAAAATATATTCACAGTCAAATTTACTCTTACTTGGAACTGAATAAATTATTATGTCACGAGCAAAAAGGATTTAGACAAAATAAAAATACCAATTTGGCTATATATGACTTTTATAAAACAATACTACTCAATGTTGATAAAAGGAATCCTGTCTGCTCTATATACTGCGATATGACGCAGGCCTTTGATTGTGTGGATCGTGGTATATTATTGAATAAATTACATTCATATGGAATCCGCGGCCACGTATTAGATCTTGTTAAATCATATCTGTCCAATAGATCACAAATTACTATCATCTCTAAAGTAAATATGAAAACAAAGCATGAAGAATCATATCGATCAGAAATGCGCATTAATACGTACGGTGTACCACAGGGCAGCGTGTTGGGTCCTCTTTTGTTTATCGTGTACATAAACGACTTACCAAATTGTACGAAACATCCTATGTCACTTTTTGCAGACGACAGTACTGTGTCAATACAATGTAGAGCTGCAGAACTTTATCAAGACGATATTAATACTTGTTTGGCATCTGTTGTCAGATGGCTTGAAAAAAATAACCTAAAACTAAATCTTTTAAAGACCCAAGTCATGCATTTCAACCAAAGACCTCAGCCACATAATATTAATGTTCAATTCAATAATTACGCTATACACGAGGTGGACACAGGCAAATTCTTAGGTATTACTGTTGACAAGCAACTAAACTGGAAGGCACACATAACAGAATTATGTAAAAAGGTCAGCAGTTCTGCATATGCCTTGTATAAACTAGCCCCATTGGTAAACATTGGTGCCTTAATCACTGCATACCATGGTCTTGTAGCCTCAGTTCTGCGGTACGGAATCATCTTCTGGGGAAATTCAACAAATAATGAAATAATTTTCAAATCTCAGAAACGTTGTGTTCGCGCAATGTTCGGACTGAAATTAACAGACAGCTGTAAACCCTACTTTGTCCAACACAGGATCCTAACACTTCCGTCTCTTTACATACTGGAGGTTGCATTGTTTGTTCACAGTAATCCACAGTTATTTCAACGCGTGTCTGATGTTGTTTAACGAAATAGACGCAAAAATTACAATAATAACAACAAACTCTGTGTGCAAAGTGCAAAAACCAGTCTAATGGGGAAAAGTTTGCTTTGTATTGCTCCAAAGATTTATAATAAAATACCAGAATTTATGAAGACTCGTACTACAAGTTTTCTTAACACCAAAAGGTTTTGATTTGTAAAAGTTATTACAGCATTAATGAATTTCTAACCGATAATAATTTATTTTAATTAATTTGGACATTTAATTATATAATTTTAGTACCTAATTATTGACATTTTATTATTATTGTTTTAAGTAGTGACAACATCTTAGAGATTAATTTAAATTAAATGGATAATATGATATGATGTTGATAATAATGAATTTGTATGTGTATGTGCGCAATAACAAAAATGTATTTAAATAATTTTCATATGTCTTGTTAGGCAGATTTTGGTGGAACTCTAATTGTTTTTTGTTATCATGTATTACCCAAAATGAAATGAAATAAAGGATTTGATTTGATTTGATTTGATCTATCTTTCAAAGTATCTTCTCTTCTTCTATAATAAAATCTTATTAATAGACATATTTAAAGGTGTAACTGCACATAATATGAATTCCTTTTTCCATTCCTCATCATCATCATCATCATCATATCAGCCGAAAGACGTCCACTGCTGGACAAAGGCCTCCCCCAAAGATCTCCACAATTGCCGGTCTTGTGCTATTCGCATCCAGCATTTTCCAGCGACCCGCACAAGATCATCGGTCCATCTTGTAGGGGGCCTGCCCACGCTGCGGCTTCCGGTTCGTGGTCGCCACTCGAGAACCTTTCTGCCCCAACGGCCGTCGGCTCTACGAGCTATGTGCCCTGCCCACTGCCACTTCAACTTGGCAATTCTTCGGGCTATGTCGGTGACTTTGGTTCGCCTGCGGATTTCGACATTTCTGATGCGATCCCGCAGGGAAACTCCGAGCATAGCCCTCTCCATTGCTCTTTGGGTGACCTTGAGCCTTCTAATAAGGCCCATAGTGAGCGACCACGTCTCTGTTCCGTATGTCATCACTGGCAACACACACTGGTCGAAGACTTTCGACTTGAGACACTGCGGTATATTGGACGAGAAGATGTTACGTAGCTTCCCGAACGCTGCCCAGCCGAGTTGGATTCTACGATTGACCTCCTTCTCGAAGTTGGACCTACCTAGTTGGATGGTCTGTCCTAGGTAAATATAGTTCTCTACAACTTCGAGTGCAGAGTCACCAACTTTCAATTGAGTGGGTGCAACATGGACGTTTGACATGATTTTCGTCTTATCCATGTTCATTTTCAGACCCACTTGTTGAGAGACTCTGCTGAGGTCATCGAGCATTGTACCGAGGTGTTCCATGGTCTCAGCCATGACTACTATATCATCGGCAAATCGAAGGTGAGTGATGTACTCGCCATTGACATTGATGCCAAAGCCTTTCCAGTCCAGAAGCTTGAAGACGTCTTCCAATGCAGCGGTGAACAGTTTCGGAGATATAACATCTCCCTGTCTCACGCCTCGCTGCAAGTGGATAGGTTTCGAGATCTGGTCCTGGAGTCGCACTGACATAGTGGCGTTTTCATACAAACACTTTATCACCTCGATATACCGGTAGTCAATTTGGCACCTTATGAGAGACCTCAGCACGGCCCATGTTTCGATAGAATCAA
This sequence comes from Pseudoips prasinana, assembly GCA_951640165.1. Taxonomy (NCBI): domain Eukaryota; kingdom Metazoa; phylum Arthropoda; class Insecta; order Lepidoptera; family Nolidae; genus Pseudoips; species Pseudoips prasinana. The sequence goes on along the minus strand of OX621243.1, from coordinate 33,608,692 downwards.
AGGCTTTCTCATAGTCCACAAACGCTAAGCACAGTGGCTTGTTATACTCTTCGGTCTTCTGTATAACTTGCCGCAGCGTATGTATGTGGTCTATGGTGCTAAAGCCTTTTCGGAAACCGGCTTGTTCGGGAGGCTGGAAGTCGTCAAACCTGCGCGCGAGACGGTTCGTAACGACCCTCGAAAACAACTTGTAAACATGGCTCAGCAGTGTGATGGGTCTATAATTCTTCAATAGGAATTCCTTTTTGAAGAAGAGCACCACCACACTTCTGTGCCATGCTTGTGGCGTTTGACCATCTAGTATGACGGAGTTAAATAACTTCTGAAGGGCCCGTAGGATTGGTGTACCACCCGCCTTCAGAAGCTCTGCTGTAACTCCATCATCACCAGGCGCCTTGTTGTTCTTGAGTTGTTTGAGAGCCATTCTAATCTCGTACAGGCTGACGTCCGGGATGTCTTTGGTGTAGTGTCGGGTTAGTCGTGCTCTGGGATCTGAGGCATGACTTTTAACAGGTGGCTGTGTTGTCGTATATAACTGTCCGTAGAACTTCTCGATCTCTCCCAGCAACTCAGGTTTAGACTTGACGATTCTACCATCCTCAGTCTTCAGCTTCGTCAGTTGGCTCTGTCCAACAGACAGAGCTCTTGCGAACACTTTAGAGCCTTTGTTCCGCTCGATAGCCTCTTTAATACTAATTGTATTAAATTGCCGCGTGTCGCGAGTCTAAGACTTTGAGATCTGTCTGTTGAGCTGCCGATATCTGGTAGCATCATCTGATGATGTCAGAACCATTTTCCGTCTATCTTCCATTAGTTGCAGGGTAAAATCAGAGATCTTTTTAGTTCTGTTTGTACGACGGGCCTTGAAGACCTTAGACCCAGCCGTATGGACAGCTTCTACGAGCCTGTCATAGTATGAGTCCACTTCCTCGCAGTCTGCTAGGCATTCGAAACGGTTTTGCAGTTCGAGCTGAAATGGTTCGGGGTTTTGGACGTGGATAGGTAAAGGTCGGAGCGTAGACTTTATCAGTCGGGACCTCTGGAGTTTGACATTAAGGTTCAATGAGCCTCTGACCAGTCTGTGATCGCTCCCGGTTTTAACCGCATTGATCACGGAGACATCATTGAACGTCTGTCGTCTCGTCGACAAGATAAAGGCTATCTCATTTTTAGTTTTACCATCGGGGCTCACCCAGGTCCATTTGCGGTGGTCCGGCTTTGGATATGTTATAGGATATGTGATAGGATAGTTGGCAATGTTACACCTTGTAGTGTTATGGTAGAACTCTAAAAGGCGTTATTGCCTATTCTCTGGCAGATATTCTATCGGGGTGACTTCTTCAACCCCACGGGATGAGGTGGGGTTATGATATTTGTTGGCGTTACCTATACCTCTATATAATACCGTATACATAACTTTACGATTTGACTGGAAAGGACACTTTATTTCAAAGTTTTTATTTCAGAGATCTCTAAGTAAGCAAGAGCGGAACGAAGGATGGAGCATCGACTAAAAGTAGGAAAACAGGAACTTAAAAAATTGAATTGCATTACTTTCCCCTCCTCCATAGTTCATTGGCATCAAACCCACGTCAATTGAACCTATAAATATTTCCCTGTCAAACTAGAATTTAATATTAAACGTTATACTTGGAGTAGCAAAAGTCGTCATAGCACGTCGAGAGGCGCTGAGATGAATAATGAATTAGATTTATAATGGAGGGAATTACTTTAGTATAATGTGATTCAATGCAGCTATGGATATTCTATTTCTGTCGTATAATGAGCACTGGGTACAGGGGAAGTCATTATAATATTAATGGGATAATAATTTTGGGATGACTGTGATCCCATTAACGGCATATAGTTGCTGATGGTATTGCAGTTAATTACTGGCCCATTCCAGGGTAAGGTACTCCTATAGCAATACGAGGGGATAAGCATTAGGCCACGCCAAGTGCTCCGGGAAGACAGCGATCTGTTTGTGGCGCATTCGGACTGCCGGTGGTCGGAGTCGGCAATAAGGGACCATCTGGGACATGGCGCAAATGGGGGCACCGAAACAGCATACCCGCATTCCCGGGGCTACTCACATCAAGCGCCAAGATAAGTCCATGCGAAAGCATTGCCATGCCATAACAAAAACAAACGCCGAGAGCGGCTTGCCATCATTCACAAGCCATCAAGGACACTTTTGGAAAACCCTCGCAGTTTTAAGTAAGCGATAATTATTTTCTAATACCTATGCACATGAATTCGAAAAGTCAGTGTTGGGCGTCTTGATTTTGAACTCGTGACCAATGACTCCAGTCTTATGGTCTGACCACAAGACTATCGCGACTTGATACACGTAGTTAATAATAAATATAATAAATATCCATGGACTTAGTCACACTCGGCCATCTGATCCCAAATTACATATACGACTTTTCTTTTGTAAATACATGCTTATATAGATAATAACACCCAGACACAGGACAAACAGACATGGTCATGCACACAAATATCTGTCCTGGGTGGGAGTCTAACCCACGACCTGCGCCGTGAAAAGTATGCATGTACCAACCACGCCAACAGCCCCGTCATGGGTGTTTATTTTTAGAAAGAAAGAAAGAAAGAAAAAGATTTATTCAGGAAACATTGCACAGACAACAAAAATATAAAATAAAAATCAAAACCAAAGATAAAAAAGAAGTAAAACAAAGGCACTTGTTGTCCGTGCAAGTCAGAAATGGCACCACCTCAGCATTTGCTAGAACATTTTATTGTTCTAGCGCTGGTAATTCTGATGGTGCCGAGTGACTTTCACGGAACATTAACATAAGTAAACAAATACAACCAATAATAATAATAACAAATACAAGTAAATCACGGACAAATGAAATGATAAAAACAAAAATAAAATAAATCAAACACAAATTATACATATTTTCTACTTCCTAAACAAATAAATCGAGTATCAATGTCGTAGTACACATCTTATATAATCTTTGAAACAAAGTTATTAAAATTATGTTACTTGCTCTGTGGCAAACGACAACAAGATTGAACAAGATTCGATAAATGTTTTGTTTACATTATGAAACTATGACAGGGACATTATTTTCCGAACATACAAAACATAAACTTATCAGATACGACAACACCAAAGTAAGGAGTTAAATGTGATACAGTACACATGAACTCTCTGATGATGCACTGCTGCTTGTATAGCCATACTCATTGTGCGAAACGGTAAATGTTAACTTATCGAAAATGTCACGCCCGTAGAATGAAAACGAAATTTATCTCTACCAAGAGATTTCCACTGTCCTCGCAGCTACACGATGCATAAACCTAGGTACGTAAGAATTTTTGATTGTAAACTAGTAAATTTACTTCATTGACTTAACTAAGTATTTAATATTTGCTGTGCCAGAAGTACGTTTTTCGTGTATTTACGCAGATTTCTCCGTTGCTACTGAACTGATTTTGATTATATTTTCCGATTCGCATGAGTATACAGTATGTAATTTGTTTGTATTAGTATGTAGATATATATATATATATATATATATATATAGATATATATATATATATATATATATATATATATATATATATATATATATATATATATATATATATATATATATATATATATATATATATATATATATATATATATATATATATATATATATATATATATTTCTACCAGTTGTTAGTAGCAATAATTAGTATCTCTTAATTTTATTTTTCTTTTGATGTTATACACTGTTTTTAACTTTTTTTCTTCAAATCTCCTTCTGTCAGTCGTTTGCTGGAAAAACCACATCAATGAGTTAAGCTCGCCTTTGTACATCAATTTACAGATACACATGTATAAAATGTATATTTTAGGTGTGCAATAAAGAATGAGAATGCTTGTGAGATGGTCTCCTATAAATGTTGTTATTCTATTTATGAGTAAATTTACATTTTAAAAAGGTCATGCACCGTCTAAACCTTCCGTTATCTGGATTTTTGTTTTCGACATCTCCAAAAAGACGAATGTTAGTAATTGTAATTCTCTTTAATAACGTATGGTTGTGTGAATATAAAATAAAATTTATACATCGTGCAGTATTTAGGACATAGGTATTTAATAACATAATAAATAAATATCTTGGGACAACTTACACACTGCCATATTACAAAATATAACGAGTTAAAACAAGTACAATGTAGAGAAATGTAATACATTATTAATTTCTCTCTTGTGCTTCAAAGTTAGGCGTCAAACTATCAACATCCTATACACCGCCAATACACGTCCAACACCTGTCTTTACAAAACAAACTGACACACATCCATATTTAACTCCAACCATGTTTATAAAGGATGTAAAGGACAGCCTGATGCTGACTGATACCAGAAGCCCAGTATGTATACCGCATATTTTGTTCATGAATCGTCAAAATCTTTGTAACTCTTAATTACAAATATTTAGATTGGACTCTTTTTAATTTTATAATTGTGAATTTATTTTTTAAGTTTCAGTTTTCAAGTTTAACTATTGTATTAAAAATTACTTATATTACATAAGTAATTTTTAATACAATAATTAAACTTGAAAACTCAAAATTCTAGTTGCGTGTCGCTTAGAATATCGAAGGTGTCTGCCATCAAACTGTTATGCACTTTGGCAGACATATTTTTGCTAAAGAATTTTAACCTGTATTTATTTAATTTTAATTAAAATATAATATAACCAACTGTATCTCAAATAATGTTGGTCATGCTCAAATATACAACACTAACTGTGCCCTGCGGCTTAATCCATGTTAAACTTGATAGATTATAAGCTTTTGTGTTTATCGACTATAATAATAAGCAATATTACTACAAAGTTTCATCAAAATCCATACATCTATACATCCATACGTCCATGCTCACAAACTTTCGCATTTATGATATTAGTAGGATTATGTGACTTTTATACTTGTGCCAAGTTGCGGGAAAATAAAAACACATCACCATTATAACAACCATAAGACATCCACAGCTGGACAAAGGTCTTCCCCAAGGATCTCCACAATAGCTGGTCTGTAACTTAATAACTAATAAATTATGTTCAACAATGACCACAGCCACGACTAATAGGTATAATAGCGTGGCTCCACTTATCTCAAAGAATTTTACACCAATCCCGGTGGCGTAAAATTATTTGAGATAAGTGGAGCCACGCTATCAGTTTGCGGTAGGCTGTTCCTTATATTCTGCATAAAAAAGGAAACATATCTGTTTGTTTACTCTGTCATAGGTTTCTTTGTGAGATAAAAGCTGTTTGCTTGGGTAGTGAGCTTTCAAAGTACGCGATAACGTGCCTATTGTGAAATATCTTTATGACTGTGATGCTTATGGTATTCAGACGTTGTTTCAATTGTTTATGTGAGCTACTGATATCATCATATTTATAAAACATTAGCTGTGCCCCGCGTCTTTACCCGCGTTAAGCTTTATAAATTATAGCCAATGTGTGTACAAAGTTTCAACAAAATTCGTTCAGTAGTTTTGGCGTAAAAGAGTAACAAACTTACATCCATACATCTAAACTCACAAACTTTCGCATTTATAATATTAGTAGGATGTGTACCTCTAACGGTTTTGGCAGTGCACGCAAGAATAGCTCGCAGATGGTAGATTTTTACTACTTACTTGACACTTATCGTCTAATTTTGGACAATGCATACAATATCTTTATAAATTGTAGCCTATGTGTTATTCTGCTGTATAATTATACATTAATCATATATTGGAAAGTTTCATTAAAATCCATTCAGTAATTTTTACGTGAAAGAGTAACAAACATCCATACTTACAAACTTTCGCGTTTAACATTAGTAGGATTATGGATGACGCGACTGGAAAACGCAGCGAGGACATGCCCCCAACAAGATGGACCGATGATCCAGTAAAAGTCGCAGGAAGTCGCTGGCTGCGGGCAGCGCAAGACCAGGCATCGTGGGGATCCTTGGGGTAGGTCTTTTTCCAGCAGATTTATGCTAGATAATATCTAGGGACATTGTCACACAGATCATCCTAGCCCCAAACTAAGCAAAGCTTGTACTATGGGTACAGGCGACGATATACATACTCATATAGATAGATTAATACTTAAATACATAGAAAACATCCATGACTCAGAAACAAATATTCGTGCTCATCACACAAATATTTGCACTTACCGGGATTCGAACCCAGGACCACCAGCTTCGTAGGCAGGAGCACTACCAACTGGGCTACGGTGAATGAATAACGCGACTAATCTTTATTTATATTCCAACGTTTTTTATCAAGTTCCTTGTGTGAGCCGTGTGTTTCAGGCCCAGAACAACAGGTCTATCTTCTTATCTTCTTCCATATCTTCCGTGGGTACAACAAAAAGTAACTAACAGTTATACCAGGTAGTTGGCAGTAGCGCCTCCTGTGTACTAGTTACCAGCTAACTGCGGTCGCCAGCTCGCATACCAAGCGCGATGACCACGCAAAACCCTCCAAATGACAACTAAAGTTGTAAAAACTTTTGGGGGAAGCCTATCTATCTCCTGCTGTAAACCATATCAGGGGCTCTACCGGCTAAGTCGCCGAACATCGATTTCTTAAATGGCGTTCAAATAAATAAAGGTTAAAAATTACTTAATCAATCGTTAAATCGGCTTCCATGAGCACATATGACATTATAAATGGTCCGGAATCGATTTTCGACGTTGAAGCTGATTTAACGATTTATTAAGTCATTTTTAACCTTTATTTATTTGAACGCCATTCAAGAAATCGATGTTCGGCGACTTAGCCGGTAGAGCCCCAGGCTGAGGCATCAAGATCCTTTAAAAAAATAAGTTTTTACTCACGTAGACTTTAAAAAAGCGCTTGTACATAGTCAGAACATGTTTGTAGTAATACAGTTATTATTTATAGTTACTTATTACAGATATTTAGGTACACGGAATGTTAAAACATTTATACAATTTCTTTTATAATGGTAGTGATATTTAGCTAGCTTGTATTAAGTTATTGTCAAGGAGATTATGTTTAGGTTTAATTATTGAAATTTATATTTTACCACATATTGTCTGAATGGTTCTGTCTACTTTAAGGTATGAATTCAGTATTATTATTATAACGGACCTTCTGTTTAAAACGACGGTCGTGCTTTCAAGCTACCACCGGATCCAATGCGCCTTTGGTCGTAGTAATAGTATATATTCTTCGACTTTAGGTTGTATTTTATATTTTTACTTGAGTAAATGTAAAAAAAATACACTTGTGCGTGATACCTAGTGTTTACATTCTCTGGCTTCGTTCCTTGAGATATCTAGTCTATACAACCTATTATCTTGTCGGTGTACAAAAAAAGGTTCTGTATCTCCTCACGATGAATCTGAAAAATAAATTACCTATCTCCACGGACAATAAATGTTCTCTTTACGATCCACATAAAACGCGAGCAAAGCAGCTTATTATTACTTTATCAACATTTGTACTGAAGATGTTTTAAATATTCATAAATATGTTGATAGCTGGGCAAATATTTACACTGACACAAAAGAGTGGGGACACATGAGTTTGGAAATCCACGGGATTCTCCGGGACTGTCCTAAACGCCTATAACAATATTAAAATTTAAGTAATTATTCAAGGAAAATGTTGCACTGTGGAATTAAATCTTTATCATCATCATCATCATCATCATATCAGCCGAAAGACGTCCACTGCTAGACAAAGGCCTCCTCCAAAGATCTCTACAATTGCCGGTCTTGCGCTATTCGCATCCAGCAGCTTCCAGCGACCCGCAAAAGATCATCGGTCCATCTTGTAGGGGGCCTGCCCACGCTGCGTGTTCCGGTTCGTGGTCGCCACTCAAGAACCTTTCTGCCCCAACGGCCATCGGTTCTACGAGCTGTGTGCCCCGCCCACTGCCGCTTCAGTTTTGCAAATTTTCCATTAAATCTTTATATGGAAGGCAAATTAAGTTTAACTCGTAAGTAATTAAGTTGTCAGATGAACTCATTTTGAAATATCAGAACAGGTTTGGATGTACTACGGTAGGCACAAAAAGCTTATATCTCCAACTTCTGGATTTTGGAGGACTACTGAAAGTCGTTCTCGTCAAGACTATCTCAATAACACCTTTTAGTACGCATTGGGATTTTACATTAAATGTGGCATGACCACACATAATATTCAATATAAAAAAAAGATTTGTATGGGCAGTGATTACTTGTGAAAGACTATATCAACCGTCCAGGAGGTCTCTGTCATGGCTTAACGACTGTATTCTTATGGCTACAGCTAGGTTTAAAAGCTTGCTTCTCCAAAGTTTAAATTATTGCAACACCGACAAATTACAGTTATTTTACTGTAACACTATAAAATATTGTTAGGTTTTTAATAATACGCCATTCTTACTGTTTGATATTGTGCAAATGATTATTTTTGCAATGTAACCCATACTTTATTTAGAATTTTACATAGCAGGTATAGGCTACGCGTTATAGCATACCCGCGTTCCCGGGGCTCCTCCCATCAGGCGTCAAGAGAAGTCCACGGTAGGTAGGTTTAGTCGGTGCGAGTCCGACATACCCACCCGCAGACACTTTTTGCGGGTGGCATGCGTAGGCATTCCCACTGCCTAATAAAAAAAAAAGGTATAGGCTACGCGGAAAATTCCAATAATCCTAGTTAACTAAATTTAGTTCAGTCCCGTGAACGAGACGGTAAAACCGGGATCGTCCACGATGCATACCCTCTGCTACATTTGGTCATAAAGGTGTAAAATTTATGATTAATAAAAGCGTCATTACGGTGGTATCATTGTAATAATAAAACTTAAAAGCACTTTTACATTATGAGTGGTAATAAAACGGCCATTGTGGTAGTTTGTGTACAATGCTTAGGTCAGCCTAGACCACACAGAAATTAGATAACAATAATAATATCTCGGGACAATGTCACACAGATCATCCTAGCCCCAAACTAAGCAAAGCTTGTACTATGGGTACCAGGCGACGATATACTTACTTATATAGATAGATAAATACATAGAAAACATCCATGGCTCAGAAACAAATATTCGTGCTCATGCATACATACATAGACTCACGCCTGTTTCCCAGAGGGGTAGGCAGAGACAACGGATTTCCATTTGTCACGATCTTTGCACACGTCTTTTGCCTCGATTACTGTCATTATATTCTTCATACATGCTCGCCGGTTCCTGAACCGGCGAGCATGAGCAAGAAAGGGCAGGTCAGAAGTACCCTGGTACTTCTGACCTGCCCTTTCTTGCTCATCACACAAATATTTGCACTTGCCGGGATTCGAACCCAGGACCACCAGCTTCTAGTGGCTAGCACTACCAACTAGGCTACTGTGACCGTCAAGATGTAGATGGTGACAACATCGTGTGGTTACGGGATCAGAAAGAATAACAGGGTTTCGTCGACTTTACGACACCCAATAATCAGGATTATATCCGTAGGGTGTCGTAAAAAGCAACCAAGTGTTAGTAGGCATTCGGGTAGCAGCGTCATCTGTGTACTAGCTACAACCAATCTGTGGTCACCAACTCGCATGTCAAGCACGGTGACTACGGCCAATCCCCCCAAATGCCAATGTTGTGGACAATATGAGGCTTATGAGAGTGATGGAATAGAAAGTTCCCCTGTATGTGTACAGACACTTGGGCACTATAATATTTTTAGACGGTCACTGTAGCCTAGTTGGTAGTGCTCCTGCCTACGAAGCTGGTGATCCTGGGTTCGAATCTCAGTAAGTGCAAATATTTGTGTGATGACCACGAATATTTGTTTCTGAGTCATGGATGTTTTCTATGTATTTAAGTATTTATCTAGCTATATAAGTATGTATATCGTCGCCTGATACCCATAGTACAAGCTTTGCTTAGTTTGGGGCTAGGATGATCTGTGTGATATTGTTCCTAGATATTATTATTATTATATGTCCCGCGCAGATAGCTAGTCTCCATTGAGACTGGACGCCGTAGATGAAATTCGGCAAGGAGGACATTATTTTAATTTTTTTTCAGCGTCGTTATCTACGGCTACATGCGGTAGTTCCCAGACGGATGATTCACAAATCTTTATATTACCCCTCACGTATTTTGGGTCCAATCCCCAAATTACTATCCGTGAATTGTAAGTATAATAAGGATTTATAGCTCTTATTAATTGTTTTAATTTCTGAGCTTTCAGAGCTTTCTGATTCATAGGGCACGTTAAGATGTGAGTTCCGATTGTACTCATAAGACAGTAGCTGTTAAGTCATGTTAGAGGCCTACTTGGTGGCTAAAACAACTCTGACAAGAGGTAATAATACCTATATTTTATGTACAGATTTATAGGCTATATAAGTTCAAACAGGATTAGAACCTGTATTTTGTGGATTTGATGCTTTGCCAGTTATTTTACGGTTCGGTCATTAAAATTTGTTATTTTCTTCCCAACACCTTTAAAATGTGTTAAATTTAAATAATTACATTCATATTTCAACTGTTGACTCCATAACATAGTAATAAAGACTAAAATATATGTTACTTTTTGTAAAAAAAAAAATCATTTTACCTGTTTTGGCAGAGTAATTAAACGCAACATCAATATAAACATTCTTAACATAATGGTAATTATCTTATAAAGTTTTTACTACCAAATGTAATATAGCATAAAGATAAAATTTATATCTCGATAACTTTATTAACTACCCATCTTATATCTCTCGGGTAAATGTCCCAACAATCGACGCCACCGCCATTTAATCGTCAATTTTAGATAAGACTTTAATTATCACAAAAGTGGCTAAAACGGCCGCAACGTCCCTAATATACGAACAGTAGGGTGATTTCACTTCCCGTATTAATTCAGTATTGCCGTGAACACGTTAATTGTAATATAGCGTGATTATAAAACACCCAATTCAAAGTTGTTTACGTTTTTTTTTAAAGTAAAACATTAGGCGTCGTTCGATGCTTCGTTAAATGACTTCATTTGCATATATACGTTTGTCACATTGGACATTTGTCCCTCAGGGTGCACCGGCGGTAAATGACCCAGTTATATGTCAGTTTCATTGAATACTTGACATTGTACAAACGCCAGCACATCAAGCTACCCCAGTCTGTCAAATTTCCCCAATTGAAAGTGAACCTTATGCTTATGTGATAAAGTGGAAAATTGTTAAAATAAATTTGTCAGATTGGGGTGGATGTGCTGGCGTCTGTACATACATTTTTATTCGTAAAGATTTAAAACCAAATGAAAACATTTAACATGAATAATTTATTTAAATTTGCTATTCTGTTTTATGAATGCTTGTATTAGTCTGATTGTACTGAGTCTGGGTGTAATTATCTATATAAGTATGTATTTACAAGTGCGGTCAAGCACTTAGGCACGCGATTAGTCTATAGTTGGGAAACCGCAAGCGAGGTTTAATATTTGAGAGTCTCCGTGCTTTAGAAGTACCAGTTCCATCTTCAGAAAATAGTCGGAGGCCTACTGGGCAGCTTGAGGAACTCTGTCACTAAGGTAATTTCCCATACGATAAAGTAAGGTGAGAAATTTTGAACCGATAAAATACTTATTAATTTAAACCACACACACACACACACATTTATATTTTTCTCGTTTTGTGATGAAAAGTCTGTGAAGCCACACATTACTTTGACGAAACCATAGCAACAAATCAATGAGCACATCAAACGCTTCGACGCTTATTCGTCAAAGAGAGAAGGCGACAAGTTAATAAAGAATAATGCGTCGATATCAACAGGCAAGTCGAATGGCCCGCATTACGAGGAGAATGCGATCAATTTTCGATGGCCCAATTACCTTTCGTTGAGATGTGACATACGGGTCGGCCGGCTGTTCGGCTGTTTACCTGATTTGTTTTAATACGGATGACGAAATTGCTAATCAATTCCTGTTAATTGGAGTTTGGATGTTCCATAAGAAACATGCTTTAATATAATAACAGTTTAGTTAAGTAGCTATGATTCAACAATTTTATTGAAAAGTGTATTAATATTTGATTACTTTTGCAACAGATACGCAAGTTTCTTAACGGACTTTTAGGATACAAGGTTCGTAATATTTGACTCATCAAGTGAGGTGTTGATGTTTACGTAGAAATTAAGGTATCTGTGTGTCTGACGGCAAAGAATGGCACCCCTCTTTTTGATCGTGTGGAGGCGTAGAAGCTAACCCAAGGGAAATTCTCCTAGAGCAGGAGCAGCAGCGTCTCTGACCATCATCAGACGAAACATAGAAGTTTAGTTAAGTTTGTAGTGAGGTTTGACTACCTCGTGAGATACTGGGTTTAAGACCCGGTTTGGGCGAAAAAAATATTTTAGGATGTGTCTGCAAAGAACATTTCTTAGTATCAGCCTAAAGTCTGTGAGTTAGCGGGATCACATCCCCGTGCTTCGGAGTGCCCGCAAAGCTGTAGGGGCTGTACTTGACCTCTTTCCGGTCTTACCATCGGATCAGGAGAGTGATGGAATAGAAAGTGCCCCTGGTTTTGTCCACACACTTGCTCACTACAATGTCCCGCGCAGATAGCTAGTCTCCATCGACACTGGCCGCCAAGGCCAGCTTCATCATAACAGCTGTAAGAAGTTCACTGCTGGACAAGCCTCTCCCAAGAAGCATCTTGGGGGGAAATACCATAATCGCCACGCTTGGCACACAGGTGGACATTATTTTTAGTTTTTTTAGTAAAAGCCACCACTGCCACGTTCACTCCAGAGAAATTATTCCCCGTGTCGCGGGGTACTTTAAACATAATGTACATAAAATTTACGGATATGAAATGCATCTAGACTGAGAACTACTGTGTATGGGTTACACAAAAATTAGTCCTTCGCGGGAATGTAACCCGGGACACGAAGTGGCGAGGCGAATGTCTCAACCGCTGCGCCACACTTGAATTCAAATTTAGTTTAATTAAGCATTATATTAATTCGCATATAAAAGAATCCGTTAAACTTACAAACCGCTTCGTCCGTATGTATTACATATTCGGTTCTGAAGCCTTAAGATAATAATTAAGGGGGAGAGAGAGGAAAATGGTTTCCTGGTATAAAGATTTAAAAGAAAGTCAATTTAGTACTTAATTGGCATTTATGAAATGTTTCTTATGCAAAAGGATTCAAAATGAGGATTGTATTATTTATGTGTATCTTAATATTACTATCGAACCGTAAATGGTGAAGGTAACAACCGGATATGATGAAGAAATTATAAATTAAACACATACATGCTTAATATGCTGACGGCCCGGTTGGCGTAGTGTGTAAATACTTGCCTTTGACGCCGCAGGTCATGGGTTCGATTCCCACCCAGGACAGATATTTGTGTGCATGAACATGTCTATTTGTCCTGAGTCTAGGTGTAACTGTCTATATCAGTATGTATTTACAAAAGGAAATTTGTGTATGTAGTATATCAGTTATCTGGTTTCCATAGTACAAGCTCTGCTTAGTTTGGGATAAATTATAAAAAATGCTTGTTTCAAAATATAAAAATAGACAATATGTAATGCATTTCAATCAAATAACCTACATTTAATTAAATTTTTGAAGATATTTTAATTCTAATGGCGTGTAATTTGTTACATATAACCTAAATTTCGTGGACAAATGCTTGCAAAGATAAGAACCGTCATATTTTGTCTCTATTTTTTGCTAATTATACAGTGCCGTAAGTTTTTGAATAAACTTTTATCTTATTCCAAAGCCGCGTAGGTAACTACTGCTTTTTATAAGCTTCAGTTTCAAAAACTTTTACTACGTGGCCTTTCCCGAAGATAAATTGAAGAAACCTTCTCCCGATAAAAAGATGGACATTAGGATTTTTTGTCGCCATAATTGCGTTGTAGACTTAAATTTTAATTGACATTACCGGGTTTTACAGCATATTTTTATGATGTTCTTTACAGCCTTTATTATTATTATTTTTAAGGTTCCGTACCCTAAGGGTAAAACGGGACCCTATTACTAAGACTCTGCTGTCTGTTTGTCTCTCTCTGTCTGTCTCTCCGTCTGTCAACAGGCTGTATATCAAGAACGGCGCTAGTTAGACAATAGAAATTTTCACAGATGATGAATTTCTGTTGCCGCTTTAACAAATAATACTAAAATAAAAATTAATATTTAAAGGACCTATACTACAAACATGATTTTATCCGTCTTTAAACATTATCGTACTCGCTCTTGGATGGCTTTTTAAAGACAGCGTCCATATTATAGAAATGAATCCCTAAACCACGTGGTACTGACTCCTACTCTCTATTAATTTACAAATATATAATTGACGGACATAAAGCACATCCAAACTCAGAACAACAAATTATGGGTCACAGAAATAGTTGCCCTGGGCGGCAATTGAACCCGGGTCAGGGATTGGAGAAGCGGCTATCTTAACCACAACCCTACTTTATCAAAACGCACATCTTTTCTATTCGTATTCCTTTTAAGTTCTAATGATAATGAAACAATCCATAAATTTACACGAAACAAAAATGGTTACATACATTTTCTTTCCTTCTATTTTCGCTATCAAAGAGATCATACTTAAGGGAAATTATCGGTATAATGAAATACGTATTACTAAAGCTCGAAGAATAAGTGGTTTTCTATCGAAACAAAGTCCCAAGGGCTACCCACGGTTACTCTACTCAAATTGATCGATACAACATGGAACGTAAATAACTGAACGGATATTTATGTAAACGTGAATGGTTCACATTTAATTCGATTACGTCGACGTCCGTTGGACAAAGGTACTGTTTCGAAGGTACAACTATAACCCTTTGAAAATAGGCAGTAGGCTTTGAAACTATGGTTTTACTCACCTTAATTGTATATTACGAATAATTTCGAAGCTGACACGGCGCATCGTTTGACATTTTGAAGTTGTTTTACTCATCCACATCCCACGTACGTGCCGGCTCTGGAATGAATTACCTGCTGCGGTGTTTCCCCAGCGCTACGACATGTCCTTCTTCAAATAAAGGGAGACTTCAAATAAGAGGTTTAAAAAGAGTACTAATATCACGGTAGGCAGCGGTTTGCTGTGCCTCCTGGCACTGCGAATGTCCATGAGCAGCGGTTACCACTTACCATCAGGTGGGCCGCTAGCTCGTCTGCTTCCAAAGGTAATAAAGAAAAAAAAATGTCAAATTTTATCGACCAATGTCTCAAAGCTACGAGTAGTCTAATGATGGCCTGATGAGCTGGAATTGTTTTGTTAAGCGACCCGCTCGCTGCGTATGTCCACCTCCTGCTCTGGAAACTATCTCCCGGAGACTTTTGAAACTATGATTTCACGTGAAATATAATATGTTCTAAAATTATTTCAAATTTCAAAGTGAAATTTGAAACGACTTGAAATTGAGCCAAACGAGCTTGATAACATAACATATATTTGGACAAATCCTATTAAATTGCAAGTAAGTAAACGGTAATCTGCTTGAAATAAACCTGTCTTAAATAAAAAATATGTTACTGTAGTCAAATATACAAATTGTGGTGACTAGCACCTTAACTAAGTTATTAAATTTAACTTCTAACATCATTTATTCAGCGAAATCCACAAATTAAATCATTAGCTTCTCCCATGCATACTTACGCAGCCTACTATTTTATTTGTTCATTTAAAATGTAATTTGCTGATATTATATCAGCCGAAAGACATGCATAGCTAAACGAAGCCACTCCCAAGGATTTCCACAATCGCCGGTCTTGTGCTGCCCGCATCCAGCGGCTTCCCGCGACACTTCAAGATCGCCGGTCCGCCTTGCCCACGCAGCGTCTTCGTGGCCGCCACTCGTGAACCTTTCTGCCCCAGTGGCCCTTGGGTTCTATGAGCTATTTCTCTCGCGGACTGCCACTTCCCTTTAGCAATGCTTTAGGCTATGTCAGCTACTTTGGAACGCCTGTGGATTTCGCCGTTATCTCCTAATTTCTCCATGGGTAACTTTGAACCTTCTTATGAGGCCCATAGTTTGCTGATTATTGAATATAATCAGAAAACTAGATAAAATCTTGGTACAATCACTGCCATCTTTGTGACAAACAACACCAGACAACTGATAAACTTACTTATATATTTCTTAAACTTACTTATATATTTCTAAATACATACATATCCTATTAATATTATAAATGCGATAGTTTGTGAGTATGGATGGATGTATGGATGTTAGTTACTCTTTCACGCAAAAACTACCCAACGGATTTTGATGAAACTTTGTAGTAATATGAGCTATGTGCCCCGCCCACTGCCACATTATTTTTGCAATTCTTCGGGCTATGTCGGTGACTTTGGTTCGCCTGCGGATTTCGACATGTCTGATAGCTCGTAGAACCGACGGCCGTTGGGGCAGAAAGGTTCCCGAGTGGCGACTACGAACCGGAAGACGCAGCGTGGGCAGGCCCTCTACAAGATGGACCGATGATCTTGTGCGGGTCGCTGAAACTGCTGGATGCGAATAGCGCACGACTGGCAATTATGGAAATCTTTGGGGAGGCCTTTGTCCAGCAGTGGACGTCTTTCGGCTGATATGATGATGATGTAGTAATACATCCGAATTTGTGTGAAATTGCATTTGTGATATTGTGGATATATATAATGTTATTTAGCTACCTATCCTCTATTTTAAGTTTTAATTTATTTTCTGTATTGTGTATAATTTTAATTATTGACGTGCATAAGTGTACCATGTGTTCCTAAGTGCAATAAATATTTCTGATTCTGATTCTCAATAACACATAGGCTTAAATTTATAAATTTTAACGCGGGCAGGACCGCGGGCACGGCTCCAAATACAGAAGAAATAATCGTGCTCATCGCACAAACATTTGTCCTGGGAGCGGATTGAACCCCCGACATTCCGATTTAGCAGTCAGTGCCTGTCGGTTTAGTGTTTAGCACTAGAACAACAGGCCAGGCACATCGTAATATATTAGGAGGATATTTTTTTAAAAAAGGTTTTCAGTTTATTCACATTGACTACCACTATTTGTGTTACATACTGTATAAAGCTAAATTAATGTTTGTCTATATATTGTTGTAGGTGGACTTCTATTTTCTAATATTATAAGTATTAATACATACTAGAAACATTTTCATATTAAACTTTGATATAATACAGAACTTCAAAGAAGACGAAACAAAGTAATTACTGACATATCTCGAAGAATTGCCAAGATCAAAATTGCAGTGGACAAGCCATAGCTCGTAGAATCGACGCGCGACGGCCTCTGGGGCAGCAAGGTTCTCGAGTATCGAACCGGGAGTCACAACGTGGGCAGGCCCCCCAACAAGATGGACCGACGATTTTGTGAGGTTCCCTGGAAGCCGCTGGGTGCAGGTAGCCGGCAATTGTGAAGATCTATGAGGGACGCCTTTATTCATCAGTGGGCATTCTTTCAGCTGATATGATGATGATGATAGCCGCATGGTATAAACTAAGATATGTTGTACCTCGCAAACTGAGGGACGCTTCACGCCGTATAAGATCAAGCTCTGATTTATGGCTTTTTTTCTTGCTGGATATTGAATTTGATCTTTAAAAAACTTTCTTTTATCCAGGGCCCAGAAAGATCTTACGCAGCCATAAATTTATACTAATATAAACTTTATACATGTATTTTTAAGTTACAAAATGCCACTAATTGTAATAGTAGGTATATTGACTGTTATTATATTGCTTAGGTAATCAATTAAGTTAAATTATTAGGTATAAGAAGTTATGTGGCGCAGCGGTTAAGACAGATGCTTTGCCACTTAGTGTCGCGGATTCGTTTCCCGCACATTACAACTATTTGTGAGGCCCATTAGTAGATTTTTTGAGTCTGGGTGTGTTTGTATCCGTTAATTATATGTTTATAAAGTATCCCGCGATACAGAGATTTCGACGGTCACCATAGCCTAGTTGGTAGTGCTCCTGCCTACGAAGCTGGTGGTCCTGGGTTCGAATCCCGGTAAGTGCAAATATTTGTGTGATGATCACGAATATTTGTTTCTGAGTCATGGATGTTTTCTATGTATATATGTATTTATCTATCTATATAAGTATGTATATCGTCGCCTGGTACCCATAGTACAAGCTTTGCTTAGTTTGGGGCTAGGATGATCTGTGTGACATTGTCCCCAGATATTATTATTATTATTTACCTAGTGTGTGGGTGTATTATTAATAAAAATAAAACAAAAGGTCGGATTTATCGTCCACTGTTCATTGTATACGAAGCTTAAAGAATATAATAATATGATAACAAAGTTCGCAAAGCTTTCCCGTCCTACTATTGTATTCAAAGGGGATCCCTTAGGACTCCATTACGGGATTAAAAACATACTTGTTTCCATCATAGCCTGATCCTAGTGGCGTATTAGTTGTGACTCAAATTGAACGTTTGAGGGCATTACTGTCTGTTACTTTCAAAACTTTATAAAAAAACGTTGTATGTATACACAATACACTACGGTAGTAAATTTCAAAACAATTTGACATGAAAGGCTTATAGGAAGTTGAGCATGGACACCAAAGAAACTTTGATGTGTTGGAACCTTTTGTTTCCTGACAAGGTCTTGTGTGGAGTATTTGACGGCCGATTGGCGTAGTTGGTAAATGCTTGCCTTTCAGCCGCAGGTCGTGGGTTCGATACCCACTTAGGACATACATTCGTGTGCATGAACATGTCTGTCTGTCAAGTCTGGGTGTTATTATCTATATCAGTAAGTATGTATTTACAAAAGAAAAGTAGTATATGTATCTGATAATATATCAGTTATCTGGTTTTAAAATTTATGAGTTGCCATATTGTTGCAAACGGTGAACATATCAGTAGGCCATGTTGCTCAAAAACAAGGCCGATTGATATCGCCTACATCATCCGTAAGAGTGTTAGCAAGAAAATCCTGAATTTGATCTTCATATACCTACCTTTCGTAGCTGAGACTCGCTATTGAAAATGTATTTTAGAGATATAAAATTTATACTTCAAAAGCTAAATCACTAGATTTTCGAAGTTATACTTCTTTTGGCGCGATGGAGAAAAATGATGAGAGTGAATTTTTACGATGCGCGCGCACACCGACACCTAAATTTAACAGCATGAAGTTAGTTCTAGGTGGTATGAAAATTGATAACTATGTTCAAGTTGTATATTCTAGTATTTTTATTTAAATAAAATCCTTTTGATTAATTTTAATATTTATCGTTAACCACTACTGCATTTTAATTATTTTTTTTCCATACGCCAAAGAAGTATAACTTCTAACGCGTGTACATAAGTACACACAGAATTTTTGTTTTTTAAAGACTGAAACAAACTTTTTAAATGACTTTTATAATAAGACTGTAATCGAAGTTTTATAAATCATTGCTAAATCCTTAAAACCAACTTAAACAAATACTAAAGAATGCATTTCCGACATTGTACTAAGTACCAGTGCACATTAACAATTCAAACACTTTTGTAGCTAATAAATTAAGTCCCGCACACACCGTTAGTAATCTCAAAATGGCCGCCGACTTAATACTTCTACTTTTTATTTATAAGTTATAAGAATATCGCGAGAAATCAATGAGTTTAAAATTAAGTACTTATACGTTTTAATGTGTAATATACTTCTTTCTAATAAAACATTTATTTCATAATTAATGAAATAAACTTGAGAGGTGTCAAGGGACACCCGGATGGAACGAAGTTATTTCTTATTATTTATTATGTACAAAAAACCTGTATACACTCGACAAAAATAATCGTCGCGACACCACACTGTTCAATGCGAAATAGAAATGAAAATATCTGGCTTGCTTTCTATAAGAGGGAGAGAGACAGACAGAGAAACATGCGCACGCCGCACAGATGCAAAAAGTGTCGTGACAACTTTTCGTAAGAATTTTTTCCGTCTAGCCCCCTTTCACAACGCGCGATAAGGAACTTCGTTCCAATAATCAATGAATAATGACATTTAGATTTTAATATTTGTATTGTATATTAAGTGTACAATTTGTAGTGTATACTAAATATATTACAAACAACTTCTTACAGACAACCTAGGGATGACTGAGAGTTATATGACACGAAAGAGTGTAAAGATACACTATTAAAATTTAGTAGAAAGAGAAATAATTAAGTAGGTAGACGGAGTGCATATAATTTTCGAAAATATTTTTTAGATTTTTTATGTATAACTCAGTCAGAACTGTGCAGTACTAACAAACAGTCGTATTCGAAAACAATGTGATTTACTATACATAAATAAGATAACTTAATCTAGTTAAAAAACACTGCTTGCACATTAAGTTTACTTTTCACATGACAAATCCTTATTCTTCACAAAAAGTTCCAAAATGCATGTTTGTATTCAAATCATTTTTTCCTCGTGTATTTTGTATACTCTTGTTTTAAAATTAATTTCGTTTTATATGTAGATTAAGGTCTTTAAGTCACAAGAAACTGTACCAATAGTGCTTGCTAATTACTTGGCCATTCTATGTCATCATTGACTTATATTCAATGCATCAAAAGTGGTAGGTAAAGCTTAGTGAAACTATCTTTTTGGGGACGAATTGAGCAGCTAGAACCTAAACAAAAAATGGAAGCAATGAAAACAATTATATTGCTTGAGATATGGTCTGTACATTCATTTATATTGATCACTAGCTGTGCCCCGCGGTTTTACCCGCGTTAAATTTTATAAATTATCACAGCTCCTCCCTCGTAGGTGATAGCGTGATAATATGTAGCCTATATGTTGACCCGACCTCATAGTAATATTCATGCAAATTTGAAGTAAATCCATGCAGTACTTTTTGAGATTAGCCCGGACATACATACAGACAAACAGATAAACAGACAAAAATTCTATAAACTATATTTTTGGCTTTGATATCGCTTGTAGATCACGCCACAAGTATCGTTTTGAAAAAATATTCAATGTACAGTTTTGACATTTCCTACGATTTTATTATATGTATAGATTGGCATCATCATCATAACAGCTGCAAAAAGTTCACAACTAGGCAAAAGCCTCCCCTAAGAATCATCTTGGGGGGATAGGCCATTAATGTCACGCTTGGCAGACGGGTTGGCGACTTCTACATCTCTCACGGGATGAGGATGAGAGATGATATTTACTGCCTTCACCACAATGCTGAAATTTACCAAAATTCTCTTTATATCACATTTATTTAAGAGAGAAATAAACCATCTTTTTATTATTATTATTTTAAATTACTTATTTATATATAAAAAAATATTGATACATAATAAATTATATATATATATATATATATACATTTATTTTAAAGACAACACCCGCACTAGGGAATCTAATCCTGTGTTACGGAGTACTTTACAAACATATAGTAGACGGACACAAATTACATTCAGACTCAGAACAATTATTTATGGGTCCCACAAATAGTTTTCCGAGCCGGGACTCGAACCCGCGACACGAAGAGACGAGGCGACTGTCTTAGTCTCTGCGCCACACGTGCAGTGCAGTTTTGTTACACCTCTATCATTTTATGTCTTGGGCCATCCTAAGCCATGAATGTTTCCCTTGACTTCCTGCGTGCCACTTCCTGAACCGTCACAGCCTGTTGGCATCTGACGTTGCACTGGATCTTTTTACCACCAAAATGAATCATATATGGAAATCTCTGCTTCCTATGGATTTGTTTATGAATAGGTGTTGAGGATTAAGAGTTGTTAAATAGGAGTAAATTATGGCTTCCTTATAAAACAGATATATAATAGACAAAACTTTTGAATGAAATTGTTTAAGACTGAAATAATTTGTATATACTTGCCTTTCACTCCGCAGATCGTGGGTTCGATTTCCACTCAGGACAGTTTTTTATGCAAGAACATATTATCTGTTTGTCAGGCGTCTGGGTGTAATTATCTATCTAAGTATGCATTTACAAAAGAAAAGTCGTGTATGTAGTAGGTATATCAGTTATCGGGTATCGATAGTAAAAGCACTGCTTAGTTTGGGATCAGATGGCGGTGTGCGAATAATGTATCAAGATTTAACTATTAATACACAGATATATTAAAAAAAATATTCATATCACTTCTACAGTACAGTCAACTTACAACTGAATCGTTGGCGTGTTGAAATGCAGATACTGAGGTTCCAATCTCTGCCTAAAATTAAATAGGATATATCTGGCAAGAAAGGAATCCAGATTCCAGGCTGCTACTGAGTATTTTCACGCACAGACGTATGACACTGTCAACTTCTAGAAGCTGACGGTGTTCAACGCCAGTGCCCTGGAGAGCACGTAACAATAGCTCTCCTCCCGTCCAGGTTCCCGGTCCATCCTGTCGGACTATGAAGGTGGCGGAAAATAAAAAAAATATTCACTACTAGCTGTGCCCCGTGGTTTTACTCGCATTAATTTTTATAAATTATCACATCTCCTCCCCGTAGGTGATGAGGCGTGACAATGTTGACCCAACCTCTTCGCATTAATGCAAAATTAGAAGTAAATACATGCAGTACTTTTTAAGTTTAGCCCGGACATACATACAGACAAACAGACAAAAATTATAAAACCTATAGGTATTTTTGGCTTCGATATCGATTGAAAATCACGCCCCAAGTATCCTTTTTAGAAAATATTCAGTGTACAGTTTTGACTTTCCTACGATTTTATTATGTATATATAGATTGGTGAGATTAGGATACACTGTGCATTTGAAAAGGCATATTTTATTTAAGGAAGACAAAATGAAGGGTAAAGAATGTGAATTCTAAAGTATAAAATTGGTGAATAAGGTTAAAGTTCAATATAAAACATTTTCCTCGCACACTTACTACAACGAGAATTCTTTTCTAATCGAAAATACCCCATACATTTGAATATTTAAAAAGTTGGCCTTAAGAAAATTCAACCCTAACAAGAGTGACGCCTTCAAATATCAACTGTTTCCCTTCGAAGGGATGTAGGATGTTTAGGGTTGCCCTGCGTGAAAAATCGACATTTAATAGGCGGACGGCTATTTCGCAAATGGGGGTAAGCAGAAGGGTGATGATTTACCATCGAGGACTCAATGCTAGGTCACATGGAACCAGGGGAAAATGAGAGATTAGAATTTGAAGGCTGGGTTATAAATCTTTGGAAAATATGTTTAGGGTAATTTGGGGTGTTAAAAGGTTATTTGAGTATTTCACTTCGTCAAAGTAATTTATCAAAGAAGTTGTTAGTATGAGTTTACTATGTCGACAAATTGTAACGATTGGGATATTATAAGTTAGTCTATTAGTTTAACTAATAATTATGTAACATTCGTGCAAAAAGAAATCCTAATAATAATAAAACTACATCACGCAACATTTAGCTACCAAATAATCAAAATAAGGCCTTAAATAAAAATACATTTTAAGTAGTTAAGAATAGAATTCTATATTAACAAAGTGACATAGATTTAGATATCTAACGTCAAGTGTCTGAATTGCCAAGTTTCAATCTACCGATAAAATTGTTTGGTTTGTATACATTTTATATTTGCATAAACTAAATTAAGAAAAATGTAAAACCTTATTTAGTAACCCTTCAAATCCGCTCAGCAAAAAAACTTGATTAACACTCAGCTAAAGTTAATAAATGGCGTGACAAAGATTTTAGTACATGTTTTTGTATTATTAAATATACATTCAACGTCCTGCCAAACATCCTGTATATTTTTCATATGCATTACTATAACAATCCTCTCCGAGGTATTATATTATAAAAATTTCGATCTTAATTATCTAAACATTTTTATTGCTATTGGATATACATTATCTCAACTAAGCGATATTACAGTAAGTACAAAAAATGTTTCTCTTATTCGGTACCCCAATAAACACGTGCCTCAATAAATACTTAATAAAACCCAGTGATCTCTAATACAATTAACCTACAAACAAAGTCATATAAAATTAATCCATCCCAAAGTTTAGCTAATGAACGGCGTGACAAAGGTCTTGGTATCACGCTCCGTATCGTTCCCTACACGCAACCTGACAGGCTTAATTATTAAATAGAATTGATGTGTCCCGCAGGTATGTGAGTAGCTTCTTTATTTTGTGAGGGAGGAAGAGTAACCAGAGTGCTGAGTTGTGAGGTCTAGTAAGTCATTATTCAAAGTAAGTAGCTCTTACTTGAGCACCTTGCTGTTTTATTAAGAGCCGACAAAAACGAGGATGTTATAATACTGTAAGGGGCACACAGTACAAGCATAATAAAAATATATCTTATGCCTTTCGTTGGGGTGAATGCAGCTTAAGTGATATGTATGGAGACTATGTCTGTGTGTCCGCTGGTCTATAACTTAGTAATTCCCAAATAGAGATGAGTACCTAGCTTTCAATTCAGTTGATTTCTATCTGATAACAAGCTTAATCAAATTGGTTCTTAAATATTTTTAAGTCTCAGATCTTCGTTTCTTAATTTTTTTATCTATATTATGGAATAGTAGAGGATGTCTTGCATATTATGATGAAATGTGAACGGAATGTGGATGTTAGATACGCTATTATTAATAGGATTAGTGTTAGAAGATATTGGTTGTTGTAATAGTGTGGTACCCTCTATCAGAAAAAGCAAAGTCATTACATAAAATTGTTGAAGTTGGGTTGCGACGAAGAATAATACGAAGTGCATTGTATACTTGTCTATTATAATTGTTGTGTGATGATATGTTGATTTATTGTCCAATAGAGCGGCATAGTCATATTTGCCAATACACTTTAAATAACGATTATAAAAATCTATTTTAAGCTGTAATTTTAATGCTAGAGTAATTGACTTCGGGAAATAAACAGTTATGACGTAGAAGTATTGACTTTTGTTCTTCTTAGTATCGGAAGTCAAATACGGGAGCCATCACTACCAGTTGAATATGCCTCTCAATCAATAACACAGTCAGAAGCTCCCATCTACAAACAAGGTCACAATAAATAAGACTACCAAACAAACATAATTAAATGCACCATAAGACTAAGTGAGTCGTTTATCTAAAAAGAAACATAAATATCTAGGGTGTACATAGTAAATCGCTCACAGTGAACAAAGTAAACAATGTCGCCCCTCCAAACCATATCTTTTTTTTAAATTACTTAGTAAAAGACGAATTCCGGGAACGATAAGAGCATCGTACGTCTGACGGACTGGTGTGGGGCAAGGGAGAGGATCACAAGTTTGTAATATTTACTTCCCTTATTTTGTTCTAATTAACTAACTAATTATAGTTTGGGGTGGTGTGTTTGCTTATAATTCTGCAGAAAATTAATTTAGTAAGCCAAACTTCACTGATATGATGCAAGATAAAAGTTTAAATAACTCATTAAATGAAATAAACTAAATAAGACAAGAAAACATTATTTTTGTTCTTTTACTCCGAAGGCCTTTTTCGGACAGTGGACGTCTTTCTGCTGATGTTAACATGATTATGGCATGTTTCAGTCATAAATTAAATTTTAAATTTCTTTTTTAAATTTTCATGTCCTCATTATCAGCAAGTATGGGCTCGGACTATTGACTTATTTTTTCTTTGCCTGCGCTTTACACCAATGCAATTTAGAGAAACAAAGCACAACTATACTTAGAATAACTATAAATGGGTCACACAAATATTTGCCCTGGGGGTCCGAAACTGGGAAACCGTGGTGGTAGCGAGGCGAATGACGTAAATCAAAATTCAAAGTGTCACAGTGGGAGCCACTCAATCAATACATATGTAACAGCTTTAATTTAATTGAATAAGAAAATCTAAATATTTGTTTACTAGATTCAGGACCAATAGTAACATAAAAGTTCGTCAAATTATTTACGACATGGATGAAAGTAGATGATAAAAATTGCATAGAACTACTTAGTCAACAATGACATAAATTCTGGGTATAGGCAATGACTCATGACGTATACGTACTTTAAGCATAACATGTTAAGGGCTTAACTATATACAATCCACATGACAAGCAACTGCCAATCGATGGGATCAATTTGATTCATGATATTCTTGACTTTGTCAATAAAACATACTTGTACGCATTACAATATGTCACACTTTCCCTTGATATTAACACACATAGTTCAGAACCTTTACACATTCAAAATATATTTCACTGTCGATAGAAAAAGGTATGCTGAGATGGTTAACGGTTACGGTTAATAATAACTTTATTTCTCATAAAGAATTGTATACATAATTCACTTACTGAGAAACAATTTTTTTAACTAAGATTATAAATTTTTGGGTATTCATAAAGGATGAATGAAAGAAGATAGACTAAAGAAGTAGAAGGGAAAGACCTGATAGAATATTCTCTGACTAAATCGGAGACGTTCTGAAGAAAGGTCAGGTCAGAAGTATCTTATACCGGCGAGCATGTATGAAGAATATTATAACAGTAAGCGAATCAAAAGAGGTGTGTAAAGATTGTCACCGTTTCCGTTATCCGTAATCCGTTGTCTTTGCCTACCCTTTGGGAAACAGGCATGAGTCTATGTATGTTTTGACAGAAAAATACAAATTTGAACAAATGCATGATTAACAAATATCAAACTCGAAATAATCGTTCAACAACTCCGATGTTATACTTTTAGCTAACACTTAACGGTGGAATATATATTATATAAAATAAATAGGTGAATAGATGAACATATGAACTATATAGATATAGTATGAATATATGAACGAAATAGGTGGTAATACCAATTACTTAGTAATATGAAGAAAGTCAAAAACACAAACACAGAATTTTAGACCGTTTCGACACGGATTCTGAAAATTTGACAAAAGCTGTCAGATAAAATATAATTATCCAAGCCATGTTTGTCAATGGTTCCATCAATTTCTTTTTAATGTGTCAACTGCATGAATCCGTCAGTTAATTGCATCCTCTGAGGAACAGTGCCTTTCCGGAGTCCGCTAAATGTCTAATTGAGACATAATCGTTCACTCTCCGCTTCAGCGAATAATTTGGCCCACACCAACACATCGGCGCACGTCACCTGGTGGCGGCGGGAGGAATAATTTATTACATTTCTTAAAAGCCATTACCGAGTGACACCGTCAATGGACCCCCTCCTCTTGCAATTAGCATGAATTTCAGGTTACTTACTACTGAAACTTTGTATGCTGTGCCGTTGATGTTTGATAGTTTTAACGCTCGAAACAAAAAGAATACTGTTATACGTTTGAACCCCAAGTCGTATTTATGTTATGTTCGGCTGCATGTCTTTGAAATGGGTGTGGTAGTATCCGTTTTTCCCGAACTAGTATTGAGTATAGTATTTTTACCGGAAAACTCCTATTCATACGTCGTAATGTCGGATAAATTATCATAAAAAATAACTAAAAAAACTTTTAGGTTTAAGAATTCCATGGCCAGAATCGGCCAGTAATATCGGCCAGAACCGGAACCGACGATACGGGAAAATAATGAACACATTAGAACAATAAAAACATATCGCCCGGCGCACATAATTTATGCGCGTATTATAAGCATTTTCAGTAGTTTGACAGTTCTTTATTCCCTGTTATTGTCATTTGAGCTATATTATTTCAGCCCGGAGGATGGAAGTTGCGGCATTATACGCCCGTTTCCCGGTACCGGTCGTGACAGGTACCATCCAATTAGGTTATGCGAGTGAGGGATAGAGAGTGCACCCATCCTGCGCACTTACTCCTGCCCTATGATATGTCATGTAATGCAGAATTATATAGATATTTGACCGACGGGCCTGTTGGAGTGGTTGGCAAATGCTTGCTTTTCGCGCCGGAGGTCAGGGCAAATATTTGTGTGCATGAACATGTCTGTTTGTCCTGAGTCTCGGTATAATTCTCTATATATGAGTTATCTGGTTTCCATAGTACACACGGCTACATATCAAGCTATACATTTCCAATATAAGCTGACCTGTCATTGTATAGAAATCCTATACAACGCGGGATCAGCTTATACTGGAAATGTATAGCTTGATATGTAGCCGTGCAAGCTCTGTTTAGTTTGGGATCAGATGGCCGTGTGTAAATAATGTCCCAGGAAATTATTATTCTTATTTAGCTTTACAGAATCTGACTCAGCCAGTGTTATTGACACGTATTTTTACATCAAAGAGTTTTCTCGATAAATCAATGAAGCGAGTTAATTGAACACCCTTGTAAGAGTTGCGAAGTTCCAACGAGATATTTAGATCAAATGAAAATGTTTGAGAACCACTGTGTTGTTTACATTGAACTTAATCGATGTTCAGCAAAATGAAAATTGGTCATGAAGGACAGTTAGCTACCACGATATATATTCAGATTTGTTATTATTTGGTAGCCTTTGTACCGATAGTTTTTTCTTATAGGTATATAAACATATCTTTTAAATTAAATTACATTAAGGCCAAGCTTTTAAAGCGTTGCCCGAGTCCCCTTGATGACTCGTAAATGAAGTCAAAGTCAAAGGTACGTTATTCCGTAAAAATTTTACATTTATGTGGAATCGTCATATTTGTTTTACCCTATCGTCCAGTGCATGACGTGGCAGCTACTGAGAAACACTGCTAGAAAACTCAGTAGGAATCCTTTTTTAAAATAAAATATACTTAAGAATAATTACAATCATGTGTGTTGACTCAGAACAACTCACAACCCAAGCACTTTTATCACTTAAATAATCAGAAATTTTGTAATATGCCCTGCTACACAATTTGGCTTTAATAATTCTTTTAAACTTATTCGTAGACAATTCTCTAATATCATTGGGAAGTTTGTTATAGAATCTTATACATTGCCCGATAAAAGAGTTACTTATATTTTGTGGAGACGGGTAGAATGCAATATGAGATTCTTCTTATATCTAGTATTTACATTTATTTTTTTCAATAACACGCACCAGGTACCCATACTTGCGAAATAAAATATCTTAATATCTCTCTCTCTATGATACATTTGTATTAAGTTTCAATTTACGTTCCTAATTATGAAAAAGTCCTAAAAGTACAATATAAATTTCCGAAGATGTTTCCTTAAATACTGCATTAGCACGAGTGTTTCCTTAAATACTGCATTAGCACTTACTAACAAACTATACACAGTAAAATTCACACTAAAAATAAATCTGCCTATTACTTAAATTTACGGCAAGTACATACCTACTACACCCCGATCCTTTAAATTCAAGGAAAAAACCTGTTTCAGGCGTCTTTATTTACGACCAGTTCTAAGGAGCGCAACTAAGTTAAGTGTGATTTCAAACATTTCTACTATTCATGTGTTGAAAAATGCTCTCAAATACAATAGGATTTACGACTTGAACCTACGAAGGGCCACACCTACTTAATACCTCTAACTAATCTGTAAATGGTTGATAAAAACATATTTTTGTATGTTAAGTTGTAGATGTTTATTGAATAAGTTTTATAAAATTATGTTGACCTTTTATTTATTTATTCATGAAATTAACATTCATTTATTTTTGAATGTATATTAAATCGTAGTTTTGTTATTATTAACTAGGATTTCATTTATTATTTTTAGCATTTTAAACATGCTATACAGAAAACTATGCTATACTAAAAGATGTCTGAAAAATTGTTATTCATTTATTTAATAAAGCAAATGAACTGACTGATTTTCTACTTCTTTCTTTTTAATATGTATTACCAAGAACAGCCAGCGGGTCAACTGATGGTAGTAATCACCGCCAATTCTGATCACCAGAGCGTCTAAAGTACGTTGCCAGTTTAAGAAAGGAATAGGCTCGCTAGGAAATACCTCCGCAGTTAATTGATATCACTAAAAATACTGTAGTTTGTAAGAGAGAAGTTTGCTACAACAGTGCAGTATTATTTTAACCTAAGAGGCTTTCACTGCATCACCGGGACAATTAAGGCGAGCGGGGGCTCAAACTAGTCTAGTCTACAGTCTGTGTCTTTATAACTATCGCGTTGATTAAGACCTCATCTGTATCGTGGCTCTCGTCTTTCTTAAGGCTGTGGATACTAGTAATTATTCAAGCTGCCCAGTAGGCCTCTGACGTGGACTACGGATTTTTATGTGCCAAGTGAAAACAACCGTTGACGTGCCCCATAAAGCATGGAAACGGAAGAAATTATGCTACTTAGACGGTCTATCATCACTTATGTGCTTAACCTAGCCGATTACCGATTTACGGACTATTAAGGAACCTATACCTCAAATTAAAGGTTCATATATTTAATGATGGAATTCTTTTGGCTTGCTATGTGGTGACGGCATCAAATACCATCACTCCATCTCATCCCGTGGGGAGCTTAGAAATCGTCCGAGGGAATACCTACCAGAGAACGGGCAGCAGCATTTTTCTGGGAACTATGACCATCAAACTTCGATCCCCATCCCGTCTGCCAAGCGTGGTGATAATGGCATATCCGCCATTCCTTGAGGTGGCTTTTGTCCAGCAGTGAACGTACTTTGGCTGACATAATGATGATGACTCTTTTGGCGCTTGATCTCAATCCACAAACATAAACCTTTCAAACTCAACATTATATACATAAAATTATTTGAGGAGTTAATTATTAACCTCAAATAATTTTATGTATATAATGTTGAGTTTGAAAGGTTTAGCAAGCGCCAAAAGAGATCAAGCGCCAAAAGAGTCATCATCATTATGTCAGCCAAAGTACGTCCACTGCTGGATAAAAGCCTCCCCAAAGAATGGGGGGATATGCCATAATCACCAGGCTTGGCAGACGGGATAGTCATAGCTCCCAGAATAACGCTGCTGCCCGTTCTCCGGTAGGTATTCCATTGGAAGATTTTTATATTCGTTCAGATAAAAAAAAAAAATCAAATATTTACACATTATACTAGTGCAAAATCTCTTTTAACCCTACAACCCTCAAACAATCTATCTGTCCTTAGTTTATCAGCTCAAGTTGATGCTAACCGGACCGAATTAATTGCGTACCGAGCGATTAGACCGATTGTGAGATTAACAAATCACTCGATCCCGGCGAAATTAACATGTTTCCTTTAAATCGATGTTGTAGCGAGATTAATGAAATCGATGTTTATATCTATCGGGTATATGATTGGAGTAATTACTTTTAGTATCGGTTGAAAGATCTCTATTAAGTAAAAGGAAAGCAATTAAAATGAGTACTGAGTAAGTATGTTTAGTTTATAAAATGACAACATCGTTATTTAGATTGCATTGACACCATATAGGATAATAAAGATCCTGCTTGCCGAATTTTTACCGAAGCATGAATTAAACTGCTTTTACGGTCACCCATCTATAGACTGACCGTACACCTATGTGCTTTACTTCGCTTATCACTTACAGACTGATTAGTGCAACTTGCTATGAGTCACGTTGAAATTAGTGAATTTAGATATGTTATACCCTGATTTAACGCATAAGCTACACACATTGTTAAACATATAACACACTGTTAAGTATCTATACATATATTAAAATTGTAGGGAAGTCATCTATACATATAATAAAATTGTAGGAAAGTCAAAACGGTACATTGAATATTTTTTAAAAAGGATACTTGGGGCGTGATCTACAATCGATATAGAAGCCAAAAATATAGTTTTTAGAATTTTTGTCTGTTTATCTGTTTGTCTGTATGTATGTCCGGGCTAAACTCAAAAAGTACAGCATGGATTTACTTTAAATTTTGCATGAATATTACTAAGAGGTCGGTTCAACATATAGAGTACATATTATCACGCTTTCACTTACGGGGGATCATTTATAAAGTTAACGCGGGTAAAACCGCGGTGCGCAGCTAGTGTAGAAAATAAAAGTGAGGTTCTACCCGGAACCTCTCTTTTATTTTCTACAAGGGCATGATTTTATTAAATAAATATAAAATAAATCTGAATAATAAACATACCTACCTTTCTAAATTCATACATATTTAAGATAGACTAGCTGTGCCCCGGGGTTTTACCCGCGTTAAATTTTATAAATTATCACAGCTCCTCCCCGTAGGTGATAGCGTGATAATATGTAGCCTATATGTTGACCCGGCCTCTTAATAATATTCATGCCAAATTTTAAGTAAATCCATGCAGTACTTTTTGAGTTTAGCCCGGACATACATACAGACAAACAGAAACACAGTCAAAAATTCTAAAAACTATATTTTTGGATTCGATATCGATTGTCGATCACGCCTCAAGTATCCTTTTTAAAAAATATTCTATGTACAGTTTTGACTTTCCTACGATTTTATTATATGTATAGATTACACCTAGACACAAAACAAATAATCGTGCGTATCACACAAAGATTCGTCCTGGGCGACGACCTCTAACCTAACAGTAACCTAACCACTAGACCAAAAGGTCAGTCAAATATTTAATAATAAATATTTGAATATAGCAAGAAATTACTTCCCATTTTAATATTGACTTTCAAAGGCAAATTCCAGATGGTATCCAAAGTATGTTCCTTTAGACGATACGGTCCAATTATTCGGCATACAAATGACATGTCCATTTCAGGTTGACTTGATCCGAAACGTTACGTTGAATCCCTAAACTCCCATATCAAAGTACCCATCGCATCACAAAATACTCAACAATACAATGAAATCACACAATCCTTTGGGCCGTAGGTGATTTAAAACAATGCCATTCACGACCGGATTAAAGTTCACAATGCTCATAAAGGAATGGTTCCAGTACTTTGCCAGGGACGTATGTATGACGATGAAGGGGAACTAAATGAAAAGGTAGATCAAGATAAAGTAATTAAAGAAATACCACCTTTCTGTTATAGCAATAAAGTCGAATACATATTTGATGATGTTAAAAAGGAACTTGTCCAGGTGGAGGCAGTTTAATTGTTTTTTTTCTTCCTAATGAGGCACAAGTGGTCGACAATGACTGTCATTGTGTTATTGACTTTGAAACACTTTTTTTGTTTTCCCGTTAATTTGTCTCTTATTAATTTCCGTGTGTGGAAGCGGATGCGTTTTGAGAACAATTGGTGTTGCATATGGACGACAAAAATGAGTAGTTGGTTTTATATCCATTATTTTATGAGACTACTAAATTTCATTCATGGATATGCTAATGCTTTTAATTAATTAATAATCTCCGAGTGAAAGCAAATGAATATTAAGTTTAAAAACATACAACTAACTTCAGATTCCCTTAGCAACGATTTCTGGTGAGAGCGTTTCCCATATCAGCCAAAACGCGTCCTCTTCTAGACAACTACCCCCAAAGACATCCACAATGGCAAATCTTGCTTTATCCATATCCTTCGTCTTTCAGGGGCCCCACAAGATCATCAGTCCACCTTATAGAGACCTGTTCCTACGCTGTTTCTGTCTCAGTGGTCGTTAGTTCTGTGCCCTGCCCACTGCCACTTCAGCTTATCAATTCTAAGGAGTATGTCGGTTATGTTTGCTCGCCTGTGGATTTCAACATTTCTGATTCTATAGCACAGCGAAACTCATTGCACTTTGGGTGTCCTTGGGATTTATTATAAGACATTACAAGCGAAATAAAAATACATACAACGAACACACAGTCGAATCGATGACCCTTTTTTGAAGTTGGTTAATAACTGTACTTAATAGACATGAAATGAATTCATATTGAAGAGAGTACTCCATCTAAACTAATAAAATTGAACATTAAGATAACGTTATCTAACAATTGAAAATATTATCTTAATATTATTGAAGAGTCGTGATTTCAATATCATTCCCAGGACACTGGAAATGATCCCGGAGTCGAGTAACAAATATATACTTTGTAACATCTCACGACATTTCCTTTCAATGACTAAGCTATTAAACAATATCGATTGCTCCAGGCTACATTAACAAGCAAATCACGACACAGACCGGCGGCTCTAGTCTGACCGTTGCAGCCTCGTTAGCGTACTGCAAACAAATTTGATTACCTAACGAGACTGAGTTAGACGTGTCCTAACATTTGTGCAAAGATCCCATGACGATTGAATGAATTTAGATCTTATCAATGTTGTATAAGATAGCTTTTGGAGAGCAGGAGGCGGTAATGATGAATGAGATATTGTCAAAGTTCGACTGTTTGGCAGCGATGATGGTATAATTTGCGACTGAGATCGTAAAGTTTGTGATATTCGCCGTCGAGGTGTGATTTAGTCACGTTTGATGTTGTTTAGCTAGTTTCTAGAGAATTATACTGTTTGTAACGTCAATGTGTGGTGACGGCATAGAATATCATCACCCCATCTCATCCCGTGGAGGGTGTAGAAATCGTCGGAGGGCATACTTAGCAGAGAACGGGCAGCAGCGTTTTTATGTGGACTATGACCAACAAAATACGATCGCCAACCCGTCTGCCAAACGATTATGACATTCTTTGGGGAGGCTTTTGTCTAGCAGTGGACGTACTTTGGCTGACATAATGAACGTTAATAGTATGTTATATCTACATCACTCTAAGGTTGACTGGCAAAGAATGACTTTGGCATTAATTACGCCTCTGTACACTATTGGCAAGAGTAAAAAAAGCGGTTGTACTTTCTAAAATAATAAAAAAGTTTTTATTCATTTAGACTTTGAAAAAAGCGCTTTTAAATAGACAGAATATGTTTGTAGTAATATAGTCACGTATACCTAATTATTTCATATAGATATTTAGATACACGGATTGTATGAAAACATTTAGAAATAACAATTCATTTATAATAGTTACGATTAAGTTATAAAGCTAACATTTATGAAGTTATTGGCAAAGAGATTATTCATAGCTTTCTACCACACGACTGAAGGAGTTAAAACTTAGATATACGAAACGTAACTGGCTATGAGAGAAAGAGAGAAAGAAAATGTGTGCTCGCAACTCTTACTCTTGCCCCAGCAGTAATATAAGAAACGTAACACTTTCTCACCTCTTCACTAACTTATATATCCCTCGTTTGC
Source organism: Pseudoips prasinana (assembly GCA_951640165.1). Taxonomy (NCBI): domain Eukaryota; kingdom Metazoa; phylum Arthropoda; class Insecta; order Lepidoptera; family Nolidae; genus Pseudoips; species Pseudoips prasinana. The sequence goes on along the minus strand of OX621243.1, from coordinate 33,573,724 downwards.
CTCGCCAAATCACAGTTTTCGTAACGCTCTCATTACGCATTCCTCAGCTTATTCCCCAAGTAAAGCGTGCGTAAAGATGTTAACTTCAAAATTGGTGCAGTCTTTACGCTAACATAATGTATAGAAACTGTAATAATAGTAAAACCATTTGAAAAATTAAATTAGTAAGTATTCATCGTGCCTATTCACAACGAATATACGTGTACCCATTTGTAGTATAATTGACGTTTGTGGTATAAAAATAAAGAATAAATATAATAGATCGAATTCCTGGTCGAGCCAAAAAGTGTTATTGTGCTAATTTTGGAAAGGCAAACACCAAGCGTTGGCGATGTTTTTAAGCTCGTGTCTCAGCGAGCACCGTAAGCTCGGTTCTCTCTCTTCCCGTTCTAGTTGAATCATGAGACTGAAGGAAGGTCACCGTAGCCTAGTTGGTAGTGCTCCTGCCTACGAAGCTGGTGGTCCTGGGTTCGAATCCCGGTAAGTGCAAATATTTGTGTGATGAGCACGAATATTTGTTTCTGAGTCATGGATGTTTTCTATGTATATAAGTATTTATCTATCTATATAAGTATGTATATCGTCGCCTGGTACCCATAGTACAAGCTTTGCTTAGTTTGGGGCTAGGAAAATCTGTGTGACATTGTCCCGAGATATTATTATTATTATTATTATATAGAGTGCATGTTTATTTGTGCAAATACTCCTGCATAGTTGGATAGTCTCGAGGAAGAGGAAAGAAAGAAACAATATAAACTAGCAAATTACATGCACCAATATAATTTGCGTGTTTATATTATCCTTCTTACACGTGCATATTTTGTTTGCGGACTGAAGGCCGTTGCAAATTTCATCATCATGTCAGCCAAGATATGTCAGATATGCCATAATCGCCACGCTTAGCAGACGGGTCGGCGATCGCAGTTTGATGGTCATAGTTCACAGAAAAACGCTGCTGGCCATTCTCTGTTACGTATTCCTACGGGATGAGGTGTGGTGATGATATTCTATGCCGTCTCCACACAGCAAACAAATTTCATAGCGGCTTCATTAACCTGACAATTGCCGGAATGAACACTACATATTAATTTGATTCGCTTGATAGGTTACCTTTTGTTGCTAACCACACGGAACCCCGATGTATGATTAGTCTTGGACCCTTACCTACGAAAGTTGACAATCGGTACGATTGTGTCATCCGGCTCTACCTACATATACAGTTTTCAATTAAGAGACATTGTCCTGTATAAATCTTTATTTGTCTGCCGGGCTTTTTACTTTCACTAACTCACGTGACAAGTCAGCACTCATTAAATGTGTGTGGAGGACGCTGAATGTGCGTTGGGGAACTTTTTTATTTTTTTTGGGCGGTTAGTGAAAAGGGTTTTTGCAGCAATTGCTCGAAAATTTCTATCTGGTAATGTGATGACGTGTTGTTTTTGTGACTGTATTTTATACGAGGTTTATTTACTAATGTAGAGGCTTGGCCAGAAACTATGCTTATATCATCAATACTATCAAAATAGAGATTGTTTGGCTGTATAAATTTGGCATAATACATGTTAAAATTACATATTATCAATTTCAAACCTATCAGTATAGTCGATGTGGGTTTCAAGTACCAAAAAAAAATCATTTTATTTTTACTTTTGGCTATATTATTGTAATTTTCGCCGGAATCTCTAATAACTCTAAAATAAAATTATTCTCATTTCAATCGTTAATAATGTAGCTTACTTTAAGTGGAAAACTTTTTTTAAGTCAGATTAATAGTTTTTGAGTGTATCCTTTACAAAATATTATGTAATGTTTTTGCTGTACAATATAAGTTTAGATTAAAACAATTCACGATACATTTTTTCTTTTCAAATTATACATATACATATTATTATGTGGAATCGTCAATTTTATTACCTTACCTAAGACAATTTGTCATACCTAAGACAATTACTGTCAGTGTTTCTGTCAGTGTTACTCAGTAGCGTCCACCTCTTGTACAGTACAAGAGGTGGACGCTACTGAGTAACACTGACAGAAACACTGACAGTAATTGTCTTAGGTATGACAAATCATGAAGACATGTCCATAAAAGCGATTATAACCTATACACGTAACTATGTGTCTATGAGCTATAAAGCCGATACTCGTATCTCCCTACTTATTTTAATTTAAAGTAGGATAAATATTAAAACTTTTGACTTCCGTGACTTGAAGAGTACATCATGCCGTCGTCGCCGCGTCGCGTCCGGTTGCCATGAGAAAGCTTGCGACAATTATTACAGGTATAATCCTAATAGGATCTGAGATTGACTATCTCAGTTACTGATTTCCTTGAGTTTTAAGAGCTGGTACAAGGTATAATAACTCTCGTTCGATTCTAATAGATAGCCGTAAAGGATAAAACTGGGAGCTGGCTGGGAGAATATAAATGGGAGAAGTGCAAGAATGAATGTGAAGAAGAAGGCGGAAATAGGTTTGCCAAATTATTACTTATTTATTTAATCTTTTAAACATTTAAAATTATTCAGTAACTAGCTGTGCCCCGCGGTTTTACCCGCGTTAAACTTTGTAAACTGTCACAGCTCCTCCCCCGTAGGTGATAGCGTGATAATATGTAGCCTATATGTTGACCCGACCTCTTCGTAATATTCATGCAAAATTTGAAGTAAATCCATGCAGTACTTTTTGAGTTTAGCCCGGACATACATACAGACAAACAGATAAACAGACAAAAAAAGCTATCCTTTAAAAAATTCAATGTACAGTTTTGACTTTCCTACGATTTTATTATTATTCAGTAATTACAATCAGAACCATATAGAATGCTAAACTGTGTTGGTCCAAGCATCTATTTAAATATAGGTCATGGTATGTAATCTCGGCGGAGAATAAGTTCACTGCGGCTAAGCCAGAGGTGCTTAGCCGTCAGGGTTTGAACCTTGTGTTTGACAGGCCTGTTGGTTTAGCGGTTAGTAAGTCTGACTGCTAAGCCTGATGTCCTGGGTTCGATCTCCACCCCGGACAAAGCTTTGTATGATGAGAATGATTGTTTGTTTTGTCTCTGGGTGTAATTTATCTATAATATGCAAGTGTTGCATTTGACGAGCTAGTTGGCGTGTTTGGGAAATGCTTGCCTTGCACGCTGCAGGTCGTGGGTTCGATCCCACCTAGGACAGGTGTTTGTGTGCATGAACATGTCTGTTTGTCCTGAGTCTGGGTGTAATTATCTATATAAGTATGTATGTACAAAAGAAAAGTAGTATAGGTAATATATCAGTTACCTGGTTTCCATAGTACAAGCTCTGCTTAGTTTGGGATCAGATGGCCATATGTGAACAATGTCCCAGGATATACCATTTTTTTATGTTAGAGGTAGACAAACGAGCAAGCGGGTCACCTGATGGTAAGTGATCACCGCCGCCGATGGACACTCGCAACACCAGAGGAGTCGCGGGTGCGTTGTCGGCCTTTAAGAGTCAGCAAACAGGAGCTTACCCTTCCCCCCCACCCCGATGAGCTCTGGCGACCTTACTCACACTCAGAAACACAACATTAAATTATTAATGTTATTATTAAGGAATGTCTTCTGTAATATTATCGGGTTCGAGTCCCGACCGACCTGGACAACAATTTGTGTAACTATAAATAGTTGTTCTGAGTTTGCATGTAGTTTGTGTCCGTCTATTATGTTTGTAAAGTACCTACTCCGCGGCACAGGGATTAATTAGACTACCTAGTGCGGACGTTGTAATTGTTAAAAAAATACTTAGAAAATATATAACTACGTTCATCATTTTTCTGGGTGCAAGTAAAGACCCTGCAGTTTGTTAATTCTCCCAAGATATTTATTTATTTATCAAAGCTCATCTACAAAGGTAAATATTACATTGCTCATAATCGATCTCTACATACAAATCTGTATGTCAGTGTCACATAGGCAGACATTACGAAACACGAAAACTCGATAAATTTTAAAGTGCTCATGCCGCGCCTGCAGCCATCCGTCCCAAATCTCCCTCCGAAATGTGCAAAAATCCGCCGACTTCATTAATACGGCTGCCGTTTCATTGTTTTCGATTTTTTTAATCTGATTGAAATACAAAGATCATGATGGAACTTATGAAGGTTCAAGTGGTTCGTATGATGCGATGGTAGAATGAAACAAATGATAGAGAATATTTTTGAAAAACTTGATTACTTTATCGTTTGAGTAGTGCTTACTCTAACCTCAAGGTTGTGAAAGCTGTCCAGTAGATTTCTGACATGGCTGGACATTTATTGTTCTGATCCATCCATCATCCAAAATGTAAGTGCTTGACACTTGTCTGTGTAGCATTCTCCATTTATCCCATTGTTACACTTTTACTTTTTGATAACTGTCCACTTGGAATTTTTCTTTAAGTTGATCAGTAAATTTTCTTCTCGGTCTTCCTCTCTTTCTTCTCGCGTCTATCTTCCCTTCTATTATATTTGTGATAAACTGATCGTTTCGCGGTTTCACCCGGGTTCAAGTAGTTTTGGCGTAAAAGAGTAACAAACATACATTCATACATATATCTATACTCACAAACTTCCATATTTATCATATTAGTAGAATGTGTACCTCTAGTGGTTTTAGCAGTGCACGCCGGAATAGCTCGCAAATGGTAGATTTTTCCTACTTACTTGACATTTATGGGCATATTTTGAACAATTCACACAATATCTTTATAAATTGTAGCCTTTGTGTTATTCTGATGTATAAGCTATATTTTTGTAAAGTTTCATTAAAATCCATTCAGTAGTTTTTACGTGAAAGAGTAACAAACATCCATCCATACTTACAAAATTTGGCCTTTATAATATTAGTGTGATATATTACTACCAAAAAAATCTTGATAATATCTTCATGTGCTACTCATGCGTAACAAAATAACGAAAACAAACACAGCATGTTGCCCAATTAAAGTAAAATAGGTACATATTTTTTCACATGTAACAAGTTTGTTAAGTCAAAGGGCACACGAAAGTTAACCGCAACTTAACAAAAAGGTTTAACTGTGTCCCATGTCAGCCGCCCATTGTTAGGTGGCGTGCATGAACAAAAACCCATCATTATAACATACTTTGTTTGTGCCTTCTGCCGGTAGACTAGTGACGTTATAGACACAGCTGTTTAGTTTTATTACGTTTACAGCTTAAAGTGGCGCTTCCCCTCTTTATTTAGCATCTATCTTTGCATTCGTATCGATGAATAACCTAACCGTTAGAAAATCCTCGACTCCGAGTACAATTACATTATTAAAAAAAAACTGATACTCTTACACTGCGGGACCGATATTGACCAAACATAGCTAATAACCACCGCAAGGAAACTGGCTTCCAAATAAACACCCGCATCGAAATCATTGATGCCACAGACAGACACACAAATACATACACAGGCAGACATACAATCATCGACGTCAAACTTATAAGACCTCTCTTTTTGCGCCGGGGGTTAAAAACACTTTCGGATCCTCTAACAGACGAGCGGCTCATTAATTGGCGTAGAAACGTAGAGCAACAATTGCATATACTCATATGCATTTCCATGTCATTTGCCGTCCTGGGTCAAGGATTAATCCCCAATGGAGGTGCCCTCTGACGGAGGTTACTTAACGACAGTTATAATGTCCTTCTGGTCGAATTTCGATTTACTACTTACATGTACGTCACACGTAATAAACTCCTGTATTGCGGAGGCTATTACAAAACTACAATACTAGTAATTTATTTGCATAAAGTACTAATGTCTTTATATCTGACCTGTACGAAATCGGGTGGGTTACTATTATGAACTAATAAACACGTACCTTTATGAATAAATAAGGTAAGATCTCAAGATCTTAACTTTGACAGTTACCTTTATATGCTTCGTCAAATGAAGTTAGTCTATATTTTGTCTTTATGGAGTCTTATTCTTCAGTTCATTACAAGGTTTATTTCACTTGCTTTACGACTTTTTTACTTGCAATTATGTTATTTTTTACGAGCGACAGACTTGCTAACTTGCGAGGTGCATACAACGTGTTACATGTTGTGTATTCGTTATGATGTGTTATGTAAGTGCTTTTGGCATAACGCTTAGTGCACGCGAACGTTAACACTAACTGTGACAATGTAAACTATAGTTATATTGCCTTGGATATGGGGTTGTTGAATAATATTAATGTCCTTCTGTTCGAATTTCGGCACGGTGTCCAGTCTTAATAGAGACTAGCCAACTGTTCGGGACATATTATTGAGCTCAAGTGGGTGCGCAAGCGCAGGGGTACTTTCTAATCAATCACGCCAATGATCTGATAGGACGACTAGCGACACGACCGGAAGGAGTTCAGGTACAGAAGCTATGGTTTCGCGAGCTCTCCGAAGCACGGGGGTGTATTACGGCCAAGTCCCAGACTGATAATATGATTTTTTTACAGAAAGGACCTAAATCACTATTTGACCCAACCCGGGATTTGAACCCAGTACCTCAATATCTGCGGTTCAACATGCTACCGCTATACCAACGAGGCAGTCACATAATATTATGCTAGATTTAAACCTATAAAGGGGATTAGGTATGGGAATGCAGTATTTAATTGGAACAATACAAGTTTACATAGGACTCCAAGTTTATGATTAGGTAAGTTTGACTGCACGTGTGGCGCAGCGGCTAAGACCGTCGGCTCGCCACTTCGTGTCGCGGGTTCGAGTCCCACGCCGGACAACAATTTATGTGACCCATAAATTGTTGTTCTGAGTCTGGATGTAATGTGTCCGTCTATTATATGTTTGTAAAGTACCCCGCGACACGGGGATTAGATTCCCTATTACGGGCGTTATCTTTTTTTTTAAGTAAAGTATTATTTACATATTTTCTTAAATTTGTCTATAGCATGGGAACTTTAAAAACCTATGATATTACGTTAAGTGGGTTATCCATTAGATTCTTTATTGAAATCGTTGATATACAACCCTACTAGGGTGGAAACTTAGTATGTTTTTTTTTTAAAAGGAAACATGTATTTTCAATTTAGTTACAAACTGTCACTATAGTCGAAGACAATTATAATACAAATGTTTGCTCAAATAGAATGGCCAACATTTCATACTCAACACTGACATAAAAACAAGTAACACAAAATAAAAAGGACACATTTACACACGACGCCTGCCGTAAAATAGTCATCCCAATGATTACCGACGTAAAAAGAGTCGTAAAAATTTCAAAATAACATCGGTAATCGAACATAATTGGACCAAAGGACAGTTTTTAGGCACGTTTTATTCACTTTTTCCGTCTGTTTCAAATTAAAAAGATATTACTTGAAGGGAGAGTTGACTTATGGTATGATTTATGAAATCGTAAATTTTTTGGGCTCCATTACAAAGTATGTTTATAAGTCGCTGAACAATGTAGCTTTGTTAGATATAATTGAATGACACCATGTGCATGTTTGTTCCTTAAAGGAACGATTCCATGACTTCATGTGTTCTGTGAGACACAGGGGTGAAATAGGGAATTGTCTACGAATACGTTTAAAAGAATTATTAAAGCCGAATTGTAGCAGGGCATATTACAACAATACAAATTCTGATTATTTAAGTGACAAATGTGCTTGCGATTGAGTTGTTCTAATACAACACACATAAGGAAAAAAAAATATTTATTTAAAACAAAGGATTCCTACTACTTTTCTGGCAGTGTCTATCAGTAGCTGCCAAGACATGCACTGCACGGTAGGGTAAAAAAATTACGAGTTCACATTAATGGATTTTTTTACGGAATAAATGAATCAAGATCAACAAATCCTCACATTACCCAGTATCTACATCTTAGAACTATGCAAATTTGTACGTGCACATCCAGACTTTTACAGCAAAAGAGATGACATTCAAAAGAAATATTCATTTAGACACAAAAATAGGCTAAACCTACCTAATTCACAACTAGAAATGCATGCCTCTAGTACCCTAGTTATGTCCATAAAAGTATACAATAAGTTACCTGAAAATAAGAAACGAAACCAAAATAAAGAGATTCAATTACAAATTAAAACAATTCTTATTAAATAAAACATATTACGATTTAAGTGAATTTTTCAATGATAAATTCAAATAAATTAATTAATCCAAAACGTGAATTATAATAATAATATATCGACGGCAGCAAAGAACAAAAAGACAACTACATTTTAGCGAATTTCACTTTTTTGCATATTTGAATCTAAAATTATTTAATTTATCGAGTGATATTTTTTTTTAATAAAAATACCAATTTTTTACCTATATTTATTCGTGTAAATAAAGTCAACTACATGTTTTTTTACAAAATAACGAAGTACACACGCACATCTACAGGTATCCGTATGTGCCTCGAGCAATTCGGCGCGTCTTATGACATAAACAAAGATATCAGCCACATGGCCGTTTCGTCACGGGAGGATTTTTGCTTGCGGATTTATTTATTGCTAAAACCTGAAATTTTGTTACGTATACTTTTTGTGTTCATACATTATAATAAACATGTTTAATAGAAGAAATACATTATTGTTAAATTTGGCCCAAAAACTAAAACATTTACATTCAAATAAAAAGATGGTTTTGACGGAAGCCATTATCAAAGGTGTATGTGACCATGTGAAATCATTTCGCCCCTTTGAATCGCATTACACTCGAAAAGATTCTACCATACCTTGATACTTGTCAAAATGTTTAAAATGTACCACGAGTGGACTGCTCTAAATAATAGTGACGATAAAGTAAGCACACTCAGACAATATAGGGACATAGTAAACAAGAACTTGAATATAGGATTTTTCATTCCTAAAAAGGACGCATGCAATATCTGCACTGCTAATAAAAATAAATATATTAATGCTGATAAAGAAAATGTTGATTATATGAGTCATATAAAACATAAAAATATCGTAAGATCACTAAAGTCTGAGGATAAGAATCTCACATAGTGTAAGCCAAGAAAAGTTTCAGTGGCAACTTTTGATTTTCAAAAAAATCTTTATACCCCGTGTGGTGCGACTAGTTCTTTTTACTATAAGCGTAAATTACCAGTATTTAACTTCAAAATGTTTGACATGGGACAAAACAAAAGGAATATGCTATAAGTGGGATGAGACTATGGCAAAACGAAGATCCATCGAAGTGGCCAGCTGTCTGTTCAATTATATAGCAAAAGTTGCAGAGAACGGCATCAAAGATATATTATTATTATTATTATTATTTTTTAATCAGGCAGGCAGTTGAAACAAATATACATATATGGTCTGATAATTGTGGCGGCCAAAATCGCAATCGCCCAGTATTTTATATGTATATGTATGATGCAAAAAATTCAAGTTGAATTGATGTCATAGATTTCTCGAAAAAGGGCATACTCAGCAAGAGGTTGACAGTGTGCATGCCCTAATTGAACGGTCTTCTATAAGGAAATTAATATAGACGCCTCAAGAATGGTACACTTGTGTAAGATGGTGCAAAGTAAGGGGAGAGCATTACGAAGTGATTGAAGTGTCGGCAGATATTTTAGACTTTAAATCTGCCACAAATCAATATACATAAGTCAAAAATGTTAACAATGAAAAGGTTGAATGGAATCAAGTAAGAGAAGTTAAAGAAGCCCCCCCAACTGTGCCGTATGTAATTCATTACATATATGATTTAAATGAGACTCAAACAATGAAAATGGACTGCTGTCTACGAGCAAATACCCGAAACAAGCGAAATTATATTGTACCACTAAACAATGCTTGTACCAATACTCTTATACCAATAAAATCAACTAAGTATGAAGATTTGATTTCACTTTGCGAGCAGAATTTAATTACTTCAAGGTACTTCGATTTTTATAAGAATTTAAAGCATACAACTATTGATAATACTACATCCGATGAAAAAGACTGAATTTTTTTATTACCTAAGTTGATAGTTTTACACTAGATATTAAAGAATATAACGATGTTGATTATAATTAAGAAAGTGCCATTGCAGTAACTATTGTGATATTATTTAAATTTTGAATAGGATATTTTGATAGGATTTCTACTAAACACAGATTAAGTTTTATAATAATTATATTGCTTGAACTAACTTTTATTATGTTTATTGAGGAGGCTGAGCTCAAACTGGCCATTAAGTCGCTGATTAGATTAAATATAAATAACTTAATTACTTTTTTTAATTTAAAGGTAAGAAATTATTTTTGTTTATTATGTTTTATTGATTAATGTGATAACAATAGCAAAATTTACGTATTGTTTTCATTTGGGTTCCATGCCTATGTAAGATTATAGTTCGTATAAGACTTAATTATTTAATTGCATTTTGAAGATGGTACCTACCTCTGTAGAATTGTGATTATCTTTGTCAATATTGTACTATGTCATCATTAAAAATAAATCGTAATAAGAATCACTTATTATTTCCCCTCAAAACCTTTACATAGATATAGTTTATCTGCAATATTGCCATTTACACATTTAGAATTACGCAGTAAATTGAGACAACTACGATATTGTGATGTTACATTGTAGGTAGCCTTTATTTTAATCATAGTTAAAAATTATATTACTGAAAGGAATAGTATTATCAAATTTTTTAGGTAAAATTATATGGAAATCAATAATTTTAAAGTCCTAAGTAGAAGCGAACATATGGCAATTGACTCAGTTAGTTATATATTTTGTGCAAAGTAGATAACGACATCTGAAATATTTCGACAAAAATATATAGTTTCAATTAATGACCATCACTATTTGGTTTGAAATGCCGTATTAATTAACTATTCCAAAATTGAAGAAGTTACCTATAAAATTGTAGGAGTTATTACATTTTCGCGGTAAAAACGTTCTCCTGGAAACTAGTGATTTTGTAGATGACCGTTTGTTCTTTGCGGCCGTCGATATATATATATATCATTATGTTTTTTTATTCTATCAGTTAAACTATTTCACTTATATATTTTAAAACACATTTACAATATTAAAGACACACACACACACTCAACATTAGCACTTAAAGAAACACAAAGTATTCCTGCATAAAAGATGAAAACATTTAGTTATCCATTTAAATATTAATGCGCCCTTCCTCCTCTCTCCTACACTTATGCTGTGCCCGACAGGGTCTACAAATGATACTTACCAATGTACAACTTACCACCTATTATAAAAACTTTGTAGAACGCAATAAAGTATTGAGTATTGAATTTGAATTTTAACCAATTTGACCACCAAATTCCAGCCTAAGGGCAAGGGCTGATATTATCACAATATAATTTTCCGGTCCGACCCAAGATGTGAACCTTATCCAGGGTTGAACACACTAGCGCTAGACGCAGTGAAACAAACTGGTTCTGGGCCTGTTGGCGTGGTTGGCAAATGCTTGCTTTTCACTCCGGAGGTCGTGAGTTCGATTCCCACCCATGCAGGATAGATTTATTTAGTTATATCACCCATCTGGTTTCCATAGTACAAGCTCTGCTTAGTTTGGGATCATGTGGCCGTGTGTAAATAATGTCCCAAGATATTATTTTTTGTTACTTACACTATTTCTGTGACACCTAGTTTAAATTTGATTTAAGTTACTTCGTAAATTTTCATTAGTCATTATTTCTAATGTTACTGTTTGAAACATCCGATTCTAAGCATTTCAGGGGTACTGACTTCGAACATTGAAACAATGTATCCATCAAAACGGTTACAGCTTGTCTACGTCGTACACTGGACCAATTTTGAGTGAATTGTTATGATAATAGCGTCCAAAATAGCAGCGCTATAACGATTACTGTTATTGTTGATCCCACTGTTACATTTATCGTTATTAACGTTATAATGTAACAGTTGGGAATATTTTGTAACAGATAAGTAGCTGTAAGGATGTTGAAGAGATAAATTTTGCAGGAAATAGAGGGGGATTAAATATTTTTGAGGAGTTTAGCAAATTGTATGTATATGTTTTGTAAGTACGTTACGCGGTTTCTCCATTGTTTGTTATATGAATTCTAATTCTTTTGTTCTATAAGAAACGGTTTCAAGATTATTCTTTGACTAGACAATTAACAATTTGAAAAATTAAGATTCGGGATATTAACTATGATCAATTAGTTTGTCAAAATTAAAGAGTATTTGTTTGTTTTTTAAATCGTTAGTTATTATACATTTTAGGTTAATTAATTTATCTGACACATGCAAATAAAGTCATTTTTCGCAGTGGTTAGGACATTCGCCTCGCCATTCATTATATAGTTCAATGAACCGTTTCATACCATGAACTACATAACAATTGAATAATTTTGTAAATATCATTGAACATTCATAAATAAAACCATTTAAACGTTTTTACACATAAAACTTAAAAAAAACCTGGTAAAAAACAGTTGTCACTGTCACGGCCCAACGGTCAACCCTCAACGGCTCGGGTATCAACAGCTAAATTAATTAAACGTAGGCACGTGGACACCAGTACCGCAACATTAAGTTGTATTCAGTATTTCAACTTCGTAAAAAAATGTGGATTACAAGAAAATCATTTAAGTAACTATAATAATTATTTTAGAAAGGAAAAGATTTGTATATTTATATCCGAAGTATGTAATATTTTTAAAAACATTTTTAAATGTATAAATGTGCAAATTCAATGAAACCATAAGATATGTCTTACCTACATCCAAATGAAAAAAAGATTAAATGATTTATAAAATTTGTATCTCGTAAGATATGAGATAAGATAAGATTCTCGTAATATAAGATTTAAATTAGAATGAGCAGTAGTTTATTATATTATTTATTATTATTTTGAAATAATAAATTAGAGACAATTTTCAATCTAAAAACCCTTTACTGTTACAGTGAAAAATAAACATCTTACCATCGACTATTGGAAGAATGTTATTAGGGGGTTAAAGTAAGAAAATATATGTATGTCTTAGACTACCTCATAATTATAATCTAAAAGTAGTCTTCTGAAAAAAAATAGTAATATCACTTTAAAGTTCACATTGAACTCTGAGTACCATTTTTTGCATTACCTATGTATTATTTATTATTATTTTTGTAACTTTATGTAGGAATATAAATAAATAAATATACAGTACTAATAATAACTAATAAAGTATAATAGCCAATCGTAACAAGGGCTAGCCAACTAAGGACTACGTACTATTATTATACATGTATATATTATCCATCTTAATTCGTTTAGTCCGACAGTACTGACACTGACTAACGTCACGGGCGGATAACACCGCCAATTTTGATATTGTATCCGTCAATAATTATTTCTGGGCTCCACCCGTGATTTCAACCTAGGTACTCATTGCAGGACAACCTGCTATAGTGGTATTAAAAGAACCAACTGAACTTTGACTGTTGGTCTAGAGGTTAGTGACCCTGACTGCAGTCTATCGTGAGTTCGATCCCGACCCAGTACAAATCTTTGTGTGATGAGCACGCTTATTTGTTCTGTGTCAAGGTGTAATTAATCTATGATAAGTGTGTATTTTTTCTATGTAATATACAAGTTTGTTTATCATTTATCTGGCTGCCATAGTACAGGCTCTGTCTAGTTTAGAATCCGATTGCAGTACCAAAATGTTTATTATTTAAACATTCAAATTCCATCCGTCCGAGATTATTCTTTACGATGTATGCTTTATCGCCGCCTGATTGAGATACTGCTTTTTTATGTGCATTGTGTCACCAATGTCGCCAGTGTACAGTCTACACGTGTCACTGCTACCGCGGGCTATAAATCAATCAAGTGGCCGCTGCTTCATTTGTTCGGTTATACTGCGGTGTTTTAATAATGTGCTGTGGCGATGTAGGGTTTCGATTGGGAATGGAATCGTACCTTTATTTTGGTAGATGTCTGTACGGGTAAAGTGGTGTTATAACCACAGCATACAACTCACAAGGACTTATTTCGTGAAGTTGTCAAAGCTGTCTAGGTTATCTGTCAATGTCATGTACTAACAGAAGGGAAAGACCTTAAAATATGTTCTCAAGGAAGGTCAGGTTAAAAGTAGCTTAAACCGGCGAGAATGTATAAAGATTATAATGACAGTAAATGAGGCAAAAGAAGTGTGATAAGATCGTGACAAATGAAAATCCGTTGTCTCTGCCTACCCCTCTGGGAAACAGGCGTGAGTCTATGTATGTATGTAATTATTTACGTGGCAACACCAAGCGGTTACGTTTGCCAAGTGGACGAACTGAATGCATCGGCACTTTTGTTATAGATGTATTGTAATAAATATATAATCGTTACCACCTATTACTTGATTAAATGGCGAGTTTGGAACTCAAATTGAGCATTTCAGGGTTATTCAGGTTGGAGTACAAATGGTAAGCTTAGTTCGAGTTTATGGAATTTAAAATAACTAGCTGCGTCCCGCGGTTATATCCATGAATATCTTCAACTTTCCTGTATCTCTTAAAGTAAGGTAAAAAAAAATTGTTTGGGACCATATTAAAACATTTCAATAATTACGAGAGTTGGTGAACTAACTCTCGTAATATTTGAAATAAACTGACGACATTCTTTTGGAAAGTTGGTAAAAATATAAATTTCAGTTTTTTCAAAGAAATACAGACAAAGCTTTAGGCTAGACAATTCGATATTATTTATTACAAGAACACAATGTAAGTACTATCATGCATTAATCTTCAAAAATACACCAAATTACACATACCAACGTTCAGACAATATAACTACGTGGCGCGTCCAATTTTATGGCTTATTTCGTAAAAATGTGCAATAGATCATTGCCCTTACTACGAGCTTTGTCAAGTCCCTTGCGACATTTGCAACGAAAAGTCACGCGATTTTCGAGTCGCGACTGTAAAAAGTGACATCTGTTGACAGCCCAGTTTGTTTAATGCAAGTTTGGGAATACATTTGGAATGTCGAATGTAAAATTTGCTAATGTTTTTTACTAAGTTTGCATTTATTGCTAATAATGGCATGTTTAAGCTTTTATGTATTTCTTTAAGCTACTTATTTCTTTGTTTTGTCATCTAAAGTATATTCTTTATGACTTCTAACAGTTACAAAGATTAGGATTCACATTAATGAGTAATGACTTTTGGAACAGAGCCGTCGTTTACTAACTACCTCATAAGAAGGGTCTAGGTCACCCAAAGGGCAATGGAGAAGGCTATGTTCCGAGATCCCTCATGATCGAATAGGTGATAGAAAAAAAATATATATAGCATAGACCAAAAAATTGCCAAACTGAAGTAGCAGTGAGCGGGGCACATAGTTTGTAGAACCGACGGCCGTTGGGCAGAAAGTCCTCGACTGGCGACCACGAACCGGAAGATGCAGCATGGGCAAGCACTCTACAAGGTCCGACGATGATCTTGCAAGGGTCGCGGGAAGCCGCTGGACGCGGGCAGCATAAAACCGGCCATTGTGGGGATCCTTGGGGAGGCTATTGTCCTTGTCTTTTGGCTGATATGATGATGATAGTGATGACAGTTGGGGAGTTCAATAGTCCATCAGTGAGGAAGTGAGGACTTTAATTCATATATACAAGGCAAGCCTCGCTAGAGTCCGCCTCGTTAGGGTGAACCGTCGTTACAGTAAATTGCGTAACCGCATAGGGGGCTTGGTTAGGCAATTTACCGTAGCTTAGGTGTAAATCAGAGTTTATGCTGCTTCCAATGCAAAATTCAAATTTCATCCATATCCATTCAGGAGTAACATACATCCAAATATACGAACAAATAAACATATGACTGGCGATATTAGGGCAGGTATGGAGGGTACCATGATTACCGTTATAGTTTTGATCGACTTTTCCAACGCCTTTAATACCGTCAGTCACGATATCCTATTATCTGTTCTCTCCTATCTCATGGTCTCTGATGAAGCACTGGAATGGTTTTCCTCCTATCTTCGGGGGCGCCAACAGTCGGTTAGAATCGGTGAGTCCTCATCGAGCTGGCGTGACCTAGTTGCTGGTGTTCCACAAGGCGGTATACTCTCACCTCTTTTATTTTCTATCTTCATAAATCTCATAACTCATGATCTTCAGTGTACGTATCATCTTTATGCCGATGATCTTCAGCTTTACATTCAAACGCCAATCGACATACTCCCTGAGGCTATTTGTAAGATTAATCGGGACTTAGATGCTATAAAAAATTGGTCTGATAAGTTTGGCTTAACCGTAAATCCGACTTAGCTTACGGCTTAGCCATAATAGTTGGGAGCTCGCGCTCAGTATCAAAGGTGGATTTACACGATCTTCCGCCAGTAGTATACAATTTCACGAGCATTCCCATTAGCCAAAATGTAAAAAATCTCGGTTTATTCATAGAGACGACACTAAGCTGGCAAAAACAAATAGTGAATGTCAGTCAAAGAGTCACAGGCGTATTGCGTTATCTCTATCGGCTTAAAAATTTCCTTCCAGGTAAAACTAAGGCAATGCTCGTGTAGGCCCTAATATTCCCTATAGTCGACTATGGTGATGTATGCTACTTTGACCTGAATGCAGATCACCTCAATAAACTTGACAGACTTCTGAATAACTGCATTCGATGCGTTTTCAATCTTCGTAAGTATGACCACATATCTTCCCACCGTTCCCAACTTAAGTGGTTACCGATACGGCAACGACGCACATTACGAGCACTAACCACCCTTTATTCTATATTAGACTCTTCTTCTACTCCATCTTACTTATCTTCCCACTTTCAATATCTCTTTACCAACCACAGTAAAAATCTTCGCTCTTCTCACAATCGTCTCCTTCAATGTCCATCTCACCGCTCTGACTTCCTTCACTCTTCTTTCTTTGTAGAATCTATTCTACAGTGGAATGCATTACCTCTCGAAATCAGGATGGCCAAGAGTCGCTTTACATTTAAAAGGAAAGTTCGAGAGCATATCCTTCGGAAATTCTTAGCAGAAACGCGTTGATTATAAATGTATGATTACATGATCGGATTGAATAGTATAGTATTGTATATATATATATATTTTTATATAGTATAGTATAATATAGTATAGTATAATATAGTATGTATTGCATTGTATAGTATTTTATAGTATTGTATAATCCTGTTTTTTTTTTACCATTAATCGTTACTTTACGATCTGTGCACCTACCATGCTCTCTCTGCACTACCCTAAGGTTGACTGGCAGAAAATGCCTAGGGCATTAAGTCCGCCTTTGTACAATTTAATGTGCATTAAGTGATAAATAAATAAATAAATAAATATTAGTAGCATATTTCAGGGATAAAATTGCCTTAATGTCGCTAAATTAACTCATTCTAGTTTAAAAAAAGGAAATCTTGTAAGTATTATGCAATGAAGACGTTCACGACACAAAGTTGTTTTCACACTACGTGAGTTATCTCAATACAAGAGTAGGGGTCATCGAAGTTTTTTTAACTGGACCTTTATTTATGCACCATTTCCTGAGGGGGGACTTTGACAAATGCTCGCAATTTTTGCTTCCTATTTTCTACCTTTATGCCCGGAGTAAATACATGTAATTGCTTATCTATTATGGTTACTTTACGTTTATCCTCAAACAGAATAGAGATAGACGGCTTATTCGAAAAACATTGTTAAATAGTTTATTTTAACTTCTTGTTAACCATTTAGTTAGAACAATGTGTAACTATGGCGGCATTTTGTAGCTACTTTGATGTCTACATGTCAACACAATGAGTACACTAAAAATATTTGATTTGATGGAATTAAAATGATGGTCGGTTAAACTGTAAAACTGTATTGTCCAATTATCTGATTGACTGAAATTTTTATTAAAATAAAATAACTGGATCCCCGCGGTCCTACCCGATTTAAACTTTATAAATTATAGCCTATGGGTTAGTCGAGTACACAAGCTATATCTATTATTACAAAGTTACATGAAAATCCATTGGGTAGTTTTTGCGTGAAAGAGTAACAAACATGCATACTCGCAAATTTTTGCATTTATCTTATTAGTCGGATACAGCCCTTGTCGTTGTTAATATATCTTTTTAAAGATTAAATAACTTTTAAAACACACCTAATAGTTTTGAAGTTTATCCATTACAAACAAACATATTATGATTTTTAAGAATTAGTAATGTCTTCGTATAAATATACATTAATCAGTATGAAATGCTGGGTGGCTGCCAGCGACGAATGTTACCACCCCATCTCAAGCCATGGGGGTGTAGAAACCGGTCCGAGGGAATACCTGCCAAAGAACGAGCAGCAGCATGTCTCGGTGAACAAATACCATCATACTGCGTTCGCCAATCCGTATGTCAAGCGTGGTGATTATGGCATATAACCCCATTCTAGGGAGATGTTCTTGTTCAGCTGTGGACGAGTATTAAATATGTTTAAAGTAGGTTTGCCTGTTTCACGCTTAATAGGGAACCTAAACATTTATGTAATTAATTTACTATAATAATAATAAATTTATTTTCAATCAGATTACAAGGATCCATTTTGTTAGTAAAACATAAATCTTAAAAACTATGTTAGTATCTACAATATAATTTTACATTTACAACTCTAACAGCAATGGCTTCTTGCGTGAGTCAGTGTATCAAGCTGCACATGCAGACCGATCCAGTGACTGACGTAAGGGCAATCTAGCCTGTTTCCTATGACAGCCAAGACGGAATTTCGGCTGGCCCGCACTCTGCTTAGCATGGACGCGCACCGCTTGCGCAGAGTAGCGTAGAAGCAATCGATGCGCGCCCCCGCAAACATGCCCGATGCACTGCAGTAGCGGGGCAGCCGCAACAATGTCCTGAATGCATTGTTGTATTGAACACGGAGAGCACTATGCGCTCTGCGTGTATAATTTGCCCACAGGCTGCACGTGTAAAGGGATGTACAATATGCTTTAAAAAGGGTTATTTTCACTTCATTTGAACAACGTGCAAACCTGCGTGCTATCATATTAGCTCTCACGGATAGTGCTCTCCGCTCACGTTCCATATCCGCGTCATCCCTTAGGTCTACTGTCAATACGTGTCCCAGATATTTAAAATGATTTACTCTCTCCAAGTCATTGCCATTTAGCTTGATAGGAGGAACACTAGAGGGGCACTTAGTTCCTGACGCAAACACCATGTACACCGTTTTGCTTGTATTGTACATTAGACCGTGGGACGCTGCATAACCCTCACATATATTTAGCAACTTTCTAATGCCACAAACCGAAGCACTTAATAATGCCATGTCATCAGCGAAACTTATATTATTAACACACACATCTTCTTTGTGACAGCCAACACGGCAGCTACTGAGCGCCACAATCAGCTCATTCATATATAAATTAAAAAGGCGGGGTGAGGTAAGCCCACCCTGCCTCACTCCGCACTCTAGTTTATAAGGAGTTGAAAGAGCTCCCGCCCAACGTACAGTATTTATTTGATTTCTATACCAGTACTTGAATATATTAATCAAGTCACAAGGTAGTTCTATATCCCGTAACTTCCGCCACAGAATGTCATATGACACCATGTCGAAAGCCTTTGACATATCGAGAAAACAGCCGTAGATCGGCGTTCGTCTATCGGTATAGTGCTTAACAGTGTGCTTCAAGCACAAAATGGCGCTTTCCGTCGATAATTGTGGTCTGAAACCAAATTGATTATCGTGTAGCTTTACGTACTGGTCCAATTGAACATCAAGCACACTGTCAAGCACCTTAGCTACCACAGTTGCTAATGAAATGGGCCTGTAGTTTGCTTTACTAGACAAGTCACCTGTTTTGTTTTTCACAATTGGCACGACAATTGTTTTCATTAAATCTAGAGGTAAATATGAATGGCTTAAACAGAGTGAATAAAATATGGCCAGTACTCGTGCAATGTGGGGTCCAGCATGTATAAGGTGCTCGATACTGAGGCCATCGTGGCCGGGAGATTTGCCTCTCTTTATACGCTTGATAGCGTGAGCCACCATTTTGGCTGTAATTCTTACCGTCCCGGAACTATGAAACCCAGTATCCAGCACCTTCGAAGTCGACGGGCCTAAGGGTGAAGTTATATAAAACTGTTGTTTAAATATTTCTGCAATATTTTTGGGCTCGGATACCCCATTCACACTCACAGGGAGGCCCGGCCGTACATTAAATTTACTAGTACTCTTCCAAAAGCTCTTAAAATCTTTTTTTACGAAATTGAGTAGCTAACTTATTCATTTTTAATTGCTCATAATTATTTTGAGTCCATTTTAACCGTGCCTTAAATATTTTTCTACTCTCGCACATATCTTCATAAATCGGACCATATCGTGGTTTACCGTGCGAAACCCAGTTATGAAAATTTAACCTGGCCACCCTGTGAGAGTCCTTAACATAGGTATTCCATCCCACTATTAGAACCATTCTTACTCTATTTAATGGATTAGCAAATAAAATATTAATCTTTAAGCTAATGTACATCATTAGCTTAGCCCTAGGCTAGCTTAGCTTCGTCTGGCCCCCAGAGTGCGCCGGGTAACCGGAGCGTTGCCCCGGCTTTTGCCGAACCTCGGGGGTCCCAGGGAACAAGTTCGCCGTCTCTACGGAGGTATCGTGCGATCCATGGTCCTTTATGGGGCGCCCGTCTGGTCTGAACGCCTGACGGGCGCCTCCCGCTGCAGAGCTATCTTGAACAGCCTGCAGCGTGTGGTGGCCATACGGATCGCACGAGGATACCGAACGGTATTCTTTGATGCGGCGACACTCCTGGCGCCGACTCTCCCGGCGGACGAGGATCTCGGTGTAAACCGTCGCGTCGACTGCCACCAGGAGATCAAACGGCTGTCGGCAGTCGACGCGACGGTTTACACCGAAATCCTCGTCCGCCGGGAGAGCGGTGAGGCGCCAGAGCAGACGCTCGTTGCTTATAGACGGGATGCACACCGGTGCGTACTAACACAGTGGCGCGCACGGCTTGAGTTCAAGTTCAAAGTCAAAGTCAAAGGTACTTTATTCCGTAAAAATTTTACATTTATGTAGAATCGTCATATTTTTTTACCATACCGTGCAGTGCATGACGTGGCAGCTACTGAGAAACACTGCCAGAAAACTCAGTAGGAATCCTTTTTTAAAATAAAATATACTTAAGATTAATTACAATCATGTGTGTTGACTCAGAACAACTCAATCCCAAGCACTTTTATCACATAATTAGAAATTTTGTAATATGCCCTGCTACACAATTTGGCTTTAATAATTCTTTTAAACTTATTCGTAGACAATTCTCTAATATCATTGGGAAGTTTGTAATAGAATCTTATACATTGCCCCATAAAAGAGTTACTTATTTTGTGAAGACGGGTAGTATGCAATATGAGATTATTCTTATATCTAGTATTTACATTATGTGTATCGCTCCTTTTACAGAAGGAATCGATATTTTTATGCACATATAGTAAGTTTTCATGTATATACTGAGATGGTACAGTTAGAATGTTGACCTCTTTGAACTTTTCTCTTAGAAACACTCTCGGGCCAAGATTATAGATAGCTCTTACAGCTCTTTTTTGCAATATAAATATGGTGTTAATGTCAGCAGAGCTACCCCAGAGAAGAATTCCATAGGACATTACACTATAAAAATAACTGAAATAAACCATTCTAGCCGTGTCAACATCAGTCAGCCGTCTAATAGTTTTCACTGCATATGCTGCAGAACTTAATTTGCCGGACAGTTTTTCTATTTGTGGGCTCCATTGTAACTTTGAGTCAATAGTGATACCCAAGAACACAGTTGATTCAACAGGGTTGTCGCCTGTTTCACATTCGGTGTAGTGAATTTAATGACTTTAGTTTTCTTATCATTAAGCACAAATGGCATTAAACCAATGAACAACTTTAGAGATTGCATCATTAACATCGTCAAAATTGCTTAATTGACGGTTTATTTTGAAAGTCAGGGAAGTATCATCTGCAAACAACACAATCTCATGCTTATCCCTTACATAGTAAGGTAAGTCATTTATATAAATTAAAAACAAAAATGGGCCAAGAATTGACCCCTGTGGGACGCCCATTACCACTGGAGATCCCGGAGATATTTTACCGTTTATTTCGACCTTCTGAATTCTATTGCCCAAGTAAGAAGTCAGATGTTCGAGAGCCTTGTTCCTAATACCGTAGTGGTGTAATTTTCTGACCAGAGTATCATGATGAACACAATCGAACGCTTTGGACAAATCGCAAAAGATACCTAATGCATCCTGCGAGTCTTCCCACGCCGCGAATATACTTTTTAATAAGTTGACCCCTGCATCTATGGTTGAACAACCCTTTGTGAATCCAAACTGTTTCCGGTGTAGTAAATTATGTATATTAAAGTGTCTGAGCAGCTGGCTAAGCATAAGCTTTTCAAATATTTTACTAAGAGTGGGCAGCACGAAAATTTGAAGGGTCTGAAGTATCACCAGCTTTAAACAAAGGAATGATTTTACTATACTATACTATATGCAACACAGCAGTTGAACACAGTAGCTAAGTGTGGGGCGATTATAGTAATAATTGATGAAACAGTCTTAACAGGTCGCCTGAACGCGCGCCATCGTGCCGTCGGTGCTATCCTGCCTCACCGCGAGGCCTGGGTGGGAAGGAAGGGCGGTTACGTCACCTACAGACTGACTCAGATACTCACTGGACACGGGTGTTTCGGTGAGTATCTGTGCCGGATCGGCCGAGAAGTGACGACACATTGTCACCATTGCGGGAGTGACCTGGACTCTGCCCAGAATACGCTGGAGGAGTGCCCGGCCTGGGAGGCCGAGAGACGAGTCCTGGTCGCTGAGATCGGACGGGATCTTTCGCCGCCAGCAGTCGTGTATGCGATGCTGGCTGGCGACTCCACCAAATGGGACGCCGTGGTCTCCTTCTGTGAGGCAGTTTTGCTGCAGAAGGAGGCCGCCGAGCGGGATCGGGAACGAGCCGATCCCGCTTGTAGGCGGAGGAGGCGTCGGGGTGGCGGCGGCAGCCGTTTGCCCAACTCCCCTTAGGGCCGCGGCGGCAGTGTGAGCCTGTCGCCACGTACAAGCGGCTCCGGGATGACAGCGATCTGTTTGTGGCGCAGTCGCTGTGCCGTACTGGCAGGAGTCGGCAATAGGGGAGGGCAATCCAAAGGAGCCCTCCCAGGGTACGTGTCCCGACCATCTGGGACATGGTGCAAAAGGAGGGTACCGGAGCAGCATACCCGCTTTCCCGGGACCCCCCATCAGGCGCCAAGAGAAGTCCACGGCAGGTAGGTTTAGTCGGAGCAAGTCCGACATACCCACCCGCAGACACTTTTTGCGGGTGGCAAGAGAAGGCATTCCCCCTACCTTTTCAAAAAAAAATGATACCTATTTTTTATAACAAATAGTCAATATATAGTTATAATTTATAATATATATATATTTACAAACGCCATATCTGCTAAATAAATATAATCTGTATCTGTATATCTGCTATTATTAATCATAAAGTTTACTATAATAACGGTGGGCATTGGATCCACAGTATTATAACTCGTCACCCAGTAAGAAAACTCTATATCACTATATTTATATAAATAGTTACTCGGTTATTAGATCAATGTAATAATAAAAGCGTTGAAAATAAGAAATAAAACAAACCTATTTATTCTAAAATTGGAATGCAATGTTACTAACCCTAACATACCCGATTAAAATGTTAATTACCATGATCAAATCGAATAAGTGGACGTCTTCGCTAAAAGTCATCACTTTTTAATAATACATAAATATCAACTCATTCGTCTTTCATTTGTATATGTGAAACTGAATTGGAAAATGTATTCCTTCTATAAAGAAATTGACTATGTTTTATTATTAAATTTCATACAACGTTTAAAAGTGAGTTTTGCATTTTATACATAATTATATTAAATTGTTATGTATGATTTTTGCAACCGTTATCGCTAAAAACGTTAAGAGTAGGACTTAAAGGAATCCACGGTTTGGGTGGTTTCTTCCTTAACCAACGTAATATTTCATACTTACTTTTGCCTTCTTATTGCTATCTGTTTGTCTATGTCCGCGTCATCTGCTAAGGCTGCAATGAAATTAAAGCGGCACAATGAATCTCAAGTTTTAATTAAAGTGTGAAAAGTGTCGCCCGCGACTGCCAGCTATCGTCTCCATGAGGTAGTATTGTTTTGACCACTTATTGCTCAGTTTATTTCATAATATAATATGAAATAAAAATATTGCAGCAGTGAAGATTTTTTAAAGGTTTATAAGTTTAGGTAAGGTTTGGTTTAGAAAATAAATGTTTAACTTGATTTTTGATAAACTGCATTGGCATGGCAACCGTTGGCATTCCAGGTGACTATGCAGGTGTAAGGGCATTTTGGAATTCAGTGGGTAATATGTTGGACCAATATACTATACGTTGGACCACACCAACCATATGTTGGACCACCTACCCATCATGTTGTCTAGCATATTGCTCATGATTATTTTAAAATGTTGGAACATGATGTCTAATAATTCCATTAGGTTTGAATTATTGGTAATATTTTTGAATGCATCTGCATAAGAATCATTAGTTCTACGGGTATGGGTTGTTTTTGAAGCTTACTGTCTCATGTCTGCTGGTTTTTTATCTGTTTTCTCTTTGTTGTTTCTTTTGGCAATTTGGAACAGGTTGCATGTCAGGTGAACAGGTCAGGTGACTTTGTGTGTGGTTGTCGCATGTTCTTCCCCTAACACAATGGAAAAGACGAAAGCATGGGTTTTTTGTATAAAGCAAAGACTGTAAGCATTGATGTCTAGCTATTACAGTTAAAGAGTCACAAAGAGATTGTTTAATCGTGTATCGAAAATATCACGTTGATTATTTTATTATGAGCTGGTACAGCAGCGAGAGATAATAATAATAATATCCTGGGACATTATTCACACACGGCCATCTGATCCCAAACTAAGCAGAGCTTGTACTATGGAAACCAGATAGCTGATATACTGCGTATAGGTACTACTTTTTTGTAAATACATACTTATATAGATAACTACACCCAGATTCAGGACAAATGGACATGTTCATGCACACAAATATTTGTCCTAGGTGGGAATCGAACCCACGACCTCCGGCGTGAAAAGCGAGCATTTGCCGACCACGCCAACAGGCCCGTCATCAAGATATACTCACTTCAACTGATGCCTATAAAAAATAATATCGCACACCCTACATACTGACAGATGACCGGACGGCTGGACAGTGGAGTCTTAGTGATAGAGATCTGTTGGCTCCTTTGGGGTAAGGCACTCTAAAAAGGAATAACGAAATCAGTTCACAATTACAGAAAAAACCGCGTATCCAAGTCCAACAAAACATAGAGTCGTATATATCTAAAGTCGGTTTAAAAGTGTGTTACAATTGGAGACATTCAATAAAGTCGTTTGAACTGTGAAGTTATAAGGGGAAAGAAACTTTAATCATTGGTGCGAACACTCAGATCTTTTAAGTATTAGCGATAAGTTAAGGACAATGTTCGTTTTAGCTGCCCTGCCTTATTATACGTGATTTGGAATTTATTGAAGCGTAAATAGTAATGCAGAGTATAACCTTTCTAAATTCCAAAATTCATCCATATCTGTTCCACTGTTTTAGCCGAACCAACACCAAACATTCGAACAGTATATAGTATAGTTAGATGCCATTCTTCTGGTCCATATACATCAAAATTTATTATTTTATAAGTTATAAAAGCACGGAATGAATGGTACTACAGGTAGGGGAAGTCCTCGTAGAACTTTCTCTGGCCAAATCGGAGATATTACAATCTAAATGACTACTTAAATGACAAATTGTAAATTCATATCTTTTCATTTACTATTTATTCACCATTAATAATCATTATTGAGTAAACAATTTTTAAATACTATTATCATTTGACATTGCTATCCAACATTTTTTACTTTGACATTTCTATAACGGACTTTTGATTATGTACCTAATTTAATTAATTCTATAATAATTCAATTGCACATTCAATTTGCAAGTCGATTATGGCAAGACATGTTGACACAATTTAATCTGTACAACTGTTTTAGGGTGTATTTCCTGTAAACCACACATGTTTTACGCAAATAATATATCTTTATCTTTCTCCCCCTAGGCCCTAAGAATATAATGACAGCAAACGAGGCAGAAGTGGTGTGCAAAGATCATGACAAATGCAAATACATTGTCTCTGCCTACCCCTGTGAGAAACTGGCGTGGCGTATATATGTATGCTTAAATCACGCAATCATCATCATCATTACAGCTAAATAAGTCCACTGCTGGACAAGCCTCCCTCAAGAATCGTCTTTGGGGGGATATACCATAATCGCCACGCTTGGCAGGCGGGTTGGCGAACGCAGTAAGATGGTCATAGTAATCAGAAGGAAGTTCTTGCCCGCCCTCTGGTAGATATTCCCTCGTGTCGAATTCTACGCCCCCCACGGGATGAGATGGGGTGATGATATTGTTGCTGTTGACAAAAGCACGCAGATATTGTTCAAAATATACGATCGCATCGAATGTATTATTAAGAAATACGAATTAAATCTTCGATAGTAAAAAATAATCTGTATTATTTTTATTTTTTTTAATAATTTATTTACACACAGAAAAATACAAAAAACAATAAATTACAAAAAAAAGGAAAACATTGCACAAAGGTACTGCTTATTTCAATAGAAATCTCTTCCAGCAGACCCGCGAGACGAGAAACTAATCGGAAAAAGACCATACCGTGTGTAGACAACTATACACTAAGTGTATTTATACACTACATAGTAATAATACATAATATTATTGTTAAATGCTTCGGTTATCATGTTATAATCTTTATTTTTCTTATATTTATTTATTTAATATAAATATTCACCATTATTTGCTCTTACCGGCCCGTTAAGCACCACACGCGCCCAGATCTATAGATGGGTGACCACCATAGTGATTTAATTACTGCTTCGGAGAGCATGATAACCTGTCCATCCCGGCTTTAGTTGTAAGGCAACAGTTGTCAAGCTATCTCAGAGGCCTGATAGGCGGCTTGAACAACTCTGACACTAGGTCACCCACTGCCCATACGATAATGTGAAGTAAAAATATTATTGCCTCTAGAGCAAAGATAATATTAACAGTACTTACTTACTTATCGCATGGGCAGAGGTACCAGCCGCCCAGTAGGCCTCTGACATGGCTTAACGACTGATGTCTCATGACTCCAACCGAGACCGACAGCTTAAAGGCCCTCTGAAGCACGGAGACGCTCAGATATTAATCCACTTTGGTGGTCACCCATCTATGGACTGACCGCGAGCCTAGTTGCTTAACCTCTCCGATCACTTACGGACCGGTGAGAACATCAAGATGTGAACGCCTCATATATTGTATATACGCTTAAGTGTTATTTAAAATATTTTGGGTAGTTTGAAACTTTTAAATTATACGTGGTTAGAGTTTATTTATAATATACGATAGATCTTCGCTTTAAAAATGCAATACCAGAAGCATTGCCAATACAGCCTTAAGAATGGGATTGGTCCAAGATTGAAACGCAGCGCTAGCAACGTTTACTCTTAATATTATATTTTCATATGTTAGTTATCTTATCTCATCTTATTTTCTGTTTTTAGGTACTTCTTAGTACTAAAGTAATCGTCAATCCTTTATAGGAATTTTTGTTTTGTCAATGTTGTAACTTTATGAAAAGAATGACGACGCCCACACTAAGGAAATGTAAATGTCGCGGGTTACTTTACAAATATATAAAAGCTCACTTAGACTCAGAACTTTCACTACTCATAGGCCACACAAATAGTTGTACTCTACGGGAATTGGACCCGTGATACATGGCGAGCCAACTGTCTTAACCGCTGCGTCACAAGTGCCATCACAACTGTGTTAATATCTTTGTTAGATATGTCTCATTAACACGAAATAAGGAGCTTATCAATTTTGCTGTATAGCATTGTTTCGTTTCCTATTATTTTTTTATTTTATTTCCTCTTACATCTATCATTACAGATATAAGTACAATACATACATAGACTCACGCCTGTTTCCCAGAGGGGTAGGCAGAGACAACGGATTTCCATTTGTCACGATCTTTGCATACTTCTTTTGCCTCGATTACTGTCATTATATTCTTCATACATGCTCGCCGGTTTAGGGTACTTCTGACCTGCCCTTTCTTGAGAACATCTCCAATTTGGTCAGAGAATGTTCGACGTGGTCTTCCCCTTCCGGTTGTCCCATTCACCCAGGCCAGGTATACTTCCTTTGTCAATCTTCTTTCATTCATCCTTTCTAAATGGCCAAACCATCTCAGCATGCCTTTTTCAATCTTTGTGACTACATCCTCTTTCACACCACAACGCTCTCTTACATCAGTATTTCGAATTCTGTCTCTCAAAGTCACACCACACATACTTCTCAGAGCTCTCATTTCCACTGCATTTATTTTACTTTCATTCTTTTTCTGCCATACCCAACTTTCACTTCCATACATTAAAGTTGGCACTAACACTCCATCGTGCACGGCTAGTCGGGCCTTCTTTGATACTTGCCGGCTACTCATAAAGGCGTGTAGTGCCCCATTCACTCTGTTCCCCGCATTTACTCTTCTAACAATATCTTTTTCATATTTCCCATCTCTCGTAAACAAGTACAATACAATAGAGTGCTAATCAAAGTACAATACTATTTTATACCGCTAAACAAATTTTACTTATAACTAATTATGAATAATGCATTTCTCGTGAACTCACTCAGAGAACACACAAATATGTCAGTCTCAGCTGCTATAAGGTTAAGAGTACGGAGAGCACGCGTCAGGCGCCTCATGTACAAGGTTACTCCGACCACGTGTATGTACGTTACGCGATCTTCCGTAGCCTGTTAACGGACTTTTAAATTCTTTTTCCATATGTAAGGAATGCTTTTGAAATAAAATATATGTAGAACCACCCAAAAAAAGATGGAGTCCGATTTACGTATTATACAAAAAAAAACTATTTATCCTGTAGGTAGTGCTTGTATCAGGGATACTCAAGCTGCAGAATAGGAACATTGCTTGATGGTACCGATACCGTCAGCTTAACGAGACCACTGAATAACGGAGACTGTTATAAATGATATTAAACGAAAATTAGAAAGGCCAATTAGCTTCAACAAAATTTTAACATCACAAGTTGTATCAGATACTCTATTTTCTAAAGGCTGAGGAGCGATGGCGCAGAAACAATAGCAATGAATTCCGCCGTCTCAAGAATTAATATTAAAATGCCCTCATTTTAATAAATAAAAAAATATAATAATAATAAAAAAAATAAAATAAATAATAAAAATAAAGAACATAAAAAAAAAAATTGTACATGCTTGTACCTTGTACCACAAACCAAACCGCAATGTCTTATCGAAGAACTCCATGGTCGAGTACTTCTTGAGACGGCGCGATCCTTACTAATGTTCATTGCTATTGTTTCTGCGCCACCGCTCCTCAGCCTTTAGAAAAATAGAGTATCTGATACACACAAAGCCTAGAGAAACCTAATACCTACTTTGAAATACTGTGCTCATTTTAGGTACTTGACTTCAAACCCCTTAACTAATTAAGCACTTTATCCATATCTTCTTTTTTGTTAATGGATGCATAACAATTCACTTGACAGGACACCACGTGCAAGCAACTCCGGGAAAACAGCGAACTGTTTGTGGCACAGTCGCTGTGCTGGACTGACTGGAGTCGCCAATTGGGAAGGGCAACTCAGAGTCCTTCCAGGGTACGTGTCCTGACCATCTGGGTTACGGTGCAAAAGAGCGGCACCGGAGCAGCACACCCGCGTTCCCGGGGCTCCTCCCATCAGGTGCCATGATAAGTCCACGGCAGGTAGGTTTTGGTGGGCACCGGAGCAGCATACCCGCGTTCCCGGGGCTCCCCCCATAAGGCGCCAAGAGAAGTCCACGGCAGGTAGGTTTAGTCGGTGCGAGTCCGACATACCCACCCGTAGACACTTTTTGCGGGTGGCATGCGTAGGCATTGCCCCTGCTTTAAAAAAAAATAAATAAAAAAAAGGTAGGTTTTGGTGTGAGTCCGACATACCCACCTGCAGACACTTTTTGCGGGAGGCACGCGTAGGCATTCCCTCTGCCATAACAAAAAAAAAACTGAAAAAAAAAGTTGAGAGGTGTCAAGGGACACCCGGATGGAACGAAGTTATTTCTTATTATTTATTATGTACAAAAACCTGCATACACTCAACAAAAATAATCGTCGTGACACCACACTGTTCAATGCGAAATAGAAATGAAAATATCTGGCTTGTTTTCTATAAGAGAGAGAGAGACAGGCATAGAAACATGCGCACGCCGCACAGCTGCAAAAAGTGTCGTGACAACTTTTCGTAACAATTTTTTCGACTAGCCCCCTTTCACAACGCACGATAAGGAACTTCGTTCCAAAAGGATCCTCAAACTATACCCATATACATATATGGTACTTCTGCAGCTGGGCTCTCTAGTTGCAGTTCTCATTATACGAGTCTGTAGCCTCATTATATCATTCCGTCTCCCACTTTGCTCACATTCGAATCACTTTCCTCGGGGAGCCTCACCGCACAGTGTCAGTATATTGTGTTTATACATTGCCAACAAACATAGAAAAAAATAATCTTTTGGGCCCTATAGTACAATTTTAGAATATTTATTTATCTTCCTGCACGTAAGAGGTTTACCACCAATTGTCTACAACCCGATAAGACATCTGAAACGAAGGAATACCTACCTTTTTATCCTTTTTCATACGTAATAATGTCTAATGGGCATTGATTTTTAGTAGCCTTTGTATGTTGAAGATACTTGTTATCTACTTGGATTACTTGATTGTAAGTAGTTGGAAGACGTTTATATCGCAAGTACTTTTGTATATTGTTCGTCGATAGGGCTTAAGAACATTAATATCCTGGGACACACGGCCACCTGATCCCAAACTAAGCAGAGCGTGTACTGTTGACACCAGATAAGTGATATTACATACACTACTTTTCTTTTTTAAATACATCCTTACATATATTTATAATTACACCCAGACTCGGGACAAACGGGCATGTTCAAGCACACAAACATCTGGGTGGGAATGGTATTTAAGATAAATAAACATCCTGGGACATTAGTTATACACAGCCATCTGAACCCAAATAAACGCCAATACCCTCCAGACGACTACGTTACCTTTGGGGGAGGCCTATGTCGGATGATAGATAATCACACCCAGATTCAAGACAAACAGACGTTCATTCACACAAATATGTGTCCTGCGTGGGAATCGAACCTACGACATGAGGCTTGAAAGCTGAAAAATCTACCAGCCACGCCAACCTAGTATAATTATTTATTTATTTCTGGCCGTAATCCACTAAAAATACTAAATTAAAACATTGTGATATTGTAGCTCCGAAGACATTTAGGGTTGTGGAGCGCTGGTGCCAATGAAATATTGCATCGTGCTTTATGGTCTAAAGTGAGGTCTCGATCAACAATGAATCAAGCTTAAAAACACTATAAAACCTTAGTGGTGGTTCATAAAAATACTGTTCCGATGCTTCCGCTCGATCATAGAGTTTTTACTTGATATTTAGTATCTATCATCTGATCATCCAAAAGGCAGGACTTATTAAGCATATCTCCACTTTCTTTTAAAATAATCGTTTGTTTGATGTGAAATTAACACCTAACCCAATAGGTAATTTAGTTATCGCGTTTTTGGGATGTAATTCCTTAATACCATTTGTAGTTGGAGTTGTTAACTGGTAGAAATTGTCACATTAGTAAAATCCGTTATGCTCCCTCTATGCCACTTTATATATATATGCTTGTCCCTCTCTCTCTCTCCCTCTCTCTCTCTCTCTCGCTCTCTCTAACCCCCAATACATTGAAAATCATTTTAAGGGTTCCGTACCCAAATGGTAAAACGGGACCCTATTACTAAGACTTCGCTGTATGTCTGTCTATCTGTCTGTCGAACTGTCACCAGACTGTATCTCATGAACCGTGATAGTTAGACAGTTGGAATTTTCACAGATGATGTATTTCTGTTGGCGCAATAACAACAAATACTAAAAAACAAAATAACATTCTAATATAAGGGTGACTAGCTACCACCTAACTGCGGTCGTCAACTCGCATCCCAAGCGCGGTAAATATGGCAACCCCCCCCCCCCCCCCCCCCCCAATGATATGGTTATTGTACAGTCCCACACTGTACATCGTTGGTATCCCTGCTGATTGTGCGATCTTACGATTGGGCATTGTCTTTATTACATTACTTTAAATTTACCTCAGTGGAATTATAATCGTGGCAACATACACACGTAAAGGGAATCTTCAATATTTTGGAACTTTAATAGTAATCGAAATAAACAACCATTTAACAACAAGTGACCTTTTATTGTGCACTCAGCAATAATAACTCATGTGTAGAAGACCCTTTAGAAACCTTTGGGGGTAGCGCCTATAAATAAATAAATAAATAAAATAAAAAAGGTTTTTATTCACTTAGACTTTAAAAAAGCGCTTGAAAATAGTCAGAACATGTTTGTAGTAATATAGTTGTATAAATAATAATTATTTCTAGTAACATAGATATTTAGGTACACATTGTATGAAAACATTTATAAAATTTATTTTATTATAGCAATGACATTTAGCTAGCTCGTATCAAGTTATTGTCAAGAGATTATGTTTAATTATCTAGTTTAAGTCTAATATTATTACTACATATTGTCAATGGTTCTGTCTATATTAAGGTATTATTATTATGACGAATGCGATTCTCGTGGCCAAGTTCTGGGCGGACACAGTTTAGATTGCCATCGACTCGCTAAGAAGAAGAAGATTATGACGAACCTTGTGTTAAAAACGACGGTCGCGCTTTAATGCTACCACCGGATCCAATGCGCCCCAACTGAGAAGACCCAGCGAAACAAACTCAGCCTGGCCTCTGTCCAGTAGTGGACTATATCAGGCATATGATAATGATGATAATTTGAAATACCTACTATCGAAATATCTAAATAAAAACATTTAATGTCAGGTTACATTGTTAAACTATTTAATTTAATACAACGTTAAAATTAATGTCTACTCAACAACTGCTATCTGAATATTGTAACACATTGTAACAATTTTAATTGTAACACAGTAGCCGTCCATAAAACATTGACAGCGCACTTTTCTACCCATCAGGTCTCAATATAGAACAAATAAGTAGTCCTAGGATTTTAATATGCCATAAACTATAAAAACCACGTTTCACAAATTAATATTGCACCTTATCACACGAGTAATAAAGATGAAATTCGTATTTCAAAACCGCAAATGTAAAGTTGTAGAGGTAACAATGCTGCAATGAAAATTTTGCACGGGAATCAACTGTGGCATAGGATTTGTGTATTTTTGCTCAAAGTAATAAGGTCGCATATAGGTTGTGTTCTTTTTTTAATGTTGTTGTTATCTTGGTTTAAAGGACAAGGCCTGAGTGCATAGCTGTCCTTGCAAGCTTTATGTCTCTACCAAGATGGTGGGAAGCTTCTTAGCGCTTCTCGGTAAAATGCTTTCCTAGTACATCTAGTGCAGTTTTACTGAACTGCATAGCTTTACAAGTGGGCTTTGAAGTTTATTTTAAATATTCTTGTTGGAAAAAATGTCAGTTTAATTCATGGAAACATGAATGATTTACCGGAAAGCTCTGCATTTTAGAGAACAGTAATACTTACATATTTAAACATGATCACTCAATGCCGCTCAATAGGAGAATGACATATGGCGTTTTAAACACTCTAATTACTTTTAAATAGTAATCGGTAGGTAGCCAACCTCGATAGTATATTTATTCCGATCCGTAATGGCACGGCAACCTTCATGTTGATGGCTTCATGTGGATGGCGTGGTAGGTAAATGCTTGCCTTTCACGCCGCATGTCGTGGGTTCTATTCCCACCCAGGACAGATATTTATGTACATTAACATGTCTATTTGTCCCGAGCCTGGGTATAATTATCTATATAAATATGTATTTACAAAAGAAATGTCGTATATGTAATATATCAGTTATTTGTTTTCCATAGCACAAGCTTTTTTCATAGGAAATCCTTTCTGTTAATATGCCAACAAATACCCAAATGCATTTTCTTCATTCCTGGTCCTTTCAACGGAAGAGATTGCACCTAGCGATAAGGCCACCATTTGTACAATCTTGATATCATGCTTATAGCTATGTATGTAATATTTTTTGGTGTACAATAAAGAGTTACTAACTGACTTACTTACTCTGCTTAGTTTAGGATCAGACAGCCGTGTGTGAATAATGTCTCAGGATATTAACCCTGTGCACAGAGCCCTGCACATGTAGGACAGTTAGAATAGTCGGCTCACTATCGCCTCGGCAACCACCAATCTCCACAACACCTATATACGTACCTGCGAACAAACAAATAAAATAAATAAAAAAAAAACCGAAATTAAAAACATGTCCCGTCTCAGTAAATTAGATGGGGCTTCATTTAATTAGCGAAAAGATTAAATTTTCCGTACCGCTAAGTTATGGCTTTCATATGCAAATGGGTCACTGGGTGATAACTCTGACGTACGGAGAATAAGTAGGTACACGGAATATGCATTCATTAAAATACAAAAAAATTATAAGCTGCAAGATCTTAATTAGATTAATAGGTAAATATTTTTGATGAGTGGTAGTTACAATACAATTTGGAAATGTTTGGAAATCATCCGATGAATTTTGTATCAACCATTAAAATAAGCTCCATAAGTTTTCTCCACTACTTATGCTACTTGTCTAACAATAAGCTTAGGCATCAAGAACCTCGTCCACGGTAGCCACACCATTGTTTTAATTGTTCATTCTGTAGTGTTAATATGTTTAAATCATCATCATAATGTCAGCCAAAGTACGTCCTTAGCTGGACAAAAGCCTCCCCAAAGAATTGGGGATATGCCATAATCGCCACGCTTGGAAGACGGGTTGGCGATCGGAGTTTGATGGTCATAGTTCACAGAAAAACGCTGCTGCCCGGTTTCTGGTAGGTATTCCCTCGGCCGATTTCTACGCCCCCACAGGATAAGATGGGGTGATGCTATAAATATTTAAACATAAAAAACTCATACTGGAGGTAAGCTCACCTGTGATGTTGTATCTAAATCTAAGCTTTGCTGACTTTAAAAAGATGAAGCTACCAATTCAACTGTGACTACCTACTGTAATCGTAATGCTCTCAGTAGTTGCTCTCACTGGCCCGTAAATGATCGGTGAGGTAAAGCACCTATGTACGCGGTCAGTCTATAGATGGGTGACCGTCAACTTGGTTTAATTACTGACCGTACTTCGGAGGGCACGTGAAACTGTCGTTAAGCCATGTCAGAAGTGTACGTGTAAGCGTACGTGGATCACGAAAGTAAGGGAATAGGGAGTGGTGACAAACTTGTGTAGGTGTAATATGTTCCACGCAGTTGGCTAGTCCCCAGTTTTTTTTTATTTTTGACAAGCCCGCACTAGTGAATCTAATCCCTGTGTCGCGGGGTACTCTACAAACATATAACACACGGACACAAATTACATCCAGTCTCAGAACAACTACTTGTGGGTCACACAAATAGTTGTCCAGCGTGGGACTCGAACCCGCGACACGAGGCCGCTGCGCCACACGTTTGGCCGTCATGACCGAAATTCAAACGAGCGAACATTATATTAAATTCTGTTGACAACATTGTATTGACTAACCATTTCACCTGTATGTCACATTAGTTTGACGTATCGTGATGTAATATTTATTTAGTCTCCATTAACAATTCTCGTCGGAGAGTAATTTGCATCGGAATATCGTCGGATTGGGTTCCGTTTGTGTTTCGCTATTTGATAAACAGTGGAATATTAATAAACTGGTGACTGCTTTCATCTATATATCCCATACCAATGGGGTAAGCTGTAGGTATGAGTGTTATGTGGGTAATGACTTGGTGAGTAAGTACTGTGACGCAGTGGTTAAAGTGGTCGCCTCGGTACCTTAGCGTTCTTGTGTTTTGGGTTCGATTTCCGCATAGGACAACTATTTGTATGACTACTGGCTAGCCGTTCCATCGTATTATGAGTCGCTCACAGCCAGTTGCTTTCACCGGTCCGCAAGAGTTCGATGAAGTAAAGCACCTAGGCACGCGGTCAGTCTATAGATGGGTGACGGCCAAAGTGGTGTAATACCTGAGCGTCTCCACGGGTCACGTTAAGCTGACGGTTTCGGTTGTAGTCGGTAGACAATATCGGTCGATAAGCGATGTCAGAACCCCACTGGACGGTTTAACAACACAGACACTAGGGTATTGCTGCTACGAAAAAATAAAAAAAAGATAATAAGTGACCAGGAATGAAGAGTACACCTGTTTTTGTGCACACACTTGTGCACTGTAATATGTTTTGGGTAGTTAGCCAGTCTCCGTTGAGAATGGCCGCTGTGACCGCAATTCGGGTAGCAGGTCATTCTTATTATATCCCTAGTCCGGGAGTTGGTTTATAAAAGAAAGATTAGACAACCCCAACTCGCGTACACCGATGGCAAAGACGGGCCGACACGGTTAGAAGAATATTATGTCTAATATATCTCTATATATTAAGTAGCTGAACTAAATTAAATATAAACTTTAGGAACATGCTTTTACATTACGCTTCTTTAATTTCCTATTCGCAAAAATATCTGTATATTAAAAACTTTTTCATTATTGAGTTCCGTACAAAAACTTGTTAAAGCGTACCTAAAAATCGCAGACCTAAAGAATATAAAAGAAAATTAGCAAACTTAAATTTCGTGGCCATAAACTTGGAGAGCAAAAATCTTCAGAAGTTCGAAAAGAAAAGTTGGATGTCTTTGAAGGAAGTTCTATTACAGAAGTTTGGTGTAGACTTGTCCAGTATTTAAAGGTGTTAAGCGCAATAACAGGCTGACGGGTCTAGGTTAATGTTCTGCCGTCTGGTGAAGAGTAGCGAAGAATGTTATTGCAATGGCTACTACTATGGGTTTGAAAACAGTTGTTTGAACTAATGAAAAGTGATAAATTCGTGAGTTATTGTAGGACACTAGAAGAAAGTGAAGTGGATTATGTTTTGGATATGGTTTTTAGTAATAACATAATTCAATGACTTTTACGAAGATTAAAGACACTCTGTCATTGACGTTTGCGAACTCTTTCAAACAGAAAAATCATTGTTAAATATCTTTATTTCAGAAATATCAGTCCATAAGTAGTTCGTTATGAAATAGTAACCTATTGTCTAGTGAGGTATTAAAAACCTCTTGCTTGACTGTAACCGTCGTATGTAAATAGCATAAATTAGGGCTTTTAGTGTTCAATTTATTAATCAATTGTAATACATGTATTTCAATTCCTTATTGACGGGCCTGTTGGCGTGATTGGCAAATGCTTACTTTTCACGCTGGAGGTCAGGGGTTCGATTCCCATTTAGGACAGATATTTAAGTGCATATCTGTTTGTCCTTAGTCTGGGTGTCA
The DNA here is from genome assembly GCA_951640165.1 of Pseudoips prasinana. Classification (NCBI taxonomy): domain Eukaryota; kingdom Metazoa; phylum Arthropoda; class Insecta; order Lepidoptera; family Nolidae; genus Pseudoips; species Pseudoips prasinana. The sequence goes on along the minus strand of OX621243.1, from coordinate 33,536,156 downwards.
TTATCTATATAAGTATGTATTTACAAAAGAAAAATAGTATATGTAGTATATCAGTTATCTCGTTTCCATAGTGCAAGCTCAGTTTGGGATCAGATGGCCGAGGATATTATTATTATTTCACACAGAAATACTTATTAACACAACAAATTAGATGATACAGGTACACAGGCGACTTTAACTCAACTATGAGTGCTCTCCAGCACAACTTTGTCAGAAATAGAGCTTATACGTAATGGGTTACAAGCAGTGTAAAACAGGAAGGAAATGAAAATAATACGAAAAAATAAATAAATCAGCGTAAGTAGTAAATAAATATAAACATAAACCTGCTTAACAATACTACATACGAAGTAACTTACGTAGCTACACATATATAAAATGGATTCATATTGGTGTCTATACATGAAAAAATATCCTAATATCTATGTTAAAGCTAACGCGTAAAATTCTTACTGGAAGGGTCAGTAGCACGTGGCACCCGGAACACTCGTTTGCATAAAGTACACACACCACGATTTTAAAGTGAGAACTTCTAGTAACTCCAAATGTTTCAACTAAAGTGCACTCGTTGCGAACGAAATGAAAGTTTCACTCGGCGCTCGCGACTTTTTTGATTTATTTTATTTGGCGCCGCATTTGTTTGCTATTACCTCTTTGAAGTTGTGCTCAAATGACTAATTTATGTTTCTGTCTCAGCTAATTTTGGCTGAAAAGACCTGATACTGAAAAGAGATGGTGCTAAAAAGAGTCGTGCTGTATATAAATCAATTTATTTTAAATCTGTTTATTTGTGCCATCGATCATCGTCTTCGTTTATAATGTAGGATTGGAGACGAGAATAACATTGGAAGGGGAGCGGCATTATGTGTAGCACTTAGGTATAGAGTTCAATGGGAGTAATATGAGCATGAAATGGTAGTGTAGGTACAAGTGGCCCTTACATAAAGAAGAAATTGGTGACCGCCGGGTTTAACCGCAGTTATCAAATATATATATATCAAATACCGAGTAGGGCTAAAAAAATAAATTTATGGGGGAAACCTTCCAGTAGTATTCCAGACACTTGAAGTTGAAGAATACAATTAGCAGCATTGAAATTACTTAACATAAAATTATGTTTAAGAATTATCGTAAAAAGTAGTTTATTTTACTCCACCTGTTTGTCACACTGAACAAAGATATTTATAAAATAGTAATAGTAAAGTTCAAGTCTTATTATTATCATGTCTATAAATGACAATAATAATAACAACGGTGAATTAAACAGTATTATATGATTAAGTATCCCTAATATATGTCATTTCAATTATACGAAAATTAATGTATAAATGTCCTAATCCATTGGCAAATAAGTCCACTTCGTCGTGTTGAGCAAGTATGTCACCGATAGTGTGGAGTGCGTGCTTGATGGCTCCTTGCCGCCCGCACTTGGAGCACGCGGGGGAGGGAGGGGGTCTCCAAGAGAACTCCACCTAAACCTCCCAGTGCGTTGCTATGTTACCGGCAACCAAGATACGGTTCTAGAATTTCGAGACTGATAGTCTATTAAGAATTGTCGACAAATAATGTGTGACCTGAGAGAAATGGCCATACCAGAGACGAATAAAGGAGGGTATAGATAGGGATAGTATCCGTACTGTTTCCTGTAAATCCATCGAGCAAGCTTTTTATTTTCACTCATTAGGATTCTTAATAACAGCACCATACATAAGTTTACTGCGACAATCTTAGGATGAGATCTATAGAGCGTACTTAGACTTTGCTCAGACTTTACTTAGACAGAAGTTAATGCATGTAACGAAATTACAATTGGTGTTTTGACTTTGTCTGTCTTAGTCTAAGCATAATCTTAACTTCAATAAGTCTATAAATACCAAATCAAGGTATAAGCTTAGCATGCATTTAGCAAAGTTTTACGTAAGTAAAGTTTGAGCTAAGTCTAAGTACGCTCTATAGATCTCAGCCTAAGTGCACCTACCGTAGTCTCTCCGCACCACCCAAAGGTTGACTGATAGGTAATGCCTAAGGCATTAAGTCCGCCTATGTACAATATTCCTTGTGCTAAAGTTTAAATAAATAAATAGGCAATTATGAGCCTTAGCAGTATTATTTATTATATTTAATATATTGAAGTTTTGTTGGAACATGATATGAGAAAAGACTCCACGTCTAACATCGAACCCAGTAAGTACCTACTAACAGTTTTATTGAAGCTCAAAATTACGCCGTAACATGAAAACGTTTCATACGAGACACATAAACTATGAGTACTAAAACCTATCCTTCATCATGGCATTCTCATAAAACGACTATTTGCAGTTCTAGATATGTTGAGAACATGATACAAAGTCACAATATTTAGATGTTTACTTGGAAAATATTGTTTTTTTTTTTGGTATATAACATATGATAAGTGGTTATGGTAGCGTATGAATTCTTGCCAGTTAACTTCGCTCTCTACGAAGTGTACTACTACGTGAGCTCGACAAATGGATGTGCGATTAACGCTTATGCGACAAAACTGTACTGCGACTCGCCATAGTTCGAATGCACGCTAGTGCGACACACTGAAGATCGACTACAGTTTTGTCGCATAAGCGTTAATCGCACATCCATTTGTCGATCTCACGTAGTACACTCCTCTCTACGATACGGCAGATTGATAATATTTGATGAGGCGCTCTTAATAATGATGATAATTCTTATCATCATTATTAAGAGCGCCTCATCAAATATTATCAACGCTTTCCTATGCCTACGCATGCCACACGCAAAAATTGTCTGCCGGTAAGTATCTCGGAGTCCCCGCCTAAACCTAACCTGATGTGGACTTCTCTTGGCGCCTGATGGGAGGAGCCTCGCGAACGCGTGTGGGAGGGTAATATCTGTAAGAGGTGCTGGTGAGTAGTAAAAAAAAGTAAAAGTTGGGTAAATGTTAAACAAAAGGACATGTTCATGAACTCAAATATAATTATGTCTTCTGCGACGATCGAACCTCCAGCCTTTGGTCAGAAGGCAGTTTCAGCACCAACTGAGTCATGGCGGTCGATTGATTTCCATCCATCTACAAATATATCACAATCTGGTTTTATTTCCAATAGAACGTTGATATACGTGAGAACACGAAGAAGACATTCCTTAATAACAATATTCATAACATATTATTATGTTTCTGCGCGTGGGATGGGGGGAATTGTCAGCAACACTGGTTTGAAGACTCTTTTAACCCTCTAACTGGTAGTGGCAATATAGATGCCACCATATTTTGAACTCTCTTGGTTTGTAATAAGGATCAAAATCAATCAATTAGAAAATTCCTTCTACCAGTAAAAGGGTTAAAGGCCGGCAACGCACCCGTGACCCCTCTGGTATTGCGAGTGTACATGGGCGGCGGTGATAACTTAACATCAGGTTAGTTATCACCGCCGTTGTTCGTTTAACTCCACAGATATAATGCTCTGAGTTTAACTCCATCTTCTATATTTAAAAAAACTGGTGAATTTGTGCGCACTACGAACAGAGGAACTGGTGAATTTGCGCGCACTACGAACAGGGGAACTGGTGAATTTGCGCGCACTTCGAACAACCTTGTCCAGACTTGACGGCACCTGCTCTTATTCTGCATTTGTGCAGCCAGGAGCTTGCAACAACGAGTTCTTAGTTTTTCGACGACAAATTTCATGAAATTATTATATAATTGCTTAGAACATGACCACATGGACGTCTTAACCCGTGGGCATACTGTATGTAATAAATAACTTGTTAGATTAAATCGCGTATTACACATCAGATATTATCTGCAACCATATAGTAATATATCAAAGGATGATAATTGCACTGTCAACAGCACAAAGACTTGGTTATAAACATCGATTCTCGCTTTAGTATCGAATGATATTGATGTATCGAATGACTGTATCGCTAACTATAGTTTCGTAACTTTAATGAACTTCTACAATAGAGTTGAGATTCAGGCGTTGACAGTCGAGTAATCGATTTTGAATGCTATTTATCAGAATTGCCTATCTATTATTCAGTATCTACAGTAAATTTACAAGGCATTAAAACCTCCACTACCAATTTGTTCTTTTTTTTTTGAATAAGCTACTGTAAGTTTATTTAGTAGTGAATTCCATTTTAGAAATTAATTAAAAGAGAAAGAGGTTCTCAATTGTTTGTTGTTGTTTTATTTTTATCTATAACATGATATCTCCTAAACTTTGAACAGATTTGTAATGTTTTTTATTACTCAAAATGTTACTCTTTCGAGTTAGGGTCTGTTTCACAATGTCCAGATAAAGTGTCGGATAGCTAATTACCATATAAATAAACTGACAGATATAAGTTCTGGATAAAACACATTGCGTTTCACCACCACCTTCCCGATAAATTTATTTGCCAAATAGCTAGGTTTGGCAACGTCGCATTTTGTCTTACGAAACAGACAACCTATAAATACATTTCTTATGATAAACACACCTAAAAATATCTTTTTCCATTTTTTTTATGGTTCGCATTTTAGGAGGTTTGCATAAATATTTTCAAATTTATCTTCTAACTATTATTTTATCAAATAAAAATACATACATAAATTGATTTTTTTTTGCGTGAATTTAAACGTACGAAAGTCAAATAAATAGACGTCAAATGTTAATGTCAACAAATGTTTGTTGCGGTGTTTCGGTGGTGTTTTTCTTAGCGGTGTCGGATTTATGCGCGGTTCACGATCAAATAATTCATCAATCTCGTCTTCAATAGTATCAAATTTTACTATTTTATTCTTACAATAAACACCACCGAAATAGGCATCGAATGACATCTGTCAGATATCTTATCAGTTAATTTTGCTATCTGAAGCTTGATCTGGCCAATAGTTTAGCAGTTTATATGCCAGTTAGCACTATTCATGGATTGTGAAACGCAAACGATGTCTTTATTCGATAGATAAGTTGCAAGTAGCTTATTCGGGACTTTACCTGTGCCTCTAACACGAGTTCCTGCAGTTTACTTACTCGATCACACGTACAGTTTCTCCCATACATTGAGCACCAGCGCCTCTCGCGGAAACTATTAAGAACTAAAACTCTGGTGCTCAATGTATGGGACGAAACTGTACGTGTGATCGAGTGAGTAAACTGCAGGAACTCGTGCTAGAGGCACTGGACATTGTGAAACAGGCCCTTAGTCATTTTTCATTCATTATGTAAAAGGGTTCCGGGTACTAACTGTACCGTATTACGAGTCTTATTACGTCTCCTTAGTCCGCCCATCTGTCTGTCTGTGAGTGGGCTATATCTCATGAATCGTAGTAGGTAGACAGCTAAACTTTTCGCATATTTTTGCAAAGTGTAAATAACGGCGAGTGTACGATCCCAACTTGCACATGTTGTGTTATTCTTTGTTAGTATTTCTTAAAAAAAAAATGTCATCTACGTATTATTCATATTAATATTACAAATCAGCATGATAATACTAAATAATAATATAATGTCATTAAGGGTGTAATGATGGCTGAAGATTTAGGCACTCAATATATCAAAATCCGATAACGATATCGACATTTAGAAGTAAACTTTCGAATGGATCTGATCTCTTTTTGTAAGGCTACCGATGCACCCACTTTAAATCACGCACTTTTATTTGAGATACAATTCAGTCGTGTATCTCCCGTATAAGCTTACTGTACTAGTCAAAATAGAGTGAACAGAAAACTATCAAAACACGTAAAAATCAGGGCGAAATTACAAAAAAAAATATGAAAAGTAAAATCTTTATTACAAATCTAATACAACTAATGTTTAGCTAATGATAAAGTTCACTACTAGTACAATACCTATATCTGTATTAATTTATCTTTACAGAGAAATTGGATGGAGCATCATGCCCACGCTTCAAAATGGCATTACACCGACACTTAATGTTTTATTGGATTAATAAAGGCTCACAATATCCCTGTCTACAATCTTAAAAGAATAAGTAGTACATACATATTTGTATTACACATTTCAAACTAATAAAATCCAAAACTAAAAAGCTCAGATTTATATTTATACCCATTATCTATTTAGGTATTTATTATAATATGTATTTAGAATAGATGTTTGAGACGTAGACATATATTCTAAATATAGCTCCTTACATATTTACTAAGAAATCACGCACTCTAAAGGGACCTCGTAAATACATCATGAACACGCTTCAAAATGGCATTGCTTCACCAGTCAATGTTTTCATGGATCAATAAAGTCTAACAATACCCCTGGGTTTACAATCTTAAAACAGTAAGTACATAAATATTTGCATTTCAGATTTCAAACCCGTGAAAATCCAAGACCAAGCTTAGTTTTATGTTTATACCCTTGCATGTCTGAAAACATCTATTCTAAATATAGCTTATTTACTTCCTCATACAAAAATAATACATTCAATCCAAAACGATAATTTACTTCCAATAAATCACTTATAGATCGAACATGGCATTTCGCTTCCGATGTATCATAAATAAGTAGAATATCTACCACTTAAAAATAAGTTAGCATTTATCCAATATGCTTCTTATGCCGCCATCATAACATTACAGAATGCTTTTGATACTCAACCAGTATAAAATGGTCTTTGAATTCGAAAAGCCTACCGCGAAAGCCCTGCAGTCATAACACTTTAAAGGAGGTGAGGGAGGTCTATTTACAATGGAAGTTTGGCGCCGTAAATACTCAGTGACGGTTCGACAATTTTTCATGTGCCGCTTGATGGATTTGGAGCGATTTTTCTACGTTCACCTTAAGGTTGAAATTAAGCACGTTAAGACTATTTTAAGTATGTTAAGTTTATTTTACAGTAGCTTTTAAATAGACGTTGAAAGAAGTCGACAGACAACTATCAAGATGTCCTAATAGGCGTGGCACGCCAGAAATAATTTACAAATTGCCCTCATGTCAAGCCGGATTTGTGTTTTGTGTGTAGCGAGTTTTTAAAAATGTATTTTTGGCCTCCCTCATTATTTATTTTAATGTACAATGAAGTTTTGGAGCTATAGATAAATCACTCTGTGTGTAGTTCGGTTTGGCACAAAAATGAAGTGGAATAGATTTGTTTAAGCGGCTTAGGTTACGAAACGAAGTTCATTATTAACAGTTTTTTTTCTGCATGTACATAGGTTACTTGATTTCACCGTTTTTTGTTAACCTATTTTGATACTTTTATTTGTGAATCTCTTTTTACATCACCAATTTTTTTTTCGTCTTCTATCGCGTATCGCATTATAGCCGGCAACGGCAAATATGTAGGCGCCCATGGCTCGCATCAGCTGATCGTGTAGAATTAACATTACTCCATAGTATTTGTGTTCTGATTAGTGTATTGATATGAATGTAGTTATTCACTTGATCGTCATGGACAACTATACAGCTTGTGAGTCAAATAAATCGTCCACGTCGTGACCACGAGAGAAAAACCAAGACTAATGCGAAACTATCCGACATTCTATCTTTTAACATAGAAAATATTTAAATAAAAATTTGAAAACAAGTGGCAGACAAACAAAGGTGGTTAAATTTTGAATTTGAGTTTATATTATTTGTTTACAAACTTTAAAAAAGGTGGACGTATTGATAAGTAATGAAATCAGGCGTTACTTTGCAGAATTCCATGACCGAATACAAAATTGATACGTAGAGTTCATTCTGCAAATTATCAGTTTAATCAAGACGGGATGCAATTTGCTCCGCCCTGCCGCAAATAATATGCACATGTAAGAAGCACACTATAAATTACTATTAATTATTATGCACCTATGTAATATCCAACGCATTAGCACGCTTCAACAGTAATTAAATGACTTCAATTGTCCGCCAATATCACCGAACCGTCAGAATTATTAGCAACCAATATTAATATCATCTGTATAATATCCGCAACAGTATTCAAACGCTAAAACAGAAATTAACTTACTTTGATAGTCCGCCAATATCACCGGACACCATCAGAATTATTATCAATCTTAATATCTACAAAGGCATTCGGAACTATCACCGGACTCCGTCTGAATGATTAACCACCTATATAATATAATATCCACATCTATATAATATCCACAATAGCATTCGAACTATTAAAGAGTCATTAACTTACTTTGATTGTTCGCCAATATATTAGCAATGCACCGGTAAACAGATCTGGTCGAATCGCACCTATCGATGACCATTTTCATTTTCCACTTAATTTTTTAGTTATATTTCCCTATTTATGAAGAATTTCCACTTGAAATTCACTATATTCGAAAGCGAATGATACTTTGCTAACCACGGCGACCGCGTCATTACTACCTGTGCGTGACTGTTTGCGCTTCACTTCGTTCTACAATACATGCTATAATAATTTGAACTACGGTATATTATGATTCGGTCCCGTGATATTTGTAAAATTCTATTCTATATTTTGGGGAAATAATTTCCCCAATATTCATAAACATAATCATATCAGCCGAAAGACTTCAACTGCTTAATAAGGACCTGTCTCAAAGATCTGCACAAATGCCGGTCTCGGGCTTCCCACATCCAGCAGCTTCCAGTGTGCCCACGATGCGTCTTCCGGGTGGTGCTGCAAGAACATTTGTGCTCGCAACTCTCTCTCCCTCCTGCGCTTACAGTAACATACAAAGCCTAACTCTCTCTTGCGCTTACAGTAACATACAAAGCCTAACTCTCTCTTGCGCTTACAGTAACATACAAAGCCTAACTCTTTCTTGCTCTTAAAGTAACATACAAAGCCTAACTCTTTCTTGCGCTTACAGTAACATACAAAGCCTAACTCTCTCTTGCGCTTACAATTACATACAAAGCCTAACTCTCTCTTGCGCTTACAGTAACATACAAAGCCTAACTCTCTCTTGCGCTTACAGTAACATACAAAGCCTAACTTTCTCTTTTCTATGTTTACTAACTTATATGTCCCTCTCAACTTCCTTTTGCCTCGCCCCGTCACACTTTTCGTAACGCTCTCGTCACGCTTCGCCAGCTTACCCCGCAAATCAAGCGTGCGTAAAAAATGAACTTCATAAATTAAGAATTTCTACTTCTGGCGAAACTATCTATGGCAAATCTGTATTCTAACCTATCATCACATGTGAAACCAGGTAATAGATTAACCCTTAAGTGGTCATAACTTATATTAATTTTTTTAGCTCTTATACCAAGAAATAATAGCCTTTAAAATAGGGTAACTATTATACCATATATTAATATGATACGGGATAGTAAAATAGAGAGTTGAATTGCTGTAAATGCATAGGTACTTTTTGCTTTCCTTATTTGAATCTGTTGTCAACAATACTCGTTTCGAATTTAGAATCTAAAGCAAACTGCACTTAAGTTACGGAGACTTAGTTACTTAATCCAAGTACTGCGAGTAAAGTGGTAACTTTAAACTAGTTAATTAAGTGCACAAAGACGGAAAGTGGCCGGCGGTTACCGAAACACTCGAAAATTTCGCATTCTATCCTGTGGACGGGCATACAGACCTTGTAGAGGTGATGCAGTGTTGCTAGATTAATAGATAGAACTAAGTTATATAAGTTGAATGTTTCGTGATATAGTACCGAGTGCTTTTCATGTCATTGACAATATGCAGTAAAAATATTAGACTTAAACTAGATAATTATTACATAATCTCTTGACAATAACTTGATACGAGCTAGCTAAATAATAGGTCTTAACCTATGAAATTGCCGTTTTGTATGAAAAAATTTAAACGAATTTTTTTCATGAATTTTTTTATTTGTATTAATCGAAGTAATCACCCATGCAATCAATGCATCTTTGCCATCGCAGTGGCAGTTTATTGATGCCCTTCTTAAAGAAATCAGCTGGACGGGAGGCAACAAATTCTTCAAAGGCATTTTGTACTGCCTCTCGGGTATTGAATTTTTTTCCCGCCAAGAAGTTATCCAAATTCTGGAAAAAGTAGTAGTCTGTAGGCGCAAGGTCTGGTGAGTAGGGCGGATGACGGAGAGCTTCCAACCCCAGTTCTTGCAACTTGGAGACCGTCTGCTGTGCAGTATGAGGTCGCGCGTTGTCGTGCAGGAGCAGCGGAGACGAGCGATTGACCAATGCTGGTTGGAGATGCGCCAGCTTCTCCATCATTGTGCTCAGTTCTTTACAGTACACATCTGCAGTAATGCTCACCCCGTTTGGTAAGAAGCTGTGATGAATCACACCGGCGCGGCGCTAGACCACCAAACAGTGACCATCACTTTTCTAGGGGTAAGTTTTCGTTTAGGGCATTGTTTAGGTGCTGAACCAGGATCCAACCAACTTGCTGAGCGCTTGCGGTTATCAAACAGAATCCATTTTTCATCGCAGGTAACAATGCGGTTCAAAATTCCTTCATTTGTGTGTCTGTTGAGCAGTGCAAGGCACGTCTCGACGCGTACTTCGCGCTGGCGATCATTGAGTTCGTGGGGCACCCATTTGTCAAGCTTTTTTACCTTGCCAATTTGACGCAAATGGACCAATATTGTTTTGACGCTAACGTCGAAAGCTGCTGCTAATTCAGCCGTAGATTGTGTATCATCAGCTTCCACAACCGCCTTTAATTCGTCATTGTCGACCAAAGTCTTCGGACGACCGCGAGGTTCATTTTTCAGGTCGAAATTTCCAGAACGGAAGCGAGCAAACCAATAACAGGTGGTGCGTTGGTTTGTAGTGTTAGCTCCGTAAACGTCGTTGATGTTGCGTGCCGCTTGTGCCGCGTTGCTGCCACGACGGTACTCATATTCCATAATTACTCGAATTTTTAACGTATCCATGATGACGAAAAAGATTGAAATGCGATGAAAATGTAACACTAATCAATAAAGAAATGACTACTTTTGGAAAAAAGAATCCATGTTTTTAAAATAAAATTAATTTGAAATTAGAATTCTTAGCCAAACAAAAATTATTTTGATTTGAAATGGCCAGTACTGCAGAACGGCAATTTCATAGGTAAAGACCTAATATCAATGCTATAATAAAATAAATGTTTTCATACAATGTGTACCTAAATATCTATGTTACTAGAAATAATAATGTATACAACTATATTACTACAAACATGTTCTGACTATTTACAAGAACTTTTTTAAAGTCTACGTGAATAAAAACCTTTTTTATGTTTATTTTATTTTATTATATCAAAATTTAATTACACTTTTTGTATCTTAAATTGTCCTAATTTAAGACACAAAAAGTGTAATTAAATTTTGACATATGAAAATAAATAAAAAAAAATGAGAGTTGAAAAACGTTTTAAAATATGAACAAGTAATATAGGGCTCGAAGACTGACACTTGACGATGAAAACTTTTGAGTTTTAAATTAGGAATATACATACACAGACTTACGCCTGTTTCCCAGAGGATAGGCAGAGACAACGGATTTCCATTTGCCACGATCTTTACCTCGTTTACTGTCATTATATTCTTTATAAATGCTCGTAGGTATAGGGTACTTCTGACCTGGCCTTTCTTGAGGACAAACAACAGAAATAACAACAAACAAAAGAATATACAACATTGTAATTAAAGACTTACACTACAAATATTCTATCACAATTATTCTTCTCTATTTCTCTTCACCCCATATTCCCATACGAACTACAAATCAGACTAAATGGAAAATAATTATGTTCACAATAATTGAAAGCCTATATCTAGGTTTGAACCAACCAAGCGTAATATTTAATAGGGATGCTAATGGGTATATGTGAGTATAAAAACTGAGAGTATGTCCGTATAAACATGGTACAGATATAGATGGTGGTAAGACCGATAATGTTTTATGGATAATTATTAGATTATTTTCAGAACTAACTATACAGTTAGTTTTATACATAAGATATTATATATTTGTATTTTTATATGAAATGAAATGAAATTTTATTCAGCACATGGGTATTAACATACACTTGTACTTGTCAAGGTCACAATGCAGTAGGTACATAAACATAGTGGATAGTAAAAAGTTACAAAAAAAAATTTATTTGTCTGTCCGTGCGGTTTGTTTTATCGCATATATTTTCTGAAATCCTTAAATAAATAACAATTTACTAATCTATTATTTTGAAATTTAGTTCTACTATATTAAAATTAAAGAATTGAAGACTAAAGCAAAAGACGAAATTCTAAATGAGAGTGTGATCACATGCACGGGATCACCGATCACGCGTTAATGGGCCAAAGCGATCCTCGCCGCTGAGGAACCTACCCTAGCTAGCCTGCGGCTTTCTCTAGCTACCTAGGTGGACGACCCGGAGAAGAAAGCCACAAAGAAACTCCGGGCTTGCTTTTTTCGTCTTCTTTTGCTTTCAGTTTACGATTTTTTTTTTAATGTCATGTATTTTACTTACATTTTGATTAATTGTTATGTAGGCTAATGCACGCACAGAACCGTTGTCATTCAGTGAATCATAATAAAATAAATAAGCAATAGCATTCAATTTCACTCAAGCACTTAGAATAACCTCTTGCTAGACGAAAAAGCGGTGGGTGCATCCGCGTACATTTACAAAATTAACAAGTCACACGAATTCTACCAGAGGCGAAAAAAAAAAACATGAGTACCCCAACAGCAGCTCGACCAGCTACCGCAAGCAGCACCCGTTCACGAGTATGACGTGTGGGCCAGCCATATACAGATATTATAATACAAATCTTATGTATAAAACTCCGTGGAGATACCAAAATGCCTTATTACGATTTAACATCTTTTTAATAAATCATCATATATGAGATTTTAATCGCCACGTGGACAGTTTTCTAATTGTTTTAGAAATATTTTTAAACTAGTGAAATACTGTATATAGCCATGTAGTTCCCGGCCCAGAAAGAATAACAAGTCTACCTCATTACATCCCTTGGGTGTCGTAAAAGGCTACTAAGAGATACAGTAGATAGTCGGGTAACCTACTATACCAATGCAGTCACCAACTCAAATGCCAAGCGCGGCGACTATAGTAAACCCCTCCAAATGGCATCGTTGTGAAAATCTTTAGGAGAAACCTATGTCCAGGACTGGAAGATATCAAGCTGATGATGATGATGGTGATAAACTTATAACGGGTAACACACGTAATATTTATTTCGATATCTTTAACTTTCACCCTGAAGAAAATTTTCACAATCAAATTTTCACATTAAATTATGATATTATTTTAATCCTCAGTTTTTAGTTAATTTCTAGTCATAGCGGTCTATAACAACGGTTAAAATTTTATCATTCTTTGATTCTTATGACCTAGTGTTGTGACTATACTTTAAATGTATTTTGTACAGAATGGAAAAAAGATATAAATGTATAGCTATGTATGCTATTTTACCTTCTTACTTCTTCTTAACTTACGGATATTGCTCTCCCAAGGGGAAATAGGAGCGGTAATATTTGTCGCCATGGTACCTATATCTTCCATGTTGACTGTACGACAGACAGACGTAGAGGTGGCTACCCAACTATGTATAGGTAATAAGTACTACCCTATTACCTATTCCCATCTTTGCGACGCATTCACCGATACGACACGTTTCATGGCTGTTAGTCATAGCATTCACCTTTCACGTCGAATGCCCCCGAGAATGTTTCAGGTTAAACTAAAATGTCAGCTATTAATGTAAGTGACTGTACTCCCAGTGGACGAGGACGTTTATATATATTGACGTTGGATATGAGTTGAAAATGGCTTTTTGACAGACTCCAAAAGTTGGAGGTGCACAAATCGACGGTTTGTTACTTTTTTTTTGTATGTCAGTTACACGAATTTTCCGTTATTTGGAAGATAAGAATGCGGATATTGACTACCTACTTAATTGGAATAATAATTTGCCTGCTTTTTTGGCACAGTGACCACGGCTACGTCTCGGCGCTCACCTATTCGGGTTTGTTCCCCACTCTGGACAAAACTACTTGTGAGATTCAAATTTATATTATATATAATATGCTTAGATTTTCTACTAAAAGTGTTAAGGTACAAATTAGCACACCTTTGATCATTACCCTTGATCGTTGTTTTTATGACAATAATATTACTTGTTCTTGTCAAATGGCTTTGGCGCTGGTTGCTGAGTCAGTTATTTTATATTTCTAGATGGTCTAAGCCCTCGCTGTTCGCTGTTAAAGCTGCATGCTTCCTATCCTAAATCTGAACGTGATATCTATACATATAATAAAATCGTAGGAAAGTCAAAACTGTACATTGAATATTTTTTTTAAAGGATACTTGGGGCGTGTTCTACAATTGATATCGAAGCCAAAAATATAGTTTTTAGAATTTTTGTCTGTTTGTCTGTGTGTATGTCCGGGCTAAACTCAAAAAGTACTGCATGGATTTACTTCAAATTTTGCGTGAATACTACTGAGAGGTCGGGTCAACATAATTATAAGCTACATATTATCACGCTATCACCTACGGGGGAGGAACTGTGATAATTTATAAAATTTAACGCCGTAAAACCGCGGGGCACAGCTAGTACATAATATTTATTTACAAAGTCGTATTCATATATATTTTAATCAGTATTACAACATTTTTTTTAACATGTACATCTTTGACACCACCGTTCAAAGCTTGACGTGACAGGTAGTGAGAAAGATTGCCAAAAATCTCAGTAGGAATCGTTATTTAGGGTTCCGTAGCCAAATAGCAAAAACGGAACCCTTATAGATTCGTTATGTCTGTCTGTTTGTCTGTCCGTATGTCACAGCCACTTATTTCCGAAACTATAAGAGCTGTACTGTTGAAACTTGGTACGTAGATGTATTATGTGAACCGTATTAACATTTTCACAAAAATAGAAAAAGAACAATAATTTTGGGGGTTCCCCATACATAGAATTAAACTCAAAAAAAAAGTGTAGGCTTTAATTTTTGTTTTCTAATGTCATTGGGAAGTTTCTTGTAGAGACTTATACACTGCCCCATAAAACAGTTCCTGATTTGGAGACGAGTAGCATATACAACAAGAGTATATTTACTTCGAGTATTTACGTTGTGAATTTCTCAGATCCTATAAAATTTTGGGACAACTAAACAAATTGCCATTTGATCCCCAACTAAGCAGATCCTGTACTTTCGCAACCACATACATACATATTATATACAAATGAATATTTTAATTATATCCGTAGGCATCTGATCGAAAACAATGTACGGATTAATAATAGCAACTGTCATGAGAATCGTGCGCCAATTTAATATACCAAGATGTCTGTCAGTCTGTCTGTCGTGACACTAGACACCCTTTAAATGTGCTGTGGTAATGCGAATCATCATATATGTATATAAATTTGATTTACGTTTAATTTGGTTACAGGAAAATGTAATTAGTCGGCGTTTGAACTCAAAGTTTACTTATATGAATGAAAGGAAATATTTTAAGTAGGAATGTTTCTTCGAGTTTAAACTTATGTAGTATTTAGATAGCTGGCTCAGGAGGTGGCTCGCATATCGCATATGTATGTACGCATGTATGACTATGGATTTGGGTAGGTGAGGATTCTCTCTGATGACGTTCTCGATAGGTTTTGTTGCTTTGTGGTTGAATGATTGGTTGGGTCCTGAGTTGCTCTCTGTGGGTATGCTGTTTGCTGTAGAAACTACAAATCTCATAAGTCTACCACGCTACAAAATTGATAATAATATAGTATATATTAAATACTTTATAATTTAATGAATATTTTTGATTGTATATTTATTGTTTTTAGTTTGTGTTTTTAAATTTATTGGCTTTTCTTTATATTTCGATCATTTTGTAATTAGTTGTTTAAGAGATGTAAACACGGGAGCTACAATTGCCAACAAAACTGTTCTGCAGTTTGGTACATGTACCAAATTTGTTGTTAAAGATTTGAATGTACCTACTGTAAATAAACTTTATTTTTTTTTTCGCTACATTTACTACCGTAGTGCCCTCGTGGTTCGGTTTCAATC
Source organism: Pseudoips prasinana (assembly GCA_951640165.1). Classification (NCBI taxonomy): domain Eukaryota; kingdom Metazoa; phylum Arthropoda; class Insecta; order Lepidoptera; family Nolidae; genus Pseudoips; species Pseudoips prasinana. Next base: position 33,520,200 of record OX621243.1, on the reverse strand, counting down.
TCCACAATAATATTATGTGTGTCCCCACTGTACGATTGTTGTCACAGCGAAATAACGCCATTGACATGCATGTTACCGCGAACGATTTTTACTGCGGTGTACACAAGGCCAAGCTATATTTTCCAGTATAAGCTGATCTCGCGTTGTATAGGATTTCCATACAATGAGAGGTCAGCTTACATTGGAAATTTATAGCTTGATATGTAGCCGTTTATTTTACTGCAAACCTTCTGTACTGCGTGCGATGTATGTTATGATGACGATAGTAAGTCACTGCAACGCACATTATCTAAAAAGTCCTTTAATGACATTATTTAAAAACGACGTCATTGCAATGTATTTATTTGCAAAATTTATGGAGATAGGTACTCTGAGGAATGTTAGGTACTTCAAAATAGAAATATTATGGTACGCCTCATATCTACTTATGTTTCAACAACCTCTTACACATGATTGGTCTCAAATGGTTTAATTAGTATAAGTGTTTAATTTATTTATTGTAATGCAAAATTGTAATGCTGTGGTTGTCTTATAATCAGTGTTACAGCACTATTATTGTCAAGTACCTAAATACGTGTTCTTATAATTACATAAGTGTTTCTAACGGTGATAATAGATATGCTCTAAAATCACCAGATATCACACTAACATCATAAAGGCGAAAGCTTGTGAGTGTGTATGTTTGTTACTTCTTCACGGCTAAAGGGCTGCAGCGATTTTAATAAAATTTGGTATGGAGCTAGCTGACACCCTGGATTGATTGATTGACATTGGCTTTTATTTATGAAGTTTAAAGCGGGTAAAACCACGGGGCACGGCTAGTATCAGATAAAGGAAAAAAGACGCAAATATATTTATCGAGAATAACTTCTCGATAAATAAATATATAATGTATCATCTAATTATTTCCTTTTATTCTTGTCGGAATATAGTTACGATTTATTGATATAATTGTCAGCTCAGCTCCAGATCTAACGAGTGTGTAGTTACCATCAACTTAACACGAAAAATGTACAGTAGTTAAATTATTCAGATAAAGACAGTGTAAAATTTTTACAGATGTATTTATAGGTACTACATTCATGAAAAAATCGTCAAAAATATACTAAACTAAACACAATTAAAGAAAAAAATATCTTAAATCTGAACCTGGCTTAACAGTCGGAGTCAGTAAGCACTAGACTAATAGGCCAGATATTTTCAAACAAAAATGTTTTAAGCGAAACAAAGGCATCTGCATAATCAAATATTTAGCTTGACAATTGAAGACATATTCTAAAGACCCAACAACACTGCCATCTATCACGGTGTGCAAGAATTAGAATCATCCGTCTTCCCATACTTCCTGAGGGATACCTTTAGTTCTTACATATTCCGCTAGATAACGCTACGTACATGTTCAAGCTTAAAAGAAGCTACTGTTGCAGCGGTAAGGTTTTATGAAGTAAGGTTGGTATTATGTAAATAATTAAAACTAAGTATTTGATTTCTTTAGTAATTTATTATTATTATTCCATTGACCAAAAGAAACTCCTAAGAATATTTTTTGTTTAAAATATCTTAAGTGCTAAGCTTCAGAATAAATATAATACATAAAAAACATCCCAAATAAATACAAATATATTTTAATATCAGTACATGTACCTACATGATGTTAATTTTTTACAGAAACAATTTCGGTTGTTAATTTTTTTCCGGAACAATTTCGGTTGTGATTTTTTTTTCCGGAACTGACTTCCGTGTCCTTCTTATAGAACAATATTTAACAATATTAATGCGATAGTTGCACAGTAACCGTCTTCATGCATCTTTACACCAGGAACCGACTGGAGTGAAGTATTGAAAACTAAAGGCCTGTAGCAGGAGTATTACTTAGCTCTGAATCATATATTTTTTCCTCACGATGTTTCCTTCACCGTTTTAAGTACGAGATAGTAAATTTAAGTCAGTGATACGCGCCGTTTGAACTCGGGACTTAACAGCCTCGTATGTAATATACAAGGTGTATTTTATTTATTTAAACTTTATGCACATATATATAGGCGGACTTAATGCCTAAGGCATTTTCTCCCAGTCAACCTTAAGGTGGTGGAGAGATAATTAGATAGGTGCATTAGGTACAGATATAGGAGATTGATATAAGATACGGTGTATCAAAAATAACGGACGTAAGTTTAGGAGATGATGAGACAAACTTAACAATTCAGTTAAAGGAAACCAGTGATAAAAATGTATTTGTTTTTAGGATTCCGTATAAAATGCATAATTATATTTTTTTCATAATTATTGCTGACAATTGTCCACTCCTGGACACAGGCATCCTCCAAAGGAAGGGAAAGTTTTGCCGTAGTCACCACGCTTAGCATGCGAGTTGGCGACCGCACTTAGGAGGTAGCTATCTATCTGGGGTATTCTTTAGTCGTCTTTTACGACACCCACTGGAAGATATGGGGTGTTCACGTTATTCTTTCTGGGCCGGGACCCACACGGCTACATATAAATGCATCAGCTGATCGTTATTCTTGTATATAATTATTTTTTCCTGTGCAGGTATTCTGCATAATTGATCTGATACACATAGTTAACGGAAGTCTCAAAAGCAAATTAGGCTCCTTAAGTTCATCATGTCAATCGAAAGATGTTCATAGCTGGACAAAGGCCTCCCCAAAAGATTTCCATAATGGAGTTATGTGCATCATTTGGAGGGATATGTCATAATCGCGACGCCAGCCAGACGGGTTGGCGATCGCAGTGATGGTCATAGTACACAGAGTGATATGTCCATGTCCACAGATACTCGTATGTCCTGGGGTTGACTTTTTCGCCTCCCAAGGGATGTAGTAGGATAGTGATATTCCGTGCCGTCAACCACATATCAAAGCAAGCTCTTTAGTTACATCCACTATGTATGGATCTAGCTGAGTAGAAATAGTAATAAAACTTCTTGTGGACTGTTTAAACTGGTATATTGAAATCACTTGAACATTATAATATTTTGGAACATTAGCATTTAATTGGCGAGAACCATTGGCACTGGTGGATTAGAGTGGAACGGACACCCACATCTTTTTTTGGAACGAAGTTCCTTATCGCGCGTTGTGAAAGGGGGCTAGACGGAAAAAAATCTTACGAAAAGTTGTCACGACACTTTTTGCAGCTGTGCGGCGTGCGCATGTTTCTCTGTCTGTCTCTCTCTCTCTCTCTTTCTTATAGAAAGCAAGCCAGATATTTTCATTTCTATTTCGCATTCAACAGTGTGGTGTCGCGACGATTATTTTTGTTGAGTGTATACAGGTTTTTTGTACATAATAAATAATAATAAATAACTACGTTCCATCCGGGTGTCCCTTGACACCTCTCAAGTTTTTTTATTCTGAACGGGTTTGCGTTTGACCGCGATCTCACCTGATGGTAAGTGAAGATGTGGTTGAAGATGGACTGCGCGTACCCATGAGATGCCTGTTTACTCTAGCCTTGAATAAACCCATGTTGTATGAGCCTGGAAACACGTCGATCGGGAGAGTGTACCACTGCTTAGCAGTACGTATGATTAAGGAGGAAGCAAAGCGCTTCGTACGGCATAATGGGATGTCAACAACAAAGCGGTGAAAACCCTTCCGACGCCTAGTAGTCCGATGAAAAAAGGGGGACGGAGGGATACGTTCATGGAGGTCTTGAGCGCCGCCTGCGCAGCCACACCTCTCTCAGGACCAGTTTCGTGTGCTAACACACTATTTATGTTACACCTCGTAAATTACCTATGCACAATAGGAAGCTAGTATAAAATTTGTGTTACAAGTCTGTCGTCAGAAACAGATTCAGGAAGCACGACTATTTCCCAGAACTGAAGACCGAATCACTGATCAATTGACCACCAGCGTAACCATTGGTATTCGACTCACACTCGCTCGTGAGTCGGCACCGCACGTGTCAAAGCTTTGACAGTGCCGTTACTGTCACGGCGAGCCGACATGAATATTAACCAGATGGCGGGGGGATAATGATAACCGATGCATTATAGATAAGCGGGTTTTTTGACGTGTTTTTGACTTCATACAGGAATTGGGTCAGATGTTTGTCATTGGGGTGCGTAGCTTTTGTTTGGGGCCCGGGAATAATTAACAAGTACCTTAATTAAGGTCATTGGATACTGGATAGTTTGAATGTGTTCAAAACACAATTTTCGTTTTGTACAGACGCCAGCACATTAAGCTACTCCAATCCGTCAAATTTTCCCAATTGAAAGTGAACGTAATAATTGTGATAAAGTTGAAAATCTATAAAAGAAATTTCACACATTGGGGTAGCTGTATGTGCTGGCGTCTGTACCAAGACAGGCGAGATATATAAACAATACTTGAAAAAAAAACATTGAAAAGTTTTGCAATACTTAAGATTTAAAGGAAAAACGAAAAGATGAAGCTTAAATACTATAAAACTACCTACTTGCCAGCAAATTGAAAATTTATTTTACTACTTTTCCGTTGTTGGAATTTTAAATTCGTGTAGCCGATTTTAATCCTATGATTTTTAACTTACTTCATGGAAGGACACGATTTCTTCGTTGCTTGAGCACCGATTTTTTTTTAGGATTCCGTACCCACAGGGATATCCAAACGGGATCCTATTACTAAGACTTCACTGTCCATCTATCTGGCTTTCACCAGGATGTAACTCAGGAACCGTGATAGCTAGACAGTTGAAATTTTCACAGATGATGCATTTCTGTTGCCGATATAACAACAAATACTTAAAAACAATATAATTAAAAATTATAACAATAAGGAATAGGCTCGCTTTTTGAACGTTGCCATGTCATACCGGATTGAAAATACCTCCGTAGTTAATTCTTTGCACACAGTGGCAAAGTGCAGGAAAACATTAAGTAAAGATTATTTAAACTTTTTTTTACAAAAAAAGGAAAAGATATAAAAAAAGATAAAAATATGGTTTTTTAAACAGTAATTTAAGGTCTTCAGCGTCACCGTAGCCTAGTTGGTAGTGCTCCTGCCTACGAAGCTGGTGGTCCTCTGTTCGAATCCCGGTAAGTGCAAATATTTGTGTGATGAGCACGAATATTTGTTTCTGAGTCATAGATGTTTTCTATGTATTTAAGTATGTATCTATCTATATAAGTATGTATATCGTCGCCTGGCTTTGCTTAGTTTGGGGCTAGGATGACTTGTGTGACATTGTCCCTAGATATAATTATTATTACTTTACAATGTGCATAAGTGTAAAATAAAAACAATACTGCCTCCTGGTCGAATTTCGCCCATAGCGGTCAGTTGCAAGTTAACCATAGGTGCGCTTCGAGGGATAAAAAGTTAATATTTTTAATTGTTATCGGGAGCGCTACCAAAAGGTGCGCTGCGAGGAATAAAAAACCTATTTAGGGCCTCATTAGGTGCGCCTTAAAATAGTAGCGCTTCGAAGAATACCTCTGAAATAACCCGTCACAATATACCTACTTACTTATGTAAACATTATATTCTTAAGCTTAATAAAAATAAATCTTAATTTGGAAACATTCGCATGTAACTGTGTAATTACTAAGCTAGAATCATAGAATGTGCCTGCTATCCCGTAGTATATGTTTTAAAGAGAATGACAAATTATAACCTTACAGGATGCACCGTATCTTAATTGGCGAAGCATATTATATCTTGGCCAATCTGTAATAGAAGACTTAAAAGATAATTCCGATATGGTAAGGGAGCGCAAGAGAAATATAGTCACTCGGAGGTTTATAGGTACCTAAGTACAGGTAAAAATCACACTTTTCAAGGCTTATTTTGTTAAACAATCACAATATTATGAAATCAAATACTTAATTGAATCTAGTTTTGTTTTCTGAGTTTATTAGTTTTCTGAGTATGATTTGTTTCCAATCATACTCAGAAAACTAATAAACTCAGAAAACAAAACTAGATTCAATTAAGTATTTGATTTCATAATAACATACAAATATAATTAAAAATGATTACATTGATTATATATACCATACATGTTATATATACCATACCTGCTGTGTGGTGACGGCGACAAATATCAGAATCAGAATATCATCACCCCATCTCATCCCGTGGGGGGCGTAGAAGTCGACCCGAGGGAATATCTACCTGAGGAAGGGCAGCAGCTTCCTTCTGATTACTATGACTATCTTACTGCGATCGCCAACCCGCCTGCCAAGCGTGGCGATTATGGCCTATCCCCTCAAGACGATTCTTGAGGGAGGCTTGTCCAGCAGTGGACATATTTAGCTGTAATGATGATATACCATACAACAATACCACAAAAAGACATCTGTTCCAGTGTTAATATTATACTTATTGGAACGTAGTTCTTTATCGCGCGTTGTGAAAGGGGGCTAGACGGAAAAAAATCTTACGAAAAGTTGTCACGACACTTTTTGCAGCTGTGCGGCGTGCGCATGTTTCTCTGTCTCTCTCTCTCTCCCTCTCTTATAGAAAGCAAGCCAGATATTTTCATTTCTTTATATGAATATTTTTGTTGTGTGTATACAGGTTTTTTGTACATAATAAATAATAAGAAATAACTTCGTTCCATCTGGGTGTCCCTTGACACTTCTCAAGTTTTTTTATCGTATGGCTAGTGGTTACCCTAGTATCAGAGTTGTTCAAGCCACACAGCAGGCCTCTGACATGGCTTATCGACTGTTGCCTTAATGGCTACAACTGGGACCGTCAGCTTTACGTGCCTTCTGAAACACGGAGACGCTCAGAAATTAAACCACTTGGGCGGTCACCCATCTATGAACTGACAGCGAGCCTAGTCGCTTAACCACGACAATCTCTTACGGACCGATGAGACCATCTGGCTATGAGCATCTCAATATTGTGATCGAAAGTTTTACGAATAAACATTATTATTTACGATTTTTAAGTATTCTCTGTTAACAAATTAAATTAAAGAAATTAAAAAAAAATCTGTTCAAAAACATTGAAAGTAAAAATTACTGCATCTGAGTTTTCTAAGAATATTATGTCTCTATTTTCTAAGATTTCTAAAGAATCAGTTTCAACGTCAATTATACCTTTTTTTTAATATTGCCACTTTTATTAAAAGTAACCTGTTGTTCGTATTTAGGTCATCCCTTCAATCGTTTCCAAATAGTTTAACCTAATCACCATAATATGTTTCAATCAAAATACAAGATACAAGACCTTTGTCAAATTATAGGAATCTGCTTTGATCCGCAAATTCTCTTTGTCAAATTTATTGAGGCTAATCAAGTTTTCAATCGTGAATCTACGGCGAAAGAATACTTAATATTCCACCAGCTCTGACGGGTTCAGTCTGAAGAGGGTTTGAATTTGGAAGGATAAATCAGTATAAATCTGCATAGGATTTTCGTGGACGTAGTATAAATTTAGCGTATTATAATTTATAATAGATTTTAGCTAGGCAACTGAGCGATAAAAATAGCTACTCAACTGCTCTGAATGGGTTGAATGTGTTCAAAATACATTTTTCTTTGTCTACAAAAGTCAACAAGATTATACTTCTTCCTAGCGTTTCGATGGCAAACTCATAAAATTTTTGTGGCCCAGAACGTGGCCCACACTGATTGCCTTGCTTGGGGCATTCTTAAGATCCTGCCATGAACATGTGGCAGTGCAGGCTGGGCATGATATTAGGTGGGGCATGGATTGGACCGATGTTCCACAAATACAGTCCATTTTGGGATTGCTCGACAGTTCCCACCCAGACATGTTTTCTTTGCCCACGAATCTATTTTTTTAATCTAGTTTAAAAAAAAATGCGAATAATAGAAAAGTTATGCAATACATTTGCACGACATTTAGTAAGTTTAGATTTTTAATGAACACGCTTTGGACCACACGACTGAAGTAAAACTTATAAATACGAAACGTAACTGGCTATGAGAGAAAGAAAAAAAGAAAATGTGTAGTCGCACCTCTCTCGCTCTTGTCCCTACAGTAATATACGAAATGTTACGATCTCTCTTTCTATCTTCACTAACTTAAGACCAATCATTACGCTCTTGTCACGCAATCACCAGCTTACTACCCAAGTTAAGGGGTTAAGGGTGCGTAAAGAAGTTTAAGTTGTCGTCAAGTCAGTTGTAATGATACTACATTACAACAGTGCCTCTAGCACGAGTTCCTGCAGTTTACTTACTCGATCACACGTACAGTTTCTCCCATACATTGAGCACCAGCGCCTCTCGCGGAAACTATTAAGAACTTAAACTCTGGTGCTCAATGTATGGGACGAAACTGTACGTGTGATCGAGTAAGTAAACTGCAGGAACTCGTGCTAGAGGCACTGACGTGAGGAGAACTAGAATTTCTTAAGTAATAATAATAAAATCGACAAGATCTAGGTTTTGGATTCTCCTATTTTGTCCTCCAAAACTGAATAGGATAATATTTTTGTTGCAGGATTCAAAATAAGTTGATAAGAAAATAGAGGCTAGGCCAGCCGTTTTACATTTTGTGGAACAAAGAATAATAAAAAAGCTAGTTTTAGTGGTCGCCATATTTGTTCTTTTATATTGTTCACTTTCCCGTTACACATTCTTTCTTGTGTTATTTTTTAACAATTTTACTAATTTAAGTATTAGCTTTATATATAACGAAATATGTAGACACGCGGTAGCATGTCAAGCTATTGCTATCTGTTACCATTCTATAAGCATGCGTTACATGTACCTAATGTACCATCAAACAATTTTGTCATATAATAACGAAATACCTCGGTGCTCTATCCAACCATTCCATTTAATTCATTATAATGGCTTATTTGGTTGCGTTCATAAATTATCGCTATATTTGTCTCATCGTTACAGCTAAATAAGTCCACTGCTGGACAAGCCTCCCTCAAGAATCGTCTTGGGGGATATGCCATAATCGCCACGCTTATCAGGCGGGTTGGCGATCGCAGTAAGATGGTCATAGTAATCAGAAGGAAGCTGCTGCCCGTCCTCTGGTAGATATTTCCTCGGGTCGACTTCTACGCCCCCCACGGGACGAGATGGGGGGATGATATTCTGATTCTGATATTTGTCTCCGTCACCACACACAGCACTACATGCCAATTATTTTCGCTGGTTTGGAATAGGTTTCTTTATTGATTTTTGGAGAGTCATGACTTTCCAAAAAACGGGTGGCCATAGATGTTGTAATTTTTTTTTAATCTTGGTCTAAGCTTAATATCTATGCTATGAGAAAAGGATAGGTAGGAATGGCTATTAATTGCTTTTGTCCATACATTTAGGAGATGGCTCTCAGACTTTATTGCAGCTAGACATACTATACGTAACAGCAGTTTATTCAATAAATATGTGTGTATATATTTCTACATTTGCTTCATGAAAATAATCTTTTACGGATTATTAAAAGGATAAGGTCAACAAAAAAATATTATTTGAGTTTTTCTTGTGGTATTGTATGGCTTACAAGGTATTATATTTGGGATATAAATTAATACGCTTACTTCTGGCTTTTAGGATAACATCAACGTAATAAATTTTCTTTGACCGAATGATTCGTTCGTAACATACCTTTGAAATCATAGGTGTTATGCGACTTCTGTATTGGAGTGGTGTAAGCCAGGAGCCCTAGTGTAAAACCGTCCGATCGGGCTTTATTGCCGGAATGCCGTCGGTCCGATTTGCGTACCGAATGATCTTCGTATCAAATGTAAGGATGATCTTGTTAGGGTTAACAAGATCATCCTTTCCCCGGGACATGCCTGAGCTTCACCGCTCAGTGTCATTTCATTGTGTGCCACTGCCGATCCTGGCTTACAGGAGTTGCAGTGGTGGGTAAGAGTTAGGGACTAGTCCCGTTATAAAAAAAAAGATCATCCTTACATTTTACTTTACTTACGCTACCTGTATCCACCGCTAGACCGGTGGATACAGGTAGCGTAAGTATAACAGGGCCACCCCATTCCACCCCGTTAGTGTATTAAAAGGCGACTAACGGATACACACAGGTCGCCGCGCAGCAGCGCCTTCTGTGAACTAGCTGCGACGTAACTGCGGGCACCAGCTTGCACTCCAAGCGCGACGACTACAGCAAACCTCTCCAAATGGTTATAAAACCTTTTGGGGAGGCCTATGTCCAGCAGTGGATGATATCAAGCTGATTATGACACTGAAAACAATTTATTAACAGTTATAGTAAAATACATGCAAAATAACGATAGCAATACAACATCGAAAAGTAGCAATTATTTCGTAGGTATCTGTAGTAATAAAATCGAGTGTGCTTTAGACCACACGACTGAAGTAAAACTTAGATATATGTATCGTATTTGGTTATGAGAGAAAAGAAAAAGAAATGTTGTGCTCATATCTCTCTCTTGCCCTACAGTAATACACGAAACGTAATCTCTCCCTTTCTATCTTCACATACTTATAACTTCCTCTCAACTGCCTTTCACCATGCCTTATCACACTGTGTGAATGGTACAACCGGAAGGGGAAGACCTCGTAGAACATTCTCTGATCAAATTGGAGACGTACTTAGGAAAGGTCAGGTCAGAAGTAGCCTAAACCGGCGAGCATGTATGAAGAATATAATGTCAGTAAACGAAGCGAAAGAGGTGTGCAAGGATCGTGACAAATGGAAGTCCGTTGTCTCTGCCTACCCCTCTGGGAGACAGGCGTGAGTCTATGTATGTATGTATGTTATCACACTTTTCGTAACGATTTCATGCATTCACCAGCTTACTCCCCAAATCAAGCTTGCGTAAAGAAGTATTACTTCAATAAATATGTTTGTACTTAACCTTTCACAAGCTAGCAAAATGTCATGAATATAAAGAACTATAGATAAGTAATGGATGGAATTATTTTGCGGAAATCCATAACAATCAAAATACAAAATTAATATGTAGTGTTAATTCCGCTAATTGTCAGTTGTTCCGCTAATTGTCAGTTTAATCATGCTGGGATGCAATTTGCACCGCCCTCCCGCTCGCAAAAATGTGCACATGCAAGAAGGTCAACATAAAAAAGCAAATTACATGCGCCAGTACGAAACCCAAAACGTGTTTCAGTCCTCCACGGACCATTCTCAAGGGCTGCTAACTCGTCGAGTGCTCGAAAGAGACATCTCAGAGTCTCTTTCGCATCGTACTGGCGCATGTAATTTGCTTTTTTATATTGTCCTTCTTGCATGTGCACATTTTTGCGGGCGGGAGGGCGGTGCAAATTGCATCCCGGCATGATTAAACTGACAATTAGCGGAATTAACACTACATATTAATTTTGTATTTTGATAAAGAACTATGGCAACCCACTACAAGACTCACACAAGCATCTGGATAATATGAAAATCTCTGATGGAAATTCTAGAAAATCTGCATTAAGAATCTAGACACTTCAAAGACAATCGCTTTCATAAAATAATAACTGAAAACCTAAAAAGTTAAGCAACAAAGGTGCGAGATAAGCTAGCCAGGTTATTTTAATGTGATTGGCGTACCGCCACCCTGTCTCGACGCGTCACTGCATTATTAATGCATCTCTCGTATCACACACGGGTGGTAAGTGTGGATGACATTTGTTGGAAAGAAGGAGGAAATACATTTGTGAGATTATTTAAAAGCTCTCGGAGTTAGAGTTAAAAACTGTAGCTAATGTAACACTGCGTCACGTGCGAATGTATTAATGTCGTACATTATATTATGTACGACAGGTAGCTGTATGTATGTAACAAACAAACATACATACAGCTACACTCACAAACTTTAGCATTTATAATATTATTAGAATGTGTACCTGTAGCGGTTTTGGCAGTGCACGCCGGAATAGCTCGCAAATGGTAGATTTTTTCCCACTTACTTGACACTAAATCGTCATATTTTGGACAATTCACACAATATCTTTATAAATTGTAGCCTATGTGTTAGCTATATTGTATAAGCTATATTATTGTTAGGTTTCATTAAAATTTATTCAGTAGTTTTTACGTGAAAGAGTAACAAACATCCATCCATACTTACAACCTTTCGCGTTTATAATATTAGTAGGATTAACGTCTACCCACTCACATATAGGTATGTCATTCAAGTACAGTACACTGTTTTCTTAGCTAAAACTTTGCAAGGCATAAATGTGATAAAAAAAACGATCACTTTTATAGAATTTAATATATTATAAATTTTATGAAATGAGCAAGAGACACAGTAGAACAAATTTAAATTAGAAAATTTTAAATGATTTTCAAAACGAGTTAATTTAGCGAAATTTCTTTAACCAGGCGTTAATATCCTCAATTTCAAATAGAATATGCAAATATTTAAGCCTATATGAGTACACTAAAGCAGGTAAAATCCTGCGACTTCCTTGAGCTTAATCTTTGGTGACTGTACTTATTTCTGGATAAAACCTAACCTAACCACCAGATGATCGACTGATTCGATAAGACAACAAAAGTAAAATACTCGAATTATAATGTTAGTTACGACAGAAACACTAAATAAATACGTACTCAATAAAAGAGAAATAAATTACTTATTTGTCGGAAACTATGTTGAATTATGTTTACTGTTTTTGTAAATTACTAAAGCCATACAATGGCCGTGGTCGGATAGCTACAAGGTATCAGCATCACGGGGTGCTTAACTACTGAAATCCATTAGAAAGTGGACTCAGCGACGTCCATAGTCCGTGAAGCAGTGGAAGGGTAACTGTCTACGTCATGTTAAACAAAATTAAAAAAAAACAGCGGCGTCCCGACGAGTGAGTCGACAATCCCACCTATGCTTGTGCCTCTACGTCAGGCGTGAACACAACTTTGAGCAAATCGTCTCTGAAGCCCTGGCGCTTTATTGTAGCAGAGCGTGTGCTCCTCCCCGGCGTTATGATGCCCGCGCTCACAGTGTTTCATACGCGTCGCGTCCATGTCCAATCAATGCCCCACCGCAGTAATGTCCGCATGCTATGTGATTATATAATCTATCGTTAGATAGATATAGCATTAAAGCGCGACCGTCGTTATAAACACAAGGTCCGCCATAATAATAACATTTAATTCGGACCTTAATATAGATAGAACCATTCAGACAGTACGAAGTAAAAATTAAGCTAAAAATTAAAATTTTGATAATTAAACCTCCACATGATCCTTGACAATAACTTAATTTAAGTTAGCTAAATATCGTAACTATTATAAAATAAATCTTATTGTAAATTATTTCCTACAAAACGTGTACCTAAAAATCTATATGTACCTAGAAATAATTAGAAATTAATTATATATTACTACGAACATGTTCTGACAATTTACAAGCGCTTTTTTAAAGTCTAATTGAATAAAAACCTTTTTTATTTTATTTTAATCATGAATGATGGTATCTACATTAAGTTACTTACTTATCGTATGTGCTGTGGTTACCGTAGTGTCCGAGTTGTTCAAGCCGCCCAGTAGGCCACTGGCATGGCTTAACTTCAACCGTGTCCAACAGCTTAGCGTGCCGTCCAAAGCACAGATGCGCTCAGAAATTAAACCATTTTGGCGGTCATCCGTCTTGGGACTGACCGCAAGCGTAGTAGCTTAACCTCGCCGATCACTTAGGAATGGTGGAGCATCTAGCTATGAGTTATTAATTAATAATATATACGACTTTAAGCAATCGTGAAAGGCTTTTCTTTCATTCCGAAGTAAATCAAATTACACCAAAAATCCAATTTGTTTTCCAAGCTTAGTGCTTCTATATCACGGCGAGCTTCGCAACTAATTATTTCGCTGCATTTAGGAATTCCCTTTGCTTCGTCAAAGTCGGCGAAAATATTGAAATAACTCCTATCCAACGGAGCATTGTTGTTTATATTAAAATGATAATTTCTTTTGTTGTACCTAAAGGATGAGCTTTTTGCCTAGAAGGAATTTCGTCTAGGATTGAGAATACATAATTAATTTTATGACGCTAGGTGGAACTTGTATGAATCATTTGTTACTTGGAGAGTTAATTTATTATGTAAAAGTAATTATTCTTTATTTTCTCGCTTCTATTTTATTTTGTTGTTGATGGTTCAAGGTGACTAGAAAGTCTTAGGATCAAATAGAATATGTAATGTAGTATATTGGATCGATTTAGAAGCCTAGTAGTCGGGATCTAAAGAACTCGGGAGGCCAAGTTAGAGGCCTCCCAGGGTACGTGGCCCGAACTTGGGTTGTGCCCCAAAAGCGGGGCCCTGAAGCAGCACACCCGCGTTAAAAGTGCACCTGTGTTTGCTCAAACGCTCACCTCTATTGCCTGGTGATGCAGTGAAAGCCTCCTTTTTTAGTGTCTGCGGGTGGGTATGTCAGACTCGCACTGACTTACCTACCCGCAGACACTTTTTACGGAGGGCATGCGTATGTATTCCCGCTGCCTTATCAAAAGGAGGCTTTCACTACATCACCAGGCAATAGATGTGAGCGTTTGAGCAAACACAAGTGCACTTTCTATACTCACACTCCTATAATCTTATGGATATCCGACTCAACTATAGGAGCAGGTCCGACAGCCTTACGTGTTCCCCGAGGCATGGATGTCTAATGCTACAACTTCCAGACTTTTGGCTAATTCCACTTTTTGCCCCGACCAGAGTTTCAAACAAAATTAACTACAGTTGGACATGGAACAGGTAGCTCAAGGGCTACCTGTACCAGTAAATAGGTATCCACGATAATATAAAATGCATGAGCTGTATAGCAAGTTTGTAGCTGATGTGATATCCAATTCTAGGAATTAATGTTTTACGTGCTGTTCGTACAATGTAGATACCAAGATTTGAAGTTTCAGTACCTAGGTCATTAGGTTATGTAAACTTAATTATTGTTATTTGATACATAACTAGTACGATCGCGGTAGAATGGAAGCCTCAAGGGAGTAGGCTGAGATGGCACGGACAAATAAAAAGAAGATCAGACTTCAGTCCGGACTTACTCCCTTGAACTTGAACATGGTACCGCGTAGCCCATTTAAACGCAGATAATGAGGTTTTGGGTTCAAATCTCGGGTTAGGACATGACATTTTATATGTACTTGCAAAAGTATTAGTCCTTATTATTATTGTCTTTATTACATGTTCTGTTTTCTCTTCTCTTAACTAATAGTATAAATAGAAAAGATTTCGTTTATATTTTCTGTTATATTAAAACTCAAAAACTACTTAACTAATTTTGAAAATTCTTTAACTTATAAATATCTTAGTACATATTTATAAGTTATAGAATTTTTAAAATCAGTTTCAGTCAGAGTAGCATGGTTTATACATATATAATGTTTCCAATAATATTGGAAAACTCTATGATAATTACCATAATTGAACCAATAAAGTTTTAATTTATATTTTGATCTATCTACATGCGTGACTCCGGGCCCACTTTGGGATGGCCGTGTGTGAATAATATCCCAGCATTATTCACACACGGCCATATTCTGATCCCAAACTAAGCCGAGCTTGTAGTATAGAAACCACATAAATGATATACTACATATACTACTTCTCTTTTGTAACTACATACTTATATAGATAATTACAATCAGACTCAGGACAAACAGACATGTTCATGCACACAAATATCTGTCCTGGGTGGGAATCGAACCCACGACCTCCGGCGTGAAAGGCAAGTTCACTAGTTAAGGCATATTAAAGTGCACTGCATTTTCGCTATATGTGAGTACTGAAACGCTTATTGTGTCATATTTTATCTCCTGCAGTACATACTTCAGAAGGAAAGAGTTATTATTGTGCCCTGCTCTCAGATAAATGGTAGCCACCTGGTATATCCATTATGCATTTCTGTTCAATTTTAAGCTGCTATACTGCAGCTGCTATTTGTAACTTAAAAGAAACGTTGTGTTTGCCGGAAAATTTAGACACAAATCTTCTGCTTGATTTACAATGGAGCATGTTTTCGAACTGTGGATCAGTGGCTTGCATACACTTAATTTTAAGGGAGTGAGAACGGACAAATTAGTTTTTAGGGTTCCGTAGCTAAATGGCAAAAAACGGAACCCTTATAGATTCGTCATGTCTGTCTGTCTGTCCGTCCGTATGTCACAGCCACTTTTTTCCGAAACTATAAGAGCTGTACTGTTGAACTTTGGTAAGTAGATGTATTCTGTGACTTCCCCCCCTGTAACTTCTAAAATAAGAAAATGATCAAACTGAAAACAAATTATGATGTACATTATCATGTAAACTAAGAACGAAAATTGGTTTGAACGAGATCTAGTTAGTAGTTTTTTTTAATGCGTTATAAATCGTAAACCGCAATTTACCTTTCATTTAATCAACTGACATACTTGCTACTGCGGAACCCTTCATGGGCGGGTCCGACTCGCACTTGGCCGGTTTTTATCCACTGGTTTCGATACAATACCATAAAGTTCACATTTTTAAAAATATAAAAGATATACAAATATTGGTAGTAACTTAGAAGCTTAATTGTTTATGAGACTGAACAAAGTACACAATATAAAAAGTTAAGTTGATGACTTATGACTGCTGTACAAAGGCCTCCCCAAAAGATTTCCACAATGATATCCTGGGACATTAATAATATCTAGAGACAATGTCACACAGATCATCCTAGCCCCAAACTAAGCAAAGCTTGTACTATGGGTACCAGGCGACGATATACATACTTATATAGATAGATAAATACTTATATACATAGATAAATACTTATATACATAGAAAACATCCATGACTAAGAAACAAAGATTCGTGCTCATCACACAAATATTTGCACTTACCGGGATTTGAACCCAGGACCACCAACTTCGTAGGCAGGAGCACTACCAACTAGGCTACGTATCGTTATCGTCGTATAAAAAGTTAACTTGATGACTTATACCTGCTGTACAAAGGCCTCCCCAAAAGATTTCCACAATGATATCCTGGGACATTATTCACACATCGCCATCTGGTCCCAAACTAAGCAGAGCTTGTAATTAGTTGTTACCATAATTTGGAGGGGATATGCCTTAATCACCACGCTTGGCAGATGCGTTGGCGATCGCAATATAATAGTCATAGTCCACAGAGAGACGCTGCCGCCTGTTCTCTGGGAGTTATTCTCTCAGGACGACCACGAGATACGATATTTTATGCCGTCAGCCATACGGATGATGTGTTTTATATGAGGATCATAAACAATGTTTTGCGTATTTCATTAGTGTACTCGGCTCAAAACGGGTTCAAACCGTTGCGTTTGATAGTGAAATAACTCATTTAAGAAATTACATAAAGCGCCTTTTATGCTGTCCGTTTCCCAGTGACAAGAAGCATAGTAGTGCTATGTGCCGGATGAATAGTGTGCAAGGGTCGTAGCAAGTGTAAATCCATTATATCTGAGACAGGTGTTAGAAGTGTAGGTATTACTATACAATATATATTGAAGTATTTCACTGTCTTCTAATAGGTGGCTTGCACAACTCTGACACTAGCCACGTCGCCTACGAATAAATAAAAAGTAGGCTTGGAATTGTTTTTATTGCATTAAAAGGTACGTTATGTGGCTTATTAGTCATCAATGGGCGTGGAATAACTTATTCATGAATTTCCATACATAGACTTGCATCTGTTTCTTTAGAGATAGGCAAAATGGAGCTGAGTTGGTCATGAGTGTGATGTCATCAGTAAGTCCCTCTTTCGGAAGCAGGTGTTAGGCGTGTGTATATCATTGAGGAATTTGACTGTCTTCAATACTCCAGACACATATTACACATGCCAGACGAATCCCAAAACTACATTCAGTAGTGTACGTTCGTAAGTTCCTACTTAGGACGGTACGGTCAGCGCAGCATTCCTCGTGAACCCAACGTCCTCGCTGCCTTAATTGTTCCATAGCGAAGTGGGGACAGATAAGACAATAGAAATAATTATTAGTCTGATACCGAAGCATTCCTGGCTTTCAGCGCACAATGCGGGCCATCCCCATTGTCATGTATGAAAATCTAATTGAAATTAAAGGTACTTCGTAATCTGCATAATCTGAGGTCCGGCGGATTTTGTACCCAAAAATGTAGCCGTTGTTTTGTTTCGAGGGATTTTTGCGGGATTACGTTTGGAAATTTAGATTTCATTAATTCTGGTGATCATACCCACATAACAGGTTATTGAAGCAATCATTTTGATTCATTATTGTTCTATTGAAAGTAGATTCTTTATTAACACAACTAAGTTTTATTACTAGCGATTTTCCTTGGTTTGACTATCATGTTAGCCTATCGGTAGCTTCATCATAACAGCCGAAAGACGTCCACATCTGGACAAAGGCCTTCACAAAGATCTATCACTTGAGGGGAATTGCCATCGCCACACTCGGCAGGCGGGTTGCTCATAGTACTCATGAAAACGCTGCTGCCTCTTCTCTGGTATAGATATATTTCCTGGGGACGACTTAGCCTAGCGGTAGCTTATTAAACCGCCAATACAAAAGTCGTTTGTCCAAATCCGCGTCGAGTGAGAGTTATTGAGTTTATCACAAAAGAAAAACACCCAGGAGTAGCCCGAAAATTTGAATACAGAGAAACACCAGATAGTTCCAGATAGGCCTACATACAACTTTTTTTATTGACATCGTATTGGCGGCGAAATTATTACTTCGTGTTTAAAAAATGTGTTAATAACATAATACAGAGGCTATTACATTATTAAAACTTAGCACATAAAAAAGATCAACACATTATTTTCTAATAAATTTCTAACTTATCATCCGATTTATTTTCTGTCTCGCTGATGAACGGCAAAGAATATCATCACCTAATTCGTCCCATGGAGGGTGAAGAAGTCGTCCGAGGGAGGATATACCAGAGAACGGACAGCTCTGTATGTACTAGGACTATCATACTGCGATCGCCAAACCATCAGCCAAGAGTGGCGATAATATCCCCACAACACCACTGTGGAAATCTTTTGGGGAGGTGGAATCCTTTTGTGCGCCAGATTACGTCATTTTAACAATACACACCGGCCTATCCGGACCTTTATTCATATATATCTTTATTATAAATTCGATCACAAACACTGAGATATAGCGTAAAATACAACCGTAATTTTAACCTCTGTCTGTTCGGAGTTGGTTAAAAAACAACGAAACCTGTTAAAATAGTAAAACCATACAATTACATACATTCAATTGTTTTAACACCGTTTTACCTGGACAACGGCTGCTTAACAAGTGGGTAAAATTGGTCCCTATTTACCCTTACTTACTGTGTAAATGTTGGACCTGCCACCCAACTAATTTTATTAATTTTAATCACCAACATTGTTCTACCCTAGAGGTAGAATAACGTAAGTGTTTATTACGTTGTCCTTAAATGTTTGTCGGTGGGTTTGTAAGCAAATCTAACCCTCTAACAAGAATATTGAGATTGAGATTGACCTGCTTGACTATTGTTGTATCTTTGATTTTTACATAGACATTATACGTTACATTTACATTAGAATTAACATAAAATTACATTCAAATGACAAAGTAAAAGGGCCTATCATTACTTAGTTAGTACTTATTTATCTCATATTGCTATTATAGTATCTACAGAAATATTAGTATTTATATAAATGAACATATTATTTATGTACATACTTTAAGTATTTCTTGCACACAATAGACAATACCAACTACCGGCGTTTAAATCTTGCTTTTCTTTGTTTCACCAACGGCTTTCTGGAAGATATCACTACAAAGGGAAAAGACTGCCAATTTGACCGGTATTCATGAATAGTAAATCTATGCATTTTGTTTTTCTGGCGTAATAAAGTCTAGACTACTCTAAAATTGAATTTACTAACTTATGTTTTTCTTGTTTTGGGGGTGATTTTGCGTGTTGGAGGACATTAACTCTCGCTTGTGATATATGGACGGTGGTGAAATAACTTCAAACGTTTGATAGACTACGTTTGTGAGGGTTTTTGACTTATATTTTGTTTTTAAGCTAGGGAAAAAATTCATTATGGCTTAGTACGGTCATTAGCTAAATTAAGCGCATTTTTATATAAACGCTGGTTTTGTTTTGTGTAATGGTTACTTCTAATAGGCTGGAACTATATATGTTGGATATCTACATAATGAAGTTTTATTTTGATTCTTGCTAACGTCTTGGCCAGCGCAGTCAGGACAAAATAATAATGCTAGCGTATGAACTGTGTATTTGATGTTAAATTTATGCAGTAATCATACAACATGGGTTTATTCAAGGCTAGAGTGAACAGGCATCTTATGGGTACGCGCGATCCACCTTCGACCACATCTCCACTTAACATCAGGTGAGATCGTGGTCAAGCGCATACCCAGCATAAAAAAATGTTTTTAACTAATTTTAATGAGATAAATCTCATATACAATTATTTTCTGATTCAAAATCATTATTATAATTTTTTTGTGATATTTCCGACATAGTTACCGACATTTTATTTATTGATTTCATATTTTTTAAGTTTATTATCCAATATTGCGACAACGCTGATTTTGTGAGCTGTCACAAAATCCCATGGCTCACCTGTGAAGTACACGTAGAGTTAACCCTCCTTACATATAATATAATAATAATTTAACAAAATTACAAATATAATATTAATTACATATGTATTTAGCTATTTATTTAATAAGCCTTTTGAATAAGTATTTTTATTATAGTATCAATTGATTGTTATGTCCGGCTTGGTAATGAATAAATTATATTTTGCATTATTTCTAATAGTGATGTTAAAATACTTACTTTGCAGGATAGCTGTGCATATAATTCAAGGACTTACCTGAAACCAAAAGATTAATGTTATTGTAATGAAATTGCTTCTAATGTCGCATCCCTTAATTACTGCAATATTCATTATTTTTACAAAATAACCTCAGTACAAACTAAAAAAGGCTTTATTTTTTTATAATTATTGGAAAAATCCGTCAGCGACTGGGTTCTCATTATATTAGATAGATAGATAGAGTACACTTTATTGCATCAAAAGAAACAATATATAACTTACAAATAAGCAAATGCAGGTACAATCGGCGGTCTTATTGCGTTGTAGCAATCTCTTCCAGACAACCGTTGGGTGGACAAGGAAAAAGTAAGACAGAAAAGGCGATAGTTGTATAGTGTACAGTCAAATATTCAAAGTTATGTACTTATATACAATTTACATAAACATACTTATATTCTGAATACTAATAATACTATACTATAATAAATAATGTACAATACATTCAAAATATTATGCATCTATTCAATTAAGGAGTTTTGAAAAAGGAGATTACGAAAAGCAGTTAAAGGAAAAAAAGACAAATTATGAAGATATATTCTTTATGAATGATGATGAAACACCTTTAATCCCTCTCTTAATAGATTGCGAATAGTCCAGTAAAATAAATAACTATACACTGAAAGAGAATATGATCATGTATCCTAAAAACCTCGTCATCATCATCATGACATTTCAGCCGAATGTAGTCTACTGCTGGACAAAGGCCTCCCCGAAAGCTTTCCACAATAGAGCTGTGTCATTTGGAGGGATATTCCATAATCGCCACCCTTGGTAAATACGATTGTAGGTTTCAAATGGCAAATAGATCTATTAAATATTTGGACCAATTTTAAGAGAAATATTCAAGTTATACGTCATTATTTTAGTGGAATACTTTCTTTTGGATATGACTGCCACGTAATATAGATACAAACTCATGTTCATATTTAAATCAACTAGCATCGCAGCAAATAGGCCATATTGTCCTTCAGAGCTTGAACAACGGCTATTGTACGTAAGTCTTCAACCGGCGAAAATGAGGTCTTGGGTTCAAATCCTGGGACGGGTCAGAAAAGTGATTTCGAGATTTTTCTTATAGGAAAATTTCACAGTATCAGCTCGAAGTCTGAAAGTTGATCAAATTACACCCCCTTCTCTCGGAGAGCACATAATGCGGTCAGGACCGACCTGCTCTACCGGAGCAGTATACCCGCGTTCCCGGGACTCCCCCACCAGGCGCCAAGAGAAGTCCACGGCGGGTAGATTTAGTCGGTGCAAGTCCGACACACCCACCCGCAGACACTTTTTGCGGGTGGCATGCGAAGGCGTTCCCCCTGCCTTACAAAAAAAAAAGGACCGACCTGCTTGACATCTTTCTGCTCACCGTCACAGTTGTGCCATGTATTATAATAATACTTCCCGTGCACTAGTCTAATCTCCATTGAGACTAGCTGCTATGGCTGAAATTCAACCAGGAAGACATTATTTTAATTATTCCACATTAGGTATTTATATAAATTCTTATTTTTAACAGAATTATAATTGTAAAATTGGTATAAAAATAATACACAATAAATTTAAAAAGTTCGCCCTGCTGGTGGGGGTCGACATTCTAGGCCGCCGCAGGAGGAACTTTTATTATTATTATTATTGTGTATGAAAGGAGCTTTTATGGCTCAAAATGGGTTGTACTAGATAAGTTCACATATATTTATGAGTCATGCGACTGATGTTAGTTTTAATTTATTCGGCGCTATAATGTATTTTAGTGGTAATTTAATTTAATTTTCTTTTGAATATTTCACATTATGCTGATAACAGTTACGTTAATTAACGTAGATTAAAATAGTTCAGTATTAGCTAAGAGTTATGACGGTATGGGGGTGATTTAAGCCAAAAAAATCGTATATAATTATTTGGTGTACCTTTTGTATCAATTTTTGAAGTGAAAACTTCTTAAGGCGCATTGAGCACTTTTTCTGTGAACAAAAATATTGCAATTCACGTCATCGTCGCCGCACGCTTCCCATGAGCTATATGTATACTATGTATATATGTATGTACATAGATATACCTCCATGCGTTATTAGTATACAATATATTTATATATATACCCTAAACCGGCGAGCATGTATGAAGAATATAATGACAGTAATCGAGGCAAAAGACGTGTGCAAAGATCGTGACAAATGGAAATCCGTTGTCTCTGCCTACCCCTCTGGGAAACAGGCGTGAGTCTATGTATGTATATATATATATATACAAATAATATATTCAATGTGAAGTTTCAATTATTATATTTTAGATTATTTAAATTAGAAGTGTAAAAAATTGTTTTTACTTTTATCGACAGTCCCCAATGACTGCTCCGCATTTTTTATTTATGATGAGCCTTTTTATTGCTATCTATTCGGCAATCGCAAGAAAAGGACTTGAGTGAAACTTCTAAAGTAAATATTACCCCTGATTATATGCAATATCTACTAAACTAATGTTATTATTATTAGATTGTTGGTACACAGGAAAAATAATGTTTAGTTTTAAGTACTCTAATAGATTTTTTTTAAATACCACTCCCGCTCTGGGGAAATGAATCCCTGGGTCGTGGAGTACTTTTCAAACTTATAATTGACGGACACAAAGTACATCCAGAATCAGACCAACTATTTATGGGTCACACAAAGTGACGAGGCAACCGTCTTAACCGTTGCGCCACACGTGATTGTGCTTGACTTGATAAAGGCAGTGCATTCCTTAGACGAGCACGTTGCAAAGTAAACCATTTGTCACGAAAAATTGTAGAATGTGCTGGAATTTTTTATCGAAGATTATTTGCCAATTGCACATGCGACTATCTAAACTACTGCACCACGCGTGATCTGAGATTTATTTTAATATGTAAAACTACGCCACGTTTGAATAAATATCTTCACTAGAATGCACCTTAAGTAGTTTTCACAAACCCGATAAATCCAAAAAGATTTCAACACTCGTAAAACTCCCGGACGAACCCAAAAGTTGTTACCTTTTACTTTTTAAGATTATCAAATATTCATAAAAGTGAACGACGTTGTCCGAAAAGTTTCGAGTTAATTTTATATTTATTGTTTCGATATTTGACGAAAGGAAATAAATCTCAGAATATTTTCTAAATTTCGAAGACGGAAAACTTTATAACATGACCAGATTCGTCCCGAGAAACTTGAATCTTATTTCTTAGTGTTAAAACTTCAAATGTAATAAAGTTCCAACGTTTGGAATCGTTCGGACTGACGAACCTGTGCACAATGCGCCATCTTTTAATTTTCCGCTTATTAACAAAGTTGGGAGAGTGGACCAAATATTGGCCAAATAGAGGCGCTCCTTATTGGTTATTGGATGAGCCTAAATTCTAAACGCCGTTAATTATCCGTGTGGTTTCCGGCTGATAAATAACAATATGGCCACCCCTTACCATCTCGTGGGTGTCGTATAGGCGACTAAGGGATATGCCAGGTAGTCGGGCAGCAATGACTCCTGTGCACTAGCTACCGCCTAACTGTGGTCGCCAATTCGCACGCCCAGCGCGGTGACTACGGCAAATGGCAACGTGATAGAAAATTTTGGTGGAGGCTGGTGAACTTTGGTGGACGATATTAAGCTGATGATAAGGATGATGAAGATGAAACTCTAAATGCAAATGTTTTTTAATTTCCAAGAACTTTATACTATTATTTATGTATATCAGAGGGCGACAAACGAGCAAGTGGGTCACCTGATAGTAAGTGATTACCGCCGCCCATGGACCCTCGCAACACCAGATGTCGTAGAGGTGTCGCGGGTGCGTTGCCGGTCTTTAAAAGTCAGCAAACAAGTGTTGCTGACCCTTCCCCCACCGAAATGAGCTCTGGTGACCTTACATACAACTGTGAGTACATCTTGTTATTTAACTCTATATTATAACTAGCTATTAATAAAAGATTCGGTCAAGTTAATTAAGAGAACTTTTTCCTGGAAGAAACTATTTTTATCCTTTTATGTATTCTATACGTGAGACTGGTCTGTTGGTCAAGTATTAGTGACCCCGACTGTTAAGGCAGAGGTCATGGCTTCGATCCCCACCTAGCTCAAATCTTTGTGCGATTACCACCTTTATACTTTCTGTATCTTGGCGTAATTTAACTATACGTTTAGAAATATATAAATATTTTAAGTTTTCATAGTACAGGATCTGCCTCGTTTGGGATCAGGTACATATAATAAAATTGTAGGAAAGTCAAAACTGTACATTGAATATTTTTTAAAAAAGATACTTGGGGCGTGATCTACATTCGATACCGAAGCCAAAAGTATATTTTAAAAAAAAATTGTCCGTGTCTGTTTGTCTGTATGTATGTCCGGGCTAAACTCAAAAAGATGGATTTACGTCAAATTTTGCATGAATATTACGAAGACGTCAGGTCAACATATAGGCTACATATCATCACGCTATCACCTACGGGGGAGGAGCTATGATAATTTATAAAATTTAACGTGGGTAAAACCGCGGGGCACAGCTAGTTTTTATTAAATCTTGAATTTGCACACTTTTATCAAGGTTTTCACTTTTCTTGCATGAAAATGAAATGGAAATGATATTCTAGATTGTTATTGGGACCCGCTGGCAATTTTTTATGATGATCCGTTGTGTAGTTAACCCGCTTTAGCGTTACAATCTAACTAATTCGTATTTATACAACGAATGAAATAATGAAATTTATTCAGCACTTGGGTATTTACATACACTTATACTTGTCAAGCTCACAATGTATTACATAAACACAGTAATTAAAGCAACAAAATATTTTGAATTAGTCCGTCCGTGCGGTCTGCTTCGTCACATATATTTTTAATATCCTTAAATAAATTATAAATAGCAAGTTTCTAAGCTATTATTGTTACATTTAGCAATTGTATATTAAAATTAACGAATTGAAAACAACGAGCAGTTGGCTAGCGCAAAAGGCTCTCAACCAGTAGCTAGTACTAGTTAAAATTAGGATACATTTTTTGCAAATAATATTCTGTTCTGCTTCTACCAGTTCTATATTTATTACCGACAGCTGCTGAGGCGGAAAGAATCTCGAGTCGCGACCACGAACAGGAATGACAGTAAAAGCTAGATATAATTTGCTTTAAAACTAACGAAGTTATAGTCATTTACAATAATGTTAGATAAATTTGACTGCATGTGGGTCGCTGGAAGCCGCTGGATGCGAATAGCGCAAGACCGGCAATTGTGGATATCTTTGAGGAAGGCCTTCGTTCAGCAGTGGACGCCTTTGGCTGATATTGTAAAACTATCTTTAACTAGACGGTCACCGTAGCCTAGTTGGTAGTGGTCCTGCCTACGAAGCTTGTGGTCCTGGGTTCGAATCCCGCTAAGCGCAAATATTTGTGTGATGAGCACGAATATTTGTTTGTGAGTCATGGATGTTTTCTATGTATGTAAGTATTTATCTATCTAAATAAGTATGTATATCGTCACCTGGTACCCATAGTACAAGCTTTGCTTAGTTTGTGGCTAGGTTGATCTGTGTGACATTGTCACTAGATATTTTATTATTATTATCTCTAGTAAATTCAGCATCAGTCAAATCTCAAATTTTCACTTAATGTGTAAATTTAAGACATGATTTATGAGCTCCATGAATAAACTGACTACACCTACCCCAATCTGTCAAAGTTTTTGTATAGATTTTCACTTTATCACAAAAATATAAGGTTTAGTTTCAGTTGGGGCAATTTGACAGATTGGGGTAGCTTGATGTGCTGGCGTCTATACATTAACCATATAGATAACGCTGTACTAACAAAATTTGAGGAACACTTTCATTTAAGAAAGCTAGTATTTCATAGGTTTTTTTAAACAATTAAACCAACAAGCGTAATTTTTATAAGACAACGCCCGCACTAGTGAATCTAATCAACGCACACAAATTAAATACAGCCCCAGAACAACTATTTATGGGTCACACAAATAGTTTTCCGGCGCGGGACTCAAACCCGCGACACAAAGCGGCGAGGCGATTATCTTAGCCGCTGCGCCATACGTACAGTTAAATAAGATAATAATAATTAAGATAAGAAAATACTAAGATTAAATCCCAATAAAAACTATAACTACGCATAAAACAAACTTCTTTCATTTATAAATACTGTGACTTTACTTCTCAGTATTCTGAAACTCAATTACGGGCATATAACAAGGTAATAAAATATTCAATAATAGTAAACTACACAAAAATTACAAAAAACTTTGACACACCTGAAAACGGTGTAGGTAACTAAGGGAAACTACTTGACCAGAAAGGAGAAGTTCTGTTAATAACCTCCTGGGACATTATTCAAACACTATCTTATCTCAAACTAAACAGAGCTTGTACTATGTAAACCAGATAACTGATACAGTACATATACTACGTTTATATTGTAAATAAATACTCATATAGATAACTAGCTGTGCCCCGCGGTTTCACCCGTGTTAAACTTTATAAATTATAGCCTATGTGTTATTCGGATATATAAGGTATATTTTACGCTAGATTCATCAAAATTCGTTAAGTAGTTTTTACGTGAAAGAGTAACAAACATCCATCCATCCATAATTACAAACTTTCGCGTTTATAATATTAGTAGAATTACACCCAGACTCAGGACAAACAGACAAGTTCATGCAAACAAAAATCTAATAAAGCGGAAATCAGGGACGAAGGGTGATATTTTTTATATTATTAATTTAATCCAATTCTAAGTCTATATCTATTCATATTGTTTTATGTGATCCTGGCAGAGAAAAGTACTAGTTAGTAAACACGTATCATGGGTAGGTGTAAATTGAGAAAATAATGTCCTTAATTTCATTCGATACTAATGGCGATTCTTGTCAATTCCGGGAATGAAAACGAAAAAGACGTTAAGATCCTGAAGTAGGATCAAGTCCGAATTCGGTCAGTTTCAACCTGGTTTGGTGACACACTGTGTGATTTGACCGACCCATTCTATATGTAAATCTAGGCTTTGGATGTCTTATCCACGTCTTTTTCATTTTCATTCCCGGAATTGACAAGAATCGCCATTAGTATCGAATGAAATTAAGGACATTATCATCGCGTCTACATTGGTTGTAACCTAAAACTATTTTATATAATCAAGTAGAACTTTGTATAACTAATGTTGAAATAAAAATAAATACATTTCATTATGGTGTGAAACACTTACTTTACTTCTGATTACTGTTTCTAAAAGTGTCAATTAGAGATAGTTAATATAATACATGCAGACTGTTTCATCTCTATCCTGTCCTACTTCCTACTATATTAATATTAGTATTTTATTTCACTTAAGTAACAGATTTTGATGAAACTTTGTAATAATATAGTCTATACCCAGCGCCATCATATCTATAAATCCATCGAAAATGGAGATCCAGGCAATTTGTTAGACGTGTAGGAGTTGAAAAATCCCGAGATATACTTCCAAATAACATTAATTCTCTTAACCAGTACTTTTCCTCTTCATGTTAAAGCTCAAATTTTAAAATAATTTTCCATTTTTCCAACTGCCGATCAACCACCTTTTGCTTTCAATCAATTCTCCGATTGCCATGTTAAGACAAGTATTCTGTCGTTATCTTCCATTGCGGTCGGGAGCGACAGTGTCAGCCGTTATATGATCATTCCCAACCTACAACCAATCAGCCATATTATGAATTATAAAGTTTAACGCCGGTAAAACCGCGGGGCTTAGCTAGTTAATAATAAATTTGCTTCTAGTTACCCAAATCCCTGTCCATCACGCACTGAATAGCGCGACCTACAAATTATACAAAGCGATTAATTACAATGTTTATCAAAACGCCAACACTTTTGATATACCACTGATAAAAAAAACACGCGAAATGAAAATAAAAGACATTTTAGGATGAATTGTTAACATTAATTATTCACCCCAACGAAAACCTTAGAGACGTGAAATATAAATCAAAGTCAGTTTTAGTGAAATAATTACTGTTCCTAATGAATAACTGGATTGTTGTTAGGCTGAATACAAAGACAACTTTCATCAATGATTTGTCGTGATGTGAAAAGCCAGAGTCTTACTAAAACTTTATGTAATATATATTTTAATACGTTGTCTGGTTGTCATAGTAAAGGCCCTGCTTAACTTGGGACCAGATGGCAGTGTATTACTTGCCCCAAGATATTTATTATTTATATAATAAATAAATAATAAGTAGTTTGTTGGTCCTATTTGCTCGCTTTCAGTTTAAACGAGTTATAATAAATAAATGAATATCTTAGGATAATCAACACACTCAAGAACCTTTCTGGAGTGGCGAACTGGAAGACACACAGACTAATGATCTCGTGAGGGTCGCTGGAAGCTGCTTGATGTGGGTAGCGGAAGACAGACAATTGTGGAGATCTTCGGGAGAGTCTTTTGTCCAGCAGTTGGCGTCTTTCGGCTGATATGATGATGTTCATGATGAATCAACACACTGCCATCACTTATCTGGTTGCCATAGTACGGGCTTTTCCTAGTTTCGGATCAATATGTGTTGGTTGCCTTTTTGTCGCTTTTTATGAAAACAAAATGTGGTTTCTTTGATTTTATAATAAATGAAATGAAAACTTCAGTCCTCCATAATCTTATCACCAATACCCGCTTTACCAAAGTCACGTATTACAAGATCATTACAATGAATATTATTATATCTTTCTTATATACTCAGTAACGGCATCCTGATCAAAAGAAATTGATAGGAATTCCCTCCTGATTGACCCCGTAGATAGACCGTATGGAAATATGTTATCCCGTAGGTACCTTCGTACGGAGACATGTGCGTTCGGAATGTATACCTATATGTTTTTAACGGACTTAGATGAGTTAAACAATTCTCGTGTAAGTCGTAAGTATGCTCACATCATTTTGTCGATCATATCATGGAATTTAATTTTTTGGATTACAAATGATTACATATGATCCAAGTGTGTAATGGACATTATTGTGTCGAGAGATTAGAAAATAGCTTACGTGTTTAAATAACACGTAATGATATACAATTTTAAAGACATATAAAATGGGTATTAATTATATTTAAAACTTAAACAATGTCCTTTAACCATAACGTGACTGGGCACATATGATGGTGTTCTCATATGATGAGTGATGAATTTCGTCAAGTGTATAGTAGATATCTATTAAGTAAATGCCATTATTAGTCTGTAAATAAGTATTTCAATTCCTACTTAAATTACTTTACCTCACTAGAGGTTCGGTAAGGCTCGGTTCTTGTCCATCCAAAGGTTGGCTGGAACAGATCGCAGACAGCCGTAAGATCGCCTATTGTACAATTTACTTACAATGTTTAAGTAAATAAAATAAAAAACGGTTTTTATTCACGTAGACTTAAAAAAAGCGTTTGTAAATAGTCAGAGCATGTTTTTAGTATTTTGTTAAGTATACATAATTATTTCTAGTTACATACAGATTTTTGGGTACACGGATTGTTAAAACATTTATATAACTATTTTATCATAGTAATGATATTTAGCTACCTTGTATTAAGTTATTGTCAAGGAGATTATGCTTAGGTTTAAGCTATATTTTACGACATATTATCTGAATGGTTCTGTCTATATTAAGGTACGAATTCAATATTTCTTTCTTTCTTTGTGCAATATAGAGTACCTTATTTTATCTTATTTGTTGTGCAAAACAGAAGTTGGCAAATAGACCTGTCTCACTTTACGTCACCATCTCCCAATACACCTTGAATTTTTTAATAAAACCTACCTACATTAATAAGTGGAATCGATCGCCGATAACGTACCCTTTTACGTTCTCTTTATCAATAACTTGCCACCGGGGCTTTAATATTGCAAGGGTGTTCCGAGGTGAAGATATCCTGAATATTCCTCAATATTTTATTCAGGGAGGTAAAGAGGCTGACAAAGAAATGCGAGTTAGTTCGCTGCCTAAATAAACTGGCTGTTACTAACGGTTTTCGGGTGTATAGCATTCCCGAACTCGAAGGTGAACGAATTTAGGTCATATTATTTAGGTTTCTTAGAAATGTCGTATGCATTTCATATGGTTTATTACTGATAGAAAAGCTTAGACAAATACCTACTAGTACTGTTAATAAATTAGGTAAATTTTATATGCATAGTCTTGTTTTTCTATCATTCTTAATCTTAATTGCACAGAAAAACATATATTTAAGTTAAATGTTACAAGTGAAAAGGCATATACATAAGCAAGCTTAATTCATTAATGAATTTCTTCCAGCTAACCTAAAAATTTTATGAATGTTATATATATTTATATTGAAATCTCACTGTCCTAATCTTGAGCGACTTAAATAATGGGTATCCAACAGTGTAATACAAAATATTATAGTTATGTATCTTGTAGGTTAAAATATTAGTAAAATACATACGACTTTTTAAAAATATATATCTATAGAATTAACTAAGTACATAGAACTCTCATATTGTATAATGATAATTTCGTGTGAATACTTTTGTACGTGTGAAAACTTTGAAATAATGTAAAAAAGTACGAATGCTGCATCAGAGGAAATAGATTATAATAAAAAGTAAAAGAAAAAATACACCGATTTTGATAGTAGCGACTTTTGTGTCATGTGTTTTGTGTACCAATAATAATAGTAAATTAAAATGTGGATTTTCATGAGAATGTTAAGTTAATTGTAGAATTTCCAGAATACGTATTCTGGAAATTCTACAATTAACTTACAATTAACTAACATTCTCATGAAAATCCACATTTTAATTTACTCTGCAGGTCGTTCACCGAACTGTAATAAATGTCTCTAGTTTTATGTGAATATCAATTTCAAATAACTGTACATATGATTTGAATATTTTATTGGTATCTGAACCAGTCTCTAAGGGTACAAGCAGTTAGTAGGAGTTCCAAATAGTATCTAATACCGGTTCATGCCCCAGGGCTTCAGCATTATTTATTTAATACACTCAAAGGATAGAGTAGTTGGATAATTGTTCCCCCACAATTCTCCATTCAAAATACAATAATCCTTCAGTTTGTACAGTTAGGATTAAATGGCAAATTAAAATAGTGAAGTGCAGCTTCCGTATAATTGATTTTAATATTTTATCAGATGGCAATTTTTTTTCATTGCTTTGAAGTGTATTTTTGTGGATTGGATTACGTTTATGGTCGTACTGTTGGGCTATTTGAGTATTTCTGCTCTTGGGTAGGTTTTAATTTTGTATGGCGTGAGATGGGATACGGCGTATTTCCCTAGGCCATTTACATCGTTAAAATCGTTTTTATGCCTCAACGGTCTAGCGGCAGAATGTGCATCCTGAGTAATTGAAGCCAAACCTCGGGTGTGGCCGAAACGTGATAATTATATTTTTCTGAAACAAAAAACACCTACTAAAATCCTAGAAAGCTCTGGGCGACTAGTGTTATTTTCATTCATTACAAGACTCGCAATATTTTTTTTTTTTATTTATTTATTTGATGCACAAAACACATTACAATCACAATATAAACACCTTAAAACTAAACATTTTGATCTAGATTGTAACATAACACTATGTGCATACTGCGAAACCACTATTACAAAACTATGAAAAGCTCATAATATTTAAAACGTACAAGAATATTATGACGTTTGTCGACACCAGTAGCTCTTAACAAAAAATAACAAATAAGAAAATATATATACATAAAAATATAACGGGTTTAGATTAGACCCTTCAGGCATAAAATCTCGGGTCTCAGGGATCCGCGCTTAACTTAAGATGGAGGATGCCTTTAATGAAGTTTAGATCATATTTATGAATTTGTTATGATAATTAAGATATATAAGTCTTCAAGGGTTAACACCGCTATTTCCAGACGGAAACAGCGGTGATAGACGCCCGAGCCTTGGAGAACACGTAAAGCTAATCTCTCCCCAATATTGTCGGATAGCTATCCCATCTGATTATTTACGTGAGGCAATAAATATAGCATCTGTGTTTGTGCACTATAATATGTCCTACGTCATAAGCTCGTTTCCGGTTTTTTTACACAGTTCTCATCCTAGCCCCAAACTAAGCAAAGCTTGTACTATGGGTACCAGGTGACGATATACATACTTATATAGATAGATAAATACTTAAATACATAGAAAACATCCATGAATCAGAAACAAATATTCGTGCTCATCACACAAATATTTGCACTTACCGGGATTCGAACCCAGGACCACCAGCTTCGTAGGCAGGATCAGTACCAACTAGGCTACGATGACCGTCTTGATTTAATTATTAAGAGTAGGCTACCCTTGCCAAAATGAAGCTAGAGCACCATTTCTATTTATTAAAAATTGAAGTAACGTGTACCTACTTTTTATTTGGAAAAAAGTCTTCATATTTCAAAAGTAAATAAGTCACATCGTCAGCCATTTTATCAGGTCTAATTTCCTTTTAAAAGTATGATTATATTTTTAAATCATATAATTAGAAAATCACGAAACATCTTGTTTTCAATGGTTCAGTAGCTCAATAGCAAAAAAGGGATCCCTTATACGACCACTTCGTTGATATGTGTCACAAAATCCTTTCTCTTAAAAACATGGAGGTATCAAGTTGAAATGAATGCTTAATAATAGGACCACATACTCAGGACGGCAAAGATAGGACAACATAGCTGCTTAAACTGCGGTGTGACGTTATTAATTGTAACCACAATCACTTTTTCTACAAAAATTTAGTATTATTACACATATTTAGTAAAATTTAGCTGTTTTTCGTTTGATGGGGAGACCTTTAACAATCGCTTAATATAAATCTAGTAAAACTAAACGAAGCTAATTTAGAACTAATTAAAACTATAATATCAGTCCGGTTTATGAGCAAACTTCGGCGGGTTTAGCTAATAACTAGCGCTAAGTAGAGCAATGAGTGCGGATAATCCTTCTACAGTCTCGTTACAGTTTGAAATATTTACAGGTACGAGTAAAATCAAGGATATTATCTAAGTTTGATTACATAGTTTATCGTAAGGGAATAAATGTCTTAAACAATAAAACCTTATAAATAAGAAGTACTATTAAAATTATTGAATCATTCCAAAAAGGTGTTATAATCCTTTTTATAGCTTACATACCAGCTTTAATATTTTGTTCAAAGCTTTCACTAATGACACTCACATTTTATCACCAACCAAATGTTAGCATTTCCCTGTACTATATTTTTACTTGTGAAACGGAAAATATGAACAAGTCTTTTGAATTTTCATGAAAGAGACTTCTTGAAGTCAATTTAATTAAGAAATAATAGAAAATGTGCGCCATGAGACACTTGAGTGGAGTCTAATTTGTGCGTCTGAAAAAGACGTGGGACGTTCGTAGGAAAAATATTAAAATAACTGAATAGTTAATAACGTCGTGTCTAGCTTGTACGTCTGAGCAGGGCCGGATTTGCTGGTATTCTCAGAGATGGAAATCTATAGTTTCCATATTCACGAAAAAAAATTGTGGGAATATTATTCAACAACAAAAAAAAGCACGAGATAGCCCAGTGGTAAGACTGTTGGACTATGGAGTCAATGATAAAACCCGAGGTACGAACCACTGGCTTTTAAATTTAATTTATAGAAAGATAGATAGAATACGCTGTATTGGTCACAGTCAAACGGAAAGAAAATACATTGGATATAAAGAACATAATGTACAACGGGCCTTATTGGCATAAGCGATCTCTTCCAGACAAGCTTTGGATGAATAGGGACTGAAAGTAAAGTAAACAGTAGCAGGAGTGCAACAAATAAATTATACTAAGGAAGTATGATAAATATATTACATACCAAATACTTAGTATGACATTCATCAAAATCCGTTCGTAAGTTTTTGCGTGCAAGAGTAACAAATATCCATACATTTATACATTTATACCCACAAACGTTCAGATTTCTAATATTAGTAGTATTTAAGACAACCAGTAACTGTTACATTATTACTAGTCTAATAACATGCACAGATTTACATTAATATAATTCATTAAAAACAAAAAATATAAATAATACAGGGTGGGCCAAGAATTCGTTAACATTTAAATGTAACTTACCGCGCAAACTATTGCCACGCGGGGCGCGGGCGCGGGCGGGGGCACTAGCTCGCTTCTTGGAAATTTAGTCGCAATGGATCGCTTCAAGGGGCCGCAACGCGCTTACTGCGTGAAACAGTTTTATTTAAACAACTTTTCGCTCATTACTGTGAGACGCTTATTTCGCGTTGAATATGGTTTACACGACTTAAGTCAGTGTCCAAGTGCTCCTTTAATAAAGAAATGGGTGAAGAAGTTCGAAGAGACGGGATCTACACTAAATGTGAAACAAACCGGCGGCCCGCGGACTTCTCGGAGCGAAGAGAACGTGCAGCTAGTTTCCGCTTCTGTTCGACGTGATCCAGATTTATCGACACGCAAACGTTCGGCTGAATTAGGATTATCCCGCACATCATTACGCCGTATTTTGAAATTACATCCATATAAGATCCAACTAGTGCAAGAACTAAACCCTAATGATTTAAATTTGCGTAAGTCATATGCCGAAACAATGTTAACTCGATTCAGTAAATTTCACAACATCTTATTCTCTGACGAAGCCCATTTCCACCTAAATGGACATGTAAACAAACAGAATTGCAGGTATTGGAGCAGCGAAAATCCTAAAGCTAAACATAAGAGGCCATTTCACTCTCCCAAGGTAACTGTATGGGCTGCAATTTCAGCAAAAGGAATCATCGGACCTTACTTTTTTGAAGATTCTCGAGGCCGTTCAGTTACTGTTAATTCTGCCGAGTATGTGAAAATGTTATGGGAGTTCTTAGCACCGATGCTACTGGAATTTGCTGGCTATAATCGTAACACATGTTTTCAACAAGATGGAGCCACGTGTCACACATCGAACGAGTCCTTGCCGGTGGTCAAAGACATGTTTCCGGAAAAGCTGATATCCAGACGGGGTGACATCCCATGGCCACCCAGAAGTCCAGATCTATCACCAGCAGACTTCTTTTTATGGGGTTATTTAAAGAGTCGTGTCTACATTGATAAACCGAATACACTGCGTCAACTTAAAGAAAAAATCATCGAAGAGATGTCGGCGATCCCGCGGCCTCTTTGCAGAAGAGTATTCGAAAACTTTAGGACTCGCTTAGATGAGTGCAAAAACCGAAACGATGGTCATTTAGACGAAATAATTTAAAAAAAATAAATTACAACTAATTAGCTTTCTCGTAAATAAACGATTTCTAAAATATGTTAAATGGTTTTTATTATACGATTTTTTCAAATGTTAACTAATTCATGGCCCACCCTGTATATAACTATAGCTAAATATAAAAAGAAACGAAGCTAAAAATAAAATTAATGTAACAAAATTAACATAAGAAACAAAACATAAAATAAGGAGCAAAAAATGAATACGCTGCAATGTCCTGGATCCGGACCTGAGTTTATGCATATATTTAAGCAAGTCCGTTGGGCTTTAGTATTAGTGTCTCTTTTCTGCCTGTCCAGGTTTGTGAAAGGAAAGCTGTAGTCAGTGAATTTCTATATAGTATTGAGATAGTTACTTATTGTGTCTGTACATATTAGATTAACAACTAAACGTAATGTAACGATGGTATCTACTATAGTAACTGCCTCGTTGGTCTAGCGGTAGCGAGTTCACCCGCAGCTAATAAGGTCCTAGGTTCAAATCCCAGGCCAGATCAAAAAGCTGATTATAGAATTTTTTGTTAAGTAAGTTTCTCACTATCAGCCCGAATTCTGGGGGTGTCCGGAAATAAGTACCTCTTTTATTTATCGGATGATGAGAGTGATGTAATAGAAAGTGCCGTTTTCGCTCTCACTTCTTCTCATATAAAACCTTTTTGTGAGAATATCAAGAGAGTAAACAAGGCAAAAGAGGTGTGCAAGGATCGTGACAAATGGAAATCCGTTGTCTCTGAATCAACAAAACTCAAAATCAAAGGTAAAGACTCAGCGCGACAGATTTTTTAGTTCAGTTCCATGTGCAACTTAAGTCCCTTAAGTTACGCCTTGTATAAACATAAATATATATAAGCAAAGCGTTACCTAACCTACATCGAGAGCTTAGAGCAACAAAAATATTCCCAACCGGCGAACTTTGGGCACAAACGATTATGTTAAGAAGGAAGCTCGCTCAAATGTTCAACGGAGTCTTTCGTACGATTTGCTTTTAAATAGATGTATGTACAGTATTCGATACTATGACTTCTCATAGCATCGAGTTTTGTTTCTAAATTGTCAGCCGTTATTTTATCTCGTGATTATTGCCATTCATCATCATCATATCAGCCGAAAGATGCCAACTACCGGACAAAGGCCTCCTCAAGGATCTCTGCAATGGTCGGTCTTGTGCTGCCTTCATCCAGTGGCTTTACCTCGACCCTTGCAAGAACTTCGGTCCATATAGTAGGGGGCATGCCCACGCTGCGTCTTCCGGTGCGTATTGCCATTATTAATTTATATATCATTGCAAGCGATACGACTTCAAAAAGTGAGCAATCTTACTTCTTTATCTTGGGGCAACTAACACACTGCCATCTGATCCCAAAATAGGTACAGCCTGTACCATGTACTATTTCTAAATACAATAATACATATTGTAGAATAAAAATCAATGCCACTTTTCGTTGTAATGTTATAACTCAACAACGCCTTTACCGATTTCTTCATGAATTATTCGTGAAAGTCCAGGGAAGGTTTGTACGTAGAGAAAATTTACAAAAGGTCTTGAAAAAATGTAAAATAATTTTTTTTCTATATTTTTTGTTTAAATAAATGAACATAATTATCATTTTTTTTATTACTATGCCTTATACGTAGCGAAGCACGTACCGGGCCGCCAGTTGTAGATAAATTACGCCCAAGGACGGAGCTAATAATACCATACAATACAATACCCTTAATAGTACACGTAAAGAATTAAAAAAAACCGAATAAATACTAGCATAATAATGTACAAAGTCAGGTCTTATCTCTAGCTGCGATTTCTTACAGAAAGCCCTAATAATAAAAATTATAAAAAATCACGATTATCTCACAAAGAAATATCATGGGTAGGAATGGAATCCACGTCCTCTGGATGAACTTCACACAAAGATTTGTCCTGGGTGGGGATCGAAGTCACTACCTCTGGCTTAGTAGTCAGCTACTTCCTCCCGAGCTTATGTTTAAGCGCTGTGCTTTATCGTCACCTTTATGGTACTCGTCATCTTCAGCTAGTCAATATACTATTACACAGAAGAGTAACATAGACGGTCTAGAAACCTTCTCTACCTCATAAACTTATAGTGAAAATATCTATAATCTATAATTTAATTGAAATATCTGTTCTAAATTTCAAATGATGAGTGATAGTACGGCCGCCGCTGGATGAGCGGCAATTGGGAACTCAATCATGATTCAGCTGACGTGATGATGACGTAAAATTTAAATGCTTAAGAATAAGTATAAGTACAAGTTCAAATATCAACATTTCAAACGACAAGCGATAGTGCAACAACTAGAGTCGCTGGAAGCCTCTGGATGAGGGTAGCGCATGAGCGGTAATTGTGAACTTGTTCATGATCTTTGCAGAAGGCCTATGTCCTGCAATAGACGTTTTTTGGCTGACTTGATGATGACGTCAAATTTAAATGCTTAATAATAAGTATAACCTCAAATTTGACTGCACGTGTGGCGCAGCGGCTAAGACAGTCACCTCGCCGCTTCGTGTCGCGGGTTCAAGTCCCTAGGCCGTTCTAGTCCCTACCCCAAGGGTATTTCTGTTACTCATAAATAGTTTGTTCTGAGTCTGGAGGTAATTTGTGTCCGTCTATTATATATTTGTAAAGTACCCGCGACACAGGGATTAGATTCCATAGACCGGAGATGTCTTGTTTAAAAAAAATATCAAGTTAGCATCACGATGTTCCTCACACAATTAGACAAATATTCACTGCTTACGCACTATATGTCCATAAGCAGTACTAAATTTAGATCGGAAGGTCGTTTCTGTCCTAGACCAACTCGAGAATTAGTCAAATAAGATGGATGAACTTTACTAGAGAGTAGAGGTCCTACTATTTGTGCATTCGAGTTTATTTAGTTTGAAGTAATTTAAAGTATACCGGGGTTGGATTTAACTTAGAGATGAGTAAGTTTTCTGAAATTAGGTTGCGTTTCTACTACGGAAACCGCGCGATGTGAGGCCGTGGTGAGCCGAGGTGAAACTGCCACTATTATTACCACAGATGTGTAAAGAATCTAGCTGTTATCTATACTAATATTATAAAAAGGTAACTTTTGGGAGTTTCTGACGTTGTAAGGGGTGATCTCTGGATCTCCTGAACCAATTTTCAAAATTATTTCACCGATATTAAGCTACGTTATTGTGGAGTGTCATAGGCTATGAAAAAACAGGCAGGACAAACGGGCAAACATATTTATAACGCGGAATGAAGTCTGCGGGCACTGCTAGTGATTCGTATAATGAAGCTATAAAACAATGTAGAGCTGAGATAAAGAGTAACTGTAACTCGGTACATGGCCTCACCCACATTTCTCTTTCACGCCTCTGGCACAAAACTTTTTTTGGATGTACATATAAGACCTTACCTAGCTAGCTCTTTACAACCAGCTTATAGCTGAGTGAGCCTTAAAAAGTTGTAATCATATTTATTGTCTCTATTATTATCAAAGTTAAGTAGTCGATTTATACATCATTACATCTCCCTCTAATGTAGCTGGGAAGAAAAGAACAGGGTATACATAGTACTGTCAAAATACTAGAACTGCGCACTTATTAACATACCGAGCACATAATCTTCACTCAGTATTTTGCGTTATGATACAGCAAAAGATGTCCTGTTCTTTTCTTAATTATAATATTAGTTAAATAATAAAACTAGTTAGTATTTCATGAGTATTATTAGAAAATTAAAGGCGCTTATAATAACAATATCCTGGGACATTATTTACACACGGCCATCTGATCCCAAACTAAGCAGAGCTTGTACTATGGAAAGCAGATAACTGATATACTATACATGTACTACTTTTCTTTTGTAAATACAAACTTATGTAGATATTTACAGACTAAGACAGACAAACACAAATGTCTGTGTGTTTTCATGCACACAAATATCTGTCCTGGGTGGGATTCGAACCCACGACCTCCGGCGTGAAAAGCAACCACGCCAACAGGCCCGTCATCTTTCGTTATTAGTAATCATTCCTTTAAAATCCACATTTCCATAGTAAACCCTCATACATTTCATTCAAACATAGTCGGTCATACAATTTCATAGAGACGAACCTAGTTCAGTGAATTTATCTTAGTTTATGTTGCCTACTTCAATAAACTCGGATTAATAGGTTTTTGTGGTGGCTGGGGAAATTAGATGGCGAGGTTAGGTCATTTCATTTCAAGTTCTAAAAGTTCTAGGTGGTTTTAAATTACGTTTGAAAGTAGTTTTTGTATTGTCGACAGGTTAATTGAATAATTTAACCACAGAATAAATTTCATTACGTTTTGGGGGTCAAATGAGGTTGGAGGTAAACGATAGCGACATTTAAGCGAAATAAACGTAGCGTTTTTAGAGGAGCGGTAAGATCTTATTCAAATGCTTCGTTGGTATAGCTGTAGCTTACACAACCGCAGATAATGGTCTTAGGTTCAATCCCGACTCGGGCCAAAAAAGTGATTTATGGGATTTTTTATTAAGAAAAGTGTCATTTGGGCGGTATTAAACCACCATTCCTCGGAGAGTATGTAAAGTCATTGGTCCTGTACCTAACCTCTTTCCGGTAATGTCGCTAGTCGGCCCAGATCATGACATTATTGAAATAGAATGTTGTTATCGCTCACACTTTATGCACTGTAATATGTCTAGCACGGATGATGAGAGTTGGCCAAAATTCGACCAGGAGGACATGAAAGTCTTTACATAAGCGTAGTGTGTGTAAGATTGCGATGTAGGAATAACGCTGTGATACGTCGATAAATGTAGCTATAACTTTATATGCTCCATAATCTGCTTGACTGGGATAAGTATCTCCACCGTGGAAAAGTTTTCGTTAAGCTTACCCATGTGGGTAGAACACATTGAAACATACCGGTCACCGTAGCCTAGTTGGTAGTGCTCCTGCCTACGAAGCTGGTGGTCCTGGGCTCGAATCCCGGTAAGTGCAAATATTTGTGTGATGACCACGAATATTTGTTTCTGAGTCATGGATGTTTTCTATGTATTTATCTATCTATATAAGTATGTATATCGTCGCCTGGTACCCATAGTACAAGCTTTGCTTAGTTTGGGGCTAGGATGATCTGTGTGACATTGTCCCTAGATATTATTATTATTATACCCTTGTCTTTGACTGACCTGTGTAGCTGGCAGCAAAGAATATCACCACATCATCTCATCCTGCAGGGTCGCAGAAATCGTCCCGAAGACATATCTACCAGAGATCGGGCAGGTGTTAACTATCATACTGCGATCGCCAACCCGCCTTCCAAGCGTGGAGATTATGGCATATCCCTCCAAACACAATACCAATGTGGAGATCTTTTAAAGAGGCTTTTGTGCAGGAATGGACGATTCGTCTGACATGACGATATGTTAGATTTCTTCACAAAAATGACATTGTAATATAATGAAGACAAATTGAGATTGTCACCGTAGCCTAGTTGGTAGTGCTCCTGCCTACGAAGCTGGTGGTCCTGGATTTGAAAAGTTTGGTAAGTGCAAATATTTGTGTGATGAGCACGAATATTTGTTTCTGAGTCATGGAGGTTTTCTATGAATATATCTATCTATATAGGTATGTATATCGTCGCCTGGTACCCATAGTACAAGCTTTGCTTAGTTTGGGGCTAGGATGATCTGTGTGACGTTGTCCCCTACATATTATATCATAGAGCCAAGTCCATTCCAATAGATACTATTAAAATAATAGGCCATACATATGATTGTTTACATAAAAATAAAATTAATTGCAATTGTTCTACGATAAAATCAGTTAACACATATACATATTTAGGGCTTACTGTAGATAGAAATTTCAACCTCAAACCACATGTAAACGAAGTGTGCAATAGACTAAGATCAGTGCTGAGTAAATTTTACCAACTTAATCCGGTTATTAACAAGCGTACAATGACCATGGTTTATTATTCTCTTGCAGATTCGATATTCAGCTATGGTCTTAGTGTATATGGGCGTACATTTATAACATATATAAAAGATATAAAATATATACAGACCAGACTTATAAAATATTTAGTTAGTAAAAAAGTAAAAATAAAATGCAATAAAGATTATGAAAAGCTGTATCCCTTATGTAAAATATTACCAATAGACTTAAAAGTAAAATTCTTAATAGCAATAGAAAACTACTGTACAGATGAAAATAAAACTAAAATTAATAATTCATATAATACTAGAAATGTAAGACAGGAAATATTAATTAAACCAAAAATTAAAAATGACTATGGAGAGAGGATGACTGAATATCTAGTCCCTAAAATATTTAACGAAATAGACTTACTTAGATTAGAACCTAAACTAAGTAGATATTTAATAAAACGTAAACTTAAGGACATACTGCTCGGGGAATATGACACTGTTATCAGTGAGTTACATTCGCGCGATGCTGTAGATCGACTAGATGCTTGAACTTGGATCGACACGCTGCCGCGTGTCTAGATGAGCTGTTTTGTTATAATTATGTTTTCTCTTTGTTGTGTTTTAGTTTTAACATAGATTTAAGATTTTAAAATATTTAAGCATATAGTATAATAAAAATTGTGACTACCTTTAATATTATATAAACGAGCGCGTCTCGCCAACAAGCTTTGTCGCTTGGCGAGGAACAATTTAATTGTAAAAATTGTAATTTTCTTTTATGAATAAACAATAAAAAAAAATATATATATATATATATTAAATATTAGGTCGTGAACTATACAAAGGTCCCTTGTACGATTATGGAGCGTAATAAAATAGATTTAACCAAGACCTTCTCGTATTACCCTATCTATACTAATATGAATATCAGAATACGGTATCTAATTAAGATAACTATCCCACCTACAAGTTATAGTCGCAAGGGTCTAATAATGTGGGTACAAAGATAAACGGAGCTAGATTTTGGTGGAATTAGATATCTACAGGGTACAAACTTAGCCATTGGAACTAATAAAGTAAGTAAATTATACAATCTTCTGACTGCATGTGCGGCGCAGCGGTTAAGACAGTCGCCTCACCACTTCGAGTCCCGGGTTCGATGCAGTCCCGTGCATCTGAGTCTGGATGTACTTCGTGTCCGTCAATTATATATTTGTAAAGTACCCCGCGACACAGGGACTAGTTTCCCTATTGCGGGCCTTGTCTTTTCAAAAAAAAAAAATATATACCCAAGATTCGCCGACTGCCAGTTGATTGGGAACCTGCCTTCTGGTCCACAGGATGCGGTTTCAATCATCGCCCAAGGCAAATATTTCTGTTCATAAAAATGTCCATTTGTCTTGGTTTGGATGTTTTCTGTATACTGTACACCACACAATACAAAGCGCCATCAAACCCAAACTGAGGAAAGCAAATGCCATATGTATATCGACATAAAGCCTAAGCGTTTAGATTTTTACGTATAAAGCTTGTAAGCTACTAGGTGTACCTAGTATTATGGTGTATGAAAATAAAAGCAGATTTACGACGAAAATCTCAGGTATATCG
This sequence comes from Pseudoips prasinana, assembly GCA_951640165.1. Classification (NCBI taxonomy): domain Eukaryota; kingdom Metazoa; phylum Arthropoda; class Insecta; order Lepidoptera; family Nolidae; genus Pseudoips; species Pseudoips prasinana. The sequence continues at coordinate 33,476,647 of OX621243.1, read as the reverse complement.
ACCTACGATCTTGTTATTTTTTATTAGATTAGATAACTGTACCAATTTTCCTGAAGTTGTCTCATATTTATAAATAAGGCGAAATTCGAAGAAATTGGGAGACTTGTCTGAGTGGCTTAAGTATTACTACTCGATATGATTCAATAACAATTCTTACCATAGATAAGACTGCGTGCAGAGTGAGCAAGGTAATTACCTCTCTCCCTCTCGATTTATCCCTCAAAAAATACTTAAAACGGATAAATAAATGAATTCACTACGTCCCTCTTCGCTTTTTCGCTCTGTTCGTAACGTAAAAAGAACTTAGATTCAAGCCATTTTCGGTTATAACGACAATGACATTGCAATAAAATAAAATAAATAAAATAAAAAAGGTTTTTATTCACGTAGACTTTAAAAAAGCGCTTGTAAATAGTCAGAACATGTTTGTAGTAATATAGTTGTATATATTAGATATTATTTCTAGTAACATAGATATTTAGGTACATCTTGTATGAAAACATTTATAAAATTTATTTTATTACAGAAATGATATTTAGCTAGCTCGTATCAAGTTATTGTCAAGAGAATATTGTCAAGAATTGTGTCATTATATCCAGAAGTCATAACAAGCAAAGGTTACAAGATAAATAAACGTGTCTAAATTATATATAATTATATATCATACTGTTCCTAGAACCAAGTGTCCAGTATGTCGAACCCTAGATATGCTAAACGCCCTCCTGATTGCCTATCCTGAATGCGATGTGTTTGCAGGTAGATGGACAAACATTAGGCGAATATAGTTTGGTTTTCTGCGAAAGAAAGTATGCAATAATGTCCAGTATTTTGTATTGAATTTTGTATGTAACCCTAAAAATAAATTATGTAATTGTTTCTATGTTAATTAATGTAATTGGTTATTAACCGTTTTATTTCACTATAAATAAATAATAAGCGCTTATATCGCTTAGTAACCACTCAGTAATACTCAGAATATCACTTTGTAACTGAACCATAAATTTAACTCCTACACATTATGTACACGCTTACTTACTTACAATTAAATAAAAGTTCACCACAGTTTATTATCTTATATCTGTACATATAAAGAACAGATGGTCATAAGATAAGAAATTTCATTGTACCTTTAGCGACCGACTCCGATCATAATCTGCATAAGATTACTACGATAGGTGCTATTAGAATCGTCCGGGATTCCTAACTTACTGACTGATTGGAGTCGTTAGAGCAGGGGAGAGACTTTGGAGCTCTCTGCATTTTCTACCGTCTCTTTCACGGGAAACGCAGTACGGTTAATCCGTACCACCTGGAAGATCTCGTCAAGCATCCCACGTGCAGGCTCTGGACTGGATTACCAGCTGCGGTGTTTCCTCAGCGCTACGACGTGTCCTTCTTCAAACTAGATTTAAAAAGGGTTTTAATCTTACGGTACAGCGGTTTGCTGTGCCCCCTAGCATTTGCCATTCTCCATGAGCAGCGGTTACCACTTACTCTTATCATCAGGTGGGCCGCTAGCACGTCGGTCTCCAAAAGCAATACAAAAAAAAACTTTTTTATAAATGTATCATTATAAACAGTTGCTATTCACGAAATCGGCGTTAATGACATCATGTTTTACTAAAGTATGCTTTAAATTTAGAAGACATAGAATTAACGTCATAAGTGGCTTCATGATATGTTTTTGTATATTATATTTTTCTTTTATTTATTTTATTACGGACTTGGAACTGATACATTATTTAAATTGCTTACAAATTTAAAGTTTAAGTTAAGTAAGTAAAAGTTTAAGGAGACGTGTTAGAACCGCTTTTTGTTGCACCAAGACCTGGATCTCATTAGTATTGCAAGATAAATGAAGTTGGTCCATAAGAAGTTTAGGAAAACATGTTAGAACAGCCTTAAGATGTAATGACTCCATTACCCCATTCATTACTTTAAGATTAAGCGCCAAGTCACTTGTACCAACAATTAAATATTTTACTGTCGCTGATATACTGAAGAATGTAATTAGTCGTTTTAGTGATAACGAAACGTATTTTATACAGTTATTACGTAGTCGTAACAGTTACTTGATTGCTGGAAGGCTTGGGACCGTTTAGGGGTAGCGACACGATTTCAATACGACTTTATTTATAAAAAACTTGTTATGTTTACTCATGAAGTTATATTAGCAGCATTTAATAAGTAGGTGCATACTAATTGATTATAGAAGGCCGGTTGGTGCTGTTAGTAAATGCTTGCATTTCACGCCGCAGGTCATGGGTTCGATTCCCACCAAGGACATATATCTGTGTGCATTAACATATCTGTTGGTCCTGTGTCTGGGTGTAATTATCAAAATAAGTATGTATTTATAAAAGAAAATTAGTATATGTAGTGTATCAGTTCTCTGATTTCCATAGTACAAGCTCAGCTTAAATTGGGATCAGATGGCCGTTTGTGAATATTATATACATATTATAATTACAGAATATATTTCATCCAAGATACAGCTTCACCAATACGTTCAATTCATGTATTCCTTATAGTGACTATTGAATAAATAGTATCTCATAAAAAGGTTTATCATAAAAGTATTTTCGAAATCGTATACGACAATGCTATTTATTTTTAAAATGATCACAAATCACTATTATTGTATTGATGCGTGTATAATATATCTACTAGAATAAAAGCAGCAGTAGTGTATTATGTATGCGTATAATTGTGTATTTTAATGAAACATGTGTATTATTTATTTATTTGTATATAGCTATTGGTTTGAGTGAATTAAGTATATGTTTGTAAAGTCCCCACGACACAAAGTTTTATTTCTTATGTCTTTATATTTTTTATTTAACAAATAACGTAGTTTTTAAATAGTTTAAAATATTAGGTTAAAATTTATCTCCCAGTCACAACCAAGTCGTTACGTCGTGACCTGTTAACAACATAACCGTCGATTCATTCCATTTTACGCACGCAGTTAAAGTCCCGCTTTACTAAACTGTGAGTTGTAAAACGACTAACTAAACGACTGTAACAAACTCAATGATTACTTTCAGTTACATATTAATTATGGTAATGCCTTTGATGGTTGGTGCTCAAAAAGGAATGTTGCTTTTCGTGACGAAAGGTTTTGCAGAGGCGTGAACGACATCTATCGCCGAATAAGTAAGTAGCTGTATTAATCACTCTACTCTATAGTAAATATGATTGCATTTCGGATAGATCTCAAATTAGTTAAATTTGTAAGATTTAAAGTGGCACATCCACTAAAATGTACATTGTTTTTAACACAATTGACTGCATAGTTAATCTAGCTGTTCTACCGCAGACAATGCGGTCCTGGATTCAAATTGCGGATCAGGCCAAAAAGTGTTATAATGGTTGTGCTTAAAAGGGAAACACACAGTAGCAGCCCGACTTTGGAAGTTGGTGATATTTCTATCCGTCCGTTTGTATGTATGTATGTCCCAGATAATTATTTCTACAAATTATATTAATCAGTTAATATTAATGAGGTGGGTCGTATTTATGCGTGATAGTAACAATAGTTTTAATTGCGATTCATCATCAGCCTGATATCTTCAACAGCTGGAAATATGCCTCCTTCAAGTATATAACAAAAATAAAAATGGCACACAATATGTAGAAGTGGAATATCACGACGCACAGACAGGAAGCATCACCCAGGTCAGATCACAAAAAGCTGATGTAAATATGTCAATCCCCCAGGGTAGCTTATTAGGTTGCATACTCTTCTTAATATACATAAATGAACTGCCTAAAGAAATAGATGCTCAAAGTGTTTTATTTGCAGACGATATATCGATAATATTACCATGTGAAAACCTTGAGAACCTAAATCTAGAGTTAGATAAAATACTATCCAAAATAGTAAATTGGTTAAAAGATCACAATTTAGAAATTAACTTTTTAAAAACTAAATTAATGCAGTATAGACCTTATCAAAAAAAACAACTAAATATTGATTACTCCTATGGTGACATACAATTAGAATGTCTAAATGAATTTAAATTATTAGGATTGACTGTAGATACGAATTTAAACTGGAAGGCTCACATACAAAATATATCAAATAAACTCGCTAAATTCACATATGCCCTCTACGAACTTAAAAAAGCAACAGATTTGAAAACGGCCATGACAGCCTATTATGCGTATGCTTATTCATGGCTTAATTATGGAATTATATTATGGGGAAATAGCGTAGATATAGATAAACTCTTCATATTGCAAAAAAAGTGTATAAGAATACTTGCTAATTTAAACTCTACAAATAGCTGCAAGCCTTACTTTATTAAATTTGATATTCTCACATTAGTTAGCATGTATATCTTAGAAATAAGTAAATTTGTCAGAAACCATTCATCACTATTTCCCCTGGTTAGTGAACTACGACCACAAAAACGCAATCTGCGCTCCCAGAATAAACTAGCCTTACCTAGCTCAAAGTTAGCTTTATTCCATTCGGGACCATTTGCAATGTGCGTAAAAATCTATAATAAAATTCCAGACTATATTAAGAAAATAGAATACGAAAATAAATTCAAAACCGAACTTAGGAAACATCTAATCAGGAAATGTTACTATGATATAGAAGAACTCTTTAAAGATAAAAATGATAAATAAGTATGTAGGTAAAGTAGCTCGTGTAAGAATTATTAAGGACAATTTAAATATAATTTAAAATATAATTCATTGTAAAATTAAACTTGACATGTAATAACTATTGCTGTATTCATATAAAATTGTAATTAAAGTTATAAATTGTGTAATAATGATGTTGAAAAGATGTAATGAAATGAGTTTGATTATGTATCTTTTTTATGTATATATATATAACAATGTAATAAAGATAAGCCCTAGTTTCTAAGTTGTTAATAATGTACTTGCTGTGCCCTTACAGGGTTTCATGTTGAGTCCAAAATATATGTAAACAACTATATACACATGAATGCAAATAAAGAAACTAAACTAAACTAAACTAACTAGTACTAGTAGCGTATAACTAGTTTGGCATTATAGTTGGCGACCGCAGTTTGGTGGTAGCTATGGTAAACAGGTGGCGCTGTTGCCCGACTACCTGTGCCTCTAGCACGAGTTCCTGCAGTTTACTTACTCGATCACACGTACAGTTTCGTCCCATACATTGAGCACCAGAGTTTTAGTTCTTAATAGTTTCCGCGAGAGGCGCTGGTGCTCAATTTATGGGAGGAAACTGTACGTGTGATCGAGTAAGTAAACTGCAGGAACTCGTGCTAGAGGCACTGGTGTAGCCCTTGGTCACCTTTTACGACACTCACGGAATGGTATGGGGTGGCCCTATTATTCTATCTAGGCCGGAAACCACACGGCAAAATGAGTAAATAATAATAATTGCGAGTACTCATAGTTATTTTATAAGAAACTATTGAGATTCAAAAGCTCTTTTCATTAAAGTCCGTGTATCTGTTGGAATTTAATGAATATGTGGTTATATACAGACACTCATTCATTATTATATATTCATTATTTATGTTAAGCAATAGATTATATACAAACTATCTATTACTAAGCATAACTAAAGACAATGAGACCCTTATAGCTAGTTGCCCTCACCGGTCAGTTGATAATTAGCAATGATAAGCATTAGAAAGAAGACGATAGATTCATTGTTTATAAGTATTAATATCTTTATTCATTAAAAACTAGCTATACCGTACGCTGTCCTGCCCTGCAAATAGAAAAAGAAATTAGAATCTGATCGCAGCACCACCTATTAGGTCTGTTGTGAATCCAATCTATTCAGGGGGTCCCTGAAGTGAAGTGAATGTGCTCATGCACATTAAAAGAATTTTACAAAATCGATACGGCTGTTTTTTTTTTAAAGACAATGTTTGCGCTAGGGAATCTAATCCCTAGGTCGCGGGGTACTTTACAAACGTATAATAGACGGACACAAATTACATACAGACCCAGAAGAACTATTTATGTGTCAGACAAATAGTTGTCCGGCGTGGAACTCGAACCCACGAGACGAAGCGGCGAGGTGTCTTAGCCGCTGCGATAAACGTGCAGTCGTTGTTTATTAAGGAGTGCAGTAAACTGTCATGTTCAGAGATGGTGTTTTATACGGATTTAATTAATTTGTGATTTTCTTACTTTACCAATCCGCGAATAAACTTTTAGAGGCCGCTAATTGTACATAAATTGAATCTATGTCTAAATATCTACATTTTTATTCTGTGTTCTGCAATAAAGTGTACCTATCTATCTATACCACCAAATAATCGTCCTTAACCTCACCATGCTTTGAAGGACAAGCTATTGGTACCAGCTGTAGTCATTAGATAACAGACTTTAAGGCGTATCAGAGCCCTAATACTACAAATGCGTGAGAAATGTACAGAAATAAATTTTAATAGAAAAATTATATTCGTATCTTCCTGGCTGCTCTACGGAGCTAACAAGATACAAATATAATTTATTGATAAAATATTGCCTCTAGAGACTTTTTAATACTACTGAGGCACACCAAGAATTAGTACAATTATACATATTATGTATATCCTGTACTGTGCATGTAGTAGAAAAGCTGCTACCTTAAACACTGGACCACACATGCAGTATTGATGAATATTATTAAAAAAGAATGGGTTCTTCTGTTTGAGAGCTACGATGCCACAGACACACACACATAAATCGACGTCAAGTTTATAACACCCCTCTTTTTACGTCGGGTTTAAAAATGAATAATGTGAGTTAAATGGGCTATTTACATAGGTAGAGTAGTACGTTTTATTCACTCAATGGCCATATCTACTAGAGAAGTAAGTTCATCTGTCGGATGAACATATTATTATGTAAATATTGTGGTCCTGGGTGGGACTTGAGCTCGGGGTGGAAAATTCAGCAACACACCTTGTGTGATATTGGCCTCATAGGCTACGGTAACCCCTTAGTATGATGGGACGTATGCTTATTTATCGAATCGTTAGTATAAAAAAAACGTAAATCACGGACCACACAATCATAATATAATGTAAGCAGTGAGCATATGCGAATTAAAAATATACAAAACCTATTTCATTCTACAACTACCCGCTACATGTATCTTTCACAACCTTTATCCAGCTAAAACCAACAAAACCCTGTTTTAATTTGTTCAGAATAGAAGTTAAACATTCCTAGTAGGAAATGGTGGAACAACTAGAATTTTTCCCGTTCCCCGTACAAATTAGAATGGTATTTATAGGGTTGGTAGGTTCTAAGCGGGTAGAATTTGTACAGAACTAAATATTTTGAGCGTCATTTGGACGGTCGAAGCGAAATATTTATTCGGTTAAACTAAGGGGTTCCAACGTTTTACGAGAGAAACGATGGCAAAAAGAATGCTGAAAAATCTGCACTATTGGTGACGGGTCCAATACAATGCAAAATTACGGGCGCTCAATTACAAGAACGGTGTTTTTTATGGACCTTAAGAATCGCTGACCAATGTTGTACCGACGCTACGGTATATTTCGTGAGGAAAGAAATTAATTTTATTCAGAATTCAAGGGTCCGTCCTTGAATACTGAATAAAATTAATTTCTTTATATTATATAAAAAAACAGACTATCATTTGGTTTTGTTTTTTTTTGTAGGTATAGTAACTTTTTTTTAAGATAACGCCCGCACTATGAAATTTAATCCCTGGGTACTTTAAAAACATATAATAGACGGACCCAACTTACATCTGGACTCAGAACAACTATTTATGGCTTAAACAAATAGGTGTGTGGCGCGGGATTCGAACCCGCGATACGAATCGGCAAGGGTTGTCATAGCTGCTACGCCACACTAATTCTAAAAGTTCACCATATCAGAATGTTAATAAGGAATTATGAAAATACCGTGTATGCTTTGAATTGGCACGTGTTGGAATGTCAGCGAAGGTTTTTCCTACTTCCACCAATATTCCAACACGTACCGTTATATTAACAAAATGTCTTCCCCAGTTTCCGATTTGCTGAACTTATAACCAAGTTACTTCTTTTATTACTTAGGAGTTATCTTCGGCCGACCCCATTTGATTTTCGCATAAACGATCACTTTTATACAACCTTTATACAACTTTTTGGTGGACATTCGAGTTTTGGAATTCCTTTTACGAGACGTTGAAATAAAATTATTTATAGAGAAATGTACGTGGATCCGGTCTGCAATGTTCTGCTTAGATTTTTATGACTGGATTTTAGCTACTTGACCTCATTTCCGGATATTCTGAGTTTGAAAATCGAAGTTACCTTCGTATTTTTAACCGACTAAATTCGACTGTGTTTTAGTAGAGTTCCATGACGGAAAATGAAAAATGCGTAGAGTACCTTACATCAATTTCGGCAGACCCATAGAGGAATTAAACAATCAAACTTCAAGACAACGAAAACAAAAGATGGCTGTTCACAATGCTTATTTTGGCACATGCAAGGGAGTCAAAACAAGAAAATTATCATAGAAGCATGAAAATTGACACGAAGCAATGTCAAAAAGGATTTACAAGAAAAGTGGAAAACCAATGCTACTATGCCAGAGGTCGTGGGTTCGATCGCCAACTAGGACAAATCTTTGCGTGATACGTACAATTATTTATTCTGTTTCTGGTACAACCAGACACAGAATAATACATAATTTATCTATAATATGTATGTATTTAGAAATAAATAATAAAGTTAAAAATTACTGCCCGTGTGGCGCAGCGGCTTAGACAGTCGCCTCGCCGCTTCATGTCGCGGTTTCGAGTCCCGCGCCGGACTTTTATTTGTGCGACCCATAAATAGTTGTTCTGAGTCTGGATTTAATTTATGTGACCGTCTATTATGTTCCTTAAGTATCCCGAGACACAGGCATTACATTCCCTAATGCGGGCTATGTCTTTTATAAAAAAAGTTTATCAGCGGTTTGGTTGTTACAGTGGAGGCTCTGCCTAGTTTGGGATTAGATGGCAGTGTGTGTGATCACAATGTAAGTAAAATACATGACATTAAAAAAATCGTAAACTACAAGCAAAAGAAGACGAAAAAAAGCAAACCCGCAGTTTCTTTGTGGCTTCCTTCTCCGGGTCGTCCACCTAGGTAGCTAGAGAAAGCCGCAGGCTAGCTAGGGTAGGTTCCTCAGCAGCGAGGATCGCTTTGGTCCATTAACGCGTGATCGGTGATCCCGTGCATGTGATCACACCCTCATTTAGAATTTCGTCTATTTGCCTTAGTCTTCCATTCTTTAATTTTAATATAATAGTAGAACTAAATTGCAAAATAATAGATTAGTAACTTGTTATTTATTTAAGGATTTCAGAAAATACATGCGAATAAACAAATATAATTTTTTTATTTATTTATTTATTTGTCCCAAGATAATATTATAACTTAAGTTTTATAATAGTAAAAAATCGTAAAACAAAATAAAACCATAGTTTTGTTAATGTTTCATTGGAACACTAGTTAGTTTCCCAGAACATAGGGAAAAGCAAAAAAATGGAATGTGATTAGCATGCAAACAACTGCAATAAACATTCCACTTGCTTTTCTATTGTTTCCGACTAATTACTATTTTCTTTTTAAGTAGAAATGCTTTATTAAATGTTCCGAGAAATAAGATATGCATAGGAGGAGTTTTTACCTCTTTGTAATATTTATTAGGTATTATTAATTGGATTTAAAAATAAATATGTTTTAATATTTTTTACGATCAATATTCAGGTGGATGGTAAATGCTTGCCTTTCTCGCCGCAGGTCGTGGGTTCGATGCTCAGCCAGGACATATATTTGTGTACATGAACATGTCTGTTTGTCCTGAATCTGGGTGTAAATAACATATTAGTTGTATTTACAAAAGAAACTTAGTTTATCTAGTATATCAGTTATGTGGCTTCCATAGTACAAGCTCTGCTTAGTTTGGGATCAGATGGCCGTGTGTGAATAATGTCCCAGAATATTATTATTATTACATTATTATACTGCGATCACCACAGAATACGAAATACTGACGTAAGAGAACGTTGTGGTGTTGAAGAGGATGTAGTCACAAATATTGAAAAAGGGACGCTGTGGTGGTTTGTACATTTAGAAAGGATGAATGAAATAAGATTAAAAAAGGATACCTGGCCTGTGTGAGTGGGACAACCGTAAGGGGAAGACCTGATAGAACATTCTCTGACCGAATTGGAGACGTTCTCAAGAAAGGTCAGGTCAGAAGTACGCGAACATGTGTGAAGAATATAATGACAGTAAACGAGGCAAAGAGGTGTGCAAAGATCGTGACAAATGGAAATCCGTTGTCTCTGTCTATTCCTCTGGGAAACAGGCGTGACTCTCTGTGTGCGATCGCTAAAATTTACACTTTACTTAGATACCGTAAATATTTATGTTTCACGTACCAACCTAAAAATTTTTCCCAGCCCCAACCGCTAAATGAAAAGTAAGTCGAATTCCCTTAAACTTCCTTCATTTCACCTCTAATTTACCTTTCCCAGTACATTCCAATTATGAGCAGGCCTCGCGGGTCGCGGAGTTAATCTCAGTGTCACCGCAGGGCGTACTCCGGGCTCTTTAGGTATTAATACAGACTGCCAACTGAATGGCACACTTCATTCTGAGCTCGCGAAATGTCCTAGAATTTTACCGGAGTAGTTTTAGTTTGCTTAACATTAATGTAAGTACTACGGCGTTTCTATATATGATGTAAAAGAAAAATGTTTTTGGTATATAACAATTTTTTATTTAAGTCATTTTGTACAATGGGCATTCATTATCATCATCATGTTAGCCAATGTACGTCCATTGCTGGACAAAAGTCCCCCCAAAAGAATGGGGGGATATGCTATAATTGACGCTTGACAGACGGGTTGGCGATCGCAGTTTGATGGTCATAGTTCACAGAAAAACGCAGCTGCCCGTTCTCTGGTAAGTATTCACTCGGAGATGAGATGGGATGATGATATTTAAATTATTTGATATTTATTATTTTTATATTTGTTAAAAAGTCAAAGTCAGTTGGTAAAAAGAAAATATAAGAAGTAGTCATTGCACCCGTAGTTTTTTATATTCTCTTTGATTGCACCATTCCTAAAAGAATCTTTATTTTCCTATTAATTCTCTTATTTTTTAATTATTTGATAGTTTTTTCAATCAGGTAGAGTCAATAGGCTTTTTAGTGAAATGAATGAAAAAGTCATTTATTCCGTTAAAACATTACATTTGTGTGGAATCGTCAATTTTTTTTACCCTACCGTGCAGTGCATGACGTGGCAGCTACTGAGAAACACTGCCAGAAAACTCAGTAGGAATCCTTTTTTTTAAATATTTATTTCTTACATAAAATTTCATTGTATTTAAATGTGTTAATTTAGAGCGACTCAATCCCAAGCTGTTTTGTCACTTAAATAATCAGAAGTTTTGTAGAAAGCCCTGCTACACAATTTGGCTTTTATAATTCTTTTAAACTTATTCATAGACATTTCTCGGATATCATTGAAGTGTAAAAATAACTTATATAAAATATGTTATAGTATTTGTTTTATACCATCTATCTAGCAAGTGTCTCCAAAGCCGCTGGATGCGGGCAACCCAAGACCAGCCATTGTGAACATCCTTGGGGGAGGTCATTGTACAACAGTGGACGTCTTTCGGATGATATGATGATGTATATTATTATTTGAAAAATATTATAGATTTGTCAATCAATTTGTGTTGAATGACAAATGAAGGGCTCGGTTTTTCCTCCTGGGTTATCATCATCATCATATCAGCCGAACGACGTCCACTGCTGGACAAAGGCCTCCCCCAAAGATCACCACAATTGCCGGTCTTGCGCTGTTCGCATCCAGCAGCTTCCAGCGACTTCCTGGGTTATAAGTACTAAAAACCATCCCCAAAGGTTTCCACAACGTTACCATTTGGAGGTTTGCCGTAGTCACCGTGCTTGGGTTGCTAGTTGGCGACCGCAGTTTAATGATAACTAGTACACAGGTGACTCTACTGCCCGACTGATATATCCCATAGTGGCAAGTGTCGTAGTCGTATTTACTATACCCAGGAGTTGATATAATAATAATAATAATATCTGGGGACAATGTCACACAGATCATCCTAGCCCCAAACTAAGCACAGCTTGTACTATGGGTACCAGGCAACGATATACATACTTATATAGATAGATAAATACATATATACATAGAAAACATCCATGACTCAGAAACAAATATTCGTGCTCATCACACAAATATTTGCACTTACCGGGATTCCAACCGGCTTCGTAGGCAGGAGCACTACCAACTAGGCTATGGTGACCGTTGGTATGGGGTAGCTATGGGGTATATATATGGGGTAGCCCTCTTATTCTTTCTGGGCCGGAAACCACATGATTAAAAATAGTTCTCCGCAAACAAAAGTTTATAGGCAGCTTTATATTGGCCAGTAAGTTTGACCCTCGACCTAACAAGAGCTTCTATCGATGCATCTCAGCCCATCCATTCGGAAAATGGATATTATGTTAGGTATCTTCACTTTCTGGTGTAAGCTCAATATTAAAAGATATTTAATTTTTATGATGAAGAGAAAACAGCTAAAGAGCTATTGTTATTTATTATTTATAGATTGATAGATATATCTATTAGATTGGGTTTAAACATACAATTAGACGGACACAAATTACAAGACTCAGAACAACTATTTATGTGCCACACAAATAGTTGTCCGGCGCGGGATTCGAACCCGGACACGAAGCGGCGAGGCGACTGTCTTAGCCACTACACACGTACAGTCAAAATATAAATATATATAAGTAATATAAATATAATATATATGATATAAGACCTCCTCAAAAGATATCCACAATGGAGTTGAGTCCATCATTTCGAGGTATATGCTATAATTACGCTTGGAAGACGGGTTGGCGATCGCAGTATGATGGTTATAGTACACAGAAAGATACTGCTACTCGTTCTCCGGAAGATATTCTCCCAGGACGACTTCTACGACTCCCAAGGAATAAAATACGGTGATGATATTCAACGCCGTTTGCCACACAGCAAAACGCAACGTTATACAATCGAAAAGATTACCTAAATATTAAATCCTTGAGCTTAGCCTCGAGCCGCCAAAACTCATCTACAATCAAATCAGTAAATCTTCGCTTCCTCGTTAGTCTCAATTCGTTACTAAATCCAACATACCAGTACACAGTCTGTTTTACAGCTAGCACGATTATTTGACTGAATTACGAGCTTTGCGTACTTTAGATTATACGCGAGTAGACGGGCAACTTTCAAACCACAATAAAACTGCTATAAAGTGGCTCAGGTGATATTGAATAATGTAAAATATTTGGTATGGAATCTTTGTTTTCTAAGTAAAAAAAACTGTTAAAGTACAAGTCGGATTCATGCATTGAAGGAGTCCTTTTTATTCTCTATGTGCGTATAAAAACTTAGTTACTCCGATAAAACTAAACCGCATAAGTAAGTTTATTTTAGAAGGATACTTGATGATTTAAAAACTGTGCTATTCAGAAAAATGGCTCTATTTTACCTGGAATATTCTTGTTAACATAACAGTCGTTATTATTTCTTATGTTTTCGTAAGCTATAGAGGTCGGAGATTAGTTTTGGCACACACGCGGCATTGAAAAATAAATGATGTTTAATAAAGAAATGAGTATAAACACTAATAAAAAAAATTGTAAATTAATTTTCAAATCTATACATATAATAAAATCGTAGGAAAGTCAAAACTGTACATTGAATATTTTTAAAAAAGGATACTTGGGGCGTGATATTCAATCGATATCGAAGCCAAAAATATAGTTATTAGAATTTTTGCCTGTTTATCTGTATGTATGTCCGGGCTAAACTCAAAAAGTACTGCATGGATTTACTTAAATTTTGCATGAATATTACTAAGAGGTCGGGTCAACATACAGGCTATATATTATCACGCTATCACATACGGGGGAGGAGCTGTGATACTTTATAAAGTTTAACGCGGGTAAAACCGCGGGACACAGCTAGTAACCAATAAAAGTTTGAGTAGCAAATAATATATTCTAGTTACAAATTGCTCGCATTATTATCATATTTGGATGAATGTTAGTTAACTCTGACATTTCAAATTTTTTAATTTGTTTGACACTTACACAAACAGATCTTTGGTGCCCAGGATAAACATTTATCATTACTTATACGCTGACATATACCATGTGTCAGATGAAGAACGAAAGTGCGGACGGACTGAGACGCACCATAAGAGTTTCTAACTTTCCATTTTAGCATGGAACTGAGCGGTGCACATATGTTCATTCAAAAACATACATTGACTCATCTGCAGCACATATGCGATAAAATAAAATTTTGCGGATTTTATATGGGGGTTTTGTTGACTTTACAACAATACGTGATTTTTTACTTCGATATACGGTGAGGAAACCGTTTCGATAAGGATAAACTGAAGATACTTTTTGTAGCTCAAATGTGGCCCTGAAAGTATTCGGTCTGTGTAGCTTAACTAACTTAAGTTAGAGCTGTAGTGAGCTCCGCTATTTATGAGATGTCTCGTATTTTGACTTGAGTAAATACTGCTGTTACATTTATTTGTGAAGGTTTCTGAAAGTCTAGAAAGTTTCGTCGGTTTCAAACGTCTTCGTAATGGGGACTAATTTACTAATGTAGTAGGATATCTTTCAATTTGTAATAATAAGAGCTTAGCATTATTTAAGAAAAGTAGCTGTACTTTCTTTCCTAAGAGTACGTATACATTACAGAATAAGCCCCCTCCGATTTTTCACAAAATCATCGGCCCATCTTGTAGGGGGCCGACGCGACGGCCGCTAGGGCGGAAAGGTTCTCGAGTGGCAACCATGAATCTGAAGACGCAGCGTGATAAATAAAACTATATATAAATAAACATAGATAAAGTACGATTCGATAGGTATTTCAAACGCATATACCATCTGAATTAACTAACCAATCGTGTAAAAGCTTGAAATAGTACACAATTCGTATCCTGTAAACAGACCTTAGTAATGTAGGGCTGAGGAATTTTATGTTTAAAGTAGACGTGAATTCTTGGCACTAGAATGTAGGCGTAAGCTCCAAATACTATACACGTTACGACCTTTTAACTCTGGGCGTAAAATATAATGTTCTCACATGGGGCTTAGTTCACGTGAGAGGGTTCATACGCTTACCTGAGAATTAAGCTATCTAGTGAATATCGGATACTCTCATCGGTCCGTAAGCGATCGACGAGGTTAAGCAATTAGGCTTGAGGACTGTCCATAGATGGGTGACCACCTAAGTGGTTTAGTTTCTGAGCGTATCCGAGCTTCGGAGGGTACGTTACGCTGTCGGTACCGGTTGTGGTCAACAGACAACAGTCTTTAAACTATTTCAGGGCCTACAGGGCGGCTTGAAGAAGTCTGACACTAGGGTAACCACTGTCCATACAATAAGTAAGTAAGTGTCGGAGTTGTTTACACACAATTAAATCAACTGTATTTATTTTTATGTGAGACATTTATATGGTATATGACTGGTATAAAAAATTATAATAAAACTAGCTGTGCCCCGCGGTGTTACCCGCGTTAAATTTTATAAATTTTCTTTGCTATAAACCTCACGGAACCCGAGACCTTTCCAACGAATGCAACACCGTGGAAATCGGTTCGTGCGTTCTGGAGTTATAGCGTCAGGACGGAAAACCCGAAATATTTTTATATAGTAGATTTCTTTGAGACTAAAATTTTGACATTTATATTGTATATTAATAGTTTGTAAATTGTATAAAAATTTAATAATAATTGGTCTAGAATTGTTTATTTTGTTTTATGTTATATAGCTTTGACTGCTGTAAAGTTTTAAATTTAACAATTGTAATTTTAAATTTTTATCCGATTATATTAACATTTTATGATTAATTAGAATTATTACATCGACATATTAATAAAATAAATTTTGTATAACCATTGCATGCCATAATGGTAGAACATAATGGGAAGACACATTCACTCACTTCTGGAAATGTATTGTTAAAAAATGTATGTACCTATGTTCGACAATGAATAAATGAATTATGGTTTTTAATTATGCGATCATAAAAAGACTTTTTGAAGAAAAACTTCTGTACGCACGCTTGATTTGGAGAGTAAGCTGGTGAACGTTACAAAAAGTGTGATCTACTAGACCAAGGGACCAGCCAAATTAGTTATATTATATATAATAATATCCTTGGACATTATTTACACACAGCTATCTGATCCCAAACTAAGCATTTACACCCAGACTCACAAATATCTGTCCTGGGTGGGAATCGAACCCACGATCTCCGCCGTTAAAGCAAGCATTTGCCAACCACGCCAACAGGCAATAAATTTAGTAACTAGTTATAGTTGTTCTGATTCCGAGTGTACCTTGAGTTCGTGAATTTCATGTTTTTATAGACCCCGCGATAATATAAAGATCAATTTTCCTAACGTGGGCGTTGTATTTTTTAAACTGGAGTGTCATTTATATGTGTTCCTAACTTTCTTTCTCTCTCCCTTTCAGTTAAACGAAAAACATCCCACCAAGGACCAGCGAAGTAGTCAGGCTCCTATGCAAAACATAAAGCAGATATTTATTATAAAAGCTATTGTTGGCCTTTTGCGCTATTCTCAATGCATTGTTTACGCGAATGTACAATGTTACGGGCAAACACTGAACGATTCCCGTGTGGAAACATGGTATGTTAAACAATGTACAATCTAATGCTGAAGTGTTTTAGTTAAACAAGTACATAGATGAAACATGTCTTGTTTGATTTGTTACAGATACTGTATTTATGAGGGTGTAAGTTCATATACACTGCTTTATAACCTTGTTGAGTTGCTATTAAAATATTATGTTTACTTTAGCGTATGGACAGTAGTCACCGTGGTGTTAGACTGGTTCAAGGCCAATTTAAGCTGACTAGTAAGCTTTCAATATAGATCAACGAAGGTTGTGTAGCAACCATAGCCGGGACCGACAGCTTAACGTGCCCTGTGCCCTCCGGAGCACCAGGGGACTTAAATATTAAACAACATTTGCTGACATTCATCTATAGAATGCACTCATTGTGCAGTTTTAAAGATAGTCTAAGTGATCGTGAAAGACGTCCTGCTGCTGGAGAAAGGCCTCCCCCAAGGATCTCCACAATGTCCGGACTTGTGTTGCTCGCATCCATTCCCGCGACCCCTACTAGACCGCCGGTCCACCTTGTAGGGGGACTGCCCTGATCTGGCCCAGCATCATTCACATTCAAAAATTCAAAAGATAAAGCGAATGGCAATGATTTCCGCACAATATTTTAAAATATGACCAGCCACATATTATTATATTCAGGCTAAAAGGCTTTAGCTAACAAACGTCGATGTGAAGGCAAGCTATTATTTATGCATATTCTTATTACAACACGTGTCACAGCTGCGTTGCCACAAATTGACATACTCTGCCCAAATGCTTTAGATGAGGGACTATATTTCATAATTAATTAACTAGGGAAAATACAAAGCATAAATCATTTTTTTACATTAATAATTTCTCTCCAATTTCGGTTTTATTACGTTACCAGAAATGCAAAGCGAAAATATGAACTTCTTTCTCACATGAATGCATTCTGTCAATAGTTTGTAGATACTAAAGGAAGTTAAAATTGTATATAGTGTCTTACTGACTTTGTTGGAGGAATTACTGTTATACTGGCCTGATGATCTAGTAGTTAATGACTCTGACTGCTAAGCTAGGGGTCGAGAGTTTGATTCCCACCTGAGGCAAATAATTGTGTGATGAACACGATTATTTGTTGTCTGTCTGGGTGTAATTTATATATAAAATTGTTTGTTTGTTTATCAGTTGTTTGGTTGCCATGGTACATGCTATTGTTTTGTTTGGGATAAGATGGCAGTTAGTTATTTGTCCCAACATATTTACTGTCATTATGTATAACGAATATAAAACAAGAAACCGGTAACTAGATCAATTTATTAATAATTCAACATAATAATAAAACCGAATAACTAATATAACCTAAACTACAACCATACTCTTACATAATTAACCTAATCCAGATCTCAGACCGAGGTCAAACCTAATCAACCTAACTTGATTACTTAATCAGTGATTATCCTAATACTGACTGACAGCTTCCCATAAAGGGCCCATCATGAATTCAACGTATTGAAACCTAAGTCTTATAATGACAGCAATACGCATCATTTTTAATTAAATAGGTAAAAACCATATGCCTTTTTAAAATGAGGTCGAAGTGGGGTTTAGTGATCTAACGACTAATATTTTCTCTGGGTTCCATATAATTCGGATTTAGAGGAAAAGCGGCTATAATTAGAATTAATACCTACTTAGCTTTAGGAGATAATTACTGTTCAGTGTATTAATTAGGTCGGAAGGATGGATCTTAATCAATTTCGTTTATTTCCCGTTTAGTATAGATATACCTGCCCTATTGTCTAACGATAACGTGGACTACCACAGATAATGAAGTGACTGCTTCATTCGTCTAGCCGTAGCGTTTACATTGTACAACCACCTATAATGAGGTCCTGGGTTCAAGTCCCTGTTCGGGCCAAAAAGTGGTTTTGGGATGTTTCTGTACAGAAATATCTTCAAAGAAAAGGCAAACGGCAAGAATGTATGGGACTTTTGTACCGCTAGTAAAATTTCGTGTTACGGGATATTTTATGTTTTAATTGGTGGTTAATGTGATAGAAAAGGCATTTTTAATTTCTTAGATTTTTTAATGCCAAATGTTGTCGCACTTAATAATAATAATAATAATAAACGTTTATTTATCCTCTCACAAAGATTTACAATAAGTAGACATAGTACATTTTGTTAAATTACCTAGTGACCCACTTTGTGAGAGACTGGTGCCTGTTGTAGATTTAAAAATAAAATCTGTATTACAAGTCACCAGGTCCCCTCACTCGGTTAGTTTACTGTAGGATAACAATAAGATACCAGTTGACATACACACAAAGAATACAGATACTAGAAATGTTATAATCATCTTTAGCTTTAAAGCGTGTATATTGTGAACTGTGTGAGGGAATTGTGAGATGTTGTGAGTTGGAGTGTGAAGTGAAGTATGTGAGTTGAAGTGTGAGTGAAGGAGGAAACAGCACAATGGGAGTGTAACAACTATATAAGTGTATGTACACACTAAATAAAAATAAACTTATAAACATAATATAACAGTCCGTCTACTGGTAACTACTTCACGAGATCTAGAGTAGTATTTACTGGAGATAGCAAGTTGCAGTTATGTTAATGGAGAAAGTAGCTTTTCTGTTTCGTCGTAATTCAAAGACAGCAGATATTTTGTAACTAGGATTTTAGAGGTAGTTTTAAGGCGGGGAAATATATTAATTTCGGTATTTATTTTGTTGTACAAGTATGGCCCGAGGAAGCAATAGAAGTTATGGGACAGAGCAGTTTTGGCGTGAAAAGGTTTACATACCTTACCCTTAAGACGCTTATCTTTATTTATGTTAGGATCATAATGGAGTTCCGAGTGTTTCTTAAGCACGGTATACAGGATAAAGCTTTGTCTCACGGTGAGAGTATTCAATTGTCTATAAAGCTCTACTGTAGGGAATCTGAATGGAAGTCCAGCACCTACCTTGAGGATAGCCCGTTGGGCTCTTTCGACTTCAATGAGGTGAGACTTTGCAGCACCTCCCCAAGATGTAATGCAATAATCAGTAATGGAGCGACACAGAGCATGATATACAGTCCTGATGATCTTGGCGTCGGCTATGTGACGAAGATTTTTGAATAAGTATATCAGCTTGCGCAAGCGTGTAACCAAGCTCTTGATATGTGGCGTAAAGGTAAGACAATGGTCAATAGTAATGCCCAGGTATTTTATGGAGTCCGTTCTTTGGAGAGTGGTGTAAGTTCTGGCTGTTCGACATGTAGAATAAGTTTCAACGACAATATTCAAGCTTACAGGCGGGAGTAAATTTTTTCTGAGAGCAAATGTTAAATATTTTGTCTTATTAATGTTTAGGGATAGTATATTAGTTTGCAACCAGTTACAAACCATGCTAAGACCATTTTGAGCAATATTAAAGACACCCTCCCAGCTGTCCCCATGAAATAACAGGGCAGTGTCGTCAGCGAACGAAACAATTTGTCCGAAAGGTAGTTGGAGCTGGCAGAGATCATTAATATAGACCAAAAACAATGTAGGACCGATTATGCTACCCTGCGGGACGCCAAAGACAATAGGTAATTCGCTGCTGATTTTGTGGTCTATGATAACACACTGTTTCCTATTTGTAAGATAATCCTTGAAAAGTTGTAAAGGGGTACCCCTTACAACCCTTAATATCTCATTCACGTTAAAGTACCAAGGGGTACCCCTTGGTACTTTAACGTGAATGAGATATTGCATAACAAGCAGTTCGGGTTTACAAGGGGCCGCTCTACTCAGGATGCAGGTTGCACATTAATTAGGTCAATATTAGGCTTGGGAGGGATCACAGGATGCGCTTGGAGTTTTCTGTGATCTCTCTAAGGCTTTCGATTGCGTTGATCATCGTACGCTCGTTGTTAAACTGAAGTACTATGGAATATCTGGCACATCTCTTGATCTTGTGATGTCCTATTTATCGGGGCGACAACAGATGGTTTCGATAGGCGGTGCCACTTCGGCACGTCATCCTGTGAAAATGGGGGTGCCCCAAGGATCTATATTGGGCCCATTTTTATTTCTAGTTTATATAAATGATCTCCCTTATCTGGTAGAGAAAGTATCAGACATAGTTTTGTTCGCTGATGATACTTCGCTCATATTTAAAGTAAATAGAAAGGATAAAGATCTTATTGAGCATAATAAAACACTCAGCTTTATATCAGAATGGTTTTCGGCAAATAATCCCTTGTTAAATGTAGGGAAAACTAAATGCATCAGGTTCTCATTGCCGAATGTGACTCAAATTGTACCAACAGTTGCACTTAATGCGAAAATATTAGATCTAGTCCCATCGACCGTATTTTTAGGATTGACACTTGATTCAAAATTGCAATGGGGTCCTCAGATTGAAAAGTTAGCAGGTAAATTAAGTTCGGCTTCCTATGCTGTCTGGAAAATAAGGCAATTGTCAGATGAACAAACTGCTAGATTAGTGTATTTCGCGTACTTTCATAGCATTATGTCGTATGGCATTCTGCTGTGGGGTTCGGCGGCTGACATAGGTACTATTTTTGTATTGCAGAAAAGAGCAGTCAGAGCCATTTATGGTTTAGGCAGTCGCGATTCTTTGCGAAATTTGTTTAAAGAAATAAATATACTTACTGTGCCATCGGAATATATATATCAGAATATAATGTTTGTTAGAAAAAATATTCATAATTATAAAAAGAAAAGTGAACTGCGTAATATAAATACTAGGAATAAAAACAAACTAGCCATGCCAGGCTTTAGAGTAAGCAAAACTAATAAATCATTTTTAGGAAATTGTATTAGGTTTTATAACAAGCTTCCTACTCAAATTACTGATCTGCCTGACACAAGTTTTAAAACACATACTAAACGTATACTTATGGCTAGGGGTTATTACACCACTAAAGAGTACATCGATGACAAAGACGTCTGGCTCTCACTTCCTACCTGCACATTGCTCGCTGGAGATCTTGTAGCCATATAGACATGACTGATCTGCTGTGTTACGTGAACTATCTGTAAATGATTGCTATCATATACTTAATTTAAAATTATTGACTCTGTCTCAAAATGAATAATGTTATTGTTTCGATGTTTTTCTTTTGTATACCTAAATATAATCTAAAATAATAAGCATTCAGACAACCGATCGAGCATATATTGTGTTTGCCTACTAAATAATTACTCTAATTGGACCAAATCCCGTGTTCATGCCCGCTTGAGTATGTTTCGCCGGACCGTCTCAACTGGGTCGTGTTGAAACCGGTAGTAGATGAACCCACTGAGTTTGTTTCGCTGGGTCTTCTCAGTTGGGGCGCATTGGATCCGGTGGTAGCATTAAAGCGCGACCGTCGTTATTAACACAAGGTCCGTCATAATAATAATACCTTTAATATAGACAGAACCATTGACAATATGTAGTAAAAATATTAGACTTAAACTAGATAATTAAACATAATCTCTTGACAATAACTTGATACGAGCTAGCTAAATATCATTTCTGTAATAAAATAAATTTTATAAATGTTTTCATACAAGATGTACCTAAATATCTATGTTACTAGAAATAATATCTAATGTATACAACTATATTACTACAAACATGTTCTGACTATTTACAAGCGCTTTTTTAAAGTCTACGTGAATAAAAACCTTTTTTATTTTTATTTTATTAATTTATTTAAACTTGGGATACAAAAGTTATAGCCAGTTTTATTTTAAGGTTGTTTGGTAATCTGTGGGTCAACCCCATGACCGTGGAAACGTTGCAGTTCGAAAATCACTCTTACTGCCTAAGTAATAAAGATACTGTAAATATCAAAGTGTGTCTACTGATGTGGCAATGAAATGCTAGTGTTAACTAGTGTACCAATGAAGATTGTTACATATTATATTTACATAAACATTGTTATGGTGATAGAGTAAATGTTGTAGCTCTTTTTATAGTCTTTTACATGGATTTATTCCGAACCTGCCCCGAAAACCCTAACCGGGTAGAGTTAGATTAGGAAAATGCAAAAAACTATTAATTGGTGAGATAATGAAAAGTTCTTTAGTTCCATTAATTACATAGTTCATAACCCAGTGTACATTTGTGTCAGGTTGCGAGGGGTTATATATGAGGTTTTGAGTGGAGGTAAATAAAACAATAGATTCTTCGTTTTTTGTAAACACAATAATTTTATTGATATTATTATTAATGTATCCTTAGTATTACTTCATCGTTGACTGCCTCGTTGGTCTAGCGGTAGCGTGTTCAACCGCAGAAAATGAGGTTCAGGGTTCATATCTCGGGTCGGACCAAAAAGTGATTTTGGGATTTTCCCGTAAAAAGAATATTCTCAGAATCAGCCCGAAGTCTGGAAGTTGGAGGTAATACACCCCCGTGCCTCGGAGAGCACGTAAAGCCGTTGGTCCTGTACCTGACCTCTTTCCGGTCGTGTCGGTAGTCGTCCCATCGGATCATGAGAGTGATGGAATAGAAAGTGCCCCTGTGTTTGCGCACACACTTGTGCACTATAATATGTCCTGCGCAATTGACTAATCTCCATTGAGAATGGCCGCCGTGGCCGAAATTCGGCCGGAAAGACATCATCATTACTTCATCTAAGAATATCTTCATATAAGTACCAAACAATAATTATCACATAGCACAAAGCAACATTGGCTTTATTGATAACTTCACTCTTTTCGAATAATGTTTGTCTTCTTAGTCGGGGCAAGCGAATGTTGCAATTAACACATTGCAAACTCGTCATTTTATTAAATGATAAAGCGTCCTTTCGTGAATCCACTGTCAACAGATTTATATTATAGCACGGACGAACTGATGCTAAACTCACGTAATATCTGCAAATAATTTGCTAAATTGATGACATGTATCAAAACAACAGCAATAAATACCTGACAGATTGTCTTTGCCTGTCAATAAATAATTGCCATGAAAAAAATATTGACGACGAAAATCGTTCCTATTCAAAATCATTAATTATTTCGATGTAATGCAACTACAGTGCTTACTTAAGTATAATAAATAAGTCTATAATTAAATGATTTATATGTAATGTTGTTCCCATTTATAAATAATTAATTATAATTTCGACATTTATATTATTTTACACATGGCAATTTCTGTAAACGTAACTGCGTTTAGTTTACGATTTTATTACGTTTATTTATTGAAAATAATTGAAATATTCTTTTTGATTTAATTAATTAATTCCAAGTTCTAAAAATAGTATACTTACATTAAAATCAATACCTTAGTTGTCTTAACAAGTGGTACAAATTATATAGCTGAACAACAAAGGAAGTATGCGATACGGATTCTGCCATTTTCTTTTCCCCGTATATTTCTTAAGTCCTAAATGTGGCGGTACTACACTCACGTTGCTCGGAGAGCACATTAAGCTGTTGGTCTTGTACCTGAGCTTTTTGCGGTCAAACTCTTAGAGTTTTTGGTGCTTTTGCTTCTGGGTTCTCTAGATGCAATGCTCTCGTTTTATGAGGCTCTAGCCTCTTTATATCATTGTCAGCCGCTTTGCTCTGGAGGGAAGTAACGCGGAGGACTTGAAAAAGTAGTTCCTTTTTACAAAAGTTCCTGGTTTATTCTGATTAAATTCGTTGTGGGATCCAAGACAGTTGATGCGGTTTCCCGAAACATGCCTGAGCCTCGTTCAGTGCAATTTCATTGTGTGCTACTTTTGGTCCTGGTGCCACTTTTCAGGAGTTGTGGTTAAGAAGGAAGGACTAGTCTCATTATGCAGGAACCCACTCAAAGACAAACTTTAATATTCTGTTAAATCGGTCTAGCTTTTTAAGAGGAATCCAGCCAGAGATGACGTTGTATACGGCTTTACATTTTTCAAGGCCGATATGAATAAAAGAAACATCATCTAAATCAGTCAATCCATTCCCAAACTATAATCAAAAGAGTATTAATAATTTTTCGAGAATTTTCCAATGAATTAATAACAATATCAATCCAGCCTTTTTTATATTTAGAAGTGGACTATCGACTTGGTGGTTTTTTCCGCCCATGGACTACCAAAGGGCAGAATGTGTGTTACGGCCTTTAAGGAAGGAATAGGATTGCGTTTTGAAGGTTGCGATTTCATACCGGATCGGAAATTAATATATTATATAGATATTACATTGGACGGTTTTGACTGGGCTGTGTTGTATGTCTTATCTTTTAATTTTTTAGAGGAACGCCTACTTGTGCCTCCCTCAAAAAGTGTCTGCGAAAAGGTTACATATATCGGCCTTGCACCGACAACGCCTAACCTGAGACTAAGCCTAAGCTGCCGTGGACTTCTCTTCGCGCCTGATGGGGGATCCCGGGAACGCGGCTATGCTGTTTTCGTGCCCCCCTTTTGCGCCATGTCCCACATGTGTGTTCAATGTCACAACACAGTCAATGAACATTGTTAATGTTTCCAAATGAAATATACTCATTTTCGCGTATAGAACCTACTTTGTTTATTGAACTACTTCTGTTGTTGATGAGTGATAGCGGTAAATCTAATAGCGATATGACAAAGAATGTCCACAGTTGAGAAAACTTATATCAATTACACTGCCCGCAAACGAATTGTCTCAGGAAACTGGCAAACAAATCATTAGAAAGCAAACATGAGTGATGTGCCGTCACGTGGGAAACACAGGGTCTATTGTGGCCCACGGACCGATCGTTATCCTCTCACAATAGGCGATTAGGAGCGATACCTCGATGCTATCTGAGCATGACCGTGTAAGCTCTTCACTAGTCTTGTGGCCTGAGTTTATAAGCGGAGCGATGATAACAAAGCGGTGCAGCTTATTCGAATAACAATATCTAAAATAAATATTGGTCATGGTAGCCAGTCTAAGCGGAATACAGTCATCTGATGGACATGCTATAGTGTGCAAGTATGTGTGTCCCATAGACAACTCTAAAACTCGATGCTACGAGTAAGCTCATAACTCACGCGTTATCGAACTTTCGTCCCCTTCCAGTGGCTATCTGGTAACCCTGAGCGCAGGACCATATAATTATAATCACATTTGTCGCGTCAAGTTTGATTGATATTGCAAATAAACCCTATAACCTATACTCTTTTAACACCAGGCTACCATTTGTCGTCACCAACAGGTTGTCGCTAGGTGCCTGGCAGAAACTTAACTCCCAAAAAAATTTTATAATAAATTTGCTCAGTATAATTTAAGAAAAAAACTTGTTGAAAATAATCGTTATTATTGTAAAATAACAAAAAAATACTTAAATGATAATAGTAGCAAAATTTAAATCAAAATTCTTTAAGTCGTTGTTTACCTGAACACATTTAGGTAATGGATTATATACATTTGATCTAGGTTCGACGGAATAGTAAAATATTCAGTGACATATTGAGCAGTTTTTGATTTTAATGAGATTACACATTTCGATCGTAATTGGTTATAAAGGTAAGCATATATTATCACATTTATATATTAATAAATAGTATAGCAATTTGAGCAGGGCGATCTTCCCATGGGCAAATTAAACCATAGTCAGTATGTGAAATATGAAACGCCCCCCAAAAAAATTAAGGCTTTTATTGCGAAGTTCAGTTTTATAGATAAACAAATGATTACCGTTTAAAAAAAACACATTCCATTTGATTTTGCTTTATAAATCCTTACTTAAGGCGGTCAATTAAGGTTACACTTTTGATTGATATAATACACATTTCTCATAACTTATACCACACAGTAAGTCTAGCAGAGTCCAAGAGACTTACTATGTGCCGCCATTGCCCTTGGCTCGAAGCGAAAAATCCTTCATTGTTCTCAGACAAATTACTCTCATAGAATATTATATACGGTATCCTGACTGAAATATTGCTAAAACCTGAACTCCTTCGAACTTGACCCCCGTTGTGTTGGTTTGCAATGAATAAAATATTACCTTTTATTCATTATATCCCGAAGGTATGAACGCTCTAGATGAGTAAATATTTAATTAGCTTTATATTCAACGTTCCTGGGATAGTATTTACTCGGGCTGCGAATTAATTTCAGACCTTTAAGGTTATGCGATGGGTAAAATTTGAAAATTAGGAAAATATTAAGAGTTTGCTTTTTATTTTCGTATTCACTGTTACTGAATATCTTAACCGTTTTCCACCTGCCACTTCATATTTCAAATACGAATTGTATACAAAAGCATTTCTGCATAATATGAAATATAATCTATACCACTTAAAGAAAGATGGCATAAAATATTATTATTTATTTTATTTCAAAACTTTATGCACAAATTTATACAGAGGTGGACTTAATGCCGTAGGCATTATCTCCCAGTCGACCTTGGGGAGGTGCAGAGATTAATCAGTAGGTAGGTGCACTAAGTAAAACAGTATAAGAGATTGAATAAATATTCGATACATAAATAATTTAAATATATAGTTAAATGTACGTATATGTATATAAATAAATGTATAATATCTAATATATGCAATACTATTACTAATATAATATACTACACACATATATATATATAATTTATTAGGTAGGGAAATCACAATTCTGCTTACAAGTTGTTTAGAATGTGCTCTCTTAGCTTCATTTTGAATGAGAAGCGGCTTTTGGCCAACCTGATTTCGAGAGGCAGCGCATTCCACAGAAGAATAGACTGGACAAAAAAGGAAGATTGAATAAAGTCAGAATGGTGAGGCGGGCATTGAAGAAGGCGGTTATAAGTAGACCGGAGAGTTTTCTCATGATTATTGCCCAGAAATTGGAAGCGAGAAGTTAAGTAAGAAGGTGAAGAGGGAGAGTCCACTATAGAATAAAGAGTAGTTAAAGCTCTCAAAGAACGCCTATGGCGAATAGGCAACCATTGTAATTTCGTACGGTAGAAGGATACATGGTCATACTTACGGAGATTAAAGACGAATCGAATGCAGTTATTCAGAAGTCGGTCAAGTTTATTGAGGTGATCTGCATTCAGGTCAAAGTAGCATACATCACCATAGTCGATTATAGGAAAAATTAAAGCTTGCACGAGCGTTACTTTTGTTTTCCACGGCAAGAAATGTTTGAGCCGATAAAGAGATCGCAGGATTCCGGTGACCCTCTGACTTACACTTCCGATTTGTTTTTGCCAGCTGAGTGTTGTGTCAATTAAAATTCCTAGGTCTTTAATATTAGGGCTTATACGAATCGTAGTATTGTCGTATACAACTGGTGCGAGGCTGTCAAAGTCAACTCTGCTGATCATGCGGGAACTTCCAATTATAGTGGCTTGGCATTTTGAAGGGTTAACACTAAGACCAAATCTATCAGACCAATTTTTTATCAATGCCAAGTCACCATTAATTTGGCCGATCGCTGCAGAGAGGTTCTCCAGGTTTGCTTGAGCATAAAGTTGAAGGTCATCGGCATAAAGATGTTACGCACTCTGAAGGTTATGACTCAGAAGATTTATAAACAAAGAAAATAGTAGAGGAGAGAGAATACCGCCTTGAGGTACGCCTGAGGTAACGTTACACCAATTGGATGTAGATTCACCAATTTGAACCGATTGCAGGCGATCCCGAAGGTAGGATGAAAACCACTCCAATGCTTCGTCAGAGATCATAAGATGGGATAGGATGGCTAAAAGGATATCATGACTGACGGTATTAAAGGCATTGGAGAAATCGACCACAACCAAGACTGTGATCTTGGTATCCTCCATGCCAGCTCGAATATCGCCAGTCACTTTAAGGAGTGCGGTGGTGGTACTGTGACCAGGTCTGAATCCCGATTGTAGTGGACTTAGGAGGTTGTTCATAAGAACAAAGCGGGAAAGTTGTTTATGAATGCAGGACTCAAGTACTTTAGAAAGGAAAGGAAGAATGGATATTGGATTGGTAGTGAATAGGACTGGAAGGGTTTGAGGTTTTAGGGAGTGGATGTACTAGAGCTTTACGCCATAATGACGGGAATGATCCGGAAGTGAGGGAAAAGTTAACAATATGAGTGATTGCAGGGAGGAGGTGGTCTAGGATAGGAATGATCATGCGTCTACCGATTTTATCGCAACCCACGGCGTTGGATTGAATAGAGAGGATTATCTTTTTGATCTCGTCCAAATCAGCTAGAGTAAATTTGAAAGGGCTAATATTAGGGCGCGTTAAACCATTGATGTACGAAATAATTTGCCTCTTGGCCAGATGATCCATAGATGAAGCAGTGGTGAAATGTTGATTAAGATCATCTAGAACCATTGAGCTTGGAAGGTCTAAATGTCGCGACTTGCCGATACCAAGAGTCTCAAGGAACTTCCAGATACCAGCAGGAGAAGAAGTAGATATGTTATTGAGACGGCGGAGAATATGACGGCGTTTAGCTTTACGTACCATCTGATTACACCGATTCCTACAAACCTTAAAGATATTCCAGTTGTCTTCAGTTCGATTTTTTTTGAATTTTCGGAATGCACGGTTCCTCCGTCTCACTGCCATCTTAATTTCATTTGTCATCCACGGTGCTGGAGGACGCTTTATTTTAACTTTTTTGACAGGGGCATGTACGTCGTAAAGTTCAGTGACCGTTTTATTAAATATGCTGACCTTCATATCTAAAGTGGTCGCTTGTAGCATTGGCTCCCAGTCGATTAACGCAGCATCTTTAGATAAAAGCTCAACCTTTAAAGAAGCAAAAGAACGCACGTACAACACTTTGGGTTTAGGTTTAGGTGGTTTTAGGAGATAAGACAGGAAGATAAGGTCGTGATGAGAAAATCCAGGAGCGGGACATTGGCCATGGGACGAAACCAAGGAAGGATTCGAGGTAATTAAATCGAGCCAAGTATCATCACCTAAGACGTTATGGTGAGTAGCTTGAAGTGGCAAGACGTGCAAGCTGCTTGACTCGATTATGTGTAGGAGTTTGCGGGAACTAGGAGTGTTGTGAGCAAGTAGGTTGGTGTTAAAATCTCCCATGACAATGTGGTGAGCGTACTCTGAGCCCAAAGATTCTAAAACCGATTCGAAATCAGTGAAATAGTCTATATTAGGGGGGCAATAAACCACACCAAGAATGGTTTTGACTCCTTTGACAGAGACCTCAAGAAAAAGGAACTCAGCAGAGGCTGAATAGTTTAAAGAGGAAGTAGCAACAATATTATAGGGAAAGTCGCTCCGTAGGTATATCGCGACACCACCTCCTCCTTTACCAGTACGGTCATTTCGAATTAAAATGAAACCAGGAAGAGGATATAAAGTGGAAAGAAGATGCGGTTTGAGCCAGCTCTCGGAAATCAGGATAGCATGAACATTGCACTCAGCGAAAGTTTCGAGCAAGTCGCTATGGTGGCTGGGAATGCTCTGGGCATTAAGATGGCAAACGTTTAAAAGATTAGAACGGCTATCATTAAACTTGTCACGTAGGATATCACCAAGCGA
Organism: Pseudoips prasinana; assembly: GCA_951640165.1. NCBI lineage: Eukaryota > Metazoa > Arthropoda > Insecta > Lepidoptera > Nolidae > Pseudoips > Pseudoips prasinana. The sequence continues at coordinate 33,446,511 of OX621243.1, read as the reverse complement.
GCCTTCCAAGGAGCAGAAACTGTCGTTAGCAGAATCGTAAATTGAATGAAAAGAGTCGGTATCATCGTCCGTTAATATGACAGACATGATAACCGGGATATAATATAAATAAATAAGATATATATGTATATAAACTAGAAATACTTATATATAAAATATATGTGTATAAAATGTAGTGCAAGGTTGAAATAAACTTAATTTAAACTCTGCACCACCCGCCAGCATAAAAACACAATAAGCACTAGGTACTTTAAATATAATATAAAACTATTTATAAATATAAGTAATCAACACACCGAAAAAAAAAAATACAAAATAATAATTAAAAGAAATATATGCTCAAAAGGTGATTTTCAGTTGGGTATTGGAATGGACAGTTAAAAATGTTACGTAGTTAGAACGAGTGAGACGAGAAGTATGAAATGAAACGCATATTTCGCTCCCATTTCATACTTCGCGACCATAATGAAGTTAGCAACGAAGTGGATTGAGTTGCATGGTACTTACTATAATGTGTCATTATGAATAGAATGAACAGATTGAATGACTTTAAGTGAAGTAGTTTTGTTTAACCTCAAACTTCTTAACAATTTATGTGTAACAACAACAAGTTAAAGTAACAAACAAACGAACTATATCAATTTTAGACCACAAGAATGAAATAATGTAGACATAATATGGTAAGTTTCTGAGTTATAGTGCTACATGCAACTACTACTATACTTATCGTATGGGCAGTGGTTACCCTGGTGTCAGAGTTCTTCAAGCCGCCCAGTAGGCCTCTGACATGGCTTAACGACTGTTGCCTAATGGCTACAACCGGGACCGACGGCTTAACGTGCCCTCCGAAGCACGGAGACGCTCACAATTTAAACCACTTTGGCGGTCACCCATCTATGGACTGACCGCGAGCCTAGTTGCTTAACCTCGCCAATCACTTACGGACCGGTGAGAGCATATGGCTATGAGCGCTACATGCAACTAATGTTATTTATTCGAAAGAATTTGTTGAACTAACGAACCGTGTTTTTTATTGTATCACGCAAATCCCACCCGTATACCTAAGGATGACATTGGCCTGATACGATAGCATATGTTTAAGAAGCATGGGTCAATGGACTACGTTATAAAGTCGAGTTTAAAGTCAAGATAAAATTTAATGAAATTTTTAATATTGGGTATAATACAATCCTTATCACAAATATAAGACAACATAAGCTACGTAGCTCTTAATTCTACATATTAAATAAAAACTCAAATTGACTAGTAATACTTGGAGGCTCCATTGCTTTTATATTTTTAGAGATGACTTCCAGATTTTTTCCTTATCGAGGAAAAGTGAAAATTATACGGGATCGTTCAAAAACATTCACTAACGAATAAAAAAGAATTTACAAATCACGTAAATTAGTAGTATATGAAACCACGATGCAATTGAAATGTTTCATTTATTATCTTTCTCTTACACTAATATTACCGACCAAACCCAACTCGATAGCATAGAAATTACACATTTTTATCGCATAATATTTTAAGTATGGTCACTGTGAACTTATTAAGTGAACATGAAAACAAATTGACATGGTTTCCAATCGCATTGAGTGCGCGCAACGCTCAAGTCAACGGCACTCACTACAGCAAATAGGTCCGCGTGCGAGGCACATTTAGCAACAGTAGCCAACGCCGCCACCCTCTGTACCCATCCTGGATACAAAACTTTGTCTCTTACGGCGTATAATTGTCGAATATTTTCGCATTACTCCGAGTTTTCCCTCATTGATGGGTTTATTTAGTTCATATACCTATCCCTATTGTTGTCGATCAGATCAAATGAACAACAAAATTTATAACAATACCTTGATCAAAACACAAATACCGTAATATGTAATAAAATTTGTAAGAAGGTTTTAATAGATTATCGAATCACATGAAAAACTGTGATAATTTCAATACATTTAAAACCAAACTTAAGAAATATGCCTATACTGTATAATACAATAAATATTGCCACATGGCTTTCAGCAGTCTAGCGGTTAAATGTTATATTTACTCTGTATCTCATTATAAGTGAACTGTATGTTTTTTATGAGAAATAAATATTCTTTGAATCGAAGAATGTAAATGCATCAGGTCAAGTGATGCTATGGGCACCGCCATATTGACCGTGGCCGGCTGTAATGCAACATGCGATAGATAGACGAAAAAACGAGGTGATGAACAATAGTTTTACTTTAAGAACAACTTTATCTTTGTCAGCCCCTAAATTTTAGTCATTGTCCTTTAAGGGCCTAAAAGGACAATGAGCATATTCCGGGCAACTCAGGAAAATTATTGAAGGAATCCCTTCAGTGATTCCCTCAATAAAACCTATTATATCATTTAAGGTAGCGAATTTGAATGACTAGGACGTTATCCAAATTCACAAAATAAACGTACAAGACTCACAAAGTTATTAGAAGAAAAATAATGTATACTTAGCTGTAAGAATACCTTACATACCCCGTAAATATGAGCTAAATACGGACATCCTGTTGGGTAATTGCGAACACATCAGGTAATTCCTTTTTTTAATTATTAACGACGCGAAATATATTCTTAGCTCGTGTTCAATTCGGGCGGGCAATGTTTATGGACGAAATTCATAATCATATATGAAGAGGTTTTTTTATTTTTCCAGTAACAATTATGATCTTACTAGCAACCTCTGTTTTTATGTTATTAAATTGAACCATTGTATTTATATATATTAAGATGGACCGATGATCTTGTGATGGTCGCTGGAAATCGCTGGATGCGGATAGCGCAAGACCGGCAGTTGTGGAGATCTTTGGGGAGGCGACGTCTTTCAGCTGATATGATAATGATGATGATGATGAAATTTCTGTGACAAATGGTAAAACTTCGATAATCAAAGATTCTTTGACATTTTATCAAGGATTCTTAAACACTAAAGTTATCGTCTTTTATCCTCTAAACACAGTAATGCACTAATAATAGAGCCAGTAGACTAATATCTGTGATTTATTTACTGTCCGTGACCACCTATTTTTGGACGTTGGTGTCTGTCACACAGTGTATACTAGCACGGACACTGCCGTTTACTCTATCTTCACTTTACTAGTTTCCTACAAAAATTGTACTTTTAACTTTAAGATAGATATTATGTACAAAATCCTTATTTATTGAATAAAAGATTATTATTATTTCTGCTAAAAATATCTTAATAATCATCATTATGTCAGCCGAATGACGTTCACAGCTAAACAAATGTCTCCACCAAATATGTGGGGTAATTCCATAATCGCCGCGCTTGGCAGATGGATAGGCGATCGCTGTATGATGGTCATAGTTCTGGTAAGTAACAGTTTCCCGAAACAGCTTAATAATTCATTTCACGTATACCTTCAAATTCCACGTAAATAGATTCGGCTGCTGGCAACACCATCGCTTACAGCTGATATATATTTTATTGAAAATTATTTTGTAATTCATTGTATATTAATAATATTTTTTATTTAATTATTTTTTTTTTGTTTAAATTCTTTTTTTAATATTTTAATTTTATGTCATTCACTTGCAATTTAATTTCACTTTTATTTTTAAGTTAGATAATTTGTAATTTTATTTTTAATAAATGTAATTTAAACACGCTAATCTTTATAGTTCGCATGTTGTGTTAACCTGTAACTGGTTGCTACACAAGAAAACGTATTGTGTAAGTTAAGATAAACCAAACTCAAATTTAATGTGTAAGCCGTTGTTGGTTAACCTAATAATCAACGATAAAATAAAAAATAACCAATTATTCTACGAGTATTTGTATAAGTAAAAGTGATTTTCAAATAGAGTGTTAAGTTGCGATTAAACGTATTTTTTTTCTGTGACAGTTAACTAACGGTATCTTTGGGACGCTGACATTGGAATAAAATGAAATGAATGCAACTAATTAAACTAAACCGATATTCATCAATGAATCAAAATGCGTATTTAGTTGTTTTAATTAAAACCAATTCATAGTATTTCATCAGATTTGAATGCGTAATCAACCGTACTCCGCAGCCGCAAATTAAAGTTTTTACCGTCTATAATGTTCTCAAATTGATTTCAAATTACATTTAAACATGTTACTGGTAAATATTTTGACCTGGATTTCATCGTATCTACCTTATATTAATTTTAAGGTTAAGTGTACTTATCTAAAACTATGCTGTGTGGCTAACGGCATAGAATGTCGCCACCCCCTCTCCTCTCGTGGCGTAGAAGTCGTCCCGAGGGAATAACTACCAGAGAACGGACAGCAGCGTCTCTCTGTACACTATGACCATCATACTGCGACAGCTAACCCATCTGCTAAACGTAGCCATTATGGCATAACCCTTTAAATGATGGAAACAACTCCATTGTGGAAATCTTTTGGAGAGGCCTTTGGCCAGCTGTGGACGTCATTCGACTGATATGAAAATCTAACACTAGTCCACGCAGCTTTGCCTGCGGTGAAGTTCTTACCAATAAATTAAGCAATTTTCCGGTAAATCTAGACTGTACCGGGAAATTGCTCTTGTTTTGTTTAGATGTAAGCGATATGATAGTAAGTTTACCATTTGTTTAAATTTCAGGCACATCAGTTCAGCAAGCCGCTAATGCGTAACTTATGAAAGAAAATTTAAGTTATTCAAGCCCCTTACTATACTTGAAAGAAAATACCAAGAGTATTTTTGTTTACCATAGCTTAACAGATAGTTTAATAGTTTTTTGTTTTTTGTAGTTAAGAGAGTCGAGCTTAGGCTAAAGCCATCCAGCGAAATAAAAGTCCTAACTATCTAGAGTCGATATGTATCGAAACGTGACATAAATGTTCCGTACACTATCATTCTAGGTTAGTGCGCAAGGACTCTTAAGTCATTCCTCTAAGTGAGGTTCATAATTTTACCGTTTCGAATGAATACCGCACGCACGCACCGCGTCTGCCACCGATCCTTAGGTGGCAGACGCGGTGCGTTGGCGGTCGCACGCTCATACGGCGAGTACGATATGTATGATTCTGTACAGTGTCACGAGAGTTTCTAATATCTTTAACTTGTTAGTAGGCCATTGGAAATCGGCTTAAAGGTTTTTTCGTGTACATATCATGGGGCGCCTACAGATGTGATGTTGAGAAGATCCCGGAGGCACCGAAATGATTATACATAAATGTGTAAATTTCCGTTCCATTTTCGGTAACAAGAGAAAGCCATTACATTATATTTAGTGACAAAAATATAAATTCGATGTACCGATGTTCAACTCATGAATTAGACGAAAATATTTTAGTCCATTTTGTTTAGTCTTATTCGTAAAATCGCCAAAAATTCGGTAACATATGCATACCAACTAATAATAATAATGACCTTCTCGTCAAATTGCGGACACGGCGGTCAGTCTCAATGGAGGCTAACCTTCTGCGCGGGACATATTATAGTGTTCAAGTGTCACTTTCTTTTCCGTCACTCTCATGATCCCATGGGACGATTAGCGACACGACCGGTAAAATATCAGTCACAAGACCGACGTCTTAACGTGCTCTCCGAAGCACAGGAGTATAAATATAGCCAACCTCCAGACTTCCGGCTGATACTGAAATGTTTTACCCACGGAAAAACAACACAAAATCACTTTTTGGCCCAACCAGGCATTTGAACCCAGGACCTTATCATCTGCGGTTGACGCCATGCTCGCTACACTATTATAGGGTAAGTTAGAACATGTTTATAGTAATAGAGAGGTACATATTAAACTAAAAAGCAATAAATTAAAAACATTATTGAAAAATACCATTTAATTTATCATTATTATCAATGTACTCATTTAAGTTATTGTCAATATGATTATTTATAAATATAAATATTTCTCATTCAGTCGATATTTATAGTTATAAGTATATTTTACTACTTCGTGTTTAATTAGAATAGAATAATATTTATTTGAATAATATTTATTTGACAACAAACACAGGTACATTAAAGGTGTTATAAATTAATCATGGCCCACTATGTTTTGCTCTTACGAGCGTACAAATATTTTATGAAACTAAATACATTACTATTTTTCAAAAGCACAATCTAACAATATTAATGTCAATTTATAATTTAAATTCAAAGAAATCATGAATGGTATAAAAACATTTTTCAGCAAGCCACCGCGTTAACTCTTTTTTAAATTTAGGAAATGTCATTGATTTAAAATTATTAGGAATCTTATTGAATATTTTAATACACATTATATAACTATTATTACATGTCAAAGTCAGCTTAGTAAAAGGTCTACATAATTTATGCTGATGACGCGCCCGTCTACTATAAGAACTAGAGGCTTCCTGAAATAGGTTCTTATGCTTAAATATACAAATATACATGCATCCAAAATATACAAGCATGGAACAGTTAAAATTTTATATTGCCTGTAGAATGGCCGGCAAGAATCTATTTGTTGCAGCCCAAATATGGCTCTTAGGCATTTTTTTTGCATTATAAACACATCGTCTATGTCTACACTTCTGCCCCAAATGATAATACCATAACGTAGTATGGAACCAACATACCCATAATATGCCGTCATTGCGGCTTCTTTAGAAACCACTTGACTTATTCGTCTCAACGGATATACAAAACTATTTAATCTTGAACAGATATCTGCTATGTGACTTTTCCAATTACAAAAACGATCGATTGTGATGCCGAGAAACTTATAAATCCCTGTTTCTGACACTGTCACCCCATCGTACGAAATATTTAGCTTTAGAGGTTTTGATTTGTAGGTATGAAATTGCATGAAATGAGTTTTTTGTATATTAACCCTCAGCTTATTCACTGAGAGCCATTCGATAGCTGTGGCAAGGGCCTTATTTATATCGGATTCATAGTCACGTCTGTTAGTACCCTTTACCACAATCGAGGTGTCATCAGCAAATAACACGCATTTATGATTTAAAGCACTGGGCAGGTCGTTGATGTACAGTAGAAATAAAAGTGGACCCAGTATACTACCCTGGCGTACACCATGTTTGTTTTCTAGGTAATTTGATAGTGAATATTCCAGTACTTTAGAACGTTCATTATATTTAGAAACTCTAACGCATTGTCGCCTTTTTTCTAGATATGATTCTAACCAGTTATGTGCTAATCCCCGGATTCCGTAAGCAAAAAGTTTGTCGAGCAAGCGTTTATGACATACAAAATCGAAAGCCCTACTCATATCCATGAAAATAACTGAAACTGGTATGCTTTCCTCTATACAATCAGTTATGGTCTTTATAAGTTGAAAAGCTGCCAAGGAGGTGCTGTGATTTTTGCGGAATCCATTTTGCTCGTCTTGGATGATATTATTTTTTTCACAATAATGAATTAACCTAGTGTAGAATACCCTTTCAAAAACCTTTGACAATATGGAGATCAACGTCACCGGCCTATAATTAACCATTAGTGTTTTGTCTCCTTTTTTGAAAAGCGGTTTAACAATAGACAATTTCAATGCTTCTGGAAATACACCCTGTTCCAATGACAAATTGATTATATGTGTGAGTGGAAAGACAATCAGATCAATACTCTTTTTCAACATATCAGTACATACTCCATCATAACCAACTGCTTTAGAATTTTTGAGAGATTTTACAATTTTAATTACTTCATTAGTGCTAACTGGATACACAAACATACTATTTTGACTAGGTTCAACAAATGTGTGAATGTCATTAAAATTTGAATGTCCAAGGTTATTAAAATTTTGATTATTATTAATTATGTCAATGAAAAAATTATTAAAACAATCTGCTATTTGCTCCGGATTAGTCAAAACATTATTATCGTTAGTTATTTTTGCAATAGAATTTGTGTTCACCTCGGATGTTGTATGGTTTTTAATGATATTCCACGATGCCTTACATTTATTATTAGAGCGATTTATGTACTTTGTGTAATTATTTCTTTTGGAAGTGACAAAACATTTCTTTAGTATCTGACAATAGACTTTATATTTGCGTGTATTCAATTCATTATCAGTTTTGTCCTATTTCTATAGTACATATCTCGCTTAATTTTACAACATATTTTTAAACCTTTAGTTAGCCATTTCGACTTACGTCTATCTTTGTTCGTTACTCTGACACGTATTTGGGGAAAACACAAATCATAAAACAATACAAATAATTCATGAAATTCTAAAAATGCATCGTTAGTGGAATTGCTACTAAAAACATTATGGAAAGACAGATTTGTCAGGCATTCTCTGAATTTCATGATATTCTCATCGCTATAGTCGCGCTTAAATTCGTACCACCATTTTAATGGCGGAGGTCTGGGTTGCTTGACTGGCCAGTAGTAGGTTTGGGCGGTGTGATCAGAGAGCCCAAGATCATGGATGTCAGCAGTTCCTCCCACGATATTCGTTAAAATATGGTCAATGCAAGTGCTCGACGTGCTCGTAATCCGCGTTGGTGTAGTAATCACTGGTGCAATGTTGTAATTCTGTAATAATCTTCTGTAATCTGTTGACTCCTTTGAAGTTTTCAGAAGGTCTATGTTTATGTCGCCACATATTATAATTTTCTTGCGTGAGTTACGACATAGCGTTTCTAGTAGAGTTTCCAACTTATTAAGGAATATTGCAGTACTAGACGATGGTGTTCTATATAAACATATGAGTAATACATTGTATTTTACAAGCTCTATCCCACAACATTCAAAAACACATATTTCATTTATGTTTTTAATATATTGTAAACTTTTGTATTCTAAGTCATTTCTAATTAGAATTGCAACTCCGCCTCTTTTTGTTTTTTTTCTAGAGTAGAATGATGCATTTAGAAAACCTTTCAGTCGCAAATTCCTCTCAGTTCCTTCCAATAGAAATGTTTCAGTAAGATACAATATATCTACTTTATGCAGCAATTTCAGGGCACTGCAGTACAATTCATCTTGTTTATTAAGTACCCCTGCAATATTTTGATGCATTACTCTCAACAAATTCTCAGATTTAATTACGAAAAAATCCTTTTCATATGTCTGGGTTCCTGTGCTTTCGTATTTTTTAAATGTTTTCCAATTGTTAATTGTTCTCCAATTCTAAGACTAGCTGCTCCAAATCTGACATAATAATAATTAACCCTTTGTTATTCAGTGACCCATGTAGTTTACTATATGTCTCATAAGTATATGGCAGGTTGAGATTAGAGTCTAATATAAAAGCGTATTGATATGTCTCTATATCCATGCAGAGCAAGTTATTAAATGCCTCTATTCGGCTGTTATACATAATATTACTTTTCTCCATGTATTTAAAGGTTGGCAAACAAATAATAAAATTAGTGTGATGGAGTGGCATTATTTTTTCACGGACAAACGTCACTAATTCTGAGTGGTTATGCGTTGTTCGAAAGTCATCCTCACCAATATAAATGATGCAATAGTCATATTCGGTAAACGTTCGAACTTTTGCATCAATATTATCAATTAAAAGTTTTATTCCACATTTCGGTTTGCGATAATGACAGATTTCAAAATTATTTTTATATGTTTTTTCAGCCATATTATACATTCTATTGGATGATTCACTACTGATTAAACATATTTTATGTTTAGTCAGTTTTTCAGTGTTGTGTGTTAGTAGTTCTGTCAATATTGAGGTAAAAATATTGAGGTAAAAATTCAATATGACTATTATTATGAAGGATACTATGTGTATAATATTATCTATATATGTATATAATTTTATATATAAAAGAAAAGTAGTATATCAATTATCTGGTTTCCATATTACAAGATCTGCTTAGTTTGAGATCAGATGGCCGTATGTAAATAATGTCCCAGAATATTATTATTATAATGATATTATTATTATATACGCTTTAATACCGCTGTTTTTGAAATACGAGTAAAAGCACTGCATAAGTAAAGTATAACCTTATTATAGTCAAAACATTTAACAAAATCACGACGCTAATCAACCAAGCATATACCTAAAATTACCATTTCTTCTTTGCGAAGAAAAAACAGAAAAAAATAACATTTCTAAATCCCCGAGTGGGGCATATTCGACCTTTCTCTGATTTATCGTTGAGTTTCCTGTTCCATAAGTTTTATTATGCGGCCCGGACGAATAGCGATTTTTGACTCATTTTATTGAGCGTAAAATCTGAGCAGTTGCTATTATTATTTTTATAAAACAGCTGAAAGTTGCCGAGAAAGTCTTGTGATCAACAATTATGTCTTAAAATATTTTTATATTCGTGAGGTTACAAATAAATTACTAAACAATATATTCTTATTGTATAAAATACTTAGATCAAATCTTCCATAAAATTTTTATCGGATTTATTTTACAACTTAATGTTATATTGTGTATATTATGTTATATATATATAGTATGTTATGTTATGTATTTACTGAAGTAAAGTAGTATATCAGTTATCTGGTTTCCATAGTACAAGCTCTGTTTAGTTTGGGATCAGATGCCGTGTGTAAATAATTAAAAACATTACAGTACTAAAATTCTTAAATTTGAGATTATTAAAATAGAGATTTGTAACTAAGTATCTTACAATAATTAGAAAGGTTAATTCATGAAATTGCACAAACAACAAACATAACACAAATAGAAATATACAGTCGTGGTCAACTAATTAGGGACAATCTCTAGTTAAGCCAAATTGTGATTTTTTTTTATTTTCCAACGAGTCTTAACCTATAACTATATTAACTATACCATATCTTTTACATGTAAGTGTAATTAATCATTTATGTGCGCGATTATACAAACAATAACAACTTCTTAAACATTAAACCTCTTTACAGTATAGCTGTTAGATTATCATAGTGCTTTTTGTTCAAAGAATGCTGGCTGGCCATTTAATTAGGGACACTGAGGTATTGCGTTCTAATTTCAAAATTGGAATTTTAATACTTTTTTGTTTCGTTTCTTATTGTTTCGTGGTCGTTTTGGCGGCAATCCAGATTTTTTAATTTTATTTCGAGAATTAAATTTGAAGAAAAATCGGCAAAACTAAAAGTTGCGATCCAACACTTAAATTATTCAAAAACTATGGTATGCAATGCAGCGCAACATTTCAAGCGCTATAACACAGCTTTAAATGTGTCCAGAACAAAAATATCGATAAAAACGACCCCGCAAGAAGATATAATGATAACCAGGTTAGCTAAGAAAGATAGAGATCCGTTTCTAGGCTCTATTTTAATTAAACACGAAGTGTTTGGGGCAAACGAAAGAGCCGGTGTATCTGCGAGGACCGTTCGACGACGTTTGGTAGAAGCAGGGTTGTTCGGAAGAGTGGCTCGCAAAGTACCGTTGTTGAAGAAAGAACACAGAAATGCTCGTTTGGAGTTTGCACGTAAATATGGACATTGGACCTACGCCCAATGGCAACATGTACTTTTCTCTGACGAGACCAAGGTTAATTTGATTTCTTCAGATGGAAGGCAATATGTACGGCGTCCTGTAAAAGCGGAAATGAATCCAAGATTCACAAAAAAAAAACAGGTGAAACATGGCGGTGGAAACATTAAAATGTGGGGTTCATTTTCTGGACGTGGAGTGAGACCTGTGAGGAAAGTTCAGGGTAACTTAGACCAACATCAATACAAGGCAATATTGGAAGAAACTATGCTTCCCTATGCTGAGGAGCATCTCCCTATGGACGCTTCAGCAGGATAACGACCCGAAACATACCGCCCATTCAGTCAAGTCGTTTCTTACCAGTTAGTCTGTATCGGTGCTAGATTGGCCAGCAAATAGCCCGGACCTCAACCCAATTGAGCACCTTTGGCACGAAATCAAGAAAAAAGTTGCCACTTATCGTAATACAAATTTGGATGAACTTCATGAAGCTTTTTGTGAGGCATGAGCAAACATTCCTGTCGAAACATGTCAGAAACTGATAATGTCTATGCCACATCGGTGTCAAGCGGTAATTACTAACAAAGGTTTAGCTACTGGGTACTGATTTTACACGTAATAAAATGGAGCTGTTAAAGATATTATAACACTGCAGATTATAAGTTTTGTTTAATTGTATTTTTCATTATACTTTACTGTCCTTAATTAAATGTCCACTACAGAATTGTACCTTAATATTTATACATGTTTAATCTTTGATATTAAATACTTTTCTATTTATTTAATCTTTTATTTACAGCCATTTTATTTATAGCATAATTATCGGACCACATTATGCAAATAATAGGTGCTGAGAAATCAATAGGGTTTTATATTTATATGTACATAACCGGTTATAGCCCTTCACTATCTTGCATGTCTCTAATTAGTTGACAATGACTCTATATTCATTTCGAAATGGCTGCTCTGTATTTCTAATTAGATGTTACTGTTGTAGTGCTGAAAATTATGACGGTCCCAGGCGAATATTACGTTCATATTTTATTCACAAAATTATGTCATGAAAAAAACATTTATTTATCATAAAATTTCATATAGTTAAATTTTTTTTTTTTAAATATATCTCATACCAAAACCAAGTACAACTTATTTTTCTATTACCCGGAAATACAAAGAAAAGGTCCAAACCTTTTTGGAAACCTAACCACAACCATAGAGCGTAATTAACAAGTAGTAACGCAACTTTTTTTACAAAACGACAGATGTTTTCGAATTTTAGCGCCGATAAATCAACAAATTGGCGGCGGCTCTATAGCTTTTTGTTCAGAACAATATTTCATGACGCATATTTCGTTTATGACGCGATTTGATTAATATGTCTGCGATCAGCCGTAATTGGTTACTGTACCTAAAACGTGTACGTTTAGCGAGCGAAAAGAAAATCTATGCTAATTAGAAAGATATGACAATATATATAATCAAATTATATAATATATAGGTTACAGTTTATATATTGTATGTATTAGCAGCAAAAATACAAATGGTAATAGAACTTGACCGATTTTTTACAGTACGGTACGGTAGCTATTCTTAACAAAGATTAGCCAAAAGTTACACTACTAAAATCAACTTGATTATATATTTCGATATAATCTGTGGACTTTTTACGGTGTTATAATGCTGTTATGATGTTGTTGATGACCTCAATATAATTACAGAATGCTATACAAACATAAACTAAAATTAACTTATGTATTGAAAATATAATACGGTACATACATAAATAATAGTTCCTTACTATCATCCTATTTTTACGAAGTATTGCTTATGATATTAGTATTTTAATTTCACTATTACAATTAAATATCTACTTAAATAAATAAATATCTTGGGACAACTAACACACTGCCATCTGATCTCAAACAAGGCAGAGCCTGTACTATGGCAACCAGACAACTGATTATCATACGCATATATTTCTAAATACATACGTATTATAAAATGTCATAAACGAAATATAATGTATCAAATTAACATTTCAAAAATTGTTAACAAATGAGTGTAAGTTACTTACAAAACAATCTAAAAGATCTTTAATAACTTAACTCTTAACGAACGTTGAGAAGATCAAATGAGTCAAATATAAGTACAAAGTTGAAGTAAATCCGATCAGACGAAAAGTGTAGTAATTGGAAAAGTACGGGCTTTTAGTACTTGTTATATGTTAATGGCAGGATTGGGATTCTCAACGGACTTTCTAGCGTTACGTCACTGCGTACTTCTGCTACCTCACCCGTCTAGCTGTGGCGTGTTCAACCGCAGAAAATGAGGTCCTGGGTTCAAATCCCGGGTCGGGCCAAAAAGTGATTTTGGGATTTTTCCGTACAAAGAAATTTCTCAGTATCAGTCCGAATTCTGGAAGTTGGCGGTATTACACCCCCGTGCCTCTGGGAGCACGTAAAGCCGACGGTCCTACACCTGAACTCTTTCCGGTCGTGTCGCTAGTAGTCCCATCAGATCATGAGAGTGAGAACTAGAAAATGCCCCTGTGTTTGCGTACACACTTATGCACTGTAATATGCCCTGCGCAATTAGCTTATCGCCTAAGAAATTGTGTCTCTCTAAGAATATGAGTTATTTTCCAGAGCCATGAATTCCTTATAAGTATTAATGTTAGTTAGGGACACATAGCTCATAGAACCAACGGCTGCTGGGGCAGAAAGTTTCGCGAGTGAAGTCCATGGCGCCAAAGGCGCAGCATGGATAGGCCCCCTACAAAATGTACCGATAATCTTGGGAGAGTCGCTGAAAACCGCTGGATGTAGATAGCGCAAGACCGGCAATTGTGGAGATCTTAGGGGGAGGCCTTTGTTCAGCTGTGGACGTCTTTCAGCTGATACGATAATGATGATCATGATGATTGATGATACATAAACAGTATTCATCGTTACCCAGAAAAATCTATGTGGTTGTAAGGCTAACAAATTGTAGTTAAGTCACATTAACATCTTTTTATAAAAATTTGGTCAATAAAAACAGATACAAAACAAAAAAAAATAGGAATTGTTGCTTTCTTCTATTGTCCAAATGAAGCTTGAATCTATATACATATAATAACGTAGGAATGTCAAAACTGTACATTGAATATTTTTTTTAATGATTCTTGGGGCTTGATCTACAATCGATATCGAAGCCAAAAATATAGTTTTTAAAATTTTTGTCCGTGTGTCTGTTTGTCTGTATGTATGTCCGGGCTAAACTCAAAAAGTGCTACATGGATTTCCTTTAAATTTTGCATGAATATTACTAAGAGGTCGGGTCAACATATAGGCTACATATTATCACACTATCACCTACGGGGGAGAAGCTGTGATAATTTATAAATTTAAACGCGGGTAAAACCGCGGGGCACAGCTAGTTTAAAATACTAATTAAATTTCAATGTATCCCGTGTAAAACCAGAGCATATCGCTAGTTCAAAAAAAATGGTGCTGATTTAACAAATTTATGTTATTTTTCCACGTGTGTGTATGTGTATAAAAGTTGTACGTATTTACCGTACCTATGTTTTGTTCTTTGTCACTGGACGGCTTTCGGGAACTGTATTATCAAACTTTTATTGGGAAAACCGCGGAATTAAGCCCCACGATAGCACGTGCAAAGGATTTCTATTCCATTTGTTGTCTTCGTTGGTTTAGACCTTACCTTCATTCAAGTAGGTACATAAGGTTTTTATCCGATTACGATGTTAATTTGTTGAGCAGGATTATTTGTTGAGGGTCTGGGTGTAATTTATCTGTATTTATATGTATGTATTTATAAATATATAAGTATGTTTATAAGATGTTTGGTTGCTATAATACAGGCTCTGTCTAGTTTTGTATTAGATAGAAGGGGCTCGACCTTCTAAGTTGCCGAACATCGTTTCGTTTCGACTTAATCAATCGTTAAATCAGCTTCCATGACCAAATGTGACGTCATAAATGGTCCGGAATCGATTGTCAACGTTGAAACCGATTTAACGACTGATTAAGTCATTTTTAACTTTTATTTATTTGAACGCCATCCACGAAAACGATGTTCGGCGACTTAGCCGGTAGAACCCCAGAGGAGGTAGTTGTCACAAGATATTTAAGTATTATTATTTATTTATCTGTAGTCAATCATTGCGGTTCTTCCACAAAGTAAATTTGAAATCTTAAAACATTTTACTTGGCTTTATAGGTACCTAAGTCGCTTAAAAACTTATATAATTATGCTTCCAACCCTTCGCTTCTACCCGGCAAACGTTTGACTTTGACTTGTTGAATTCGAAGTAGGCTTTGAGCAAATATATTGAGCTTACGGAGAGTTATTTTGTTTAACTTTTCAAGTACCTGCTTAACCTCGATTTAAAGTGCGCATTGTATTTTAATATTATTTTGTGTTCGAAAATCAAAATTTGAGGATCTCAATACTAAATAATGAATTACCTACTGCACGGGTGGCGCAGCGGCTAAGGCAGTCGCCTCGCCGCTTCGTGTCGCAAGTTCGTGTCCCGACCAGACAACTATTTGTGTGGCCCATATATTGTTGTTCTGAGTCTGGATGTAATTTGTGTCCGCGTATTATATGTTTGTAAAGTACCCCACGACACAGGGATTAGATTCCCTAGTGCGGACGATTTATTTTTAAAATACAAATAAAATATACTATACGTTAGTAAAGTCGGTGGGTAAGTCAATACAGCAATACAAAGGGTTTTGATAGTAGTATCTCTGCGTTATTCATCAATTAAAGAAGAAGGATATTCAGAAACGAACCAAAGTAACCGAGAAAGGCTGAAGAATTGCCGAGATGAATTAGCATTAGGATCGACGGCCATTGGAGCACGCGCCGGTGGACTCAGCGTGGGCCGGCCTCCTACAAGGTGGACCGATGATCTTGTGTTTGTTGCTGGTAGCCGCTAGACGCAGGTAACCCAAGTCTAGCAATTGTGAAGATCTAAGAGGAATCTTTTTCTTGACATGGAGGTTAAATTTTTCCCAAAAGAGATTTTTTTTATAATTGCGAACATAATTAAAATCTGAGATAAACGCTGTGATAGACGGACAGCATAAGATTTCTTTATACTAATTTTGTTTTTAAAAAGACCTCTAAGGTCGATGTATGATTATAATGAACTATTCTGTGCCTGTTTCATTTTGATGGATACATTTTATGTAAAATCTAAGACATTTTCTAGCTTAACTTAATACTAGCCAGCTAAATATAATTTCTATTAATAAATAAATTTTATAAATGTTTTCATACAATCCGTGTACCTAAATATCTATGTAACTAGAAATAATAATGTATACAACTATATTACTACAAACATGTTCTGACTATTTACAAGCGCTTTTTTAAAGTCTAGCATACCGGTGTGGGGTAGCGCTACAAAAATAAAATTCTTAGAGCTTGAAAGAGCACAAAGGGCACTCTTAAAGGTGATGTATTTTAAGCCATACAGATTTCCCACTGAAAGTCTTTATTCCCAAAGCGGTCACCTTACAATCAGAAAACTATATGTTCTCCAAATTGTGCTGAAAGTACACAAAAAGCTCTCGTTTGCACCCAGTACTCGCAAAACGAGAAGAACACAAAATGTAGTACCACCTACCCTTACGCATACAGCATACGCAAACAAACAGTACAAAAGACCATCCGCCTACCTTTATAATAAAATTAATAAAACCGTACACTTGCACCCTTTGACATATCGTGACTGTAAAAAGTGCTTAACCGAATGGTTAAAACTTAGGACCTATGATGAGGTAGAAGCCTTACTGCATACTATTGCCTAACTATGATAAAACATCCTTCACTCACCTACACACACACACACACACACACACACACACACACACACACACATACACACACACACATACATACACACACGTATACACACACAAAAAATTCATATTTTTCTTTTTGCTATTTTAAACAGGAGCCACACTTTTGTTATGTTTTCTCACTTCTACACTTGAACGATCTGTGAAGAGCGGGGCCTCCTATCACAAGTATTTAATATACTTAAAAGGAGACCCCTATGTAATATAAATTGTAGTAGTATAAGATACCGAAATAAACTATTTTTTTTTTTTATGTGAGTAAAAACCTTATTTTTTTTTATTTACATGGGTTGATTAGAGCACTAGTTTTAGCTAATAAGCAAGCTGCTTGAAACCTGGTCCAACGGAACTAAGCCTAGTAAGAAGGTCGCGGCGAACCCAGTTCTAATGAGATCTGTAGGAGAATCGTGTCAGATAAGAAGTGTAAAATAATCTGACACCTGGAATGGTCTTAAACACTTCTATATTCCTTCTCAGCGAGATCATGCAGCAGCTTCTTTAATAACTTTGGACACACCTAGGCAGAGTAGCCGCTGATCGCAATAATAATGGATAAATCAATTTATTCATATTATGGAACAAGACTTGAAAATCTGTGGTTTTATTTTTTGAATTCATTATTGAAACTAATATTTTGCACTTTGTTGCATTTTATAGGAATGCATTATTGTCTTTAACATTCCATGTTTCGTTTTGGAACTTACATTTTTAATGGTGCGTACGATATGACGGAAAGGGTTAATCTTTTATCACAGTCTTGAGTGAAAAAAACTAAATATCGTAATTTCACTCAATCCTTAGGTACGCACGGCTACATATCAAGCTATACATTTCCAATATAAGCTGACCTGTCATTGAATGAAAATCCTATAGAACACGAGATCACCTTATACTGGATATGTGTAGCTTGATATGTAGCCGTGTGTACTACATATTTTTTAAGATTTCCTAACTTTTAAATAGTAAATAGAAATCACTATTTTACGACCTCTGATCTAATCTTTATCTGATCGTTAGAAGGCATTTTATTATTGTTTATTTAACCATTTAAATTGAAGATACAAAACCTTCGTCGTAAATAGGGTCATAATTTAAAAGTTTGGACGCCAGCATTTATATCTACCCTACTACCTACCTACCCTGTCAAATTTCTTTTACAGATTTTCAACTTTATCACATAAGCACAAGGTTCACTTTCAATTGGGAAAATTTGAGAGACTGGGGTAGCTTGATGTGCCGGCGTCTGTACATGTACAGTTACTATTGTAACTACAGAAAGGGCAAAGTTTTAAATGTGGCCCTACTAAATTATTTATATACAAACAAGTAAGACAAGTTTCTTCTCTGCTCAAGTCCAACTTGGTCAGTTTGTATTTAAAATATTAATGGAAAATTCACGGACAAGCTGTCACCCATCACCTTACCCATCTATATATACATATACAGCCCAGATACTTTACTCCACGAATATTTTACGCGCCGGTTCATGCAACTGGCTATGAGAGCATAATATATTCGTAAAATTTAATATATTTAGCACCAACGTGTTCATTAACTTCAAAGTTTCGTCGTAAAATAAATATAATATCTCTTATCATCGCGAATAAAACTAGCTACAACATTTAGTATACCTAGTAGATTATGTAGTTTTCATAGCCAATAAACTATAATACGAAACAATTGTAATTAAAGTTATTGGCTGACATTGAAGTGAACCTCTTATCAGAACTGCCAGTGCCAGGCTATAATTTTGAAATTAATATTTCAGGTTTACGATCATAGTCTAGGCATCATATAATACGAGTAGATACCGAAATTTTAAACGTTAAACGCAGATATATACGGCTGATAGGTACAGAAAAAATATATGTTCTTTTTATATTTTATTCTGCAATTTGGATATCTAACAAAGATAATAAGTAACATTGAATTTAAAGCTAAAACCAGGTACCTACAACGTTCCTGTGCCATTTTAATTATATAAGAAGATGAATAAAAAGAAGGCGAACAAGTCAAGAGTGCAATAAATTAATCTAAATTTAATGTCCCGTTTATACGACAACTATTTGTATGACCCATATGTTTATAGTTGTTCTAAGTCTAAACGCAGAGCAACCGATAGGTATAATCCGCGAAAATAGTGCTTTGTGATATCCAATCGTAAAGTTTACCATGACATAGAGATTTATTTTCCTTAGAACGATCGGCTTATTGGACGATTCGCACGAAGCAAATTTATTGGTGTGCGAATCGACACCTCCAAAAATATGTAGTAGGCTATTGGCCCACATTTTGTTTTAAGGAATAAAAAAATAAGTACAGTCGTACATAGCCGTCAGTGATATAAAACTAATAAAATAAGACTAAAAAGTTTTAATAAAAAATATTTACTTGAAAGTAAGAAAGATTTTCATTAAATAAGTAATAATTATCACTTAAAACGTGGCATATATTTGCCTATATGCGAAAGCGCTATATGCTATCACGCTCACTTGCGTAAATCTATTTTTCATCAGTATTTTTGATAGTTTTTTTTTTACTTGCGGTTAGGGACACTTATCTATTACTCTGTGGTCGATTTTTCACATTTTCATCCTCAATCTAGGTATAGTGAGTTTAGAGGATGTTAAGTACTTAGCTATCATTTTAATAAAGATATTTTTGAATAGTTTTTATAGTTTGTTTGTTTTTTTTTAGTATTTAAACACATTTTACCCTTATTACTTCTGTACTCAAGTGTACTTTATCTTAACTGCGTTTGATAAAAATCAGTTTGTGTGCCAATAGCCTACTACATATTTTTGGAGGTGTCGATTCACACACCAATAAATTAACTTCGTGCGAATCGCCTACAGAAAAAATAATATTATTTAAAAGAGTCGATTCGCACGTTTCGTGCGAGTTCAATTCGTGCGAATCGTCCAATAAGCCGAGCGATCATGTCTCTTTTAAGAAAGTATATAATAAAAAGAAATATAAATAGATACAAATAAAGTAACAAGTTAATTCAAAACGTATATCAATGCCAAACAAAAAAGCTATCGCTTTATCAAAGCGTGTACGTATATAGTCATACTGTGTCAAATGTAACTTCAAAGCGTATTAAGGGATAAGTGTAAGTGCAGTGCAAAATCACTTAACACCGTAGAGACCCGTTCACCTTGTTACACCTACTTTTTTAGGATAAGGTTTAGGTTTGCATTTAAATTGAATTATATATATTTGTTATTTGGTAACAAAGTTAGTCAAAATATTCACTTAATAGATAGCAATAAAGGACTATTATTATTATTATTCCATTTCAATTACAGATAACATAGATTCACCTTGTAAGTGATTTGAAGTTCTAAAATTACATCCTATCCTACTAACATTATAAATTGTGAGTATCATCATTACAGCTAAATGAGTCCACTGCTGGACAAGCCTCCCTCAAGAATCGTCTTGGGGGGATATGCCATAATCGCCACGCTTGGCAGGCGGGTTGGCGATCGCAGTAAGATGGTCATAGTAATCAGTAGGAATCTGCTGCCCATCCTCTGGTAGATATTCCCTCGGGTCGACTTCTACGCCCCCCACGGGATGAGATGGGGTGATGATATTCTGATTCTGATATTTTTCGCCGTCACCACACAGCAATTGTGAGTATAGATGTATGATATTTGTTACTCTTTCCCGCAAAAACAACCAAACGGATTTTGATTAAAATTTGTATTAGGTAATATAACTTATATATTCAAATAACACAGGCTACATTTTTAAGGTTCCGTAGCCAAATAGCAAAAGAACGGATTCGTCATGTCTGTCTGTCTGTCCGTCCGTATGTCACAGCCACTTGTTTCCGAAACTATAAGAGCTGTACTGTGGAAACTTGGTAAGTATATGTATTTTGTAAACCGCATTAAGATTTTCCAATAAAAATAGAAAAAAAAGAATATTTTTGGGGGTTCCCCATACATAGAACTGAAACTCAACAAAAATATTTTCATCGTGACCATACATGTGAGGTATCTATGGATAGGTCTCCAAAAATGATATTGAGGTTTCTAATATAATTTTTTTCTTAACTGAATATTTTGCGCGAGAGACACTTCCAAAGTGGTAAAATGAGTATCCCCCCGCCCCTGTAACTTCTAAAATAAGAGAATGATACAACTAAAAAAAATATATGATGTACATTACCATGCAAACTAACAACGAAAATTGGTTTGAACGAGATCTAGTAAGTAGTTTTTTTTAATACGTCATAAATCCTAAACCGCAATTTACTTTTCATTTACTCAACTGAAATACTTGCTGCTACGGAACCCTTCATGTGCGAGTCCGACTCGCACTTGGCCGGTTTTTCTTAGTTTAACGCGGTTAGACCAGCTGGGCACAGCTAGTTATTAAATAAACAAAAAAATATATACTAATAAACCTGTGACGAACTTGTGCAAGTTAATGTAATCAGTCTATGAACAGTACAGGAAAGACTTAACACCCGAGACCTGATTAGGGGCATCAAATACATGGCAATAGCATCAACGAATGTATTCGAATGCAAGTTCCTCATTGAATTCAATAAACACTTAATATGGATTGAACCAATGATAAGTAAGCCTTAAGTTACTGAAACATACAGAAATAGTTACTTATTGGAAGGTCAGCAGGCGGAATTTCTTGGTGCATTGTTGCAGTTTATTCTTAACTAATCTCTATACTCCATAGCCAAATGGCAAGTGGAAGCAAACTTCAATAATATTGATTATCACTATATATTCTACGAACCGAACCGTTTGCCATATGACTAGGCATTCCGATCATGGTTACCTTTGAAGCCGCCGCAACTGTTCTTTGTCAGACACCCTCAAAAAGATAATAACAATATGCGATACCAGCATCGGTATTTTAATCCCTCCAACACTGGGTTGCAATTTGAAAATATTTTTAATTTACCACCATGTAGCGGAGTGCTCTCATTACACAAGTGCAAGCCTTTGAAGTCTGATGGCCCCGTACATTATGTCGGGGTGAAGGTAACTCGATATAAACTTCTTAAGCAGGTATATCATCATTGACACCTAGCTAGACTATTGTCCTTTCAGATAAGCTGTGACGCGAAAATGGACTGTTATGGGTAGCACATTTTACAAAATGGTAAAAATTACTTGGTGCAGCTGTTCATGAAGACAAAACAATAACAAATCAATGTTATATACAAATAACATATTTAGAGCTCTACGGTATTGCAGCGCATTGTAGCATCATCAAACATGCTGGATACACCTAAACCACCAGACGTGTGGAAGAGGACCAAGGCTGAACTTACTATTTATGATTGTATAATGTAGCTAACATAACGGCTACAGCGTTCTACCAATGAAATGAAAGAAAAACACACAAGTCTAAGATTGGAAGCATGGGGATTGGTCGAACGCTGTGAAGAGATATCACTACCATGTTAGCCGCACACGTTACGGATAGATGATACATAATCAGCAGGAACTTAGTATGTATGCCAGGGTTATCCTACCTGTGAATTTATGAGACATTGATTGCTAACACTTGTTTCTAATATATGTTTCAAAATGTATTATTTTTTAATTATGATTACAATAACATGTTTCATTTTTACTGACTAAACTTGGTTTGTCATGAGTTAAGAAATTTGCCTGTATGTACTTTGATATACTTAAGCCCCCAAGCGTCGATTATTGTGTTATATACCTATACATGTAGGCTGAAGGCAACCAAAATGCAATGTCAGTTACGTATATGTGAGTGTGGGTACATTTTTATATGAGATCGTAAACATTTTTAAAGTTAAGTACCTGTGTTGAAGACGAAATGAATTAATAACTTTATGAATGCGTGTTTGAAGTTGCCTATACACACGTGCGCTTATACACTGAAACAACAGGTTTATTTTAAAAATATAACAGATGTAATAAAAATAAGAAATATAATAATTCTAGTGGTACACCTACATAATATGCTTATTTAATTTAGTTTAAGCATAGTTATTTAAATGCTTACGTTCACTTAGGTTTTTTCAATTCATTTGAAAGATACCAGACACTTGTGATGGTAAAGAAAAATTCTAAATAATTACAGCCTACTTGACATTTCTTTTCTATAGAAGACATTTCACGCTAGTGTATTTTATTTGTTGGCGATACTATAGCATACGGAACAGAGACGTGGTCGCTCACTATGGGCCTTATTAGAAGGCTCAAGTTCACCCAAAGAGCAATGGAGAGGGCTATGCTCGGAGTTTCCCTGCGGGATCGAATCAGAAATGTCGAAATCCGCAGGCGAACCAAAGTCACCGACATAGCCCGAAGAATTGCAAAACTGAAGTGGCAGTGGGCGGGGCACATAGCTCGTAGATCCGATGGCTGTTGGGGCAGAAAGGTTCTTGTGTGGCGACTACAAACCGGAAGACGAAGCGTGGGCAGGCCCCCTACAAGATGGACCGATGATCTTGTGCGGGTCGCTGGAAACTGCTAGATGCGAATAGCGAAAGACCGGCAATTGTGGAGATCTTTGGGAGAGGCTTTTGTCCAGAAGTGGACGTCTTTCGGCTGATATGACTATAGCATATAGTTAAGATGCATGTAGATATATTATGTTTTTAATAATAAAAATGCTATGGCCGAAATTCGGCCAGGAGGGTCGAATTTCGGCCATAGCCAGCCGGTCGCAATGGAGACTAGCTATTTGCGCGGGACATATTATAGCGCACAAGTGTGAGCTCAAATACAGGGTACTTTCTATTCCATCACTCTGATGCTCGCATCATATCGTGTCGACTAGAAAGAGGTCAGGCAGGACCGACGGCTTTACCCCTTGCTCTCCGAGGCACGGGGGTATAATACCGCCTACTCCCAGACTTCGGGCTGATACTGAAAATTTGCGGGTAGCATGCATAGGCATTCCCCTTCCTTATAAAAAAATAGTCTTTGATATTTAAATTTAAACCTGCTACACCCCATGGTACGGCAATTTTGATTCCAGGGAATCCAAGGTTCCAAATGCCATGGGTTAATGTTTAGTATTTTGTATACCGACTATACCATACCATTATATGATTATTTGCTTAAAAAAATAAAGCTTAAATTCTATACCGCATAAAACTTCTAAGAAGTCAATAACCAAATAATGAACCATGAATAAAAGTCGTCATTAATCACAAACGTCTTAAAAAAGTCTTTAATTAAATTCAAAATGACCTTCACCTCGATCAAGTCGTAGCCATTAGTAAACTTTTTCTCGCAACAACTTTTTCCCATGATTTATCGTGCTGGAGCTTTACTTGTCAAGAAAAGTTTAATGCGCAGTTTCTTTGAAATCAAGCTTTTATTTTTAGTCATTTTGTTTTAGAGGACAAAGGATAGCAGCAGTTGGATTGCTCATTGTTTATTCTTACTTGACCCTAGTTGCCACTATCCGAGTACAAAATCCAGCTGGTAAGAACGAACAATTTTCCGGAATTGGTACTAAAATATACCTTTGTTTAAAATTTCAGGCAAGTTGATTATGAAATTGAGACGTGAAAGTAAAAAAACGAGTGTGTTTTTAAACCATATGACGGTCACCGTAGCCTAGTTGATAGAGTTTCTGCCTACGAAGCTGGTGGTCCTGGGTTCGAATCCCGGTAAGTGCAAATATTTGTGTGATGAGCACGAATATTTGTTTCTGAGTCATGGATGTTTTCTATGTATTTAAGTATTTATCTATATATATAAGTATGTATATCGTCGCCTGGTACCCGTTGTAAAAGCTTTGCTTAGTTTGGGGCTAGGATGATCTGTGTAACATTGTCCCTAGATATTATTATTATTATAGATATACAAAACCTAACGTAACAAATATGGAGAGATAGAAAATGTGTGCTCGCACTTCTCTTGCCCCTACAGTTACACATATACGACACGTAACACGTGAAACTCTCTGTCTTTCAATCTTCTCTAACTTGTATCTCCCTTCGATATACTTCAAAAAACCTTGACACATACACATACACACCCGCACACTCACATACACCCAGTCACAACTACAGGCTACACTTTCAATCATTATCTCAAAGACAGTTACTCACACTCATATACACATTTGATTTAATTTAAGTTAATTAAATCAAATAAGCTAAAACTACATAGGTTACTATACGTTACTAGGTAGTTTTAGCAGAAAAAATTGTACGCTTTTGCTTGTGTATAACACTTCTTGCTATGAAAAAAGGTAGGTCCATTCACAATATTTTTGTACCTAAACTGATTTTACCAATAAACAAACTTTATTATCATTATAACTTTATTATTATTATAACGTTAGTATGTATTTGTATAAACACAATTCAATAAAAACTGACGGACAAAAAAATAAAAGCGCTTCTAAATGTTCAATACATTATTCGCACTACAAGAACTACTTATACAAGATGGCTTACATTAAATAAAAAAAAACTAAAATGACACTGTATTCTTTTAAATATTTTTTAAAAGAATACAGCTTATTTACATATTGTGGATTCTGCCAAACTGCAGCACAGTTTGTCGGCAGTATTCTCGCAGGTTCACAACTTAATTTCTTTAACTAAAGAGATAACAATAATAATTTTTATATAGCTTCATCATCAAACGAGTGTTACGCGACCACAGCTGGTCGCGGAGAGCAAGTAACCTTACTTGCTATACACGACAAACTGTGGTCACACCCGTTTGTTATTTACTTTATAGACACAGTGATAAATATAAAATAAAATTTAATTTTGTTGGAGTAACAATTATATCATCATTTCAGCCGAAAGACGTCCACTGCTAGACAAGGACCTCCCCCAAGGATCTCCACAATAGCCGGTCTTCCGCTGCCCGCATCCAGCGGCACCAAAAGAAAATTATATTACATTTGTTAAAATATTAATAAATATTAAAATAGTTTCTATCTAAATCGAATTAATTAATAGAGTACTCGTAGCATAACGGCGGATTAATTCTACTATTGGATAGATACAAAACAATAATAAATAACTTGGGACTTGGGACAACTAGCAAACTGTCATATGATCCGAAAATAGGCAGAGCCTCTACTATGGCAACCAAACCACTGATAAACATACTTATATATTTCTAAGTCCATACATATTATATATAAATTATACCCAGACACAGGGGCTCTACCGGCTAAATCGCCGAACATCGATTTCTTTAATGGCGTTCAAATAAATAAAGGCTAAAAATGACTTTATCAATCGTTAAATCGGCTTCAACGTTTACAATCGATTCCGGACCATTTATGACGTCACATGTGGCCATGAAAGCTAATTTAACGATTGATTAAGTCATTTTTAACCTTTAATTATTTGAACGCCATTCTAGAAAACGATGTTCGGTGACTTAGCCGGTAGAGCCCCAGAACAAACAATCATGTTCATCACACATAGATTTGTCCCGGATGGGAATCGAACGCACGAACTCTGGCTTAGCAGTCAGGGTCACGGTAACCACTCCATCAGTGGGTTCTCTATAAACTCTTGGTTTTACCGCAGCCCGTCCCACGACCCAGTGGATACGGTCCGGCCAAACATAGTCGAGAAGGCATGAACACTAATCAAGTACATTTTGATACAATTCACTACAACTTTAAAAATATAATTTAAATACTATCATGGCTTCTGGTAAAATACTTTATTGCTGTGTGGGAACGGTGGCGAATACCATCGCCCCATCTCATCCCATGGGGGGCGTAGAAGTTGACCCGAGGGAATATCTACCAGGGGAAGGGCAGCAGATTCCTTCTGCGTATTATGACCATCTTAATGCGATCGCCAACCCGTCTGCCAAGGATTATGGCATATTCCCCAAAGATGACTCTTGAAGTAATGATGAAGATGATGATGACTATCATGGCTTCTGGTATAACTAATTTCGAAGTATTACACCACATATACCGACGTGCGACCCGCGCTTTTCTCCGTAATGCAAACATAGCAAAAATATGGTGTAGCGCCTCAGTGCGAACATAATACATTATTCGTTGTAATATTAAATTTTGTATATAATGTAATAATATGTCATTCGTGTGGGGATAAATCAATTATCTCAGGGTCGTGCTTGTGCACGACATATCAAGTAAATTAAATTTAAGTTATATATTATTATTCGCAATGGAAAACGTAAATCTAATCTCTAAAATAGGAAATCATAATTCGTCTGGCGGATCTCAAACCAGTGACCTCTATGAATGCGGCGTAGGCTATTAGCAAGGTGTTGTTTCAAGACCCGCCGGACGATAAAACTTATGTTTTCCCATTTTAGAGATCAGATTTATATACTTATTTTAAAAGAGATATTCAATTAGACTGAAATGCAATGTTACTGTTAAAATTTCACCAACTAATATAATATCTTTGTAGCTTCCAAACGTATTTTAGGCCATTATCTATGGCTTAAAACGTGACGCAATAAAAAAAAAACAAAATGTGATATTACATAATCTTCACGGGCCTGTTGGCGTGATTGGCTAATGCTTGCTTTTCAGGTCGTGGGTTCGATTCCCACCCAGGACAGATATTTGTGTGCATGAACATGTCTGTTTGTCCTGAGTTTGGGTGTAATTATCTATTTAAGTATGTATTTACAAAAAAAATGGTATATGTAGTATATCAGTTATCTGGTTTCCTTAGTACAAACTCTGCTTATTTTGGGACCAGATGGCCGTGTGTAAATAATGTACATAATAATAATAATGAATAAAATTATATTATTATTATTAATTCACACGCGCACACTAGTTACAGATATATAATTTTAAGTCCATAATTACCTTCATAAATGATAAATTTTTTAATTTAACAACTACTCATAATCCATTAAAACAGTCACAAAATCAAGGAAATTCTCCATTTTTCTTTTCTCTCCTAAGCTAAGAATCACACGTACTCACTCAAAAACTTTCCCAAACTTTGCAAGCACTCACCAATTCCGTTTCTTCGATTTTTCCATGAAACACATTAAGTCGAATGTACATTAAAAATGTAAGACGGTTTGTATGTCACTGGTTTCAAGTGAAACAGGTTCGTGTAGGGGTGCCAGTTGATCGGGGTTTGGCAGGATTCAGCAATCTCTTTTGCGTGACGGTTTGACAGGTGTTTGTATTACATCACTGTCTGAATATTCAAATTGTGGAGTTAAATGTATTCAAACTAGCCATGTAAAGTAAATAAATCATCCAATAGCTTATACTCCATAACTTTCCGGTATGACGGATAGACTGAGTGAAACTCTATGGATGGCTTATCACCTTTTTCATAGGAAATACTTACGTATGCGCTATTGTTACATAAGAATTTTAATACTAGAACAATTATAAAACATTTAAATCTTCATATAAGCTCCGCGTAAAATCCTCTAGGTTCCGTAAATAACGACGAAAACACCATTGTGCCCTTACCTATCTGTTAGTCTCATCGTTCATTAAAATGTATACAACTCATTATAGACACCTGAAATTAGTAAAGGAAAATTTTAAATAATTAGAATATATATTTAATTCCTTTCTATAGAAAACATTTCAAGCCGATGTATTTAATGTTTTGGCGATAGTAGAGCATATTATGTACTTAAGATTTTTAATTTTTATATATATAAGAGAGTGAGACACACGAGCAAGTGGGTCAACTGATGGTAACTGATGACCGCCGCCCATGAATTCTCGTAACGTAACACTAGAGGAGTCGCAGCTGGGTTGCCGCTTGCCGGTCCTTAAAAAAGCAAGTAAACAAGTGTTGATGACCCTTCTCCCCACTCCGATGAGCTTTGACGACCTTACTGATACGCCAAAACACAACATTAAGTTATTAATATTAGAACGAAGTTCCTTATCGCGTGTTGTGTAGCCCACACGGAAAAAATTAAGACGAAAAGTTGTAACGACACATTTTCCTTTTTTTTTATTACTTAAATTGAGCCTAATGATTAAATTTATATTACATTATATCAGTTAATAATAAAACAAGATATTAATATAACTTAAATAAAATAAAATGTTATTACAATTCCTTCACTAATTAATCGAAAGGAACTTCGTTCCATCCGGGTGTCGCTTGACACCTCTCAAGTTTTATTATTACAGAATGTCTAATATTTGATTGTGTTATAAAATCCAGAGGAAAATAAAAGAGTCTATGAATCGACATTCATAGCTCTATAAGAATATTCAAAATGTTAATTAAAATCAATTAACTAATATTCGGTTATTTGTCTGATTGACCTTTATTAATTTGCATGTTTATCAAATCCCCCCGATACAGTGAATTATTACCCTAGTGTGGGCGTTGTGTTTTGAACAAGATGTTGATCGTTTAAGATATTAAGGCGTGAAAGCGTAACAAATAAACAAAGTAGCTCAAATTCATATTAATAATATTTGTTAGGACATGATTACAAATCAAATTGAAATGAATAAAAATCCTACGCAATTAGTTTTCCTAGCTACCCGAATTTTTAATACGTACGAGGAATGGGACAAAGTTCGAGCTTCCAATAAAAGTTGGTCCTACTTTTAATCTCGACGCACGATGAATAAACACAATTGTGTGTTTGTTTGTTTTAGCATATAACAAAGCATTTTGGCATCGGTTTTCTGGGGTTGAATAATAATGCGTAACGTTAGTTTTAACCCCTTGCCGATAAGAGGGGCGTTATAAGTTTGAACCCGAGGCGCTCATAGCCAGATGCTCTCACCGATCAGTAAGTGATAGACGAGGTTAAGCAACTAGGTTCGCGGTCAGCTCATAGATGGGTGACCGCCAAAGTGGTTATATTTCTGAGCGTCTCCGTGCTTCAGAGGGCACGTTAAGTTGTCCGTCTCGGTTTTAGCCATTAGGCAACAGCCGTTAGGCCACATCAGAGGGCGTACTGGGCGGCTTGAACAATTCTGTAACCACTGCCCATACGATAAGTAAAGAAGCCAATGTCTGTTCGCCTGTAAGCTTATGGAATTAATAATAGTAATTATCTATATAATTATGTATTTACATAAGAAAAGTAATATCATCATCATCATCATCATATCAGCCGAAAGACGTCCACTGCTGGACAAAGGCCTCCCCCAAAGATCTCCACTATTGCCGGTCTTGTGCTATTCGCATCCAGCAGTTTCCAGCGACCCGCACAAGATCATCGGTCCATCTTGTAGGGGGCCTGCCCACGCTGCGTCTTCCGGTTCGTGGTCGCCACTCGAGAACCTTTCTGTCCCAACGGCCGTCGGCTCTACGAGCTATGTGCCCTGCCCACTGCCACTTCAGCTTGGCAATTCTTCGGGCTATGTCGGTGACTTTGGTTCGCCTGCGGATTTCGACATTTCTGATGCGATCCCGCAGGGAAACTCCGAGCATAGCCCTCTCCATTGCTCTTTGGGTGACCTTGAGCCTTCTAATAAGGCCCATAGTGAGCGACCACGTCTCTGTTCCGTATGTCATCACTGGCAACACACACTGGTCGAAGACTTTCGACTTGAGACACTGCGGTATTTTGGACGAGAAGATGTTACGTAGCTTCCCGAACGCTGCCCATCCGAGTTGGATTCTACGATTGACCTCCTTCTCGAAGTTGGACCTACCTAGTTGGATGGTCTGTCCTAGGTAAATATAGTTCTCTACAACTTCGAGTGCAGAGTCACCAACTTTCAATTGAGTGGGTGCAACATGGACGTTTGACATGATTTTCGTCTTATCCAAAAGTAATATATGTATCAGTTATCTGGTTTCCATAGTACAAGCTCTGCTAACTTTTTAATCAGATGTTCGTGTGTAAATAATGTCCTAGGATATGATTATATTACTTTAGAGTTGATTTTGGAAAGATTTAGTAAACGATCAGAAAGTCTCTATATTTTAAATAAGCACTCACCAAATACTCGTATTATCTTAACATTTATAACAAAACCCAGACGAAACCTCATAAATATTACACAATATATCAGAATACATTTCTCACTATGACACGACGGGAAACAGACGTCCGTCTCAGTCAAATCGATTACCAAGCGAGATATATCAATTCGAATCAGGTGTCTCACTCGGACATTGTCACGTCAATCAGTACTAGAGCTAGCGTACCGGAGTTCTCGAGATTTCCCGGGACTGACTCATTAATCCTCAAGTACTCAGTTTTTTTTTATCGTAACATTGTGTTAGCTGTTTCTTTGGTCTCATGGTAGCGTATCCAACTGAAAATAATGAAGTCCTGGGTTCAGATCTCATTGTAACTTAACTACTAAAAAAATCTCAGTTTCAGTCCGAAATCACGAAGTGGGTGGTGTTACACCCCCGAGCCGGCACCTGGACTCTTGCCGGGTATATTTACTAGCTGACTCATCGGATCATCAGAGTGAAGTGTGTCTATAATATGTCTCTCGCAGATGGTTATGTGACATGAGAATTATCAGTTTAACAATAGAAAGTGTTGTAGCAAAAACTAAGACATAGCTCTTTCTAAACTGCAAGGATAAATGTTTTTGTTTCCTAAATTATTTTTGTCTGACTTCTTGGTCTCTGTGTGCTTATTAAATTAAATATATTTATATTTTATCTTTAAGGAAAATCACAATTACTTACCGTTTCATAATCTTTATTCATATATTAATTTTGTATATTATCACTTATCACAAATTATCACCGAAACCAACCCATAGTCCGCTGACCATAATCCGGCTTTTCAATGGTTCGTACCTTAGAATATACATACTTAGAATAAAGACAGAAATTAGAACGAGGCATCAATGTGGTATCTGATTCAATAAAGATAAATGCGTCATTATTACGATAATTTTGTACAGACGCCAGCACATCAAGCTACCCCAATCTGTCAAATTTACCCAATTGAAAGTGAACTTTAAACATACGTGATAAAGTAGAAAATATTTAAAAGAAATATGACAGACTTCAGAAATGGCGTTAAATAAAAACAGACTATATCTAGTGCTTACTATGTCTTATTATATATAATATCTCTTAAGTATCAATTTTATTTTGTAACCGGCTTATTCTCTGCGACTCCAGTTTCGTAGTATTTTGTTTTTATTTCCCACTAGCTGTGCCCCGCGGTTATACCCGCGTTATATTTTATAAATTATCACAGGTCCTCCCGTAGGCAATAACGTGATAATATGTAATAATAATAAATTCTTTATTTCTCAGTATATGGTACATTGAGGTCTTACATTTATACATTGGATCACATATACTACCATTGCTGGTGTAGAAATAATAAAAAGATATGTCATGGAGGTATTAATACATTAAAAACAAAACTATTACAAGCATTACCACCATAAAATTAGCCTTAGCTTGTAGCCTATATGTTGACCCGACCTCTTAGTAATATTCATGCAAAATTTTAAGTAAATCCATGCAGTAATTTTTGAGATTAGCCCGGACATACATACAGACAAACAGACGAAAATTCTAAAAACTATATTTTTGGCTTCGATATCAATTGTAGATCACGCCCCAAGTATCCTTTTAAAAAAATATTCATTGTACAGTTTTGACTTTCCTACGATTTTATTATATGTATAGATTTGGTGAGAATATTCGGCCTTATTCCTTGTTTAGATCATACATAAATTCTGTTCTAAATTCCTAAGATAATTGATGGTTAATATGTCAACTAATTAATCTTTTTGTTACATGATACTACCGGGACAACACAAAACGGGATTTCGATTCGATTACCGGGAATTGTAACCGCTGTCGCAATCTCTATTGTCATGTCAATCAGAACACGTGAATAGACCGCCTAATTAATTAACGCTGCCCATTCAATACTATTTACATTATCGATGCTATTACTACATTTGGTTGACTGTAGAGTATTGAGTGAGTGGGAGAAAGTTCGAACAGTGTAAACAGGACCCTATGTTTAAGTTAGTGTTGAGCATGGAATATATTTTGACCGGCCTGTTGGTTTAGTGAGTGACCCTGACTGCTCATGCTGGAGCGCGAGGCTTTATACCCAGAACAAATCTTTTTTTGATGAGCCCGCTGATTTGTTTTGTATATGGCTGTGATTTATAAATAGTATGTATGTATTTAAAAATATAGGTTGTGTTTGTTTATTAGTACAGGCTCTGCCTACTTTCGGATCAAAAGACAGTACGTAAGTTGTCCCAAGATATTTATTATTGTTATTAAATGTAGTGTATTTTATGATTAAGAAACATTTCACTTATATCTGTTGTGATAAAGCTTATATTGTGCCCACTATTACTTATTTGGTTTCGATTTTCCTGGGTTAATACCGGGATCGGGCTAATAAAAAAAAATGAAATTTCACTATTCTGCCTGTTATTTGTACCAAGATAATTATGTATTTATTTATATTTATTAAGTAGAATTTAATAGGTTAAGTCCAATATGTCAATTGCAAATATTCTAAGTACATAGTGATTTCAATGTGCTCTGATGTAATGGCAATGAATATCAACAACCTATTTCAAGCGTAGAAGTCGTTCTACCAGAAAACGGTTAGCAAGGTGTTTCTGTGTATTATTAGCACTATACTGCGATCGTAAACGTATAGAGATTTGGATGCAGAGAGGTTTTTAACAGCAACAATAAAATAAGAAGATCAATTTTTAAATAAGCGTATTATTTTTAGTAGGTTTTCTTTTATTAAAATTATAAAATTTTCGATTTGTCCTAAAGTATTTGACAATGACCCAGCAACTTGAACGAAATCAGGGCTCCTCTTCAACAATTAAACTTTTTTAATTACTTTACGGACTGGAGATTATCTAGTTCATTATACAGCTACGAAGCTGTGGCTATCATTAGCCTAAGACGATTTGGTCTTAGGAAAGTATATATACACCTTTATATTAGATGTGATGAATAATCGTTGTAAATTTATATAAGAATAGTAAATATAATAAATTAGAGATTAAGTACAAATCTCTAATTTATGAAATTTACTATTCTTATATAAATTTACAAACTTGGAACTAATAATACGAAGATTTAAGGTAAAATTTGCGGATGACAATATATCTATGCGACTTTCTATGAAGAGGTTATAACGTTTTTTCCTGACGTGAATATTAACTTCGCGTAAAGAAAAAAACAATATACTTTACAAAATGCAAGGCTATAAATTATCTGCTATCAATACAAATTGACGTCCATACCGTTATTGATGATCAAACGGTTATATCCAAAGGGAACTCTTAAAGAGAACGTTTTTAATAAAAAAATGACACATTACCATAAGCTTCATTGTACTTTATTAACCTTCCCATGAATATAATTTGACAGTCACTCCCATAAATTTTTAAAGGCTTTACAAAGAAATCAGAGGAAGTTGGGAAAAGTAGCCGAACGTCACTTGGACATATTATTACGGGAAATTTACAACGACGATCCGACGGCGAAATTGTCTTCTTGAGAAACCTTTTGTGTCGGAATATAGAGAAGGATTTTATGAACGGGCACGCTTGGCGACATTGTTCGAAGTGTTGTATAAGCATGATTGTTATATCGACAGCACAAAAATAAAAAAGCGATTAATAATGGATTGGAAATTATAGTATCTGATCTTTTACAGAAAACCGACGTCCGTTTCAGTCCAAGGGAAATACATCAATTCGAATCTCACCAATTTTCATTAATCAAAACCTCATAAATTGTCACATAATAGTACAAGAGCTAACGTTTCGGAGTTCTCAGGTTTTCCAGTATTAAAATCCATTTATCCGCCATCTGATTCATGTACAGGTAATGGTAAAAGTGACTGACTAGTAATGGACCGGTAATGCTAAAAGTAACTTCAACTGACGACATTAGTATATTAATATTCTTGTAAGGTTCCCCAGTCAAGATCTTCAAAGAAAGAAAACCGCTATGCATGTCTCACTTAAATATATTTTTAATCATATCTAATGAAAGATAGAATATATAATAAAACCGCCGATTTTTTTTTAGTGATAAATCTGAAAAATAACGTACACACTTGTAAGCCAGTTAACTACTATCTATACATATAATAAAATCATAAGAAAGTCAAAACTGTACATTGAATATTTTTTTAAAGGATACTTGGGGCGTGATCTACAATCGATATCGAAGCCAAAAATATAGTTTTCAGAATTTTTGTCTGTTTGTCTGTATGTATGTCCGGGCTAAACTCACAAAGTACTGCATGGATTTACTTCAAATTTTGCATGAATATTACTTAAAGGTCGGGTCAACATATAGGCTACATATCATCACGCTATCACATACGGGGGAGGAGCTGTGATAATTTATAAAATTTTACGCAGGTAAAACAGCGGAGCACAGCTAGTTACTTAAAAAAAATGGTCTCCTATTTGCATTTCAGCCATGGCAGCCACTTCAATGGCAAATAGCTATCTGCGTGGGACCAACTTCTTTATGTACTCTCCGAAACAAGGGGTGGAACACTGCTACCTTGCAGACTCGGGCTGATACCCAGAATTTTTCTTATCAGCAAAATCTCAATATTTTTTTGTTTTGACCCGAGATTTGAATCCATGACCTATGTGCGGTATCATACTATGATACTACTGATAGACCAACGAGGCAGTAAAAAATGTTTTTGCTAAACGTACCCGCCTCAATACACTCGAGCCGTGTGTTTTCAAAAACAAGAATTATGTAAAACGACCTTTGCGGGAGACTTCATAAATCGACACTCGTGGCATGATTATGAACGATTTACGATATTATAAGTGAGCCACTCTTTATCTGCAATAAATCCAAGTTTACGTCAAAAGCACTGTATAAATCTTAATACATTAGCGGATGATTTGACTAAGTTGCTATAAACCTATCAGATGATCCGGTAAACATGTTATTTAATATGGCTTCATTATTGTATTTTATTGAAGTCGTTACTTGTAATAAAATGTCTTTTGTATGAAATATATCGACTCCATTTAAAAGGGGAATGTTATTTTTGGGCTTGGATGGAACACTAAAACGTGCAACAAAAGGGAAGTGCAATACGATGCAGCAGTTACGCGGGGCCCTTATTTACTTATGCTCTTGTACAATTAACCGTGAACTTAAAAGTATCATTACCATTTTTCTTGTCTATAGCATTGATAATTAAGACGAAAAAAATTATTTTGATATAGACTTGGCTATTTACGATACATTGCGTCGAGACAGAAGGACAGTGAAGCACTAAAGCAATGCTCTAATTGCTTTTCATAATAATAATAATAAATTTATTTATTATTATTATTATGAAAAGCAATGCTCTATAAAACAGTAATAGCTAAGCAATACCGTTAGATGGCGCCCATATTCCCAATTGGAAAGAAATGATAAATGTCGATGATCTAACACCATTCACCGTGAAACCCATATTGATTTTTAATGGAAAGTATATAATGAATAATATATTTAGATCACCGACAGACTTTGAATGGTTTCACGGTGAATGGTGTTAGGTCATCACCGAGATTGAACCTGAAACACGAGGGTGCTAAGGTTGAAGTGAATCTTCATCACGGCACCGCGAGCCAAATACAACAACATTCGAAAGATAATTGTGAAAGTATCATTACTACACTATACATCTAGATTTTTTGTAAGTATGTATCAACTAAAAACCTACTATGTTTATGATAAAATAATAACTAACTGGCTAGGTCCTTCATACACGTAGTGTCATTATTCTACAAAACAAAAGCCATCCCAAATTTATGATCAAGATATTTTAATATATAATCCAAAGTAAAGTGCAAATTATACAGCGGCAAAATAGGGATATTCATCTTAAATGTTATATCGCCTACCCGTCCTTAAGAACATGCCTCAAGTCACCAAAGTAACAATGCATCATTTCATCCCTATCTCAAATAACTTCCATACTTTCTAAACAAGAGTACACATAGAAATTCTTCAAAAATTCGAAAAAATCGACGTCCCTATTCATTAAACTTTCTTAATTTCGATGGAAAACCTTTGAAAGGAGCGAATGTGGGGCATTATGATATAAGCAAGGGCGAAGTACAATGGAGTTTGAGATTCTTCTTGACTCAAACAAGGATAGGGTGCTGAGATATAAGTACTTGTTTGGTATTCGTTATTTAATAGTCGTGAGTGATGTGATATATACTAGGGATCAAATATATAAATTTTCTTGGTAACCACTAAAAGGAAGGTCTTAGATAACTATTTGTTTCCGATTTCATCGCATAGTAATAATAATTTCAATTCAAAAATTCACCGAGTTTGATCTTTTTATGTGTATAGAAGAAAATACAATTAAATATTACGTTCGTGTTTTTGCAGTTAAAATCCAAAACATGGCCGCCATTAAGAACGTTTCAGAAACAAAAGATAGCGCCTTCTAAATTTGAAAACTCTACGAGATCCAGTACTACAGTAGTAGTCTTGAACTTTTGCCCTAATCAAATTTTAAAAATATTTTCCACTATTTAGGACCTTTTTGTTACTCATGAAATAATTAGCCACGCTTGGCTTGACGATCGTAGTATGTTGGTAAATATTATATTTGGATCATAGTACACAGAGAAATGTTGTTGCCCGTATCTCGTACATATTCCCGCGGGATGATTTCTACGCCCCTCACGGGATAAGATGGGGTAGTGATATTCTACCTACAGTTATTAAATAAAAACTCTATACTTTATTTATAAATTACTATCTGTGCCCCGCGGTTTTACGCGCGTTAAACTTTATAAATTATCACAGCTCCTCCCTCGTATGTGATAGCGTGATAATATGTAGCCTTAATGTTGACCCGACCTCTTAGTAATATTCAAACCAAATTTAAAGTAAATCCATGCAGTACTTTTTGAGTTTAGCCCGGACATACATACAGACACACAGACAAAAATTCTAAAAACTATATTTTTGGCTTCGATATCTATTGTAGATCATGCCCCAATTATCCTTTTAAAAAAATATTCAATGTACAGTTTTGACTTTCCTACGATTTTATTATATGTATAGATTATGTATGTATTTTGAAATATACATAAGTATATTTATCACTTGCCTGATTTCCATAGTACAGGCTCTGCTAAGTTTGAGATTAGAAGGCTGTATATTAATTGTCCCAAGATATCTATTTATACCTGCAAAGATTTGCTTCATAATTTAATAAGTAAAGACCCTGACATTTGGGTTTGTAATGAAAAAGTAATTAATCCATGACATGACATTTCACGCTACTGAAAAGATCTAAATAGTTAGCCATAAATCAATTTAATTAGAAACCGATACTAAAACAATCAAACATAAAATAAATACGTACGCACGCAATATGGCGGTAACTCGTTTACTTATTACATACATACATACATAGACTCACGCCTGTTTCCCAGAGGGGTAGGCAGAGACAACGGATTTCCATTTGTCACGATCTTTGCATACTTCTTTTGCCTCGATTACTGTCATTATATTCTTCTTCGTTTACTTATTAATTAAGTTATTTTTATTGTTTTTATTATTTTGTGATTTGATAAATATATTTTCTATTAGTTTTTATCCTTTTTTGGTTCCGTACCGATTTACAGGAACATTCATCAAGCAAACACATCGAATAATCACGTTTCTTGTATTGGCATTAGAAATACACACTTTCTGAAATGTCTGATGTGTCTGAAAACTTTATCTATCTACCTATTACAGATATAGGAACAAAGAGCGAGATGTATCCCGCTGACAAACGTTGGATGGACACACGGATGGATAGGTAACGCAGCCATAATAAGATTTGCCTACAGAACCCTAAAAAAGACATTGACTGACAGTATCAATAGTAGAAAAACTTTCAATAAATCGTATTTGTTAAAGTATCCGAGAATTCCTCCGGCTTACAATATACTTGCTGTGTGGTGCCGGCCATAAATATCATAATATTATCACCCCATCTCATCTCGTGGGGGCGTAGAAGTCGACCTGACGGAATATCTACCAGAGGGCGGGCAGCAGCTTTCTTCTGAGTACTATTAGCATCTTACTGTGATCGCCAATCCACCTGCCAAGCGTGGCGATTATGACATATCCCCCCAAGATGATTCGAGATTATAATATCTAGGGGATATCTAGTATATCTTGGGATGGTGTCACACAGATCATCGTAGCCCCAAACTAAGCAAAGCTTGTACTATGGGTACCAGGCGACGATATACATACTTATATAGATAAATAAATACTTAAATACATAGAAAACATCCATGACTCAGAATAAAATATTTTGGCTCATCACACAAATATTTGCACTTACCGGGATTCGAACCCAGGACCACCAGCTTCGTAGGCAGGAGCACTACCAACTAGGCTACGGTGACCGTCAACATTGCCGTCAAAAGATTGGGAGAGGCTTGTCCAGCAGCGGACTTATTTCGGCTGTAATGATGACAATATACTTAATATTCACACGTACACTAAGTACCTATTCGTAAAACTTGCGATTCCTTTTTAAATGTTTTAACCTTATTTAAGTTAAACTAAAAAAAAAGTAAAGTAAAAACATTACTGCAATACTTAACAAATACGTAAGTATATACAGAACAAAGCTTTTATAGTCTAAAGGTGCCTTAATGGAACACGTTAATCCTTAAATTCTTGTCCGATTCTTTAGATAAGAGCATTATAGTTGTTCCTTTTGGTGCACTATAGCGTGAAGCTGGTCTAGTGATAAAATCGTATGCTTTGCAGCATTAACTCAGGAAGATTGAAGATTAAATGCGTATAAAACGATGTGTTTGCATTATCATTTATTTAATTAGTGCTGTTGGTGAAGAAAATCAGAGAGCAGTATTTTTTATATAATAGGATGGCCAACGGGCAAGTGGGTCACCTGGTGGTAAGTAATCTCCCCCGCTTATAGGGGGATCTCGCAATACCAGAGGAGTTTGTTTTATAAAATATAAAATAAAATTATAAATAGAGATATCTCTTCGAGGGAAATTTTATAGAACGTTCTTAAAAATATTTACCGTTTTTTAAAACACATACAAAATATTTCAACTTTTCGCTGTTACAACAGATTTAAACAACACATACAAGATGTAACATAAATAGTGGTCGTAATTTAAGCAGCGTTATATACCTATGCATCCGAACTTATTTAACAAAACCAGCTTGTGATATAATATATATCTTGTTTATTTTTACAAATGTGGTTTTGGAGGAGATCACAATGATATTGCAAATGTTAGCCAAATATATGTAATAAGTTCTTTTAAAAATCATTGATTACATAAATAAATATAATATAATATGATCTTCGGATAACTAACACCCTACCATCTGACCTCAAACTAGGCAGAGCCTAGTTTAGAGTACTAACCGCCAGACAACTGTTGAACTTGCTTATATATTTCTAAATACATACATATTTTGTACAAATTACACCCAGACACTACAGAACAAACCATCGCGCTCGTCACACAAAGATATGTCCTGGGTGGGGATCAAACCTACAACCTTTGATTTAGCAGTCTACATCTAGAGGCCAGTTAATATAAATCAAACCCATCGTATTGGATTGCCAATCATACGGCAAACGGCATATTTTCCAGACACGTAATTAGTGGCCTCATTCATCTATAAAATATGTCGAAAGCAGCGTTATTTTATCGTCACTCGAAGCTTGAACGAAACAGAAGGGATTTCTTTTTATTAAGGCAGGGGGAATGTCCACGCGTTCCACCCGCAAAATGTGTCTGCAGGTGGGTATGTCCGACTCACATCGCCTGAACCTGACCTGCTATGGACTTCTCTTAGCGCATATAGATAGGAGGAACCCCGGAAACGCGGGTATGCTCTGGATTGACCTCCCATATTGCCGACTCCTGCCAGTCCGGCATAGCGACTGCGCCACAAATAGATCGCTGTCTTCCCTGAGCCGGTTTCTCGTGGCAGCAGTAGAGGACACTTCTCATAATGCCACCGCAGCGCCTATTGTGCACTTCTCTGAGCTCCTGATACGAGGAGCCCCGGAAACGCGGGTATGCTGCTCCGAATCCCCACTTTGGGCCATGTCTCAGTAGGTCGGGACATGTACCCTAGGAGGGCTCTGGATTGCCCTCCCCTATTGCCGACTCCTGCCAGTCCGGCACAGCAATTGCGCCACAAACAGATCGCTGTCTTCCCGGAGCTGCTTTCACGTGGCGGCAGTAGAGGACACTTCTCATAATGCCATCGTAGCCCCAAGGCAGTTAGGCAACCGACTGCTGCCGTCGCCCCTACGCCTCAATCTAGAACTCCCGGCTGATATCATGTTTCAAAACAATGTCCTTCGACAAAAAATCATACATATGAGAAAAAACCGGCCAATTGCGAGTCGGACTCGCGCATGAAGGGTTTCGTAGCATTATCTATAAAACGAGCAAAAGATTGACGTTTGTTGTATGGGAGCCCCCATAAATATTTATTTTATTTTGTTTTCAACTGTCCAACTATCACGGTTCATGAGATACAGCCTGGTGACAGACGGACAGACAGACAGCGAAGCCTTAGTAACAGGGTCCCGTTTTTGGGTACGGAACCCTGAAAAGCATACCGGGAGTGAGATATTTGTACCACAACATCTATAGGCGTAATGGTCGTGGTACATACTTACTTTTTGAACTTCGAAGACGGGTGGTGCCAATTGGCACAGTTATCGATGTTTATTGGTACATAAAAGGAGCAATTGTCGTCTGGTTTCAAATAAACTGTGTAATTTGGCTCCTTTTAGTGCCCAACATAGAAACATCCGTAATATAGATAAGACCTATGATTTAAAAGGTAGGCTTTATTGGGGATTTTTAGTCGTAAAACATTATGTACCTAATGTAGATAATGAAACAGTAAATTCCCGCTGGACATAGTAGACCAGATTTTTTTTCATTCAACGCCCGCATTAGGGAATATAATTCCTATGTTGCGGGTTACTTAACAAACATAATAGACGGCCACAAATTATATACAGACTCAGAACAACTATTTATGGGTCACACAAATAGTTGGACACGAACCCGCGACACGAAGCAGCGAATCAAAATACAAAATCAATATGTAGTGTTAATTCCGCCAATTGTCAGTTTAATCATGCCGGGATGCAATTTGCACCGCCCTACCGCCCGCAAAATGTGCACATGCAAGAAGGACAATATAAAAAAGCAAATTACATGCGCCAGTACGATACCTAACACGTGTCCTCCACGGACCATTCCTCAAGGGATGCTAACTCGTCGAGTGCTCGAAGGAGACTGAAAGTCAACGTTTGTTTTTTGAAGGTAAACTTCTTTTGGCGCGATGGAGAAAAATGATGAGAGTGAATTTTTACGATGCGCGCGCACACCGACACCAAAAAATTTAACAGCATGAAGTTAGTTCTAGGTGGTATGAGAGTGAATTTTTACGATGCGCGCGCATCGCATCAGCTTGACGTTAGTTCTAGGTGGTATGAAAATTGATAACTATGTTCAAGTTGTATATTAAGAATTCTAACGCGTGTACATAAGTACACACAAGTTTTTTTTTTTTTATTTGACGCTTGCAGTTAGCCCGTCTTTTACTGCTTCACCGGACGGTAGGGGTGAGCGTGGGCTCTAACCGCCTAGCAAAATAAACTACAAACTAAGTACCCGCGCCGGAGGGCACCCCCTGTGGGGTTCGAACCTCGGCTCTGGGCGGATACTGACGGGGAGAGGGCAAGAGATCGTGATTTTTGTGCAACTGTCGCTCTACGTTAGTACACGACGCGGGCCTCGCTTCCGGTTTAGGACCGGAGCGGGCATTTCATCGGATCGAATGCAAACTAAGGGTCATGGAGGACGCTGGTGGTCGCGACGCGTTCGCGGTCGTACTCTCGACCGGCGAGTACGAAATATCGGTTGTGCAGTGTTGCGAGAGTCTCTAATCGATTTGATCTGATCTAAGTATACGGTGATCTCGTCGTCCGGGTCGTCTATGGCGTTCTTCGGACGACGGTGTTTAGTTGAGAGTCGGGAGGGGGTGTACTTTGCCGCCTGTACCACCATATGGTTTGGATGGTGAGTGGCAGAGTCAAAGTATCGTTTGGACGTTTGCTTCATCCAATGCTTCATCATCATCATCATATCAGCCGAAAGACGTCTACTGCTGGACAAAGGCCTCCCCCAAAGATCTCCACAATTGCCGGTCTTGCGCTATCCGCATCCAATGCTTGATGGTAGGCAATTGGAGATCGGCATGGAGGCTTTTGTTACGGACGAACCACGGTGCGCCCGCGGCTCGTCGCATAAACCTGTTTTGGACTACTTGTAAGAAGTGGACGAAATGATCTGTGGCGTGCGCGAACACCGGGCTCGCGTACGTCATCATCGGTCGATTAAAAGTCAACGAAGCGAGTGCTCTTTTATATTCTACCAACCGCATGGAATATTATTTCTAACTACCCCCAAATATTCGTAATAAAGGAGATGAAACTAAATTTGTTTGGTCATTCAACAATGCAGAACTATTTCAGTCTCCTTCGAGCACTCGACGAGGTAGCAGCCCTTGAGAATGGTCCGTGGAGGACTGAAACACGTGTTGGGTATCGTACTGGCGCATGTTATTTGCTTTTTATATTGTCCTTCTTGCATGTACACATTTTTGCGGGCGGAACGGCGGTGCATATTGCATACCGGCATGATTAAACTGACAATTGGCGGAATTAACACTACATATTGATTTTGTATTTTGAACTCAAGTTAAGTTAATTAACTTGAGTTTCTTACTGGTTATGTTATTTA
Source organism: Pseudoips prasinana (assembly GCA_951640165.1). NCBI lineage: Eukaryota > Metazoa > Arthropoda > Insecta > Lepidoptera > Nolidae > Pseudoips > Pseudoips prasinana. The sequence continues at coordinate 33,402,502 of OX621243.1, read as the reverse complement.
CTTACCCACATTTATTTATTTCTTAAGAATATTGTTTTTGCTAATTGATATACGTACCTTTGTGCGTCCCAATTAATAAATCTTAGTTTTAAAAATTGTTTCACAGTAAGTGAATTATGTATACAAATCTTTATGAGAAATAAAGTTATTCTTAACCGATAACCGATAGTCTTATCTTTTTTTCTGTTTATTTTTGGTGTACCACACTTTGTTGCACCATTACCGGCTAAGGTAACACTCAATTAACTATCCATCAAAAAGTTGTTTGGAAGAAATTGCTTAATGCGTTAAGATATGTCCTTTTTTGCGTACAATTAAGTGTATTTTATTTTAAGTTTTTAGACAGATAGATAACTCTTTATTGTACACCAAAGACATAACTTGGAGTAAAAAAATACATTAAAATGGAAATCTATTTTAATGATTCTAAATCCGAATTCGAAATTCAAAAGAAAAATCAATACAGTGTTATAATTTAGGTAGGTAACTTCAAATATGTCGGTTTGAAAGTATGTAGTTTAGTTTTTAATTACCTCCATATTACGAGTAACTACCATACAAAACGAAAGAACTTGACATCTCTTTACACTCGAAGTGAACAGTCACGAACAGCCAATCATAAAGCTAATGCATTCTATGTAAAAATACTGTTTATTACATGTACAAGGTGTTTATGAGGTTGCGTGAGTGTTTTATGGGTTTGATAGGTATTTTTTTACATGACGTTGGCAGTTAGCCTATTAAGCTTTTACTGCCGAAGCTCTAGCGGTTCAACAAGAGCTACATAGTTCGCCAATATTTACAAGGAAGTAAACATAAATACGTTTCTTCGTAAAGTGGTCAGTCATAAAATAAGGATTTAATTTTTTTCTGTATTTTATTAATATAATAGAAATACGAAAGAGGAACTTTTACTGCCTTCTAAAGACTTATATACTTTGTGTTATTGTGTCACATCTTGTATAAACGATAATATTTATGATTCCTAGTACATAGAGAGGCAGGTTTGGTGATATTAATAAATTAATATATCTTGGGACCATTAACATACTGCCATTTCATCACAAACTAGTTTGGTATCAGATGGCAAAGTTGCCAGACAACCAGGACACTGATAAACATAGCTTTCTATAAATGACATCCAGACACAGAATAAATAATTGTGCTCATCGCACAATGATTTGTCCTGGGATCCAACCCTCGACTTCTGGCAATTAGGGTAACTAACCACCAGACCAAAAGGCTAGTGGAGTCGAGCCAGTAGTTCGTGGTTATTAGACACACAGCTAATTAAATGGTGGAGTAAAAAAATAGGTAAATATTAACTCAATAGTCACCATATGCAATGAATTCATATAACGTGTTAGTATTTTCAAATATATTTGTTTATCTTACTTCAATCTTCTATTATTCTGTCATAAATCCTAAAAGCGGCAGCACACCATTCATTTGCAAAAAAAATAACAAGACGCATTCACTGGCAGGCGGCGAGACCCGAAAAAACCTATCAAAATATTCGTCTCTGGCATTTCGTCAATCACTCGCAATGTTTTCATTCAATTTTTCCTGACAACCCGCTTCCTCCACTCGATTCTATAACAACCAGCATTCTTTACAACCCCATTGAAAACTAGACCTTATAATCAATAATACAAAACTCACTTTCAAGTGTGATTTCTTATAGTAAGTTTGCTTAACGAAACTTTGTTAAATTTGGCTGGTACAAGCCTCAGTCAGCAGTTTAAGTGTTAATGTCCATTCTAACAGTAACTAAGTTTCCAAGAAACAATGTCAAAATCGTTTATAGAAGTAACAAAAAAATTGTCTCCAGTAAAGTTTTAAGAGAGGTAGGGTTACGTTGAAAGTGCAGCCCGACTGGGGAAGTACGTCCACCTTACAGAAAACATTCCTTAATAATAACATTAATAACTTAATGTTGTGTTTCTGCGTGTGAGTAAGCTCGCCAGAACTTATTGGGGTGGGGAAAGGGACAGCAACACTGGTTTGCTGACTCTTATATAGGCTGGCAACGCACTCGCGACCCCTCTGGTGTTGCGAGTGTACATGGGCGGCAGTGATCACTTACCATCAGTTGACCCACTTGCTCGTTTATTGCCCTCTTACATAAAAAACCAAACACAACACACATAATCACACATAACAGTCACAGGTCCAGTTACTTATTCCTAAGATCCTCCCCCAGAATTATGGGATATTAGCTGTGCCCAGCAGTTTTAACCGCTTGAATCTTTATAAATTATAGCCCATGTGTTAATCCAGGTTATCAGCTAACTCCATACCAAATTTTATTAAATTTGCTTCAGCCGTTTCGCCGTGAAGAAGTAATAAACACACTCACACACTCACAAACTTTTGCCTTCATAACATTAGTGTGATGCCATAATCATCACGATTGGTAGATGTGCTTGCAGTATGATGGTCTTAAAACTCAGAGAGACCCTGCTGCCTAATTCTGTGGTAGGTATTCCCTCGGGATGACTTCTAAGTACCCCACGGGATGTGATGGGGTGGTGATACTCGTCGCTGTCAGCCACACAGCGGGACTAGCCAGATAATATTATGATAATAAAGACCAATGTTTCACAAGCATAAATTATAATTGTAGTGTACAACCTAAGTGTCAAGAGTCCCAGTCCTAGAATTATAGATAAAGAGAATTTAGAGATAACAAAAATACAAAATACCATACCACACGAGAAAAAAAAATGGCTCCATCTCAGCATTTACTATAACTAACTATAATAAATTACCTTAATATGCCATTTGTATTGTACTACAGCAACTATTTTAAGAAATAAAGTTTATTATATTATATATATATATATATATATATATATATATATATATATATATATATATATATATATATAATGTATACAACTATATTACTACAAACATGTTCTGACTGTTTACAAGCGCTTTTTTAAAGTTTACGTGAATAAAAACCTTTTTTATTTTATTTTATTTTACTACCATACATACACACAGTCAAACAGACAATCTTAAAGGTCGTTTAAAAAACAAAATTCCCTCCATCTATATTTTGATAGTTAACTCCATTTATTACAATAACTGTTCACAAAGATAACTGTTAATATATGGTAAAGAGGATTACCATAGAGCTTACTACCCTTTACGGAGTCAATCCCATGACGCCCGTTGCAATTACGATCTACCGCTTATTAGTAAATAATTGAGGCTTTGCAACGATCTGATCAAAAGCTCTCCATAAAAGGAGCGGAGGTTGTATGGGATAATGAATAGGAGATTCGGTTACGGCAGATATGAATACATGCACAGTATACGTAACAGTTTGACTGCCTAGTTGGTCTAAAGGTAGCTTGTTAAACCGCAGATAATGAGGTTCTGGGTTCAAATCCCGGGTCGGGCCAAAAGTGATTTTGGGATTTTTCTGTAAAAAGAAAAGTCTAGGAGTTGGCGATATATACTCCCGTGCCTCTAAGAGCACGTAAAGCCGTTGGTCTTGTGCCTGACCTTATTCCGGTCGTCTCGCTAGTCGTCCTATCGGATCATGAGAGTGATGGAATAGAAAGTGCTCCTGTGTTTGCACACACCCTTGAGCACTATAATATGTCCCGTGCAAAGGCTAGTCTCCTTTGAGACTGGCCGCCATGGTCGAAATTCGGCTAGGAGGACATTGTAAGTAAGTCTTATGGAACTTAATGTATAACTTATTGTGCAGAAGTTAACTTTTTTTTTCTTTTTTTTAAAGATCAAGAGCACTAGTAAAATTAATCGCAATGTCACGGGGTACTTTCCAAGCATATAATTGACTGACAAAAAGCACATTCAGACTCGGAACAACTATTTTCATCACAATTACCATTTAATAAAGCGACAAGTATTTCGATTTAATTTATTACAAAGAAAATCCCACGCTATTCTTTACAGATTTCTCTCCACACGGCGTAATTTTAAAATATTGGCTTCACTTTGAATAGTTTCCTCGAAAAAATATAGAAGATTTCTCATGCATTTTTCTTTGTAAAGTATTTACTATACGGGTTATAGTGAGAACGGTGAAAACTTTGCAGAATAAAAGCATTTTCTATCGGTTCTCGATATTCCATCGATATTCAAGCGTAATTTTATATTTTAGACAATATAATACAATATATAAAGGTTCTCAAGTGGCGACCACGAACCGGAAGACGCAGCGTGGGCAGGCCCCCTACAAGGTGGACCGATAATCTTGTGCGGGTCGCTGGAAACAGCTGGATGCGAATAGCGCAAGACCGGCAATTGTGGAGATCTTTGGGGGATGCCTTTGTCCAGCAGTGGACGTCTTTCGGCTGATATGATGATGATGATGAATAGATTAGAGTACTCTTTATTACACTAGAAAAGAGTAAAATTTTTTTTTTTTTTTTTTTTTTTTATATTTTATTCATAAAAGAAAATTACATTTTTACAATTAAATTGTTCCTCGCCAAGCGACAAAGCTTGTTGGCGAGTATCTCAATACAAGGAAATACATGCAAAATCGGCGTTCGTATTACTTTGTAGTGATCTATTCCAGACAACTGGGTGCACAAGGAAAAAGTGAAATAGAAAAATGTCGCACAGAATGTTGTTCTAACTTGAACCCAGAACACGTCGTGACCTTAATAATTACTACACCACACGTGTAGTGCTGTGTGGCTAACGGCAAAGAATATGGAGTGTGTGACTAAACGCCGACAGACATTACGCCGACTGACTGTACACCGACAAGACTAAAATAAAATAAATAAAAAAGGTTTTTATTCACGTAGACTTTAAAAAAGCGCTTGTAAATAGTCAGAACATGTTTGTATTATTTCTAGTAACATAGATATTTAGGTACACATTGTATGAAAACATTTATAAAATTTATTTTATTATAGCAATGATATTATAAAAAATTGTGTCAGGCAGATCAGTAATTTGAGTAGGAAGCTTGTTATAAAACCTAATACAATTTCCTAAAAATGATTTATTAGTTTTGCTTACTCTAAAGCCTGGCATGGCTAGTTTGTTTTTATTCCTAGTATTTATAATAATAATAAATCTTTATTTCGGAATCTGTACACTCCATATTTTACACAGAAAAGAAAATGAAAAAACATATCCGTATTAAAAAGAAAGTAAATAAAGTAACATAACAAACAAAATGAATATATATAACCTCTTTACGCTATAACTAAAAATGACGCTATTAGATACAATAAATGGTTACAGATTGCAGCGTAATGCAATCTGTAACCATTTATTGTACATTGTGGTAGTATACAGTCTTTCAGAAAACTCTCTGATAATACTGTTCGTACACGAACCAACCCTCGACATGAATCCAGGGATTCGTTTTCTCTGGATGGCATTAAACGTATCCAGCCTAGCTTCTGCGAACATACCCGACGCACTACAATGCGGCTCAAGACATTATGCAGTTCACTTTTCTTTTTATACTTTACTTCGACTGTACTTTTCCGACAGAACACTTCACTCATACTCAGAGTGAAACATTTACCAAGTGTAATATTGGACCGATTCGGTTCTGGTACTTAGCCGGCCGCTGCCGCGGCACGATCGCTTCGTTCGCTCGGCTCGTGTAGGTCACAGTTCTAACCTAAATATGAATACTGTCGGCAAAGTGTTCTGTCGGCGAAAAGTTCTGTCGAATTAAAGTCTTGTCGGTGTACAGTCTTTTGGCGTAATGTATGTCGGCGTTTAGTCGTACACTGAAGAATATGGCCACTCCATTTTATCTCGTAAGAGGCGTAAGGATGGGCAGCAACATCTCTTTTTTTTGTTTAAACGGGACTAGTCCCTCCCTCTTACCCACCACTGCAACTCCTGTAACCCAGGATCAATAGTGGCACACAGTGAAATGACACTGAGCGATGAAGCTCAGGCATGTCCCGGGGAATCGCTTTAACTGTCTTGGATCCCGCAACGAGTTTAATCAGAAAGAGAAAACGGAGGAGTTAGAAAATGAATAGTTCCACTTCTCTCCAGAGCAAAGCGGGAGAATGATGTAAAGAGGCTACTTATAGTCTCATAAAATGAGAGATTTGCAACTAGAGAAGCCAGCTGGAAAAGCACCGCGGATCAATTTAAGGGTCCTAAGTGAGCTGTTATATTTGATTCCAATAGTAGGTATGGCAAAAGCGCTTAAACGCACGGAAGTTGTTCCTTGTTGCTACAAGATCCGTATAATAAACTACTACAGATATTGGTTGCAAGCTGTTTAGCAGCATCTCTTTGTGTAATGACCGTGATACTACCATCGCCAATCAGTCTGCCAAGCGTGGGGATTATGGCATATCCCTCCAATTCTCCCTCCCTCCAAATCCTGTGGAATTCTTTTGGGGAGGCCTTTGTCCAGCAGTGGACGTCATTCGGCTGACTGTATGAGTCACTTTTTATGTAATTTTTTATCATATGTGTTTTGATATTAAGAGTATTATTTATCATAAATTATATGCAAATTTCTTCACTAAGTTATCCAGAGTAGGTACATAGAGTACTTAATTAGTACAACATTTAAAAATCATCATCATCATATCAGCCAAAAGACGTCCACTGCTGGATAAAGATCTTCACAATTGCCGGTTTTGCGCTATCCGCATCCAGCGATTTCCAGCGACCCGCACAAGATCATCGGTCCATCTTGTAGGGGGCCTGCCCACGCTGCGTCTTTCGGTTCGTGGTCGCCACTTTTCTGCCCCAACGGCCGTCGGATCTACGAGCTATGGCTCCGCCCACTGCCACTTCAGTTTTGCAATTCTTCGGGCTATGTCGGTTACTTTCGTTCGCCTGCGGATCGCAACATTTCTGATTCGATCTCGCAGGGAAACTCCAAGCATAGCCCTTTCCAATTAAAAATATAACTGGTAAAACACTATTCGGTTTTAATTATTGTTTTACTTGTTCATTGAAAGTCGTTGTAGTCATTAGGAAATAATAAATAAATAAATATCTTGGGGCAACTGCCATCACAAACTTGGCCAAGCCTGTACTATGACAAACAGACAACTGATGAACACATTTTTAATTCATATATATTATAGATACATGACTGCCTCGTTGGTCTAGTGGTAGCGTGTACAACCGCAGAAAATGAGGTCCTGGGTTCAAATCCCCGGTCGGGGCAAAAAGTGATTTTGGGATTTTTCCGTAAAAACAAATTTCTCAGTATCTGCCCGAAGTCTGGAAGTTGGCGGTATTACACCCCCGTGCCTCGGAGAACACGTAAAGCCGTCGGTCCTGTACCTGACCTGTTTCCGGTCGTGTCGCTAGCCGTCCCATCGGATGATGAGAGCGATGGAATAGAAAGTGCCCCTGTGTTTGCGCACACACTTATGCACTATAATATGTCCAGCGCAATTGGCTAATCTCCATTGAGGATGGCCGCCGTGGCCGAAATTCGGCCGGAAAAACATCATCAGATACATTACACCTAGACCATATCAAATAATCGTGCTCATCAAAAAAATATTAGTCACGGGCGGGAATCGAACCCATGACCTCTAGCTCAGCAGTCAGGGTCACTAGCCACTAGACTAACAGGCCAGTCAAATGTGTGATAATTTCGCACAAAACTACCACAAAATAATGTACGTAACGGCCATGTACTCCATACTCCATCGCATCGAAATCGGTCCATTTGTTTGAGAGCTACGATGATACAGACAGCCAGACAAACTTATAACACCACTCTTTTTGCGCCGGGGATTAAAAAAGGTGATTTAAAAAAAAGCTAGGACTGTCTAATTTATATTGTATACAAAAGTTTATGATGATTGTACGCAGAATGCAAATATTTACGGGCCTATTAGCGTGGTTGGCATATGCTTACTTTTCATACCGGAGGTCGTGGGTTCGATTCCCACCCAGGATAGATATTTGTGTGCATGAACATGTCTGTTTGTCCTTAGTCGGAGTGTAATTATCTATATAAGTATGTATTTACAAAAGTGAAATAATGAAATTTATTCAGCACTTGGGTATTTACATACACTTGTACTTGTCAAGCTCACAATGTATTACATAAACACAGTTCAAAAACAGTAATTAAAGCAACACTTTTTTAAATTAGTCCGTCCGTGCGTCACATATATTTTGTAATATCCTTAAATAAATCATAAATAGCAAGTTACTAAGCTATTATTGTTACATTTAGCAATAGTATATCAAATTAAAGAATTGAAAACAACGAGCAGTTGGCTAGCGCAAAAGGCTCTCAACCAGTAGCTTAATTTAAGCGACTAATACCTGAGGGCACCCTTATGAGGTTCGGGTAAGTAGTATGTAAGTAAGTAGTATATGTAGTATATTAGTTATCTGGTTTCCATAGTACAAGCTCTGCTCAGCTTGGTATCAGATGACCGTGTGCAAATAAAGACCCAGGATATTATTATTATTATTGCTATTTTAGCATAAGGAAGCCACTAAATGTGTGTGTATTTTAGCGAGTTCGCTATTGGCTCATAAAACATGAGGTAAGTTTTTCAATCTGTATTTCATTAAAATTTTCTTGAGTTTGTACACTTTAATGAGTTTACTGGAGAACATCTAATACCTAATCAAACTTTGACCTACCTACTAATGTAAAGCTGACTATTTGCTTATGGTAAAATATCGACGTGTAAGAAAACAAACTTTGAGTATTGATTATATTGAGGCGGGCTCGCCGATTTTGCAACTTTGACTGTGACGGATTTTCGACAAGAGAAATATTGGTATCAAAAAATAATATTAGAAACACTGGTAAAAATATTTCTGTGCCCTAGCAGGGTTCGTGTTTGGTACTGTACCTACTCTTTTGTTTGACTGCCTCGTTGGTCTTGCGGTAGCGTGTTCAACCGCAGAAAATGAGGTCCTGGGTTCAAATCCCGGGTCGGCCCAAAAAGTGATTTTGGGACTTTTCCGTAAAAAGAAATTTCTCAGTATCAGCCCAAAGTCTGAAAGTTGGCGGTATTACACCCCCGTGCCTCGGAGAGCAGGTAAAGCCGTCGGTCCTGTACCTGACCTTTTTCAAATCGTGTCGCTAGTCGTCCCATCGGATCATGAGAGTGATGGAATAGAAAGTGCCCCTGTGTTTGGGCACACACTTGTGCACTATAATATGTCCTGCGCAATTGGCTAATCTCCATTGAGAATGGCCGCCGTGGCCGAAATTCGGCCGAGAAGGCATCATCATCATCACTCTTTTGTTAAGACCTATGAAAACCCATGACTGCCTGTTGGCGTGATTGGTAAATGCTTGCTTTCCACGCCGCAGGTCGTGGGTTTGATTCCCACCCAGGACAAATATTTGTGTGCATGAACATGTCTGTTTGTCCTGAGTCTGAGTATAATTGTCGATATGCGTAAGTATGTACAAAAGTAAAGTAGTATATGTATTATGTCAGTTATCTGGTTTCCATAGTACAAGCTCTGCTTAGTTTGGAATGAGATAGCCATGTGTGAATAATGTCACAGGATATTATTATTATTATCATATTGCAATAAATAAATTGAAATTGAAAATGCTTTAACAGCCAGAGTCATTAACCACTACTAACAGGCTCCAGAGATAGTAATATCTAGGGACAATAATATCTAGGGACAATGTCACACAGATCATCCTAGCCCTAAACTTAGCAAAGCTTGTGCTATGGGTTCCAGGCGACGATATACATACTTATATAGATAGATAAATACTTAAATACATAGAAAACATCCATGACCCAGAAACAAATATTCGTGCTCATCACACAAATATTTGCACTTACCGGGATTCGAACCCAGGACCACCAGCTTCGTAGGCAGGAGCACTACCAACTAGGCTACGGTGACTTGATATTTAGTAAAAAACTTGCATTAAACGTTGTTTTCAACTCAACTATACTAAGACTGCAAAAGAAATTTACACGATTCTCAAAAAAGATCACCCCATTGTACAAGTGCAATAATAAAAAACTATAATAAAAGTTGCCAAGTAAAAACGTTAAGTTCCTCACTTTACGAACTCTTACAAAGGTTCGATAAAAATCTTTTGTGCAACTTTTACGAACTTCGCTCTTGTAAATGTTTTGCGTACAGCTTATATAAGACTACATGTAAATTGTATTTACGGAGAGGTGTTCTAACTTGGAGTTTCAAAGGTTTTAATTTGCTTTAGCAATGTAAGAGTTTCTATTACTTGTAATATATGTAGCTATATTAAATAAACTGATACGTTTGAATTGAGCTAAATTGAAAAATTAAGTCGCATCTAGTTGAGTTTATTTATTTTAAAAAAGCACTGGGTCAATAAATAAGTCACGAACTATGTATATATATAACCTTTGTCACGAGGGAATTTAAAAACATGTATTAAGATATTCGTGTGCTTGGACATGTATGTTTGTCCTGAGTCTGGGTGTAATTATCTATAAAAGTATGTAATTACAAAAGAAAAATAGTATATATCGTATAACTGTTATTTGGTTTCCATAGTACCAGCTGTGCTTGGTTTGGGATCAAAAGGCCGTGTGTAAATAATGTTCCAGGATATTATTATTATTAATTCATTCATAGCACACCCATATTCAGACAACAACTTATGGGCCTCCCAAATAGTTGTCCTGTGCGGGACTACAAGGAACCAAGGTGTTAACGAGGCTACCATCTTAACCATTGCGCCACACGTGCAGTAAGTTAAGGCGAGATACGTTTTAATCGTGAACTCTTATTACACTTTTTGGAACGAAGTTCCTTATCGCGCGTTGTGAAAGGGGGCTAGACGGAAAAAAATTCTTACGAAAAGTTGTCACGACCCTTTTTGCAGCTGTGCGGCGTGCGCATGTTTCTCTGTCTCTCTCTCTGTCTCTCTCTCTCTCTTAAAGAAAGCAAGCCAGATATTTTCATTTCTATTTCACATTGAACAGTGTGGTGTCGCGACGATTATTTTTGTTGAGTGTGTACAGGTTTTTAGTACATAATAAATAATAAGAAATAACTTCGTTCCATCCAGGTGTCCCTTGACACCTCTCAAGTTTTTTTTTCTGAGGAATGTCAGTAGTAACATTACTGATACGAACTAGGACAAATGTTTATCCCAGTGGTAAACACGCCCAACATATACAAATCCTACTAAGATTAGCATGCAAAAGTTTGTGAGTATGGATGAATAGATGTATGGTTGTTTGTTACTCTTTCACACAAAACTACCGAATGGATTTTGATGAAACTTTGTAGTAATACTTACTAAACTTTATTAGTTTAACGCAGGTAAAACAGCGGAGCATAACTAGTAATGATATAATGTAGACAGTCAATAAATGAATTTCAGAGAGTTCAGGAAATCGTTCAATAATAAAAAATACTGTTTTCATTTCTCTGTATACCTAATGAACATAGTATATATAACCTTGCCCTAAAATCTGCGTAACATCACAATGAATTAATATTATGGGATTTCTTTAAATTATTGAAATTTATCACAGGTTCTCCTGTAAAATTATTAAACGTTGAAAATGACATATGTTATTCGTTTCAGTCGGTTAATAAGGCTGATTACATAATCAAGGTGTAAAAAACATTAAGTAATAGAATCAGCAGGCACGAGTCATTTTTTGAGAACCCATGACAACCAAAATATAAAAATATTTTCATTTTTTGAAGATGGTTGGAAAAGGATCGAAAGCCTACTTGGGCAAATTTCACAGTTTCTATAGAAGGTAAGATATAATTTGGACGAATGGAATGGTTCGTATGGGTAGTAATTTTTAACTGTTGTTTATGATTACTATTTTGTTGCTCTTTTTTACTTATAAAATGAACTAACTTGTTATTGCACGCATAGCATATAGTCGGCATGCGTTCACATGTTTTGGACATGAATTTTTTGACATTGCACACAGGAAAACTATTCGTGTAATTAATAGGTCATGATTTGAATCTAATTGTATTTTGAATTATCGGCGATATAGGGGTTACAAAAACAAGTGCTGATGTCCTCAAAACAACGTCAACTCTTGACAGCCTTTGACATAAGTTTACAAAATACAATATAACCACTCCAATTAATGAATTGAATAATTTGCTACACTGTGATCAGTACGGTTTTACTAAAGGTCGATCAACTACAGATGCTGGAGTCGCCTTAATGAAACACATTTACAGTGCTTGGGAGTCATCACAGAATGCCATTGGGGTGTTTTGCGACCTCTCCAAGGCGTTTGATTGCGTTCACCATGACACTTTGTTGGGTAAACTCCATCATTATGGCGTGCGTAATATTGCAATTGAAGTTCTTTCCTCTTATTTGGATCAACGAACTCAATGTGTAGACATTAATGGGAAAAAGTCATCAGCTCTACATGTGCACATGGGCGTCCCACAAGGTTCTATTCTTGGGCCATTTTTATTTCTCATTTACATTAATGATCTACCATACTATATACAAGATAAATGTAACGTTGTATTATTTGCAGATGACACTTCACTGATTTTTAAAGTCAAACGAAATTTAAACCATTATGATCTAATTAATTCTACCTTGACTCTAACAAATGACTGGTTTACAGCTAATAACCTTGTATTAAACGCTAATAAAACGAAATGCATTCAGTTCATCATGCCTAATGTTAACAGTGTAGTACCAAAAGTGAGTATTAATGGTGATTTCTTAGATATGGTTAAATTGACAATTTTTCTGGGTTTTACGATTGATAACAAGTTGCAATGGGGTGATCATATTTCCTGTCTTGCGAACAAACTCAGCTCGGCCACTTACGCAATCAGAAAAGTAAGACAATTTACTGATGTCGATACTGCTAGACTTATTTATTATAGTTATTTTCACAGCCTCATGTCCTACGGAATTTTATTATGGGGCAGGGCTGCAGACATTGAAACCATTTTTATCTTACAGAAGAGAGCCATTCGTGCCATATATCAACTTAGTGCTAGGGTTTCACTTAAAGAGTTCTTCAAGGACATAGATATACTGACTGTGGCATCACAGTATATTTACGCAAATCTAATATATGTACGTCAGAACTTACATCTATTTGAAAAAAGAAGTGACGTTCATAATCTAAACACTAGAAACAAACATAAGTTGTGTTCTCAATACCATCGTCTTCATAAAGTACATCGATCTTTTGTTGGGCTAGGCCCTCAATTTTATAATAAAATACCAACGCATGTAATTCAAATGCCTCTAGACAAATTTAAGTTGGAGATAAAAAAATGTTTATTGAAAAAAGCATATTATACAATCAAAGAATGTATTGACGATAAAACCCCTTGGTAGCTTAATTAGAGCTTGCAATGGACAGATAAATTACATTTACAAATATTTTTAATTTATAAAATTACTTTTATAGTTATTATATTTTTGTATTTATATAACCCATTTCAATTTTTTTCTATTGTTATCTTGACATGTTTGTAATTAAATTTGACGTGTAATTTCATTTTTAATTTCATTTGATATGTTTGTAATTTAATTTGGTATGTAGTTTAATTATATTGTATTTTTTTTTCTATTGACGTGCATAAGTGTATGTAATGTACCTAAGTGCAATAAATATTTTTGACTTTGACTTTGACTTTGACAATCACGATTAGAATATACTTAAATAACAATAATTTGTTAAGTTCACAAACCGATCTGTTTGTTAGTTACAACCGTAAATTAATTTAATCCCACTATAATTGTGTTGCACATAGCACATGAACCACCAAAATATAAATGTAGCCTTTATACTAAATTCGATTACTAGATTAGTAATCGAAACATTCACATATTTATAATGAATGGAATCTAAATGATGGTCTATTGGTAATGGTTTATATTTATGCGGTAGCTAAATATTCCCAAACCAAACAGAAATGCTTCATTGAAACTAAATAAACATAACAGTTATATTTGAACAGTCCTTAATTTTGTCGGACGATTCCAAATTGGAAATGATCCGACCTATGTTCGAGTTTTACGGAAATTTATTTGTATTTTCAATTTGCAAACACAAATTTATTTTACAAACTCCACTAAATGTTTGTGAAATTCATCAAATCACAATATTTAGCAAATTGATTAAATTTCTCGCAACTGTTGTTCTTTTCAATTAATAAACATAAAGCCTGCAGCTCTACATTTGTGAGTAAATAAATAAGTATACTCTTCTAAAACGATATTTATCGATCTTGATAGTGTATTCAATACTTACAAAATGTTCAAGATTCATCGAATCGCAATATTAATCTAAATTATATTATATTTATTGCTAATGTGTCTACTTTTCCATGAAATCTAAATATTGTTAGCACATGAATAAAAGCTCAGACCAAACCAAAACAATATCTTTCTTGTTATTTTATTTGATATTAATAACATATGTGTAAATAATGTAATCAAAATATTTCTTTGAATTTACCCCGACTGTTTTGATCTTGTTCTCCTTTGTAATAAAAAGTACGAAAGAATCTCTACATTTGTAAATAAAAAATAGACGCTTGGACTGTTCCAAAACAATATCTATCCATCTTGTTATTCTATTCAATATTTTCATTAATAAAAACGTTCTTTTCATGTGATGTTTTTCCATTGAAAAGATTTTCTGTCCGTAGCAATTTGTCAAAAACATTTCCTTTTTGTAAACATTTATTTAGGAATCTTTTAGGGAAATTTATCTTACCTTGTAAGTTTGTCCACTGGTTGTGGATATCCAACAATCCTCGGGTCTTTCTTCCGTCGCCTACACTCACTCTCTACTCTTTTATCACTGTTATCACGTATGGTATGGTATCTCGGTTGGTAACTTTCGAGTTGCGTGTATAAACGCGCGCGTGGCGCGGGTGACGGTCCTCGCTGCGTCATAGAGTCCCCGCGTCCGTACTCAGTGGCAGACGGTGCCACACTGGATGGAAAGCTCGAGTTCGCAGGGAACACTCTCTCTGCCACCCCTGGTCTACGCTTTTCCTCGACAAACGCCACTCGAGGTGGCTTTGGTTGCATCAAGTTGATTTTCTTTTTCTTTGCGGTTGATGTTACGTAGAAAAAGTAGCCGTTGCGGTCCATTTTTGGGTGTGTGGCTTTTACCTGGAACCAAAAAATATATTTAATGATTTTGATTAATAAATACGTTTAGTAAAAATAGTATTTGAAGAATAGTTGGGAGACAGATTTGTAAGTAATATTATAATATTAGGCTGCCAGGAACGCTATACGCTAGTGACCTGTAATTTAGTTTTCTTATACAACATGTAATGTAATTAACGCACACCCTCAGACACCCCAATTAGAATATTATGTTGTAATCATAATACATACACTGAATTTTTAATTTAACATGTATATGCATTGTTATTTACTAAATTGGTTTCTTGGAATAAAGTTAGGTAATTTTTCTTTATTTTGTATTGAATTGTGGAATTTGTATGAATACAAATAAACTGCGATTTTAAAAGTCTTATTACTTTGATTTACGGTCCATTTCAATTCGTTTTGATTGTACAGGGTTAATATGGCAATAATTTCCGTAGTTTTAATCATTTTGGAATAAAAAATTACCTATATTAAAAATGATATAAATCGATTCAGTAAACGATTCTGAACAAACTATTTTCAGGATGTGCGTTAATTAAGTTACAAGTTGTATATACAGAGAGTCGCCGGCAATTCTATACTATTAGTATTATTCACTATGTAGGGCACATTATGTATTTTTGTAAGTGCATAATAACTATAGAGTTCTTGATACTAGTTATCTTGGTGATCCTTAACATTTTGTACAGATTTATTAATTAATCATTTGTCTGGCACGTTGGTCTACTGGATAGTAACCCTAATTGTTTAACCGGGTCGGGTGTTTGAGCCCCACAGAACAAATCTTTGTGTGAGGAGCACAATTATTTGTTCTGTGTTTGGGTGTAAGTAATCTATAATACATATATTTTGCGAAATATGTATATTATGTTTATCAGTTGTCTGGTTACCATAGTATAGGCTCAGCCTAGTTTGGGATCATATGGTCTAGTCTGCCACAGTTTTTAACCCCAGATAAAAAACAACTGGGGTTTCTACATTAATACGCAAAAAAACTAAATGTTGGATTCAGGAATGAAGAGGGCATTTCATCGATACTAATACTCACGGCGACAAGATACATTGGATTGTATACAGTGCCACGAGAGTTTCTAATAACCTTGGTATATTTAATTTATGTTGCAAATTATTTCTTATATCTACCCAAGTCTTTCTTAATATCGAAAGTAAGCCAATATAATTCCTTTTGCAATAGAATATTCACGAATCCCTAAAGTTTCAACGGAATAAACCACTTCCATGTCAACACAGTAACAGATTTCAAAGACAATCCCATCAAACGAATAAAAGTTTAACCTAACTCGACGTTGCAAACGGTACAAAATGATGCCAGCATGCTTGAATAGCCAACATACATAATTCGGTACAAAATTGATTCCTACGTATGTGGAAATAAGATTCAATTCGAAACTAAATTCAGAATGGTCTGTTGACTATTCAAGCTATATGATGACGTTATAAAACATTTTTTCAGGGGCTATGTGTTTTCATTTAGCTATTTCAGGCAGTACCTATAAATCGTTTGTAGTATTTTTTCAGTAAAACTCCCAAACTCTCGTGAGCCGATAGTGGACGGTTGCATAAATTCGTGAATACGGTGAGCAAATGGCGTAAGTTGCTTAATTTGTTGTTCTTTAGTTTTAAGTAATTTCTAAGTTTAAAATAATAAAAACAATAATAATATTTTTTACGTCATAAGAGGTGAATTCTGGTTTGAATTGCCAATTTTTTGCTTATTTGTAAGCTTGCTTGATAACTAATACTTATTATTAATTTATTGAGATATTAGTACTTTGTAATCTAATAGAAATCCTAACAGAATAGTTTTGTCAGTTATTCCTAGGACATCTTTACACAAGAAAAGTAGCTACGTGATGTGTAACATATATTTAATGAGTTGCCTGATGAGATTAAGGAACAACCACTTCGGAAATCAAAAAAGGACCAAAACATCTCAGAACGTATTATGACTTTTGACTTGACGCTATTGGGCAGTGGTTACCCTCGTGTGAAAGTTGTCCAATCCGCCCATTAGGCATGTGACATGGCTAAACGACTGTTACCTAATATCGACAACCGGGATCAATAGCTTTCCGAGCCCTCCGAAGGACGGACACTCTCAGACATTAAACCACTTTGGCGGTTACCCATCTATGGACTGACCGCGAGCCTAGTTGCTTGACTTCGCCAATCATCACTTACGGACCACTGAGATATCTAGCTATGATCGTCTTTTAAATGAGGAAAATAGATTATTTGACTTATGTCATTCGCCTCAGTCGTATAAGCCAGGTTTGCATATTGTATCTGTATCCGTTTCCGGTTGCTATCAAACAATAGCTCTATTATCGAGCATTCAAAATTGTAAAACGGATTCGCTGATTTTGATTTTTGCGATATCGCCCGTATCGTTCAAACCCATGTTTGTTCTGATTGACTACAATGGGACTGAATCAAAAATCTATTTTCTTTTTGCCAAATATGAGCGTTTATTTAACACATACACATTCTACTGAAACTATGTTTACATAATAGTTTTTATATGATCTGATTAATTTTTAGTTGAAATATGCAGAAGTTAAATAGTTTACATTACAAAACTTAGGTGCTAATCCTCACACTCCTTGTTGTCGGACTCGTTGGGTGTGACTATAACCGCTTCCGATCAAACGTTTTGCTATATTTTAGAACAATGCAAAAGTGTATTAATTAATAAAGATGCATTCCCTATTTACCTAATTAGTCAATCGGACGGCTAACTGATAGAATTGAAGAGAGGTTAGGGGTAGGAACATTGCCTACTTTCAAATACCGTGCTGTTATATTTCCCACTTACACGTTTTGGTCCATCCCTAGTTATGAACCCAGGACCTCATACTTACCTATGCCTAACGGTGACTGTTGCCTAACGTTGACAACCGGGACCGATAGCTTAACGTGCCCTCCAAAATGCGAATACACTCAGAATTTAAACGACTTTGGCGGCCACCCACCTATCGGCTGAGCGTGAGCCTAGTTCCTTAACGCTACGGTACATGCGCGCCTTTTTGCTACTTGAGTACACGCGTGTCCTACTAGTACTACTAGTAGGCCATTTTAAAAAGGCAATAACTTATTATTTCCTTATTGTCTGATGAAAACAACCATTGGGATGGAAAATGTATTTATTTTGCTTAGTTTTACAACCTAATGTTGTAGACTAATTATTACGAAATAACTAAAATTCAACAATTTAGTAAATATAAAAGAAAAAGTTACAAAAATGACAGATCTGACATGAACGTAGGTATTTTTTTAAGTTTTAACAAAAAAATATGCCTATTTTATTTGTTTTCGTAAGATTTAGGACACTACTACTTGATGTTCGGGACAAATCCATTAATTGCAAGTCTTGCAGCACTTTTTTTTGCTGACAGTTTTGGCTTCACGAGCAGAGTGCACATCGACCAACTCGTCCTATCTTTGATGTCAAATCGTGTTGAGACTGTTTGGGTACTTGAACCATGCTCGAAAAGTGCTTCTATCTTCACTTTAAGTGGTAGTGGAAGTGTTTCAATGGATACCCAGTAAACCAAAAGCGGTTTTATCAAATTGTAGGCCAAATCGTGCAAAAGTCTCATCCTAACATTTTGGAGCCAAATTCGCGTTGCTGGTGGAGCATCTTTGTGCCAAATAGTTTTGTTCGTCGATTTATAGACTGGAACGCCTTTCAGTAGCTAATTGCGAGAGTGGAACGCCAACTGCCCTGATGTTCCATCGGTTTCACTCAATCTTAATATTCGGCTTAGTAGCGGTTTCGCCCGAATTTGGTTCGCCCGGATCGGGCGAATGAACTACTTTCAATTTTGAATATTTTTTAGGGCCGGTTTCGCCCGAAGCAAATTTAATGGCGGGCGAATCAGGTCAAGCAAAATTCAGTAGGGTACGATTCGCCCGAATACTATTATACCTCAAAAATAAGCCTTTATTTAATAATAAAATGTGAAATTTTATAAAAAAAGTACAGTTGCGTACACTATTGTTACTTACAATAATAACAAAATTTCTGTCGGTGAATCTGGTTATTCCTGTATGTCTATTACTATCTACTCAACAAACGAGCTATTGATAAAAATAGAATATATATAACTATTAAGTCAGTCAATTGGTTTAGATGGGATCCAGAACGGGTGGGTAAGTATTAAATAAAAATCATACATAATAATCAGATATATTTTAATTCACACTAACAATTTGAAATAAAAGCTATTAATAATATATCAACACTTAAATATTTATTATAATATACTTAACAGTCTTTTACTCGTTATAACTTTTTACTTACTTATAATCACAGTAGTTTTTCAAATATAAAAGCAATTTTACAAATATAATTTTGTACTTATGAAATATAAATGTTAAATATTTGAGTTACATAAAAAGTATAGCAGATTTTAATAATAATCACAGTATTTGTAATTATAATCAGGGTATATAGAGTGTTTTACTATAATATCTATAAACTAAATCTAATTTTTAATCACAATCATTATCACAGTTTTTTTTTTATTTTTATTTGGTATTTATTCGTAATTAGTGTTTTGATGTTACAAAGATACAAAATTAGACTCGCATTTTTTCAATACACAATGGTAAATATATTTCCCCATCAAATAATTGTTGCAGGATATCATCGATCCTATTGTGTAATCTAATAGTCTCAGGACTTTTTTTTGATAATATTGATTTTTTTTATGTAATGATAAATAATA
This sequence comes from Pseudoips prasinana, assembly GCA_951640165.1. Classification (NCBI taxonomy): domain Eukaryota; kingdom Metazoa; phylum Arthropoda; class Insecta; order Lepidoptera; family Nolidae; genus Pseudoips; species Pseudoips prasinana. Next base: position 33,382,666 of record OX621243.1, on the reverse strand, counting down.
ATTTGAACCTTCAAAAAAGTATTTAAGAATACAATAAAATTTGTATAATATTTATATGTATTTAAAACAAAAAGCACCTAGAATAACAAGTATAAACAACTGAGTACATATTAACTACTTACTTTTTAGTGTAACCAGGCTTTTATGAAGAAACAGTACACATAAAACCAATTATATCTTTAACTTCACATTATTTATGCACGCACTTTATGCAGTTATATTGTTACACTGTCAGTGTTTTAGACACACTAAACCAAATGGTGGGAAACACGCCGCACAATTTGCAAATGAGTGACAGAAACAGCAATATACTACTATCTTTTGTGTTCCTGTGGGTGCGTTTATTTGGTTTGTCTTTACGTTTATCGCTGAGGAACAAAAGTCATTGTGCATATTATCTAGTAGGTTAGTTACTATTTTCGATTAACACAATATGTGCCTAAGTAAATCCTCTTTAAATTGGTGCGCCCGACTGTACTACTTATTTTTCTGAGGTATAATAGTATTCGGGCGAATCGTACCCTACTGAATTTTGCTATACCTGATTCGCCCGCCATTAAATTTGCTTCGGGCGAAACCGGCCCTAAAAAATATTCAAAATTGAAAGTAGTTCATTCGCCCCATTCGGGCGAGCAAAATTCGGGCGAAACCGCTACTAAGCCTAATATTCACGGAGTTCTGCTTCGCGAACTGGGGCCTTCAAGTCTGGTTATAACTGAACTTCATCATAATTAGTCTCAATTACTTCTTCACCTTCATTATCCAGCACATTCAGCCACTTTTCTACTTGTGAATTATCAGTGATGTAATCGGATATATAAATCTGTAAAAAAATATTAAAATACGAAAAAATATACCTTTTACAATTTGAAACCAATATATAAATAATAATAACTAAATATATATATATATAATAGATACATATAAATTCTTAATAATACGTAGTGAATATAATAATCTATATCTATATATATAAAAATCAATGCCACTTTTCGTTGTAATGTTATAATAACTCAACAAAGTCTTTACCGATTTGGCTAATTTTGGTCTTGAATTATTCGTGGCAGTCCAGGGAAGGTTTGTACAAACAAAAATCAACATCTTTTAGCAATTTAAAATATTTTTTTGTTTGAATAAATGAACTTAATAATCATTTTTGTATTACTATGCCTTATACGTAGCGAAGCACGTACCGGGCCGCTAGTAGCGTTATAAATCGATGATACACCAAAAGTCACATACCTGAATTTGGTACACCAATATACGCGCGGACTACTTTAGTAGGCCCAGAGTTTTCGGCCCAAATTGCTTGTGAGTACGTACGCGCTGGGTTGGCTCTGAGGTCCGGAGGTTATGACAAACATACCAGACGACGCTTATCACTAATCACTAGTTTCTAGCGCGCTAAACTAAAAAGTTATCGCAAAAGTGTTAACCTGGTGTACTATAGTAGGCCACGCGTGTACTTTATTGTTAACCTCTCCAATTACAGGCCGATGAAAGCATATAAGCTCCTCAAGACCTAAAAAAAAAAAAAAAAAAAGTTAATTCACGTAGACTTTAAAAAAGCGCTTGTAAATAGTCAGAACATGTTTGTAGTATTATAGTTGTATACATTATTATTTCTGGTAACATAGATATTTAGGTACACATTGATTGTATTAAAACATTTATAAAATTTATTTTATAATAGCTATGATATTTAGCTAGCTCGTATTCCTCATTATCTACTTAATATGTTTTCTTCTTTTTAAGTAAATAATGAGACTTTGAGGATATATAATTTACTACAAAAATAAACTATTAATATAAATAACATTATAACGTAATACGATTAGACTAATAGTGATTTCTTCCAGAGTACCGTAGTACGGTTGTTCCATCTCTCTAAGGCAAATAATTTCTAATGAATACTTGAAATAAAAAAAAATCACCAGTAAGTCCCCAATTTATTCCATCATAAATCCTTTTCAAGTTGCACCGATATGTTGCACTCTCACATATTATACCTGCATATTTCACAATGCCGCAATATCCTTTAGACGTCAAAAAGTCACACACAATAAAATTTATATCAGCTGAACGCAGTACTGGCATTTAGATTTAATCTGAACGTCCAAGAGATACGAAGGGTAGCAATACACGTGGAAAAAACTGGCTTAGCCTGCCGTTCTAGAATAGAGTCAGCGTGCATTTCTAAAGCAGTAATAAGCTATTAAATGAGACATTTTAATAACTAATGATAGTATAGTAGGTAGGTCCAACTTTGAGAAGGAGGTAAATTATAGAATTCAACTAACAGCCTTTCGGGAAGTTACGTAACATCTTCTCGTCCAAAATACCGCAGTGTTTAAAGTAGAAAGTCTTCGACCAGTGTGTGTTGCCTGTGATGACTTACGGAACAGAGACGTAGTCGCTCACTATTGGCCTTATAAGACGACTCAAGGTCACCCAAAGAGCAATGCAGAGGGCTATGCTTGGAGTTTCCCGGCGAGATCGAATCAGAAATGTTGAGATCCGCAGTCGAACCAAACTAACTGACATAGCCCGAAGAATTGCCAAGCTGAAGTAGCAGTGGGCAGGGCATATAGCTCGTAGAGCCGACGGCCGCTGGGGCAGAAAGATTCCTGAGGGGCGACCACGAATCTGAAGATGCTGCGTGGGCAGGCTCTCAACAAGATGGACTGATAATCTTATGAGGGTCGCTGGAAGTCGCTGGATACGTATAGCGCAAGACTGGCGATTGTGGAGATCTTTGGGGGGAGGCCTGTGTCCAGCAGTGGGCGTCTTTCGGCTGATATGATGATGATACTAATTTTGAAACGTTATTGCAGGACCTATTCCTTAATCTTGACGTTATCGTGGACTCGTGCGTTACTATGAATGAACATTCCACTCGAGAACCTTTCTGCCCCAGCGGACGTCGGTTCTACGAGCTATGTGTAAGTTTCTAAAAATCCAAAAATATATCAAAATTAAATATAGTATAAAAAAATTCTAGGAATATATTTTTAATCGTAATCGATAATAATAAATATTAATTATGGCGCTGGTGAGATGAGACGTGGAGGTCTTTGGGGGAGGCCTTTGTCCAGCATTGGACGTCTTTCGGCTGATATGATGATGATGAGATATAACAAAAACAGTTAAGCTTTATCCCCTGTCCTGTGTCACTATTGTACATTTGAATGTTATCTCCGTTAAACTGCGTCACAAGTAGAATATGCTAGAGACAGTTGTAGATCTATTTAAAATGAATATAGTGCACCGATTATACTCCACAGCTTGAGATACATGTTGCCAGAGTAATAACAGTCATATATAAATAAATTAGGTAATTTTCAAGTGTTTGTACTATATATTTTTTATTAGGTAAAAAGCTTATGAAAAGGACAGAAAGAAGAAGAAAAGAAAGGGTATTCAAACTAATAAATAAAAACTGCTTTCCGGGAGTGCATAGTTAGATTATAAGTAAAAATTACCTGTCCTTCTAACATGGCACCCATTAAAGATATAGTCTTCTGGCTATTATCTTCTTTACCTTTCACTTGTGTATAATCCGGTTCTAATGAATCACTAATTTTCCCTAAGATTTAAACGGTAAAAATAAATTAGCAGAAATAAACATGCCTTGACCTACTCAGAAGAATTGCATTAGAAAGAAAAGAAATTATATTTTAATTAGATTTTTGTGTGCATTGGAGCCTTTGCTTAAAATGGCGTCAGAGCTAATGTTCACCTCTTGACTAGACTTTTATGATCTTTAAAAAGAAAACGCCCGCACTATGGCTCTAATTCCTATATCGCAGGGATTTTACAAACATTGAGTTTGTAAAATTATTTGCACGCAGACCCCGGACAACCATTGGGTCACAAAGATTTCCTATTTGGGAAACGAAACCGAAACGCAAAGTTAGTCACTGCGCCAACCAGGCCGTCAAATAATCCTAACCCAAGTATTACTAAGGCTTAATCAAAACACGCAAGGGTATCCATTGCCCTACTAAATAGTATTAAAAAAGTGTATATGTAACAAAACGGGATATCTATGATGTACAGATATTGCATTCAACCTTCACAAATTTCACAACAGTATGAGTTCTTTGAAATCATTTGCACCGTGTCCATCGCTGGTTGATATCAGCCCGATCTTTATAGTGCTGTTGGCGGGAACGCAATGAATCTGACACGCTTTTGCCGCCAATTCACCTTTGTAGAATGTCGGTTGAATAGCGATAGTACAGAGACATACAGATTATAAAGATGTTGAGCAAATCAAGACAATAAGGACCTAAAATACATTGTAGGTATGTTGTTTTTTTTTTATTTTATTCAAAATATCAACTTTAAATAAAGCGACAATATTTTAAAATACTAACGGTATTTTAACTAAGAAGACTAAAAATTAACATGTAGCGCAGTGGTAAAGGTAGTCGCTTCGCCACTCCGTGTCCTGAGTTCAATTCCTGGCCACTACAACTATTTATCTGAATTATAAGTAATTGCTTTTTCCAGCAGTGAATGTCTTTCGGCAGATACAATGATCATGGAAAAGTAATTTGAACAAATAAAATACTAGTCAGCACTGCAAAATTTCAATGGAATAAGAAATTGAATTACTGACTAGATAATAAAACGTTATCTAACTTAATTTATACATACTTATTAATTATGCATACTTAACATACATATGTTTCACACGCCTGTTTCTCAAGGCAGTAGGCAGATACAACAGATTTCCATTTATTGTTTACTCACATCATACATGTTCGCCTGTTAAGGGTATTTTTTTATTGACATGCCTTTAGTACATGGGGATATGCCATAATCGCCATGCTTGGCAGACGGGTAGGTAATCGCAATAATATAGTCATAGTACTCAGAAGGAACCTGCTACCCGTCCTCTGGTAGATATTTCCTCGGATCAACTTCTACGGCCCCCGCGGTATGAGATGGGGTGATAATATTCTGAAATTCACCGCCGTCACCATAGGGCATTATTTCATTGTTTAATGGAAAAGTAATTAGAACCAATAAAATAACTAGTAGCTCTATAAATTATGTAACTAATGCATTGGTAGTTTAAGTAATAATTCAAGCAACATGTCAATTGTCCGCAATTTAGACCGCGCGTCCTCGAAATGAGCTACTAAGCTCGCCCTCTTTCGCGACCCTACACCCCAATCTGTCAGAGCTGAGCACAGCGATGTTATCGCGCCTCCGCCCGCGGCGTCTTTCTGAATGCTAACTGGACCTTGTATGCTCGCAAAGGACTATCTACGACATCTGTGCCCTATACACTGCGGATCTCCACTTTGATATCGTCCCATTGGCCTGCAGGTATTTTTCTCTATGATTTAGATTGCCGTCTGTCTGTATTTAGTGTTTGACTGTTATGTTAGCTTTGTTTTAATTAAAGAGGGTGCGAATTTTTGTTGGAAGGGGTCAATTAACACATTGTTTGCGTCGCCTTTGTAATTTTGTTGCAATATATTAAAAAATAATAGTGGAATGTCTCTTGTTTATGTTAAACACTGCGGAAAATACAAATTGTTTGAATTTCTACTTGTATGTGTTTTAATTAAATAAATATATGGAGGTTTATAGCTATAGTTATAGATCTATATATTGTTCATAGCTAGATGGTCTCGCCGGTCCGTAAGTGATCGGCGAGGTTAAGCAACTAGGCTTGCGGTCAGTCCATAGATGGGTGACTACCAAAGTCTTTTAATTTCTGAGCGTTTCAGTGCTTCGGAGGGTACGTGAAGCTGTCGGTCCCGGTTGTAGTCATTAGACAACAGTCGTTAAGCCATGTCAGAGGCTTACTGTGCGGCTGGAGCCACTCTGACACTAGGGTTACCACTACCCATACGATAAGCAAGTATGGAGCTTTTTGGCAAGGGAATCCTAAACTCGATATGCCAGTGTATTCGTTCGTAGTTTAGTGGTAGAACGCCTCCCCAAATTTTGGTAAAGAGTGCTGGTTCGAAACCCGCCGGACAATTAAATCTATTGTTTTTTAGATTAGATTTATGCTTTCCATCGCGAATGCTATAAAACTACAAATAAAGTTTGTAAGGTGCTGTCAATACTATATGATCTTTTTTTTTTTTTTGAGGCGCTCATAGCCAGATGCTCTCACCGATCCGTAAGTGATTGGCGAGGTTAAGCAACTAGGCTCGCGGTCAGTCCATAGATGGGTGACCGCCAAAGTGGTTTAATTTGTGAGCGTCTCCGTGCTTCGGAGGGCACGTTAAGCTGTCGGTCCCGGTTGTACATTAGGCAACAGTCGTTAAGCCATGTCAGAGGCCTACTGGGCGGCTTGAACAACTCTGACACCAGGGTAACCACTGCCCATACGATAAGTAAGTATATGATCTTTCACATGCAACTGTGAGCATATCAGTGTTTCTATAAATCAAAGCCGATGGGTAAGACCTAAGTCTTTCGAATGGATGTTAGCAAGGGAATACTAAATTTCATCTAGCAGTGAGTATGTAAGTATATGACTGCCTCGTTGGTCTAGCGGTAGCGTGTTCATCCACAGAGAAGGGTCCTGGGTTCAAATCCCGGGTCGGGCCAAAATGTGATTTAGGGAATTTCCTGTAAAAAGAAAAATTTCTCATTATCAGCCCGAAGTCTGACAGTTGGCGGTATTATAACCCCGTGCCTCGGAGAGCACGTAAAGCCGTCGTTCCTGTACCTGAACTCTTTCCGGTCGTGTCGCTAGGCGTCCCATCGGATCATGAGAGTGATGGAATAGAAAAGTGCTCCTGTGTTTGCACACACACTTGCGGATTATAATATGTCCCGCGCAGATGCCTAATCTCTGTTGAGACCGGCCGCCGTGGCCGGAATGCAGCTATATTATTACATGTTTGCTATAACATATTAATATATAAAAATATGTCATGATGTTTTCTTTTTTGTTCTCAAACTGGTTTCACCTAAACTTAAAGAAATTAAAAGGTTTTATTTTTAATTCTATTCTCGTTAACAGCTAAGATTGATTATACGAAAGCTTGAAGTAATCTGATAATATATATAAAACGTTAAGTTTAAGGGGATGCTATTTAATACCTTTGTTTATTTTTTTTTACTATTTAAATCGTCTTTAGAGCCTGATTTAAACAATGGTATGATTTTACTGCATTTCATTAGGTCGGGGAAAGTACCTGTATCTATACACTGATTATAAATAACCATTAAGTAAGGCGCTATTACATCAATTATGGTTTTTAAAATCCTTACTGATATACCCCATAAGTCACCTGTATTTTTTTGCTCAAGCGTCTTAACAATATCATATATATCAGATACCGTAACATGTTCAAAATTAAAAATTACATTGCATTCTGGCACGCTATTACGTAACAGCAGTTTGGCGCCAATTTCGGAGGAGTTTAAGGAGCGAGTGGTGGTTACAGGTATGGCGGCAAAAAAGTTATTTAACTCATGAGCTACGTCAGCTTTATCACTAATAACTGTATTATCTATTTTTAATTCCAAATAATTATCACGTCTTATATTCTTACCACTTTCTTTATTAATTATGTTCCAAGTGGTCTTTATTTTATTATCTGCTTTTTGTATTTTTCGACTAATATAATTAGATTTAGCCATAGTGCATATTTTTTTTGAACGTATTTGAATAATTTTTGACATATTGTAAAAAATCTGAGTCAAATCTGTATTTTTTCATACCGTATAACTCGTACAATTTCGCCCGACTTTTATATATACCAGGAGTTGCCCACTCATTAAATTGACTATTGGAAATCCTAAGTTTTTTAGTTTTAAATGTACTCTGAAACTCAGTTTTAATGACACTAAAAACGGATGTATAATTACTATCTGGATTGTTATTTTCCAGCAGAGCGGGATTCAGCTTAGATAGAATACTCTCTTTGAAACTATGTAACCGATAACTAGTGATTGGTTGGCAGGTTACATGAGATGTTTTTATCTTTTTATAATTTTCAAATACTGCTAACTGACCACAGTGATCCGATGTCAGATGACTTTTTATTTTAGGATTCATTGCTTCACAGTTAGAAAAAATGTTGTCAAGACAAGTGGATGAATGTGATGTGATCCTAGTGGGTTCATAAAATATATGTTTTAAATTAAATGATTTAAAAAGGTTTAAAAGACTGTCCGTTGTAGGGGTGTGTGTGTGTCACGAGGTACTTTACAAACATATAATAGACGGACACAAATTACATCCAGACTCAGAACAACTATTTATGGGTCACGCAAATAGTTGTCCGGCGCGGGACTCCAACCCACGACACGAAGTGGCGAGGCGACTGTCTTAGCCGCTGCGCCACACGTGCAGTCAACATATGAAAATGTTTATGGAAAATGCGGCCAAGTCTCTTAAGTACCCTTTCTTTGCAAACAGTTGTGAGAATGTTAAATAAAGCCAAGTTTCTGGATTACCCAAACCTACGAGAACTAGTGCTCTTTAGTTTCCGTAGCTCGGGTATATGCAAAGGTAAAAATTCGTTTTATTAGCGCAACGTGCTGGACTTGCTGAATGAACTTAGTTCCAACTTTATCCGAAATGTTCGGCCACACAAGCGCGTGGGTAAGTTAACAGGCGGGAAGGAGCGAGCGGGAAAAGTAGCATATGTACAGAGAACGACTGAACAACCTTCATACAGTATATATCCTATTATGTAAGCTAATAACATTACAATGTATTTTGATTAGTAAGTGGTTCTGTACAATATTATGAAAAAATAAAGTGAGTTATTGTTATAAAACAAAATAAAGACTTACAATGTTTTTATACTTTTTCTCTACTTCATTTGTTGCATACCTAGTACTTTAAATATTTAGAGCTCCTATCCATCCAAAGGTTGTCTGGAAGAAATCGCTTAATGCGATAAGACTGCCCATTGTACAATATTGTGTTATTTATTTTTTGTCTTATATGTAATTATCCTGTTTGAGTGTGTACAATAAAGAGTATTCTATTCTAAAGAAAAAACAAACACTGCATACAGTTGCTGGTGTTTAACCTCAAAACCTCTGGTGGTTACCCTCTGGCAAGGGTTACTTGGTTTGTTTTAATTTGGCAGACAGCTTGAGCTCACGCTCACCTTTATTGTTTTTGATTGCAGTGAAAACTGTACAAACTAGTATTTGTTAACTTTAACTGACGCGAAGTGGTTGACGTAGCCTATGAAGCTTGCGATACACATTATCTACATGACCGTATCCCCTCCGCCAATGAGCTCTGGCGTCCTTACTTACATCTAAGACAACCAACATAGCTTTATAATTCTAAAGCCTGGAGTACATTTTTTAAGGTGCCTCCAGTTTACAGAACGCACTCCGCCTGAATGGTCACCGTAGCCTAGTTGGTAGTGCTCCTGCCTAGGAAGCTGATGGTCCTGGGTTCGAATCCCGGTAAGTGCAAATATTTGTGTGATGAGCACGAATATTTGTTTCTGAGTCATGGATGTTTTCTATGTATATAAGTATTTATCTATCTATATATGTATGTATATCGTCGCCTGGTACCCATAGTACAAGCTTTGCTTAGTTTGGGGCTTGGATGATATGTGTGACACTGTCCCCATATATTATTATATTATTATTATTATTATTGGAATAGTTTTAATTGGAATAGAGCAAAGAAACACTATGCTCTATCTCACTTAAATGATGAAATGATTTTCATTTGTCTTTGGACATCTCTTTTGTCTTGTATACTGTCATTATATTCTTCAGAACATTTTGACAGAACCACACCACCACAGACAGTAGTTCCTGGCCTTTCTTGAGAACATCTCCGATTTGGTCACCTACCTTATACCTTTTCTATGCCATGTGTATTCACATATGGCACTTCATTTTAGTCTTTTTGAAAATAAGAACGTATTAAGCAAATAGAGCTTAAAAATAATAACAAGGCCACCCCATACCATCGACTAAGGGATACACTAGATGGTCGAGCAGCAGCGGCACCTGTATACTTAGCCAGTATACAGGTGCCGCTGCTGCTCCACTCTCTAACTGTACCTATTAGTAGTCTTTGGCTACCACCTAACTGCGGTCACCAACTCGCATGCCAAGCGTGGAGACTGAGGCAAACCCCTCCGAATGGCAACAGCTACCCTTGAGGATGGCCTATGTCCAACAGTGGACGATATCAGGCTGATGATGATGAAGTAAATATAAAGTCTATAATTTGTAAGATCAGCATCTTAAGCACTGAAATAAATGTATGAAAAATTTATAAACTACTTTTGTTTGTTTTGAATTCATTCAAATCGCGTGTAGACTTTAATGGTTTGATTCCATGTCTTTAATAACCATTATACCTTGTTTTACCCTTGAGTTATGGTTTTGTTACAAAGGGAACAAAAATGGTATAGAAATTGTAATCAGTGGTCATTAGCCCCGTGTCTGTCACGATACTTAGTTAAAGTATAATGTGTCTCTCAAATAGTGTCAAATATTAAACCGCTTGTAGTAACAATACTACAGCATTTTACAATGGAAGTTACACTATGGTGAGAGGTCACGTCCTGGGGTTTGTTATATAAATAAATATAAAAAATTCTTGGGACATTATTCACACACAGTCATCTGATCCCAAACTAAGCAGCGCTTGTCCTATGGAACCCAGATAACTGATATATTATAAATACTAGTTTTATTTTGTAAATACATACTTATATAGATAATTACACCCAGACTAAGAACAAACAGACATGTTCATGCACACAAATATCAGCCCTGGGTGGGAATCGAACCCACGACCTGCGGCGAGCAAAGCAAGAATTTACCAACCACGCCACAGGCATGTAAGATAGAGTGAGGGTAATGAAGATAGGTGGTCAACAGAGTGTATCATCATTTTCACCAAATAAAAGCTATAATTAAACATTTAAGTGTATAGAAAAATAAGTGTATAGAAAAATAACTGTATTTTTGTAATTGTAATTGTTCTCGGACACCCAAACTAGGTAAAAACCTGTGAATTGAATTACAGTACAATTTGCTCGTATGCACAGGATACAAAATATATAAGATAAAATACATAAATTAAATTAAAATTTCAAGTATATTTTATAATAATAATGAGAAGAAGAAGTCTGTAGTAATGGTTTTAAAATGAAAACTAACCAAAGAATGCATAGCTCAATTATTTGTTATAACAATTATCATCATCATCATATCCATAAAGACAAGGGCTCCACAATTGCCGGTCTTGCGCTATCTGCCTCCAGCGACTTCCGGTTCATGGTCGCCACTCGAATCTTTCTGACCCAAAGGGCTGCCGCCCCTGCCCTGCCCACTGCCACTTCAGCTAAACAATTCTTCGGGCTATGTCGGTTACTGTGGTTCGCCTGCGGATCTCAGCATTTCTGATTCAATCTCGCAGGGAATCTTCAAGAATAACCCTCCCCATTGCTCTTTGTTATAACAATATTCCTAATTAAAACCTTAACTTACATAACTATATCATACTATATATGTGTAACAGACAAGTTCGAAGAACTATGTACTATCGTAATTAATGGAATTAAAAAAAACCGGCCAAGTGCGAGTCGGACTCGCGCACGAAGGGTTCCGTACCATCACACTAATATTAAAAAGGCGAAAGTTTGTGAGTGTGTGACTGTATGAGTGTGAATGTTTGTTACTTCTTCACGTCGAAACAGCTGGAGCGATAAAAAAAAATGGTATGGCGTTACCAGACCCCCTCGATTAATACATAGGCTATAACTTATAAAGTTGAACGCAGATAAAACCGCGGGGCACAGCTAGTTATCTACAAAAAAGAGCAATAAATTCACGTTTGTTGTATGGGAGCCCCCTTAAATATTTATTTCATTTTGTTGTTTAGTATTTGTTTTTATAACGGCAACAGAAATACATCATCAGTGAACAATTTCAACTGTTTAAATTTCACGGTTCTTGAGATGCAGCCTGGTGACAGACGGACAGACAGACAGCGAATTCTTAGTAATAGGGTCCCGTTTTACCCTTTGGGTATGGAACCCTAAACATAAAATCGAACAATCAACCAATTAAAAATTACTTCGTAACAAAGTCAAATACACAATAATACAAATAAATTTTGTACTGAACGGGAATGGTCGATAGGCTATTTAAGATCTAAGGCAACGAAATTGAAACGTTTAATTGCAACTGCTTTAACAAACATAGGTCGCGCAGTAGTGTATTTACACTCCATGAGATCTCAAGAGACGAGTTGCAAACCTTGTCTGCAGCGCAGCAGGTACAAATATTGTTTTTAGAATACTTTTTCATCTCAGTGCAATTGTTATTAGGTAGCCATCGACACAATCAAAATACCGGGTTTCAATTAATAATATATATTTTCAAGCTTCAAATCTATATAAATAAAAAGAGAAGTCCTGACTGATTGACTCATCTACGCCCAGCCAAAACCCTTAGACCTAGAAAGCTAAAATTTTGCGCAAATGTTTCCTTTATACTGTAGACAAGGAACAAGGAAGGATTTTTCGAAATTCAATCCCTAAAGAGGTAAAACGGGGGTGCAAAGTTAGTATGAAACTTTGCCGTTTTTGAAGTTAAAGGCATGAAAATTGGTATTTGGCCTTCCAGTTGAAAATAAAAGATTACGTGTTTCAGGATTTTTGTAACTTTTTACCCCCAAGGGCGAAAAATAGGGAATGTTTGAAGTTTGTATGAAAATGTGACAATTTCTACGTTAAACGCATGAAATAATCTATAGTTAACAAAAAGAAAAATTACGCCCCGCACTATCCTAGTCTGTAGGCACGGACTAGGATAGTGCGGGGCGGATAGTACATAGTTATAGTTAGATTAGCATTAAGATTAAATTACATTACATAGTACTGTTGTACCAAAGAGCGCCACTATCGCCAACAAACTGTTGTTAAGTTTGAGTTTTTGTTTTTTAATGTAAATGTTTGTATTATTCGTGAGATACAGACAGTTCGGCGGCTATCTCTCTCAGAGTTGAATGAGAATTTTCAGTCACTATTTCCCTCACTTTTGCGATGTTAACTTCAGTTCCAGACGTTGATGGTCTACCAGAGCGAGGCAAATCTATCATCACATCTCGACCACTTTTGAACGCTTTGAACCACTCATAAACACGAGTTTTTGATAAAGTCGATTCACCGTACAAAAATTGAATTTGGAACCATAAACAAATCATCCATTCCCGATACTTTTTTGACTGAATGTATATATATTGATTTACAATCAAAACTGAAGCATATTACAACTTTTACTAGACTTTTATGTTTTATTAACATCTATGTGTATGTTATTCATGTCATTGTTACAATGTAACATCTAGGTCTCATTTAAACATAATTATTCAATTTGCACATCCAGTATATGATTGTTATACTTAGGCAAGCCTGTTGTCAACGCAAATGAGTAACAGAATGGTTGTGACAAATTCTCGTTTAACAAAAACATAAACAAATGTAACACACCGGCAAATCAAATTCCTCAACCAATTCTTCAATGCAGACTATTTGAGTGTCCACCGATAAGTGCTTCGGAAGTAAAGTTAAGCTTAAATTAAGTTGTCGATTCTTACAGTATACATCAGAGGATAGCCGTTAAGTAATGTTAGAGCCATACTGGGCGACTGTAACCTCAATAACATTAGAGTCATCACTGCCGACAAGAATAAATAAATAATTACTAGAGATAGTCTACTCGACAACTCGACTATCTCTATATGAAAGACGGTGAATGGCAATTAGGAGGGAGCTTCTTTGTCAAACAAATGTTTGTGCAGTATGTGGCGCCAAATATTGATACTTCCTAGTGAGGGAGGGTGTAATGTTAAGATATTTTGATAGTAAATTTGGTGACTAGTCAAGACTAGTAATATTATATCAGTGCAGCCGAAACGCAATCCACAGACAGCAACTAAGTTCCCATAAAAGTCACCTCTATTGGGTCGCTGGATTACATCCGTCTAAAACACACTTTACTACTCCACTTTATAAGAGACCACAAGACTAGTAAGAGGTTACATCTTGTTGATTCGAGTAAACGTGTTAAGGAAACTGAGAACGTATTACAGAATTAAAAAAATACTTGTAAGTAATTATTTTTCATTGTTATAATGAAATGAAATAATGAAATTTATTCAGCACTTGGGTATTAACATCCACACAGAAATGTCTCGTCAATAATTATATTTATTATTGTATAGTATTTTATAGTATAGTATTCATTAGATTAAAATCATATAGTATCTATTATATATATAGTGTTCGTAATTATTAAGTTTAATTATACGAATATTAAGTAAAAATACATTTTATATAACCCAAATACACCTGCCACGATCTCTCTGCACTACCCTAAGGTTGACTGGTCGAAAATGCCTTTGGCATTAAGTCCGCCTTCTACATTCTCACTGTACTAAAGTTTAAATAATTAAATAAATAAAATACACTTGTACTTGTCAAGTTCACAATGCTGTACATAAACATATACGAATCCAGTATAAAAATTACAAACAATGAATTAGTCCGTCCGTGCGGTCTGTTTTATCAGATATATTTTCTTAAATCCTAAAATAAATAACAAGTTACTTATCTATTATTTTGAAATTTAGTTGTACAATATTAAAATTAAAGAACTGAAGGCAATGAGCATTTGAAGGAAGAAGCTCTTAACCAGTAGCTTAAATTAAACAACTAATACCCGAGGCCACCCTTTTGGGGTTCTGGCCACAGCTCAGGGGGCCGCTGAAGCAAAAGGACAGAATTCTAAGAGAGGGTGTGATCAGTTTGATCAGTTTGATATTGAATATTCCTCTCCAATGTCAACAAATTATTCTTGTCTATCAAAATTAGAAATCTCTTCGTAAATCCTAGTAAGTTTCTGAACCTCCTCCCAACTTGCAAATCACTGCCATCAACGCAACCATTATAATACCGAAGTAGATCGTCTTGCACGCAAGAAATGCATTAACATACGTGTTCGCTGTGTTCAGGAAGTGCATTCACTTGTCGCTAATTAATGGATCACGAGAGAACGATTATTGGGACGTCGATGCCGTTTTATGCTGTGGTTGGTTATTAGTGGATGATGTGTATCGGCACTAAGAAAATGAATCAACATTATTGATGGCCACAGATACCTAATTTCAGAATAATAATTTATAATCATAATTTTCATGAAGACTCATTCCATATATATTTGACGGGCCGGTTAGCGTGGTTGGTAAATGCTTGCCTTTCATGCAGGTCGAATTGAACCCACGACCTTACACCACGACTTATGTACATGAACATGTCTGTTTGTCCTGAGTCTGGGTGCAATTATTTACAAAAGAAAGGTAGTGTATGTGGTTTATCGGTTATATCTGGTTTCCATAGTACAAGCTCTGCTTAGTTTGGGATGGGCCGTGTGTGAATAATGTCTCAAAATATGGGTAACGCCATGCCATATATCACAATCCCCACGCTTGACAGACGGGTTGGTGATCATAGTATGAGGTTCATAGTACTCAGAGAAACGCTGCTGCCCATTCCCTGTTACGCCCCCTACATGATGCAATGGAGTGGTACTATACAGCAAGTCTACTATATTACTGTCTTTTGACTTCACCGGCCCGTTTGAGCTGTGGCCTGAACCGCATAAGGATGCCCTCAGATATTAGTCGCTTGCAAGCTACTCGTTGAGAGCCTTCTCCGCTAGCCAACTGTTCGGTGTCTTCAATTTTTATTAATTTAAATATAATAGTACTAAATTTAAAAATAGTAGCTTAGTAACTTATTATTTGTTGATTATTTGAGAATTTTAAAAATGCGATATAACATACCACACGAACAGACTAATCATTTTTTTTTGTTTGAACAGTAGGTACAAGTGTATGTCTATACCCAAGTGCTGAATGAATTTCATTATTTCATTTCATTATGTAATTATGTTGGTGCAGACTCTAAAACAGTCTATTAACGCAGGTACAAGTATTCAGAAGGCAGAATTTATACTACCTCTAGGTTTAAGTGGAATGCCTATAGAACTCACAACACCTACTTAATGGCTGCGGTCCTAGACAATCTACCGTGCCAAATTAAACCACTATGGTGGGTGGAATCCTTTACTTCAACTCGAGTATTTGGAACACTCTAATCGAAATATGAATGTTGCTATTAATGCATTTAGAGCAGAAGTGTTCAACAATTGGGTTCGATTCCCGCGCAGGCATTAATAGGCCCGTAAATAGTTTTTCTGAGCCTGGATGTACTTTACGACCGTCAAATGGCTCTTATGGCCAGATGCTCTCACCGTCCCATAAGTGATTGACAATGTTAAGCAACTAGGCTCGCAGTCAGTCCATAGATGGGTGACCGCCAAAGTGGTTTAATTTCTGAGCGTCTCCAGGCTTGGGAGGGCACGTTAAGCTGTCGGTCCCGGTTGTAGCCATTAGGCGACAGTCGTTAAGTCATGTCAGACGCCTAATGGGCGGCTTGAACAACTCTGACACTAGGGTAAAGTAAGTAAGTAAGTAATTACATGTTTGTTAATTACCCCGCGTCACACGGATTAAATTTCCTTGTGTGGAAAAAATAAACAATACACAGTTTCACTACTATCCGTGTTTTGGATTCCATCTCCGCACAGGAATTATTGTAATGACCTATAGACAGTAGTTCAGAGTCGGAGTGTACTTTTACCAATTTCCATGTTTGTGAAGCATACTTTCTACAGGGATTTTCTTGAATCTCTCGTTCATTTAGTGTAATTGTTTTTTCTTCTTGATTATTGACTGCACGTGTGGCGCAGCGTTTTAATATATTTGATAACAAGGTTTATGTATGACTAGCTGTGCCCGCGACTGCGTCTGCGTGTTAATTAGTTTATTTTGTTTTTTTTTATAAGCCTAAGTTACTCCTTATTACATCAGCTACCTGCCAATAAAAGTCCCGTCAAGATCGGTCCAGCCATTTCAGAGATTAGCCGGAACAAACAGACAGACAGACAGACAAAAATTGTAAAAAAATATTTTGGAGTATGTACCATATATATATTCATATACATGTAGTAAAAATCGGTTATTTCAATATTACAAACAGACACTTCCATTTTATTTATTTGTATGTATAGATTAGAATGAGGTGCCTTCAAGACTTTAGATTTAATAAGAGAGATTTAATAATACTTAAATTTTATAATAATAACTATCCATGATCGCTTTTATCAACTTTTACGATATACGTTTTTCCTGGTATGCTGATAATGTAAGTCTGGAATTTCGCCCCGTTCTTACACGGGATAAAATGATGTTATGAGTATGTATTAAGTGTTTCACTCAATTACCCTTAAGTAACTCTCACTTACTACACTTCACATTACTGCTAAGTGTCTCTAATGCTCTGAGTAACTTATTAGCGGGCGGTTTGCATTTAATTTTCAATTTGCGTTATAAGTAGCTCTCTAGATCTTCAAACGATGTTATTAATGTATATATTCGTATGTATTTACTTGTACGTTATATATGTACTCGAGTGTGCACAATAAAGTATTCTATTCTAGGGAACTGATCCCTTTTCCGATTTATTTTTGTTCGATTTTCATTTTACCGAAAACTATTGACCTGTTTTGCTATATGTATTATTAGTCATATCTTAAGATCATCAAATTGTCATGTGCTATAGGTTATTATTTTACCGAACTATTTTTCACCGATTTATAATGTTTGGCCTGCCCCTAGAGTGTAATATAAGCCCGCATAGGCGCGGAGGGGTAGGACGCGAACCCTACCCGGTAGGGTTCGCGTGGGCCCACCCAAACCCCGCAGCACCGGGGCTGTCGCTGCGTGCTGCATGTTACATGTGTGCTGCATGTTGCATGTGTGCTGCATGTTGCATGTGTGCTGCATATTGCATTTGTGCTGCGTGTTGCACGTGTGCTGCATGGTGCAGCAACAGCAAAATAAGAGATGAAATAATGTGCACAAACTTTCTAGGCGTGTAGGGAAATAAAAATATGATAATTTAAACAGTGGTATATATAATGAATGTTCGGTAGCATAGTATTTCGAACAAATGTTATTTCGGTTAAGTATAATTCCAGTGAAAGGTTTTTCGACTAAATGAAACGTCGGAGTAACTAAAAAAAACATATTGATTATAGGTCAACTGATTCAGGGGCAGACGTGACTTCGGTGAAAAAAAAACAAAACGATAAAAGTTGAACAGTTTTCGGTGAAATGAAATCGGTCAAATATTTTTCAAACTTATGATAGTAAGTAACTGTTTTATAAAATATGCTGAATTCACACGATTAAAGTTTTAAACCCAAACAATCAATATACGAGTCTACAACAAATGATGGCAAAGTATTAATGAACGTTCTATAAATACACAGCAAGGGGAGAATAGTGTGATCAGTAATCAAGTCTAGCATCCCCGTGACAACGCTTAGGGTAGCTTTAAATGAACATGAGTCAGCACTATTTGTAACCGCCATTGGTATTAACATGGTTGGCTTACTCTTACTATCATAACAAATACTACAGGTTTATAAAACTTATACAAAACAACTCACTCAACCATGTGCTAACCCGTAATGTGATATAGTTTATGAAAATATTAAATATCGACATATAATATATTTTTTCATCAGACTAATTTTATTTTATTGGGCAACATACAGTGACAATTAACTAGTAAATATAAAATGAAGACAACTTAGCACTATTAAACATTTTCCGCATATTAAAAAAAACAAATACAATAAGTCACTTCTCCTTTTATGTTGTTTCTAGACAGGCAATGCCCGCAAGAAATAGGTCCTATATTGCATGACAATTGAAATTATACATTTCAGTTTAACCGAAACTTTAGGTAATAAAATAAACTATAATACGTATATTTTTAACATGTTAATTTTAAATTTTTTAATGACTATCAGCATATTGTAGCGATACCTACTATGTTTTATATAAGGCACCCATTTCCGCAAATGAATGATAGGATTTGATTTGAGAGCACCGAGATAGTGGCGAGATGGTACCGAGATTGTACCTTAACCTTGCTCGCTGAGGGCTCATTTTTTCACTTTCTCTTAGACTTTATCTAAGTAAGTTATTCTTGATCAGCCATTGGTAACTTTATTATATACTTAAGTTTAAAAGAGTTTAGACAGTTTAGTATGCTTCAACAGTATACAAAAGATAATACGTATTTGAAGTCTCCTTTTAAACTAATAAAGCTCTTCAATAACATAGCATAACGCTAAATATAATATACATAAGGTAGGTTTAAAATTAAATATTGTAAATAATATTAATAAAGTCCTTATTTAGAAATAAGTTACCGTTTTTTACTGAGCTGAGTTTGATTTTGCAGATTTATTGAATCAAATTATTAAAAAATACAGTTCTTACGTTATCACATTATCAGGACGTTCATTCACGACACTTCATTTTACTAAACTGAGTTACAAAATTCAAACCTTGAAAAATACTTAAAAATGTTCTCAATGCATCAACGTCACCCAACATTGGGGTCCCAAGGCTACACAAAGGAAGCTAGTATTAATCTTCCATTGCCCAACTGCGGATTGGGACGCCCCATAGAGTTTGCATCCAGATTTCCTGCCCTATTCTTAACATTATTGTTTAGTTGATGGGAAGCACGGTAGGGAATAATGATGAACAAAATAAGAAGTCTATAAAATATCAATATAAAAACAAAAATTTTAGCATCGTTTCCCGAAAATGGAACAGAGGTGAGTCTTCTTAAAATCTCAGAAATAATATAAAAAAAAATAATTATCAAACAACGTATGCGTTATATAACTAATATTAGTCAGCTGTTCAGATGTAGAGTTCATACATCGCTCTCCTTGGTCCCACTTCTGTGGCAATCGAATATAGTCATATGTCTCTTCCCTATTTATCTCTACTCTACATCATATCTGTCTTTTCCCTCATGTATCGTAATCTGTGATAAGTCCTATAAATTTAACTCTCATTATCATTCTCATGTTGATTATAGAAGTTTCACTTCAAAAGATTCTAATGGTAATGCGATTTAGCAACAATTATTTAAACATCATATACGTCAAATAAAACGTCTATAAAATTTCAAATAAAACAAAAATTTCAGCATCGTGTCCCGTACACGGGATGGAAGTGAAACTTCTTAAAAGCTCAGAAAAAAAAACTAAGATAAATAATAATCAAACAACGTATGCGTTATAAGTCAGCTGTTCATATGTCACATTACTGTGGCAATCGAATATATTCTCTATGTCTCTACGCTATTTAACTCTACATCATATCTGTCTTCTCTCTCATGTATCATAATTTGTGATAAGTCCTTTATAGTTCACATATCGATCATAAAAGTTTAAGTTCAAAAGTATCTTAATTTAATTTGATAAGATGATACATGTTTGTTAAGTGTACCGCGATGTTAAATCAATATTTATGGAGTTATTTGTTTTAATATAAAGAATATGTTTCGAAAAATGTCTCTTTGGATTCAAACATTTCAAACAATTACACACTTACTGAGCATTACAATAGACTTTACTTATTTTATTCGTCTTCATACAATATGGAGACTAAAATAAAAAAAGGCTATTAAAGTTCATAAGTTTTAGAGCTTTCTGCGCCGTATGTCACAACAATGTAAGGAATCAACCCTCGGCTATGCCTCCCAAGTGCATTCTATAAGTGATTTCTTTTATTACGAAGCACGAACACAAAAAACGATAGAAAAATCCATATCGACTGAAAATTGGTGGTTTACGAGCAAGGTTTATGGAGTAATGAAAATGGGATTATTAAATTAATGCAGCTGATGGTCAAGGGCCTAAGAATGTTTCTGTTTTGATTAAGAAGCAGAAAGGACACACTAATAGCGTTATAAATTAAAATAGAAAATTAATATTACACTACATATATATTTTGAATGTTATGCATTTCCGCAAAGCAACGCCTCATTCCTTTACATATTAATGAATTAAAATTGGCGTTTAACCTGGTAAGGGGATACTCAATGTGTGTGATTAATTTGATGTGTTGTGACAGTGATCAACATGGGATGACCCCATTGCATCCCATGGGTGCGTAGAGGTCTTACGAAGGAACAGGGAACGGAGACCGGTGTATAGTGTATATAATATGATAAATTTCAGGTTAACTTCATAAGTATTCAGAGAAGTATTTATCTTCAGACATAGTTGGTACTTCAAAAATGTTAATAATAATAATATATAGGGACAATGTCACACGGATCAACCTAGCCCCAAACTAAGCAAAGCTTGTACTATGGGTACCAGGCGACGATATACATACTTATATAGATAGATAAATATTTAAATACATAGAAAACATCCATGACTCAGAAACAAATATTCGTGCTCATCACACAAATATTTGCACTTACCGGGATTCGAACCCAGGACCACCAGCTTCGTAGGCAGGAGCACTACCAACTAGGCTACGGTGATCGTCATATAATAATTATTATTATTATATCCTGGGACATTTTTCACACACGGTCATCTGATCCCAAACTAAGCAGAGCTTGTACTATAGAAACCAGATAACTGATAAACCACATACTACTTTTCTTTTGTAAATACATACTTATATATAAAAATCAGTCAGTCAGTCTATAACTTACACACCCAGACTCAGGACAAACAGTCATGTTCATGTACACAAATATATCTGTCATGTGTGTGTGTGGGAATCGAATCCACAACCCGGAGCGTTAAAGGCAAGCATTTACCAACCACGCAAACCAGCCCGTCAAATATATGGAAAGAGTGTTTATGTCCCACTCAAGTTACGATTAGGAAATACTCTGTTAGTTTATAGGCGATGAATAGTAAGTACATAAATACCGAGCTGAAAGACCATCACGTCATTAAACCACGATTCGCTTCTGAGCTAATGTGGGCACATTAGACTCAAGACCTTAAACCACTCACGCACTCCACAATGCTCCACTTCTGAACTATATTATCCTTAAATGCGTAGAACGGAACATTTTCTATTCTTTGCCAAAATTCTTAGCTTCGCGTAGTACCATTTTATGGACGACACGGTTTGAAGAGTGAGCCTCAAAGCTTACTAGTGAAAGAAAAACTCATTGCGATTCCCGGTTATTTTTATAATTTGAATATTGCTTCCATATGAACAATATTCAAAACGTTCGTGATAGTACAAATGAATTATACAAATACTAATAAATATTGTTAACAACACGTCTACCACAAGTCTGTATAGTATACTTAGTCGATGAAACTTGCAGAATTTTCTCATACATGGACTATCAGCGCCCCTAGCGGAAACTGCAACGAACTTACAATTTATATACAATAATACGTTGAAGTTCACCGAGGTAGTAAACTATACGAAGTCGTGGTAGATGTATATACTACTGTGTAGAAATACTTATATTTATTATATTACTAATGTTAATAAATCTATGTTTTCCATAGTTTGCGCGTCTTAAAGAGTGAAAAGTCTAGTCAATTGCTTTTTTTATTAATAAAACTCTTTAAAGCTTCAGTGAAAAAAACATGAGAAAGTCTTTTGTAATATTTTCTGATAGGTTATTAACTATGGAATAGTAGGTATATGTTTTAATAGACTTGTAAGTTTTTAAGACGTGGAGAGACACGAGCACGTATTTTTGATATTATATAATAGGAATACACAATGCTAATATACATACGTGAGCCTAGGTATATTTCCCTGTTTCACCAGACAATGCACATGGGCGTGAGTGCTTTAATTTTTACCCACGTTATACAATGCAGTCTAGCCAAAGACTTTTTGAACCTGACAAGGGCTGGCAAAAGGATACAGTAGTATGGACAGTTCATCCACATTACGAAAAACTGCCCAGTATCGCAAACACCATAAAAAATTGCGGTTTTTCAACAGTGAGCGGAATTGTATAGGTTCCGGGAATACCAAGTCCCATCACTAGCAATCCCGCGATCGTATCGTATTTATTTAACAGCTTTTTTATACGAAACTGGCTGTGTTGCGTCGGTAATGTTAGACGTGGCCTTGGAAAGGATTCTGGTGGCATCATTATGCCATTTGCGATGAATTTTTAGCCGACTCCAAAAAGCGGGAGGTTGTCATTTTAACAATATGATGACATGTAGGTATGTTATTCAATCACCTAGTATAAAGGAAACTACAAGAATCTTGTATGATTTTGTAACAGTAATTGCTTTCCTGCTACGATTTAACTTAGTGCTTAGAATGTGACGGGCCTGTTGGCGTGGTTGGAAAATGCATGGTTTCCACGCCGGAGGTCGTGGGTTTGGTTTCCTTCTTTGGTTCCATGTCGTCATGAAGTCTGCCAACCCGTACTTGGACGAGGCATGGTGACCTATGGCCTATCCCCTCGCATTGTGAGATGGGGTACTTACCCTGCAGTGAGCAATAATAGACTGAATTACAATCAGTATCTCGTTGTTCTAGCGGTAGTGTGTTCAGCCACTGACAATGAGGTCCTGTGTTCAAATCCCGGATCGGGCTAAAAATTGATTTTGGGAATAATCTGTAAGTAAATAAAATTTCACAGTATTAGCCAGAAGTCTGGGTGTTTGCGGTGTCACACCCCCGTGCCTAGGAGAGCACGTAAAGCCTTCGGTCCTGGGCATGACCACATTCTGGTCATATCGCCAGTCATCCCATCAGATCATGAGACTGATGCAATAGAAAGTGCCTCTGGGTTTGCACACACTCTTGTGCTACAATATGTCCTGCGCAGATGGCGAGTCTCCATTGAGACTGGCCGCCGTGGTCGAATTCAACTAGGATGACATAATTATTATTAATCCCATTATATCTTAACATAAGTCATAATAAGTTATCAAGAAATCTTTAGTTACGACGTAACGTTCAAGGAAAACATCACTCATTGCAATATTTGAGTCACCACAGATCAACGACCGGTTAACATTTTCACATCTTCAGTTCCATAATAACACAAAATACTGCACTATCATCGTCAAAGAATAAACGCAACAACATATTGCTGTCTCCATTACTCCAGTCATCAAAAAGAGAAAGATATATTGAGATAATGAGATATAAAAGGGAGTTGTTAGGTTGTAGCTGCGGAGTTATATTCCATTGTTCCCGTGTAATTAATTACATTTACTTGTAACAACCCGGGACTTTGATTTGAAAGCGCATAAAGTAAGTACTAAAGTACAGCGGTATTGTAATATATTGAAATTGTTGATTCTCCGTTAAGTATTTGACTTGATGTGACATAAGGCTTAGAAGAAGAATCACAAATACATAGAAATTTCTTACTAGGTTAGAATCATATAGAATATAGAAGACATAGTAAAGACAAACACGTATAAACCGAGAATAGAAGCAAATGGTTAGGACCATTTGTTAAATGTATATAAAATAGGTAAAGAAAGAAAGATAAGAAAATTATACAAGAACAGATACCTACAGTAATTTGTACTTTACGCCAAATAATGGCAATTTATAGGCATTTTTAGGGTTCCGTAGCCAAATGGCAAAAAACGGAACCCTAATAGATTCGTCATGTCTGTCTGTCTTTCTGTCCGTCCGTATGTCACAGCCACTTTTTTCCGAAACTATAAGACCTGTACGATTGAAAGTTGGTAAGTAGATGTATTCTGTGAACCGCATTAAGATTTTTACACAAATATAGAAAAAGGACAATAATTTTGGGGGGTCGCCATACACAGAACAGAAACTCAAAAAATAATTTCCATCCTACCCATACATGAAGGGTGTCTATGGATAGGTCTTCAAAAATCATATTGAGGTTCCTAATATCATCTTTTTCTAAACTGAATAGTTTGCGCGAGAGACACTTCCAAAATACGAGAATGATAAAACTAAAAAAATATATGATGTACATTATCGTGGAAACTAACAACGAAAATTGGTTTGAACGAGATCTAGCAAGTAGTTTTTTTTTAATACGTCATAAACCGCAATTTGCTTTCATTTAATCAACTGTAATACTTTCTGCCACGGAACCCTTCATGTGCGAGTCCGACTCGCACTTGGCCGATTTCTTTTATATTTATATTCTTTGGCGAAGGGACACAATCATAGCATATGCTAGGTAGAAGAACTTAGCTCTGGGTTTAAGTGGCAACCTTGTATGTGTGTCACCGATCCGTATAAGTGATTGGCAAGGCTAAGCAACTAGGTTCGCGGTCAGTCTATAGATGGGTGACCGTGAAAGTGGATTTCTGACTATCTCCGTACTTCGGAGGGTACGTTAAGCTGTCCGTCCCGGTATTAGGCAACAGTCGTTAAGCCATGTCAGAGGCCTAATGGGCGACTTAAACAAATCTGACAGTAGGTTTACCACTGCCCATACGATAAGCAAGCAACACGGACGAAGGTAAATGTAATATTAAACTATAGTTATACTTTTTCATTTCAAATAACTTGTGTGTATGTTAACTTCGTCTTTGTTTACTTCGTCTTTGTTTAGTATATGTTGTGCATGCTTTTAATAGGTGTACATATAAGGATTATATTTATATAGTGAGCTAAGTATTTAAATGTTGTGTATGTATACTGTCGGTATGTCTATAATAAATAAATAAATACTTTGGTCTGTTGGCTGTTCTATAATAAAACGATAACAATATCTCCCATAACTCCAGACATCGACCAGCACCCCATCAGTCATCAATAACACCCATACGTATGAACGTAAAAAGTTTTGCTGCATCCGTATCGCGAACTAATTTGGAGCTCGTCAATCAATTAGGGTATAGTTTTTGCTCGCAAGGTGTGGGCAATACAAGATTATGTAACGCAGATAAGACAATTTAGTTATTTTTGTTGTGTAAAATAAACACCTGTATGTTTATTTACTTTTTATTTGGAAAGAAAAACAATGTACAGACGCCAGCACATCAAGCTACCCCAATCTGTCAAATTTGCCTATAAACTAAAAGTTATGAAGTGAAAAAATGAAATTTGGTTATAACCTAATTACATATGCTTAAGGGAAACCCTGCAAACGGAGGGCCACAAAGACAAGCTTGGGAGCGTTTTCTGGCCAGTGAACTTTTTCTACCCATACGATTATTACTTTGTTTTGTATAAGATAGGTCGTTAAGTGCGCGAATGCTCGTCCGTTGCTGTTTCTCCGACTCGGCACTTGAAATCTAATCAAATTACCAGTATACGCTTGTTTCCTGATTTAAATAATAAAATAGACCTACATATCTTCCAACTTTTCTATTTATAATAGTCTATAGAAATAATAGAAAGTATAAGGTAGATAGAATAACATCACAGTAGCTCGTCTGCAACGATTATTGTTTATTCTAAGTTATTAAGAAGTTCGCCGAGTTCCTTGCGCGGCGCACCCCTCATATTTGCTCGCCTAATTTCTTCGTATAGGAAAAATATTATTGTGGAACTCTCTTAAGAAGCGAGATGTGAGCTTTATGGCGTTTGCATCTTTATATTTGGTATATGAAAATAAGATTTTTGTGTACTCCATATTTTTATAAAACTTTCAATTTGTACACACTTTAACGATAATAATTATATTAGTTATTAGACTAAAGTAAAATACATTAAAGAAACATTTTAGAAAAATTAAAATGTAGGACAATAATATCCTTCATATCTTCTTTGCGCGTTGGATCTTTAGAACTCTCTGGGTTGTATATATTTGGTACTTTATCGAGTTTCTATTTGATGGCCGACTCTTGAGAGAGCTTGCTGAGAAACAGCAGGTGTATGCCCTATACAGCAATGTGTATATTTAATTTTAATTTTGTTTTTAGCATAAAGTTATTTCCGGTTATTTAGACACAGCGTGTGCCCTTCAAGATGTACCGATTATTTTGCGCGGGTCGCTGGAAACCACTGGATGCGAATAGCGCAAGACCGGACTGTGGAGATTTATGGAGGATGCCTTTGTCCAGCAGTGGACGTCTTTCAGCTGTGATGATGATGAAAAGTTATTTAAACTTATTTCTCATTCGTTTTAATAGGTATCTTAGTTGTTACCCCTAAATGTGAAATCAATGACACATGATAATTTTTTTTTATACGGGTCTAGTCTCTCCCTCTTACCCACCACTGCAACTCCTGTAAGCCAGGATCAACAGTGGCACACAATGAAATGACACTGAGCGGTGAAGCTCAGGCATATCCCGGGGAATCGCTTTAACTGTCTTGGATCCCGCAACGAGTTTAATCAGAAAGAGAAAAAGGAGGAGTTAGCAAATGAATAGTTCCACACATGATAATAGCAATATAATATTCGCCTTATACTTTGAACCAGCTGTGCCCCGCGGATATACGCGCGTTAAATTTTATAAATGATCACAGCTCCTCCCCCGTAGGTAGTAGCTGATGATATGTAGCCTATATGTTGACCCAAACTCTTAGTAATATTCATGCAAAATTTTAAGTAAATCCATGCAGTACTTTTTGAGTTTAGCCCGGACATACATACAGACAAATAGACAAAAATTCTAAGAACTATATTTTTGGCTTCAATATCGATTGTAGATCACGCCCCAAGTATCCTTTAAAAAAATATTCAATGTACAGTTTTGACTTTCCAACGATTTTATTATATGTATAGATTCTTCAAACATGACTACAAAATTTCTGTGAGTGTGGGAAGTCTCGTATATCGTACCCTGGTATATAAATATCCTAAAGCAGGCCAGCTTTATCTATCGCCACGGCTAATTACCCTCGACTATTATCATTGACCCTACAAAAGTTCCAACAAAGCGTTTCTGTCACCGTACAGCAGTGTCTCTAGATATGGCGTCACAGTGCGTATTGTAAGCGGTAGGTACAAATTGATACGTCTCTGGAAGTAGATATATTATGTGAAAACGAATCCTGAAATATATGATTTTGCTTATAATAATTGAACATATTGATAATTAATAATTGACTGCCTTGTTGCTCTAGCGGTAGCGTTTTCAACCGCAGAAAATGAGGTCCTGGGTTCAAATCCTGGGTCGAGGCAAAAAGTGTTTTTGGGATTTTTCCGTAAAAAGTAATTTCTCATTATTAGCCTGAAGTCTGTAAGTTGGTGGTACTACACCCCCGTGCCTCGGAGAGCACGTTAAGCCGTCGGTCCTAAACCTGACATCTTTCCGGTCGCGTCGTTAGTCGTCCCATCGGATCATGAAAGTGATGGAATAGAAAGTGCCCCTGTGTTTGCGCACACACTTGTGCACTACAAAATGTCCTGCACAATTGGCTAATCTCCATTTAGAATGGCTGCCGTGGCCGTAATTCGGCCGGGAAGACATTATTATATTGATAAAAATGTATGTACCCTAAAACCTAATTATAACTAATAAATATGAAATGAAATAAATTATGAAATTCTGTTTCTAATAATTAACTTGTTTCTAATTGGAAAATATAAATTTTTAAGATTTTAGTTTTTAAGAACAGTCTTAAATATACTTTGATATGTTTGTAAAAATATTGTCACTTAACAATTTCTGCATTAGCATATTATATATCTCCCATATTTACAGCTGTTAGACTTAACATTAAGATGTTACCTCGAAATATAAACCTGTTGATGTAAACCTCAAAAGATAAAAATCTAAAAAATGAACACATTAATTACCACGTTAAAGAAGTAAAACTCTGCTTTAGGCAGAGTCCTTATCGCTGTTTATATTTTCTTATTGAAATGCTAATTATTAATTTTTGCTCATTATTATACCTCTTTCTAAAATTTAATACAAATCTGATGGGGCACCATTTATTGAGTTACTGCTTGAGACGATGTCACCGTTATCTAGCGTCACCGTATCTACCCGCATCCTCCCTTCACCCCAGTT
The DNA here is from genome assembly GCA_951640165.1 of Pseudoips prasinana. NCBI lineage: Eukaryota > Metazoa > Arthropoda > Insecta > Lepidoptera > Nolidae > Pseudoips > Pseudoips prasinana. Next base: position 33,353,809 of record OX621243.1, on the reverse strand, counting down.
TATTCTTCATCGTCGGATGTTTAATTTGCGACAATGTTTAATTAATCAGAGTTTGTCTTGATTGCCTCCCCCAATTATAAGTTATGCCGTGTGTGTATGACGTTGATTTGTGAGGACTATGAAATTCTTATATAAAAAATAGTAAGCAATTATTTTAAAGATCGAATAGGTAAATATCTTTAAGAATAATTATGATAGTATTTTTTGGAGGATATGTCTCACTCGTTGAATTGTAGCCATGCCAATATCTACGGAGAACAGTCATCTACGGGGGATACATTACCTACTATTACACTACAAGCAAGAAATAGGAGTTACACGAAACCTATAACACTTTACATATAGCCGATAGTAGGTAGTTCGGGCAACTCATCGTGACTGAAGAAGTATCAGCTACTGACGGTTTTACTTGCCATGAAGAGTGGTTGAAATAAAGAAACATATAAATTTCAACCGGGAAGACGGATACCGTCTCTCACCATCTTGGAATCCTGTAATAACGAAGTGCCATCGTCGCGTAACCAACGTAGTGCGCCCGGGCGCTGATGTCATTAGTGTCGTGTATACCGCCAGTTTCGTAAAAGAAACATATCAAGACCATGCGAGGTAGATACCGAAACCCGAGCTTCACGGAGACGACGCTGCCGAACCACACCAGTCGACCCGTGACCACGGCTGATGCAATCCATGCCGAAACGTCGGGTAACCAAGGTAATGATTTGCCTATATCTTTATTGCGATTGAGACCCGTGTCCAAAAATGTGTACAAATCGCGAAAGTTTAAAAACATTAACTAACAGACTCATCTATAAGTAAGGACTTTCCTAACGATACACAACATTCATTTTAGCTCGAGCCATAAAATATAATTCTCCACAAGCTTTCAAAAAAAAAAATTTTTTCTGCTTAACTAATTTATAGATCATTATATCTTTTTCTAATATATCTCATATAAAAAGAACAGGTATACCTTGTTCTTTTTATAATCACAGAATTGTCAAACTACTAAAACCGAGCACTTGTAGATGCACCGGGCAAATTGTATCTCGCTCAAAACTAAAATGATACAACTAGAAATACCATCTGATCCCAAATTAAGTAGAGCTTGTACTATGGAAACCAGATAACTGATGTAATACAGATACTACTCATCGTTATACATACTTATATAGATAATTACAGCCAGACTCAGGACAAACAGAAATATTCATGGACACAAATATCGATCCTGGATGAGCACGACATGCGGCGTGGGAGGCGAGCATTTGCCAACCATAACACCCAACACCGGCCCGTCTAAAACAACATAGATGCGAAGAATAGAAAAAGAAAGAAGGTAACAATCACGGTCCCTTTACAAATAGATAGAGAGGTGGAGGCACTGCCGAGTAAGTAATAGTTCTATTAAAAAAAAATGTGAGCCGTCACGGGACGCCTGGCAGATGTGAAACATCGACATTATTTTGTAAAAGTAATATGCAGAAGTCGAAGTCGAAGTATAAGTCGCAGTCGAAGTATAAGTCGCAGTCGAAGTATAAGTCGCAGTCGAAGTCGAAGTATAAGTCGTAGTCGAAGTCAAAGTCGAAGTCGATGACGAAGTCGAAGTATAAGTCGCAGTCGAAGTCAAAGTCGAAGTCATGTCGAAGTCGAAGTCGAAGTATAAGTCGCAGTCGAAGTCGAAGTATAAGTCGCAGTCGAAGTCGAAGTATAAGTCGCAGTCGAAGTCGAAGTATAAGTCGCAGTCGAAGTCAAAGTCGAAGTCAAGTCGAAGTCCAAGTAGAAGTCGAAGTCGAAGTCGAAAAGAACATATTGTGATAGGAACTAAAAAAAAAAAACCACGGCATGCGTCGCCACGCCAGAAATCGTGCGGCTATAGATGTTTCACATCAAAAATGTTAGATATTATATTGATGTAGTTGTGTCTTATGGTCACCATCATCAAAAAAAACTATCACCAAAATTCCAATACCCTTGACACCCGCGGCTTTTCCAATTTGTCTGCATCATATTTACGTATAACTATAGAAATACTTACGATAAACATCTGAGATCATGCACAATTCTCGGAAAAGAGGGGCGAGGGTGCTATAACTCGATAATCCACCCCCGTCGGAGATTTATTAATCAATCTCCAAAACGCTTTAACTGGGCAAATTGAAAAATTATGTGTCGACGTATATCCCCTCCTAGTATGGGAATGTTAGTTTAGATTGCTTAGTGATTGGGAGCAATTTTTCTTCTACGCCTACAGTGAGAAAGTTTAATAAAATACGTAATATATGACGTCCACAGCTGGAAGAAGGCCTCCCCAAAAGATTTCTACAATGGAATGGTGTCCATCATTTGGCAGACAGGTTGGCGATAGCAGTATGATGGTCAGATTACATAGAGAGACGCTGCTGCCCGTTCTCTGAGAGACATTCACTCGAGTCGACATCTACGATGCCCATGGGATGAAATGGGGTGTTGATATCCTTTGCTGTTAGCAACACAGCACGTAAAACATCATCATCATTATCATCATATCAGCCGAAAGACATCCACCGCTGGTCAAAGGTCTCATCCAAAGATCTCCACAATTGCCGTTCATGCGCTAAAATATACTTTTTTCAAACATTTTTGGCGCCACTGTGACTCAGTAGTGATCCTGCTTTCGGATCCAAAGATATCCCGCACAAGACAAAAATTTGTATTTATAAACATGTTATAATATACACATTCAATACCCATTATTTCTGCGTATTGAATTTTATATATTATTTGAGTCTAACGGGGTACCAGACCTGGCGTTATGCTGGCTGGCTCGGTTCTAGTCTAATGTGCTAGACGGAGTTGGGCACCTGCTCACCTCTATTGTCTGGTGAAGCAATATAATTATCGTGGGTTAACTGAAACCACATGGCAATAAAAAAGTGGGTCTAGATAAAACCATTACCTACTTACGTAACTTATGTGAAATATATACGTGCCTATGAAAATATTGTAATTCGTAATATCTTGCGAATTCCCATCGAGGCTTGTGGCATTGAGTAAAATTTGCCCTAGGAATTTACATAGGCGAATGAAAAGTCTGTATTGTTCAACGGAATTTAACCCAGCTTTACGCGGTTCTGTTAAAATATTCCAGTATCTTCTTAATGTTATACCTAATAGCTGTGAATATGAGAGATAAATGTTTAGCCAGAAATTGTTTAGGGAAAATATTTAGACAAACTAATTTAACTAAATACAAGACTATTCGTACAAAATGCCTACTGAGAACGATTATTTTGAGTAAGCCTAGTTTAGATTTTGGATGCTGATAGTGGAAATGACCAGCAACATTGACAGTAGGGAAGGGTAATCAAGAGCCCCCCCCCCCCCCAGGGTACGTAGCCGGACCACCTGGGACATGGCACAAAAGGTGGGCACCGGAGCAGCATACTCGCGTTCCCGGGGCTCCTCCCATCAGGCGCCAAGAGAAGTCCATAGCAGGTTAGGTTTAGTCGGTGCGAGTCCGCCATACCCACCCGCAAACACGTTTTACGGGTGCATTGCGTAGGCATTCCCCCTACCTCAGAAAAAAGAAAAAGCGCAACGCCCACTAGTGAACGTCTTTCAGCTGATTAACACGAAGGAAGACGTGTAAAATTTAGGCTGAAACCCCATGGTGGCTTTTTTCAATACATTTGGAAGAGAACCGGTTAATTTAATTGAAACATCTCGGTGCTCTCACTGTGTAATAAATATGTGTACTTTTTTCTATTATTAATGCAATATTTATAAATATCAGGTCTATATTGTTGTTTTTGTTTGTTAATATTAAATACAATTAAGTTAGTTTAGTATAAGTTAAAATTATTTAATGCATAAAATTGTAAAACCACTTAAATTAAGCATCTATCCAATAGGTTGAATTTTTCTTTCGGTGATTCTGAGAGACCTGGTATCCATAACACAAGTTAAATCTTACTTTGGATACCAGAGTGTCAATTATATACTTACATACTTACTGTGTTGTATCCTATTATGTAAGCTAATAACATTACAATGTATTTTGGTCTGTAAGTGGGTCTGTACTACAATATTCTGGAAATAAAGTGATTATTATTATTATATTATATATATTATTATATTTCGAGGTGGGGCTAAATATACACCGTTCAACGGCTTTTGGCAAATAAATCTAAAACCCTTATTGGAAACGAGTCGCCAATATACACGCAACATGAAAAAATACCGATTAAAGAGACTAAGAAATCGAAATTCTATTTAAATTACACACATGATAAATAAGTAAATTCAATTGAATTAATAGTTGCCGATTTACATAATAGGCAAACGGAATCTCAAAATAGTGGTTCCTTAAAAACCATTATATTATAGAATACCGAAACCGTATTTCTTAACACTGGAGGAATGTATATTTTTTTAATCTACTATTTCTACAAATATATTAAAAGTATCGTTTTTCTGTTTCTTAATAACAATTAACCTATTCTGCGCTGTATAACAAAATCCCAGCCGCAATATTACTACAAACTGTTATAATAGTAATGCCATATGTCCCTTACAATAGATATTTATCTTTCGATATGAATACAGAAAAAGTATTAAATTATAGAAGTGACATTATTATGCGCACAAACTTGCCGGGGTAATTTACCTATTAGCAGCTAGCTTCAGGAAGCCTGGGTTTGTCTTAAAAGTTTGACTTAGGCTGATTTCAGAGTCGCGCCGGCGAGCGGCGCCGTCCAAACGCGCGCGCTTACAATTACACTAGATAGTAGTTGCGTTTCATAGCCACGCAGTTCAAACGCGGCGCCGGTGACACGCGCACCGTCGCCGCGTCGGCCAGCGCTGCCCGAGCTCCTCTACTGGCAGCTAGCGTTTCAGAGTGGCGCGTCTCGCACGCGCCGTTGCGTATACTTAAAATGGCTGTTGAGACGCGCTGGCCTCCGGCGCGTGCCGCGTGCGTCACTCTGAACTCAGCCTTGTCCGTCTAAGATTTTATTTAGTGCGTGCTCTACCGCAAATAATAAGGTTCAAGTTCCAAATAGAGTCAAAAGTCATATAAGAATTTTCTGTTAAGAAAAATAGTAACAGCCCGGAGTCTGGAAATTGGCGGTGTCTGGTCGTGTTGGCTAGCCCTTCCCATCGGATCAAGAGATTAAGGGCATAAAGAGAGTGCAACTGAATTTAATATATCCCGCGCAGATGGCTAGTCGCTACTGAAACTGGCCAGCATGTCCATTCGAACTGAAGGCCTAATGTATATGGCTATGATGGCCAGAGATCCAGTTTAAATTACGGTTAATCCCATTAAGTCAATAAAAAAATATTGCCTATGTCTTAAACAAAACCATAACTGTTATTAATCCTTTATTTACGTTTCAAATAAAACACATGCCATTTCTACATCTGTTTTTCTAATCTATGGATACTGCTATGATCGCGAGGACAAATGTCCGATGTCGAAGGATGTCCGATGGTGAACGATATTGTCCGACGGACACAAGTGCAGTGTCCACAGAACGCTTGCACCTAAATCTACAAGAGGGGAGCTTGCCCCTACTATGACGCAGGTGGTGAAATAGTGTTAGTTGACTCGTTATCGAATATTGTCAATATTAGTGGATTATTGTTCAGAGAGAGCTTATAGCACTTGAATTAAATGTGTTTGGAGATATAAATTGTATAGTTGAGTAAATATCCGTATATAATTTCTATTTTTGGGCGTATTGTTTGTTTGTATTCGATTCTAGTGTTGACAGAAGATATAATCAATGTCATATCAAATTGACAGCTGTCACAAATAAAAATATTACTCAATAAATAAGATAAGAATAAGATTTATAAGCATCTAGTTATTATGGAAATGGTATGATAAATTACGTGATTTGATGAACTTTGAATTATAGCGATATATATTAGTTAACCCTGCTAGTTTAACTGGACGAATTATGCCATTTTTTCTGACAACATCGCAATTCCGTGGTAGGGTGTTCAAAGAGCCGGAATTTATTTGTCGCGTAACGAGTGGGTTCCGTAATTCGAGTCTCGACAGGTCATATCATTTGTTACCATTAGGACGCACAGTTATCAATGCCCGAACAACTATGCTGATCAGGAACTGATTTATAGGTAAGAAGATATTGTGATTTACACTGATTATTGCTCTAGTGATTGGCTTGTTGGTCTGGAGATTGGTGTTGGTCTGGTGGATAATCGTACTCATCATACAAAGATTTGTCCTGAGCGGGGATCGAACCCACGACCTCTGGCTTAGCAGTCAGGGTCGACCCAGTATAATTCTGGGTCTGGGTGTAATTTATCTAACCCGGAAAACTTTGTACCGCCATATTTATCGGACCAAAAATTAAAAATACTTCTTCTCAGAGTCTTTTGACTCATTCGCACACTCACTTTTCAGATACCTATATTTTTTTTACAAACCTCCTGAGATCCTGTGTTTAGTTCCTTTTATTAACACGACGTTTTAGTGGCTATTGTTTTAAGTCTCTCTCTCTAACTGGCCTATTGGCCTAGTGGTTAATGACCTTGACTGCTAAGCCAGAGGTCGTGAGTTTCTACCTCATCATCATCATATCAGCCGAAAGACGTCCACTGCTGGACAAAGGCCTCCCCCAAAGATCTCCACAATTGCCGGTCTTGCGCTATGCGCATCCAGCAGTTTCCAGTGTGACCCGCACACGATCATCGGTCCATCTTGTAGGGGGCCTGCCCACGCTGCGTCTTCCAGTTCGTGGTCGCCACTCTAGAACCTTTCTGCCCCAACGGCCATCGGTTTTACGAGCTATGTGCCCCGCCCACTGCCACTTCAGTTTTGCAATTCTTCGGGCTATGTCGGTGACTTTGGTTCGCCTGCGGATTTCGACATTTCTGATTCGATCCCGCAGGGAAACTCCGAGCATAGCCATTTCTCTCCATTTCTTTGGCCCATTTCTACCTCACCCACAACAAATCTTTGTGTTATGAGCCCGTCTCTGTCTGAGTCTAATTTAAATATATAATATTATATATATTAAAACATATATAAGAATGTTTTTTAGTCGTCTGCTTGCCATAGAACAAGGCCTGCGTCGTTTGGAATCAGACAATAGTGCATTGGTCCATTCCGAGATTAATTTAAAAATAAAAATATATTATGATGAGCCACTTTCTATTATCAGGTGTCTTATACTACGAAGGGATACAATTTGGTGGGTTTCCTATTCACCGTATTTTTTTCAATATATATATAGTAATATATAGCAACTACGATAAAACTGAAAATGTAAAATAATAAATGGAATTTTACACAGTGATAACACTTCTTATGCATCAACACGTCCACATATTCCTTATATACCTACACTTGCTGTCAGACAGGAGGACCTTAAATAATAAATAAATAATATCTCGGAACAGCTAACACACGTGTGTTGCCAAATTAGGCAGACCCTGTACTATGAAAACCAGATACCTGATAAACATATATTTGTTAATACATACCTACATATTATAGACCACACGACACATAAAAATATATATAATCTTTATAACCTTATAACATACGCGTACTAGCTATCAGATAATATGATGGAGTGTATATAGTCTCATCCACCATTAAAAAAAAACTTGTGTGTACTTATGTACACGCGTTAGAAGTTATACTTCTTAATATACAACTTGAACATAGTTATCAATTTTCATACCACCTAGAACTAACGTTATGCTGTTATTTTTACGATGCGCGCGCATCCTAAAAATTCACTCTCATACCACCTAGAACTAACTTCATGCTGTTAAATTTTTTGGTGTCGGTGTGCGCGTGCATCGTAAAAATTCACTCTCATCATTTTTCTCCATCGCGCCAAAAGAAGTATAACTTCAAAAATATATAATTATATCTAGTATAATATAGTGACACTTACTTATCGTATGGGCAGTGCTTATGGCTTAACGACTAGCTCGACCGTCGGACCGACAGCTCAACGTGCCAAAGCACGGAGACGCTCAGAAATTAAACCACTGTAGCTGTCACCAATCTATGGACTGACCGCGAGCCTCGTTGCTTAAACTCGCCAATCATTTATAGACCGGTGAGAGCATCTGGCTATGAGCGCCATCCTTCCACACTTACAATGAGAAAAGACGACACAAACACAATATTTTACTACTATACCAGCAATTACGATCAGACCAGAGAAAAAACACAAAACCATTCTATTAAAAAAATGATTGATAAGTGCCATAACATAACCGCTTAAAAAAACATGTCAGTTTGCAAGTCCACCTGAGGTGTCGGTCAGACACATGAGGGTGCAGATTACCGGCTGACCATCCCCCAGGTTGGATCAATGGAATATTAATTGCTTTTAAAGAGGCCTAGGATTATGCGAATAATTGGAACCGGTGATGGCCGGTACGCAATCGCTTATTCATTGCTTTTCGCACAATAACATTATGTAATCGAGTCGAAAATGTGCTTGGATATCAATGGCGTAGGATGCGTAGAACACGATACTTCTGAATTTCCATTTTTGTATTGTATTGCTATACGACGTTCATAGCAAGTTGCCCTCTCCAAACCGTAAACTATCGGTGAAGTTAAGCAACTAGGCGTGCAGTTACCCTGTAGATGGGTCACCACTTAAATTGCTTAATTTCTGATCATCTCGTTGCTTTATAAGGCACGTTAAGTTGTTTTAACTGTTGTCTAATGACTATCATTACACAACCGTCGCTAAGCCGTGTCAGAGGAATACTAGCTGGCTTAACCAACTGTTAAATTATGGTAACCACTAGACAAACGCATGAATAATAATTAGAAACGCTGAGAACATTGAATTGGAAAATATAGATTAAGAAAAGTTTGGTATTCGGAGGCATTAAAATATTTTGGTATTTCAGAAATCGGTTTCTACAATTTCACGGGTAAATTTGGCTCTAAAAATGCCTTCCATTATTTCTATCTTTTACAATTCAGAATACAGAGTGTTTCGATACAAAAACATTTTGTTACTGTCACATCAATCCACCATGCATCGGCTTAACATATTAATTATGTTACCCTTCGCCTCTGCGTAGTGTTTAAAAAGGGATGCTGTACTATATACTCATAGATTGGGTGCGCCTGTAGGTGTTAATTAAATCTGACGACACATCTACATATCGCCAGGTTGTGATAAGGAATCACTTCTACATCGTGAAAGTTGTTTACTATAGCCTATATTCTAGTAATAATTTTCCGTATGACCGTAGTAGCCATGTGGTTTACAGCCTAGAAAGAATAACTGTGCCATCCCATACCACCCCGTGGGTGTCGTAAAAGGCGATTAAGGGTTATATTTAAAAGTCGAAAAAGCTTCCTGAAGTGTGTGCTTCCACTTTCTGGCGAACGGTCTAAGACACGGCTCAAACTGTGGCGAGACAGTGCTTGCCTACCCATCCCATTCGTCCCTTCCGCTGAAAACCTTCCGCCTGGACACAAGTTGCCGTGACCAACGTGGAAGTCCCTGTATAGACTGCGGACCCAAGTTGGTCGGAGCAAGGAAAACCTGCTCAGGTGGGGATTTTTAAACAATTCCAACCTAGAGTGCAAGTGTGGTTCCGTTCCTCAAACTATGGCACACTTGTTAACATGTCCTGCGTACTACAAGAACTAATGGACGCTACTGACAACGCTCAACGCGTAGCTCAATTCTGGGCTGACTTAATTTAGATTGCCATCGACACGCTAAGAAGAAGAAGAAGGGTTACACCAGGTGGTCGAACAGCAGCGTCACCTGCTTACGAATAACTGACAGATGGAACACCGGGATGTTTTTTAGTCAGTAGGAGTCTGACAGACAACGCAACTGAAAAAAAACTGAACATCAGCAAATTGTAGCCTAATTTATTAGTTAAAAACAATAAGTTAGTTAAACCTTTTGCACAACTTTTCCTTTCTGTACATTTTGAAGTAAAGTTGCCTATTTTACAAAAAGAAACGTGTTTGCACACTATCAGCCTGTCTAATTCCCTTAACATGCTACCCGCATAATCGGAAGAAACATCGGCAAAAATTTGGCTCTTAAAGTGATATAAAACTACATAAGTTTTATTCTACATTCATTTATTTATTTTTTAATTTCATGTGCAACTATGTACAGTGGCGGGCTTAATATCAAAGGCATTCCACTGGTAGTCCTGTCAACAAAAATGTCAAATATTTATATGGTACCTGAATAATCGGAAAATAAACAGCGCCAGAAATCTGGCTCTCAAAGTAAAGAAACTTGTCCTTCGCATGTTTTCTGAATAATCATTAATAAATTATACATAGAAATTCCCACAAAATATGGTGTATAATAAATGCAACAATCCCGTCAAAGCAAAATAGAAAACACCCAAATAAGTATCGTTTGTCTGGCATTAATAAATGCTCGGTGATTTGACGTAAGCTCACAAAAAATCACCCCATTCTGTATAGAATAGGGTTCCAAATGACGCGCGTGGCAATTAATTTATCAATTAAATTGACCGAAACGCCGTGACGGGAGAGGTCATTATGATTCAATTCTGCAAAAAAAAAAACAAAATATTTTCATTGGTTTTTACAGCAACAATTTCAACTTTTTTGGACTACCGGCCTGCAATATATGCAGAGTTTGGAGGGCTAGGATGTCTGATAATACACTGCCAAGCCACTTAAAGTCAGTCGTTTTTTGGTTGATATGGTCGGGCAATATTTACGCATGCCATCCGCTAAAGGAGTCAGCAGATACGTTTGTCAAATCCGCACCAAATAACCAGTAAACGATAAGTCTAAGTCAGCCCGCGACGCAACCGCCCCTCTTTGCTACCCAGAACGTTAACGGTCCTACCCTTGACTTCTAGCCCGTCGTGGCCCTTTGCTTTGATTTGAGAGTGGGTAATAGAAATAGTACTTATACGATCGTTCCTTAAAGAAAATTTCTCAGTATCTGTCTCAGTAACTCCCATCGATTTGGCGGTTTTACACTCCCGTGCTTTGGAAAGCACTTAAAGCCGTCGGTCCTGTAACTGACGTCTTTCCAGTTGTGTTGCTAGTCGTCTTATCGGATCAAGAGAGTGATGGAATAGAAAGTGCTCCTGACTTCGCGCACACACTTGTGCATGCATCGCACAGATGGCTGCTCTCCATTGAGACTGGCCGTCGTGGCCGAAAATTATACAACCTCAGTCAACCTGCTCATAGATCGAATTAATATTATGCTTTTACTCATTTTAAAATACTTAAGCATTTATTGACTACTACCAATCATTCGCATCTCAAATTAAAATTCCCACAAAACGGAAAACGAAATTCATTAAAATTATAAAACCAATTTAATTTTGCACGAAACTTTTCACAATGATAGCGTACGAAATTATTTGGTATTATTCGTAATATGCACGTAATTGACTGTGTCCAGTCACACCTCATGTGACGTCATATCATGCGTGTACGATTTATGTGAAAAGCGCTTGACAGCCCAATCGTAATATTTTTGATATTATTACAATATAATCTATTTATTATTTATTCAGTTGGGATTGTTTGATCTAAGTATTGGCCTTCCAGGCGTTGTTAGCCGTGTATGTTTTCGGTAAGATGGCGTTAAAAGCGTCTTAAGTGCGTTAAGAATATACCGAATGAAAAAGAATATTCGAGTCTGAGAACCACATTGCGGTGGCGGAGCACTTAACGCATATGAGGCCGGATACTCTGTGGCTCGTGGGTTTGATTCCATCCGCACTTAAATTTATAAGATTAATTTAAAAAATAAGAAAGATTTCTGAAACTTATAATTTATTTCTTTTTGGGATGAAGGTATCATTCAAGTGGGCAGTAAGCCTCTGAGATAGCTTTAACACCGTTGTCTGACTAGAACCGGGACCAATATATCCATTTGCCGAGCTCACCTAGTGCACTCGACAAATGCCTATGCGATCAACGCTTGTGCGACAAAACTGTTCTGCGACTCACCATAGTTCGAATTCACGCTTGTGTAACATACTGGAGGTCAACATCAAGCTGGTGTGACGAATGAAAGTGCGACAGGAGTTCAACACTATGATAAACGATTGGTATAATTAAGCCCTAATCTTTTCGTGAGTTAATCGACGACAGAATCTTTTCATTTCGGACGTGGTCGCAGTTCTAACCTTACCTACTTTTCTGTTAGAAAGTCAGTTCTGACGGAATCGAAGTTCTAACATACTTATGTCGTTAAAGGTCGAGCTATCGAGGTTTTCAAATAAACATATGATTATGAAGATAAATATTGATTCTTCATGTCGCACCCACATATTTTAGTCGCATTGATGTATTGTGAGTAGCAAAAAAGTTTTATTACACATGCGTTAATCGGGAATCCATTTGGGATCTCATAGATACTCTCACCGGTGTGAGTGATCGGCGAGGTTAAGCAACCAGGCTCGCATGTAGTCCATAGATGGGTAACCACCAGAGTGGTTTAATTTCTGGGCGACTTCATGCTTCGGAGGGCACATTAAGCTGTCAGTCCCGGTTGTAGTCATTAGTCAACAGTCGTTAAGCCATGTCAGTACAAGGCGGCTTGAACAGCTCTGTCACTAGGGTAAACACTTCCCATACATATTAGTAATTAAGAATAGAAAGAACCCTAAAGTAATAAAAATTGTGGAAAGCAACCCACAATCCCACGCTTGGTACTTCTGATAAGTATTAAATAACGAGAAAGTAATATATACTTTTAAGTTTGTACGTGTACTACCTCGTATTTCCAGTAAAGTACACTTAAATAAGCAGTCAACCCAAAGGACTTTATTATTTTTTCCACCTCTAGTTAGTCAGGGATCAAAAGTGTGTTGGTTGTTTTTACGTTGACATAATATGGATACGATTTTATTTTGCAATGGCGGTAGTCCTCAATTTTTTAAACACACATTTGATTTGACTTCTTTTTAATTTATTTAGAAGTAATTTTTTTTTTAATATTTTTTTTTTAGAAGTAATTTAGTTTTAATTTTAACCAAATTCATTAAGAAGGCGGTTTCAATTCAATTGCGTGGTTTTTTGTATTTATGTACATATGTGTACAAGATTACTGCATTGTTCATGAACCAATTAAATATACTGTAAATTATTATTATTATATTCAGTTTTATGTTATTTCAATAGGTGATGTTATGATTTAAATGAATTTGCATTGTTAAAAGACAAAATAAGAAAGATATTCATACTTAAAACTTAGCTTTACATCTAGGTGACACCGTAAATTATTTTATAATTTTATTTAATTATTTTATAATAGAAAAGGCTATCTTAGGTATGAAATACTTAGATAAATGGCCGTAAATATTACCATTATAATATTAAGCCTTTAACAATTAATCAATCAATCAATCTTTATTTGTAAACACAGGTATAGGTACATAAAACATCTTAAATATACATATTATTGTAGTCGAGCTCTATGTTCTACCAAAGAAATTGGTGTACAAATAGTATTTTGGTTTAAAGTTTAGTCAATAGGTAACCAAACGGGTTCTAGGTTTTTTTTTTAATCGAATAACTAACCATTCTATAAATATCAATTAAACGAAGAAAAGTCAATTAAATTTTACATGCAAGACAAAGGTAGATAATAATATTATAGGAATTGTGCCATAATTTATCGTTTAAAACAATCCTTAATAGAGTACGTCTTATCTGTTACAAACAAAAAATAAAAAAAAAAAATATTTCTATCAATTAAATAGATAAAAAAACAGATAAATAAGTCACAACACAACTTTACAAAATAATTTCTACTACACATTGACAACGATGCACGTGTGGCGCAGCGGTTTATGACAATCGCCTCGCCAACTCACGTTCTTTGTTCAATTCCCGCACAGGACAATTATTTGTATGACTCAAAAGTGAATCTGAATGTGGGTGTGCTTCGTGCTCGTCTATTATAAATTTGTAAAGTACATTTTCCTAGTGCAAGCATTGCTTTCTTTATTAATTATGAAAATAAAACTAACATTGAATTTACATGTACGCATATTAATTAACATTACGCTGTTGACAATTTTGCGAACAAAAATGATAAACACAATTTTTTTTCAGTTGAAGTGAAAAAACAATGGTACGTATAATAAAATGTATAAAAATAAAATTGACTTATAACTACACATGCCTATAAATTTTGAACATTTTGTTTGTTCTGCCATAAATTACTTTTTCGATACAAGCTGTTGTCTCAAATCAGTTTTTAATCATATCAATCGTTTTGTATGTGTTAGACAATCGCAATTTATTACAAACATTAATGATTGATTACATTTAATAAAATATATTGGGATTAATTTAACTTTGTCTCTTTCCCTTTATATCTGCTACGTCCCTTTTTTTTACGAAATATTTTCTAATGGCTACTAAAGTATTATAATATTTAATTAAACTAATAATCATTATCTAAAATAACGCATATAAAATTGATACATAAATTCTTATACTAAAATAGAACATGCATTCTATAAAATGATTGCATCACAACTTATAACAAAGTGCTGCGTTGCATTTTTAGCACGCGGTATGAAGTTCGGCGAGTGTCCGTGTACAATTCTAACGCTTTTAAGTTATAACGTTATGAAATATGATATCATAATCACTCATTCTTGCACATATTATTAACCGCGCAGACTATTCTGAATGTCTAATTATTATCAGAAATACCTTCGACTCGTCCTTTGATAAGAATTACCAAAATCAATATATCAATATAACACCTGAACTATTGTTCTAATATAGTAAAATTTAATTTATACCTCTTTTTTTAACACTGGACAATATATAAAAAAAAAAATAAAAAGCAAACAAAATTTAGCATAAACTAGAACAAAAAATAATATCTTTCACTTTAGTGAGACATTGCTTGGGGGAAACTGAAACCTGAACCATTTAAAATATTTAAAAAAAAAAACTTGAGAGGTGTCAAGAGACAACCGGGTGGAATGAAGTTTTCTTTCGATTTATTAGTATAGGAATTGTAATATATTTTTTTAAGTTATAATAATATTTTCTTTATTATTAACAAATATAATGTAATATAAACTTACTCAGTAGACTCAATTTTAGTAATAAAATAAAAACAAAAGTGTCGTTACAACTTTTCCTCTTAATTTTTTCCGTCTAGCCCCCTTTCGTAAAGCGCGATAAGGAACTTCGTTCCAAAAATAAACATACATTTTCTGAAGATTTTTAAATGATATTTCATATAATCACTTTCAATATCTAAATTAATTCAAATTTATTTTAAATAGTCGCATGTCACAAATATTGTTTTTTCTGCTCGCTAAAACTACATTATAATTATATATTTTTATATTAAACACAAATACAGCTTCGAGTAATCATGGCCAGTTGCTTCAAACAATTGTACATATAATTTCTTAGTTAGCCACATAATGCAAGTAAATGGATTACAGTGGGGCAAATGATGCAGCCCCCTACAAAATTACAGTGGACAGAGTTTTGATATGTTTTTATAACATTATGACCATGAAACGTTATCTTAAATATAATTTTAGACTGCATACAACATAAATTTTCTACAAAGGCAAAGTAAATTTTCTACAAATTAGTGAAACTGTGTTTCTTAGAATCATGCTCTTAATAAAGTAAAAATCAATGCAAAACCATCGTACTTTAAATTATTCAATTAATGGCAACACTTAATAATATTCGGCAACAACCTCGAACATCTAGTTTATTCTTGTTAAAATGTACCTAATTAGGGCTGGTTGTCCGGCCTGTTACGTTTTAAAGCATATGTGTCACATAAATTTTAGCTTACTTTGGATGCAAAACTCAGACTATGATATACGTGATTGGTTCAAATGCCTCGCATAGTGAATATACATTATATCACTGCATTGATTACTATTAATGAACTAATGATAATCATAATTAAAAATAACCTTAATTATAAAACACTATGTTATTATATTCTTGGCGTACCTAAATACCAAATTCATACAAATAAATCTATCTAAGTCTTATTCATTGCGCTCATTACTACTCTGTACGTACGTAACGGCTACTTGAATATAAAAAAGAAAACAAGGAATATATTTGCCATTTTCTCGTAAGACATGTGACCTCTGATATAGGTCTATTTGTCTTAATATATTAAAACGTTCTTTTAAATGTCCATTAAACCCTCACAGGGTGCCGCCTATACAGGTATAACCTTGACGGTAATATTTATATCATATTTTATTTATTTATTTATTGCGCAATCTCGTGGGCCCATACTTCCTAGGAATAATAAATCATTTATTTATCATTTTGGTGATTTATATTATTCATTAGTACATTACATCTCAATGTATTCATTATACCCTTTTTCATTAGGGCGGTACACATGGTCCGGCCGGACTCTTAATTTGTTTCACCATTAATATATTTTATTATTTTTCTAGGGTAACGATTTAAGACTTTTGTCTCCAAATACTTTCATAGAGGAAATTCATTCGCAACATGATAAAGTAAAGGATGTAAACCCCATCATTAACTTTGATGTGTACCTTTTATTTTATGTATGAGTAAACTCTCATCATAATATCATCCATTACACATATACATACCCAAATGTACTATCAAATCCAAAATGAATATTTTGATCTATAAGGTTCTTGATTCGCTTTTGGTTGATCAGTCCACAGGCTTTTCAAAAACTTAAATACCAAAATATTCTCAATCACTTTTTAACCTTCATACAAACCCCACTTTCATATAATATTAAACATTCACACACTTTTCAATTACACATTACGTGCTTTATGTATTATCTAAGTCATATAACAAAACAGTACCTAATTGAAGTCATCAAACAACTAAAAGCTTTTTAATACTGTTCTTCCTTTCCTCTTTCTGCCTATTCTTTATATACGAATCAGTACCTAATTGGATTCACAATGCTACAAAAAGATTTTTAATACTGATTTACTACACGCCTGGAAATTTCTTATCTCTCTGGTATCGAAAACCACTAACGCTCTAACTAATCACTGTAACGAATAAAATACGTTGTAATCGTATCGTATAATCATAATACATTCAAGGTATTAAGAATGTTTTTTATATATCATACTTCTTGAAATAAATTAAGTCAAAGAATATTACCATGTCGCAAATAATTGAGTGAATTTAACGTTTAATTCATAGATAATTTAATTTTCCTATTCATTAAATTGTTTTCAACGCCTACTTAAGTAAACAACCCTTTCATCATCATCATATCAGCCAAAAGACTTCAACAACCATTTAATACAAATATATTTTAAAATTATGAAAATTGTTGTCTGTAGTTGACGCGAGTAAGTATAGAGTATATATGTATAGTAAGTTGAACACCTAATGTATATCATATATACCTATTTATTTTAATTTTACAGAAATATTTAGTATATAGATATGTATATAAAATTAATTTAATTCAAAATCGTAAATACGGCTATAAATTTCTAAAATAGATACATATAAAATTGCCTTAAATAAATTCAACTCAGTATTTTAAAATAAATAATACGAGTAACTCACATTTTTGTCTAATCATATTCTTACTCGGCACTGGTCAACTTTTCGTATCGCTCGCAGGTCTTGAAAAAAAAAATCATTTTGAATGTTACGCCTCGCCTGCCGCAGACTGGAACTTGGTTAAGCTTGACATTTTGGGCCGGGATAACCCTGGACTCCGCTGGGTGGCTGGGATATCCCTAGCCTAGCCTTCTTTCTTCATTAACATATTTTCTTCTTAATTAATATTAATCTTCTCGTTTTTAATTTTTTATCTTCTTTCCGTTGTTCCTTTTTTTCTTATATTCTGTTTTTCTTATTTTTATTTCCCGATATTTCTTCTTATGTATTTTTCTGGATCTTCTTTATTGATTATTCATTCCATTTTTCTTTTTGTCTCCGCAATTCCGCTCTTTTTCGTCAGGTCCTGGCCAGCACCGCCATGGTGATGACAGCGCTGGCAGGGTCGCCATGTGATGTTGGGTGTCTCAATTAAACACAAGTGATTAGCTTGAACGTCGCATTTATTATTCTATAACTTACATGCTACTTAAGTCTAATATAGGTAGTAGGAGAGAGGCAAGCCGCACACTACAGTAGGCCGTACCGGTATAAAAACAATCAAATGTATTATATTATAATAACTAGTTCAATATCTAACACATCGATATTAACAAAATATGATTTGACCATCATATAGTAATAACGGTCTAAATATCAGGTATTTAGATAAAATTCTCGAAGATCAGTAAAATGTACCGTTTACCATACCAAGCCATCTATGTAGCGGCCTCAAATAGGCTCTCTGCATATTCTGCAATACTGAACGCAGCTGTAAAACCTGATTTGCTAAATTTTAATAATAATAATATTCTGGGACATTATTCACAAATGGCCATCTGATCCCAAACTAAGCAAAGCTTGTACTATGGATACCAGATATATTACATATTCTTTTGTAAATACATATTTATTTGGGTTCGATTCCCACCTGGGAAAAATATTTGTGTGCATGAACATGTCTGTTTGTCCTGAGTCTGGGTGTAAATTATCTATATATGTATGTATTTACAAAAAGAAAAATAGTATATGTAATATATCAGTTATCTGGTTTCCATAGTACAAGCTCTGCTTAGATTGGGATCAGATGGTGATAGTGTGAATAATGTCCCAGGATATTATTATTATTTAGATAATTACACGTCTGTTTCTCTTGAGTCCCATACTCAGGAGAAACAGACGTGTTCATGCATACAAATATCTGCCCCGGGTGGGAATCGAACCCACGATCTGCGGTGTGAAACGTTTACCAACCGGCCCGTCATCATCAACATGCTAAACATGTCACATCCATACGAATCCAACATAAGGACCATTCACGTATTTTTCCCCCGGCTATGTTATAATCGCTCGCACCTGTCACGGGACGGCCGCCATTCGTTACGTCACTGTCCAATGGACGCATTCTGACATGTGGAAACATGTTACATGTTGCCAGTTTTTTTTTAGTTTTTATGCATAACATGTTTATATGCAAAATGTGATTTGAAGTGTCCATTGGAATATAAAAGATGGAATTGCAATTTGATTTTTTTACACAGTTTTCATGCTCGCCAGTAGTTGGACTGGAGTGAGTTTTGAGTTATAACTCATTCTGATTTTTGTTTGAATAGAGAGTATGATTAAATGAACTTTTAATTTGGCCCAGACGTCCTTAAATGAGGAAAAAATATTAGACACAATTCCACTAGGTCAGTTTACAACTAAATGTTATATCTAAATGTTTTCATACAATCCGTGTACTTAAATATATGTCTAAATATATTTCTGTGTGGTGACGGCATAGAATATCATCACCCCATATTATCCCTTGCGGGGCCTAGAAATCGTCTGAGGGAATACCTACCAGAGAACCAGCAGCAGCGTTTTATCTGTGAACTATGACCATCAAACTGCGATCGCCAAACCATCTGCCAAGCGTGGCGATTATGGCATGTCCCCCCATTATTTTGGGAGGCTTTTGTCCAGCAGTTACTTTAATAATAATGTCTAGGGACAATGTCACACAGATCATCCTAGCCCCAAACTAAGCAAAGCTTGTACTATGGGTACCAGGCGACGATATACATACTTATATAGATAGATAAATACTTAAATACATAGAAAACATCCATGACTCAGAAACAAATATTCGCGTTCATCACACAAATATTTGCACTTACCGGGATTCAAACCCAGGACCAGCTTCGTAGGCAGGAGCACTACCAACTAGGCTATGGTGACTTTGGCTGACATGATGACTCAGATCCAGATTCAGATTCAGACTTAACTATAATAATACAAACATGTTGATAGTTTTACAAGCGTTTTTCGAAAGTCTACATGAATAATAACCTTTTTTTTAAACTAATGAGATGAAAAAGTAAGCAGAGGCCAGAAGAACCGGGAACAGCAGTTTGAGAGTGTATCACATGAAAAGTAGTAAGAGAAGAAACTTAAGTTGCAGACATCTTTGAAATGAGTCGTATAAAGTTAGGTGCAAGTGGTAATCGAATGCATGAACCAAAGGATACCCGGCCTCATGCGCGTAAACTAATCCGTGGTATTTGCACTCGAATTACAAATACAATTCATTCAGTTCTAAATTAACTAAAGGCATTTATGACGTTTAACATCATCTTACAGAAATCTGCATCAGCTAGATTAGATACCAGCCGTCAACAACGAGAAACCTTAAAATTTATTTTTAAGGTCTTATAAATAAAATTGCTTTAGAACATGGGTGTTCACCAGCTGTAGTATACTTGACTGTTACATGGCTAAATAAACCCATAATTCTATGACATGCAACATCTTACAACAGCTTAACAAAGTTATTGTTACCAAAAAAAAAGAAACCTAATTTCAATAACGTTGTCTTCAATATTTAAAACAACAGCTTAAGATAATTATTCTGTTCCTGATAAATACTAATAACTTAGGCCATGCGATCCCAAACTAAGCAGAGCATTGTACATACTATGGAAACCAGATAACTGATAGACTACATATACTATTTTTCTTTTGTAAATACATAATTATATAGATAATTACACCCAGACTCAGGACAAACAGGCATGTTCATGCACACAAATATCTGTCCTGAGTGGAATAGAACCTATGACCTGCAGCGAGAAAGGCAAGGATCTACCAACCGGGTTATCAAATCTTATACAATATTGTCCACTTAGAATGATCTTAAATGGTTAAGACGAGGTAAAATTTTACAGCAGCGAAATAACCTCAAAGTTATAGTCACTAAACTAAATTCAACGCCAACGTGGAAGTAGAGACCTCGTTTCACTCGGTCAATAAACTACAGGTAACTCGGTGCCCCAACACTCATTCACTCTCATCAAAGGCCACAAATTCGTTTGGCATTAATTGGCGTTGCCAAAATACCGCTCGAGACACGTTTTCAATTTGCCCCTAATCCTTACTTCCCTCTTCTAACGCATGCTACCGATAAGCCTGGCTTTGAAGCTTTTGAGAGCATCATTTAAGAGTCTAGTGATTCTGTCTGATACTATGATGATGTTTTTATACGGAGTAGTTCAATGTTAAAGCTTAACATCTTGTCGTATTTACTACTGATTCCGTACCATATTATTAGTCAAATATCAATTTTAAATTAATATATATCCATCCTTTTGTAACACAATGTGGGGAATATGTACGTCATATTTCAAAACTCAAGACAGAAAATGAACTTAAACCGAAAACTAAAATAAATTGTGGTATTTATATTTTGTCAATTATAAATACTAATACATATAAAAATAGAGCCTGTTCTATGGCAACTAGAGAGCTGATAAACATACTATATTTTTCTAAATACATACATATTATAAAATGATTATACCCAAACACAAAACAAATAATTGTGCTCATCACACAAAGATTAATGTCCTGGGTGAGAATCGAACCACCACTCCGGATCACTAACCAATATACCAACAGACCCTTCATTATGAAACTTTATCTTTCAAAAAGCTTTTAAATTTCATGCAGAGTTTACTATTCATAACAGATTCGTTTTAGCAACATGTTCTACTTCAGCATGCTGTAATAAAAGTTAGTTTTTGATAAAGTCCTTGCCTCAAATGTATTCACTCATATATTATACATAACGAGTCACATAAAGGTCATCACAGTCAATCTCAAAAAGATACTTGTAATTACTAATGGTAGCTTGATTTCACTGACTGACTACAACCATAAACAAATTAAAAACAAATTCTTTAGACATCATGTTTACAGAGTTTCCTTTTGCATAACCTAGCTGCATCAGGTTATGGTTTTAAAGCTGTCGACAGTTAAATAACCATCACCATCGACATCATTATGACTGCCAAATACCCCCACTGTTGGACAAGATCCTCCCAAATAATGGAGGATATGCTATAATCGTTACGCTTGGCAGAGAGATTGGCGATCGCAATATGATGGTTATAGTTCCGAGAGAGACACTGCTGCACGTCCTCTAGTAGGTAATACCTTGGGAAGTCATCTACGCCGCCATATCACCACCCTAACTGATATGGTATTGATTTGAGATGCTCTTAGATGCACTTATTTATCCATAAGTGATCGGACAGGTTAAGCAACTAGGTTCACGGTTATACCACAGGGGGGTAACCGCTTGCGTGATTGAAATGTTTGTGCGTCGCCGTGTTTTGGAAGGCACGTTAAGTTCTCGGTCCCGGGTGTTGTTAATATACAACAGTCGTTAAACCATGTCTGAGGCCTGCTGGGTGGCATTAAGAACTTTGAAACTGGGGTCATAATCCTCTTCTATAATATCAGTATAATAATGATGCTAAAGATTGTTTTTTTGACATACTCTCTGACACACTTAGCCTATTTAAGGAAAAGATTGTGACATACCAGCGTGCATAAGACTTTTCTCTCATATTATTTAATTTCAATTCAATTCAATGTTTTTTGTTTTCATGTAATTTTGCGATTATTTCTGGTATTTAAGCTTTATCCTTCTACTATTATTTTAATGTATGTTAGTTTTTTATATATAGTATTAATGTTAATAATTGTGTATGTTCTGTAGTTTAATATTTGTCCGTGTTCTGCTTTTCATGTTACTTTTTGTCTCGTTTCGATGTTTATTGTTTATGGCTTGTTTTTGTAATTAGTGCAAGTTCTTAATTAATTTAATTAATTTACTGTAATTAACTTTAATAATGTAATTTTTTTATGCTGTGGTCGTCTTTAAGTGTTGCAGCCCTGTCATTTTTAAGTATGTACTTGTCTTATAACTGCATGAGTGTATGTAACGTTGACGATCCTTAAATTAATAAATAAATATCAGTAATTCATAAAGGTTCCCCCTTTTAGGAGAGGAAGGAATGTATACTCTTGACTTGCATACTCAATTACGAGTATACTTATCAAATAAATTATTTCTCCAACTTAACACAAAAATAAAACCTCTGAAGACTTTCATCTAAAGGAGTCAAGGGCTAAAGAATCTTCACGCTCAATAATCTCTAGTGGTAGGCACATTACCAGTAATATGCGGACAAGCCGCCGAGCAAACTTAACATGTATCACTTTCTGCCCTCATTATGTAAATAGGGTATTAAGTAATAGGGTGCTTACCCCGCAGAACTGAGTGGTCTTATAAATAAAATTGCTTTAGAACATGGGTGTTCACCAGCCGTAGTATACTTGACTGTCACATGGCCTGATGGCTAAATAAAACCATAATTCTATGACATGCAACATCTTACAGCAGTTAATTGGGGTTGCAATAGGCAATAGATCTTCTTTTAGGTGAGTCTGTAGAGGTAGGTGATACGGAGAAAGAGGGGCGGGGTTAGCTGTATTCACGTGCCCAAGCCTTAGGGCTTGAAGGTGAATAGGAATATTTTGTAACTCTGGTCGACCCTGCATGTGACGAGAACTCTTATTTATTTGTGATCTGCTGACAAATGATCTGCCAAATTCACGGACATGAGAAATAGAGCGGGGCGTCGAGAATAGAGATAGAGATTTTTCGTGGAATACTCAATTTTAACAAGAAAATAAGTAAGAGCTTATTTCGGACAGGTCTCATTGACAATTTGCCATCATCTACGTTAGGAAAACGTGAAATTAAAATAAGTAGTAGTAAATTAAACAGCTTTTACAACATTAAATGTTACGCAGTTTTAGAACAGTTTGGGCAAGCAGAAGTAGTGTGATAGGGCCCACTTCAATGTGGGTTAAACCTGTCCACAGGGCTTTTAATATGCAAGCGAATCCCGCAGTTCCGAAGAAATGTAGTTGCGTAAATTACCGTAAGCTTTTAGTGTTGAATGCTGGCTTACTTGATAAGTCCCCGGTGTGTTTTTATTATTTCGTCAGAGCATCATCAGTTGAAATTAACATATTTCACAATAAATATTGTAAAGTAACTACCGAATATTATAAAATGAGTATACATTAATACATTACATCGTATTTAATTTATGACACTAACGAGAGATTTTCGTCCCAAAGCAAGGGTTATCCTAATTTTGAAAAAGGTATATCAACTATTGCAATACAGTCAAAATAGAGTCCTATTTAATTATTAATATGGATCACTTTTAATCCGGCTTTAAGTTTGAAATTGGTCATTTAAGAACAAGCACGAGAATATGCAATAATTCCCGCTACTGTAATTATGTTTCACAGGCAATTATCACGCTCTCTGAATTTTTTATGATGCCTTTTTATAATTCGCGATATTATCGAGGTAATTTATTGGACACCGTTCGATTCTAGGGCTGTCACCTTGACAATATTGATTCAGTGGCTACGTTATTTTTAGTTGCATTTAACACCAACTGTATGAAGTTCACAATTCGTAATGAGATGCACTCACTATTTTTCCTACGAAATAAGGAAGATTTGTATTTTTACACGTCTTATCTAAACAATCTACAATATAATAGTTGACACTTCACATCGATATATACTCTTTTAATAATAATAATAATAATATCTAGGGACAATGTCACACAGATCATCGTAGCCCCAAACTAAGCAAATCTTGTACTATGGGTACCAGACGACGATATACATACTTATATAGATAGATAAACGCTCAATGCAACTTCAAAATGTTTATAGCTGATATCTCGGAAACTATGCACTTTAGTTTCAAAAAAGTTTACAGAAACTAAAAGGTGCAAAATGCATCTCTACAATAATGGTCTCAATAACGTTTACCCTAAAGTGCATAGCAATAACTAACATATCTGTATCACTTTTTTACAAAAAAAAATACGTATTTAAGTTCAAATTTAAAACCATTTTCAAATTATGTGTTGATCCCCATTCATTTTTATACAAAATATTCATCAGATTATCAATTTAATAATTATAGGGCACACACACTTGACTTTATTAGCTGACGTTTCCTTAACATTAATTAATCCTAAAATATTTTTTGATATAACGTTATTATCAGCCCTTGTAGCGCAGCACCTTATCAAGCCCAATCAATCAACTTACTGCAGGCGTACTTTCACTCAAATTACAATACGTCCGTATTAAAAATGAAACAACTTATTTTGTGAAATGAGGATCCTATTAGGCAGATAATATTATTATATTATCTGCCTAATAGGATCCTCATTTCACAAAATAAGTTGTTTCATTTTTAATACGGACGTATTGTAATTTGAGTGAAAGTACGCCTGCAGTAAGTTGATTGATTGGGCTTGATAAGGTGCTGCGCTACAAGGGCTGATAATAACGTTATATCAAAAAATATTTAATATTAAGCCGTAAAATATTATATCATATTTGATATAATATTTTACGGCTTAATAAACATAAAACCGATTTTAACTTTTTGCCAACTGATTGGTAAAAAAGTTGATCACGATAATTTTTTCTACATTTGGGTGTAATTTCTCTATAATATGTGTGTATTTAAAAATATATAAGTATGTTTATCCGTTGTCTGGTTGCCATAGTACAGGCACTGCTTAGTTTAGGAACAGATGAGAGTATGTTAATTCTGCCAAGATATATATTAGTATTATTTATTATCATTGTGATGTTCGTGGTTTAAATATATAGTGCTAATTAGTTATATTATTTACTACCAAGTACTATAATAGTTGTCCCTTTTTAACCACTGGCTTGTGGAACGATGACTCTGCCATATCAAATGTCAAATAAAGGTGTATGAAGTTATTATTTACCAGAATATTTTTGCTCCGTAATAATGATCAAAATAATTAGACTAACTATAAAATCGAGCCTTCGACTAAGGCAACCTACATCTACACACATAAATGCAATATTTTTACGTGATGTGGATTATCTCGCTATATAGTTCAATTACTGTAACTTGGCACACAACTAGATATTATTTTATTATATAAACTTAGATTTAATCTTGGATTGAACGCCGTATGCCATAGGTCATTTGCATGCACAAGGTATTGCATTTGATTTTGTTATGTCACACATTGTATTGTGTTATACATTATAATAAAAAAAATGAGTGTGCTTGACCACACGACTGAAGTTAAACTTAGATATACGAAACTGGCCATGAGAGAAAGAGAGAAATAAAATGTGTGCTCGGAGATCTGTCTCTTGCCTCTACAGTATACTAAACGTAACTCTCTCTCTCTTTCTATCTTCACTAACTTACATATCCCCCTCAACTTTCGTTCACCTCGCCCGATCACACATTTCGTAACGCTATCGTCACGCATTAACCAGATAACTCCTCAAGTCAAGCGTCCTTAAAGAAGTTACACTTGCATCGGCTTCACGCCGAAAAATTAATTAACTGTCGGATATGTTCACATAATTCTTGACTTTTCCCTCGTTGACTGGTATTTTTTCCTCACTAGATGTATCATTGTCCATCATGATCAAGAGGATAACAACATTTATATCAATACACCGATCAGAAAACAATTACCGAAGAGTACTTGCACAAATTAGTGAAAATGTAAAAGCTGCACGGCCAGCTGGTGCAAGCCACAGACCTATTAGCCGTGGCTGGCTGTAAGCAACATGCGATAGATAGACGAAAAAAATTTAGGCCATGGAAAAAGTTTTACATTAGAAAATATTTAATAAGCTCTGTGGACATTCAAAAACTGTTAAAGTGAGACCCATGTTTTAATACATCCCAGCATCTGCATTATTCACCACATTGCAGCTTCGCAACAGCGACTAGTCGGTGTGATTAGGTAACGTTATTGTAGAGACTTAATTACTTCTGCATCGTTCTGTGACAAATTATTTTACTAAGGGCAAAAACCTGCGGAGCTATTATAACATGGAGTTCAATTTGGAATAGTGGCCTGATTCCTTATAGCTTACACACAGTACCATCATTACAGCCTCACGGTAATGACAGCAGTCGTATTACTGTCGAAGTGCAAATGTATGGAAGACGCTATTGTGTTTTATTTGTGTCAGAAATAAGCGTAGCGTAGCGTATAATACATCTTAATTAATATGCTGGGATATTATTCACACACGGCTAAAGAAGAGAAAAAAAAGGAGAGCTTGTGCTGTGGAAACCAGATAACTGATATATTACATATACAACTTTTCTTTATACTACATACTACATATACACCCAGACTCAGGACAAACAGATATTTTCAGTAACACAAGACAATATCTGTCCTGGGTGGGAATCGAGCCCACGACGTGCAGCTTGAAAGGCAGCCCGTCATATGAATTAAAATTAACAAAAAAAAATATTTTTAAGTTTTTCTGATGTGTAACAATTTTTAGACTCAATAGACAAAATTCCTTTAACTAAATTTGGGCTCGGATTGGTAACACTGATATTAGTTTTACGTTTGAATAATGGTCCTAAGCGCCAAGTTAAACCTGTATCACTATAGGCGCGCAGTGAACGTAGTCTGCAGTCATGCGTATGTAGTCGTCGCATCGGTTTAATTCGAAGGAGTTATTGCTTCGCGAACGCATCTTTCTTTTTACAATATATTATTTTAATCTTTGATGTGTCACAATTTGCACTCATAACATACGAAAGTTGAAATTACTTTGGATAAATCCGTGCTCGGAATGGAAACACTGATATCAGTTACACCGGAATGGTACACTGGTAGCACCGTTGTTATAAACACAAGGTCCGCCATAATAATAATATGCAATTTTAAACTTTATATAGACAGAATCAGACAAGATTTAGTAAAATATACCTAATACTTTAAAATTCGATAATTAAACCTGTAGATATATATAGAACCTCAGATTCATTCGCTTGACAATTACTTAATACAAGCTAGCTAAACAAAATAATTTTATAAATTAAATAATATACCTAAATGTTTTCATACAATCCGTGTACCTGAATATCTCTATGTACCTAGGAATAATTATTTTACTACAAACATGTTGTGACTACAAGCGCTTTTTTAAAGTCTACCTGAATAAAATCTTTTATATTTATTTTTTAGGTTATATTTGTGAATTATGTTCCTTACCGCCAAGTTACACTTGTATGACTATAGGCGCGCAGTGAACGTAGTCTGCAGTCATGCGTATGTAGTCGTCGCATCGGTTTAATTCGAAGGAGTTATTGCTTCGCGAACACACCTGCGACCCAATTAAGTATCGCAGTACAATCTTTGAGGATTTGTCAGTCTGGGCAGGATTAAGAATGACAGGGAGCTCTTTGATGCGTTTCCCTGTACCAATATATGATATATAATATATTGGATTGAAGTTGGAATATATGTATTTTGAATGGGAAAAGTAAAATAAGGTTTTGTTCAATCTTAGTGTATCGTAAAATATAAAATATCGTATGTATTTTAAGTTGTTGCATCATATACATAACTATTCTAACTATTAGACCACCTATTAAAATTTGATGGCAATTAAGGTTTTGTTGATTGTTCGTTATGTTTAATTTTAATCACACTAATATTATAAAAGCGAAAATTTGTGAGTGTGTGATTATGTAGGTTTGTTACTACTTCACGTCTAAACGTTCACGTCGTAATAAAATTTGGTATGGAGTTACCTAACACCCTTTATTGACATATAGGCTATAGTTTAAAAAGTTTGACGCGGGTAAAACCGCGGGGCACAGCTAGTAAATCATAGCCTACAAAATTTGTTATAATAAAATTCATCTTTGATTTTTTAGAACAGCAATAGAATTAATACAGTTTCACACATACATCGACATGTGAATAAAACGGTTTTTTATTTTATTATGTTTATATATAACGCTTGTAAATAGTCAGAACATGGATCGTATTATTACAATTACTTGACTATAATATATAATCAATTCTAAGAACAAATAGATTATTTGTTCTATAATTTATTTTAGTTTTTTTTTATTATAATTTAATTCATTATAAATAAGTTTAGTAAAATTGCTTATTTATCAATTAATTGATAAAATAGATCAATATCTATCACTTCACAGTTTTCTTTATATTTTACTGTAATTTGTTTGAATAGTTCTGTCTATATTGAGGTAAATTTGTACAACGACGGTCTAAGAACGGTTTAAGATCTTTGGATAGGGTCAATATGAGCAAAAAACCTTTTTATTTTTGTACAAATATCGGCAATGGCCTCTTAATTT
This sequence comes from Pseudoips prasinana, assembly GCA_951640165.1. Lineage (NCBI taxonomy): Eukaryota > Metazoa > Arthropoda > Insecta > Lepidoptera > Nolidae > Pseudoips > Pseudoips prasinana. The sequence continues at coordinate 33,324,635 of OX621243.1, read as the reverse complement.
TTGCTCATCATCATCACCATCATATCAGTCAAGAGACGTCCACTAGTGGACGAAGGCCTCCTCCAAAGATCTTAACAATTATCGGTCTAGCGCTATTCGCATACAGCAGTTTCCAGCGACCCACACAAGATCATCGGTCCGTATATACCGGTCTTTATATATATATATATATATATATTCCACATTAATTCCGTTCAATAAAATGTACCTAGGTACAAGTTTATTCGGTTATTTTAATACCTACCTTTGCAACAAATTCACCAGAGCGCCTCTAAGTTCCTATACACATAAATATCGTTTTATATTTCATCAAATCGACCACAACACCCATTCAATCTTCACACATCACACAAAGAATTATCTCCACCAAAACTACAAAGATACAAAATGATACAACGAGTAATTCTCATCATATCGCGTGGCCAGACCGCTTCTGGCATCTGCAACAGCAAATTGGATGCGAAATCAAATAAAAAACATTTCAGCCCATCTCCGTGGGGTAATGCGAATGTTATGACGTACCTCTATGGAAACCTCCATCTATAGGGAACTACATCTATAGGACTACATGGAGGTATCCGTGTTCATTTGTTACTGTTTCGAGGTTCTCAATCGAAATGGTTTGTAGGCTTGCAATTTTCAGGTATATTTTCGCGTGTAGGTTTGTATTTAACATGTTGAAACACGGTCAGGCAGAATATTTTTGAGAATCGTTACATGGTAAAATTACTGTTTAAAACATAAGTCCAGACTTCAACTCTTCTTTGCAATAAATAATAGTTTTAGAAACTAATAAAACATGCTTTTATAGAAAACCAAACTTAAAAATTTATATGTCTTTGGAATATATTATTTTAATGGCGGTCACCATAGCCTAGTTGGTAGTGTTCCTGCCTACGAAGCTGGTGGTCCTGGGTTCGAATCCCGGTAAGTGCAAATATTTGTGTGATGAGCACGAATGTTTTTTTCTGAGTCATTGATGTTTTCTATGTATATATGTATTTATCTATCTATATAAGTAGGTATGTATAACGTCGCCTGGTACCCATAGTACAAGCTTTGCTTAGTTTGGGGCTAGGATGACCTGTGTGACATTGTCCCCAGATATTATTATAATGGGCAGTTTAATAGAAAATGTTCAGGCGGTTATATATTTTTTCAAGCAGTAATTATTTGAAATTGTTTCAATCCTGTATCATTGATTAACAACGGTTATGTGTAAGTTTATTGTATGCAACAAGATGTTTTCTTTTTGTACCGAAACTCGGAGACACTAATTTAAAATGTAAACAATAGGAAAGTAGTGCATACCTTTTGATGATTTTAGATTTTCTAATTGGGCTACAATTTAGTAACAAGATTGTTTTAGAGCTAATAGTAGGAACACGCAGCAAGAGGGGTGTTATAAGTTTGACGTCGATATCTGTTTGTGTGTTGGTTCGTGTGTGTGTGTGTGTGCGTTTGTGTGTGTCTCTGTGGCTATCTGTGGCATCGTAGCTGTCAGTGTTTTTTTATTTGAAATCCAGCCTCGTAGTGGTTCTTAGCTATGTTCGGTTAATATCGGTCCATTGCAACCTAAATATCTGTAATAAGTAACTAGAAATAATAACTGTATTACTACAAACATGTTCTGACTATTTACAAGCGCATTTTTAAAGTCTACGGAATAAAAACCTTTTTTTTAATCTTTATTATTTTATTGTAAGAGTATCAGCTCTTTTCCAAAATTATATAATTATAGTTGGAATCAGGGTTTTACTAACGGTTAGGATAGGATATGGTTGAAGATATATATTTTTCAAACAGAATACATTTCACTCTTTCTTATTTTGATATCGATTGTTCTTAGGGTACGACTATATGAAAGAACTTAATATTTTGCAGTTGTAAGTATCGTTTAGCGAGCGAATCATATAAACACTTTTTTATCGACATAAATTTGCCATACTATAATCAATTCAAAACATTTGCAACAGGGTTTAAAATAATCGAATGCCAATACTTGGTAAAACATGTGATTCTATTGACGGGCTGGTTGTCGTGTTTGGTAAATGTTTAGTTTTCACTCCGCATGCCGTGGGTTCGATTCGCACCCAGGATAGATATTTGTGTGCTTATCCTGAGTCTGGGTGTAATTATGTATTACTCTTGTACGGAGCAGAGACGTGGAACTCGTATGCGAAACAGGAGCGCCGAATAGGTTCCTTTTACATGCGTTGTCTCCGTAAGATCTTGGGCATTACATGGATCAGATAGGGTCACTAACGAGAGAGTTCTAGCAATAGCACAGCTACCTAGCCTGACAGCGTTTCTTAAACAGAAGCGTTTACGTTGGTTGGGGCATGTGCACAAAATGGAACCCACTCGATTAACACGATGTGTTCTGTTGGGTGCGGCAGCTAATGCGAAGAGCGATGTCGGTAGACCTCTGCTTCGCTTTAAAGCCTGCACCAAGCGGGATATGGCAGCTTTTAAAATTGACCACTTTAGCTGGGAAAAGCTCGCTGAAAATAGAGTTGAATGGCGCAAACGTGTAGCGGAGGGTCGTAAGATCTGTGATGAAGCCTGGTTCGGAGTACTTGCTGATATGAGACAGAAGCGACATGAAAGCGGATCGGCACCAACCACCGCAAACTTCTCTTGTCAGGCCTGCGGCAGGCTATGTCGCTCTCGCATCGGCTTGTTTAGCCACCAAAAGAAATGTCTCTCAGACAATGCGCCGTAAATCGTCTGTAATAGAGCAAAGGCTATATATATAACAAAACAAAGTATTTTATGCAATATAAAATTCCTAAGTTGTACAACAAATATAAGATATTAAAAGAAGAAAAGAAAATTAAATGTAAATTAAAATTAAGAAGAATTATTAAAGAAATGTTTAGGTACACTAAAAATAAAACAAAAATTAGTATTTAAGTTACAGAATTGTTATAAAGGTAGCATTTAAGATGTATAAGTGTATGAGCGTATCGCCTACAAACTGCATTGCAGTTTGGCGTGTAAAAATAATTGTAAAAATTTATTAAATGCGTTAAATAAATAAATAAAAAAATATCTGTTATCTGGTTTCCATAGTACAAGCTCTGCTTAGTTGGGAATCAGATGGCCGCGTGTGAATAATATCGCAGGTTATTATTATTGTCCCAAGATATATATTATATTCATTCCATTCATTCATGTCCATTGCTTTTCCTCGAATGGAATACCAAAACAATTCATAAAACTCCCTCAAATTCATATCCACATCCACTCGACTGCCATGTGTCAGTTAGCAAGAGATCACTATCAAGCTTTTTTTTTATTCATCCCCCATGTCCACGGTTGGATAAAATTCATATTTTTATCACTAAAAAGAAATTCAGCCCACATTTTTTGTTTCATAGGGGATTTTTTTGGATAAAATGTCTAAATTATGATAAAATACTATTTAAATGATGTGGCGTGACAATCTGATACGGTCAGAATTGTTAAGCTCCTGTCTTTACGCTTAACGTGGTTTTAATTGCTGTTTTAATTATAGACAATTTTGAAAGTACTTAGTGTTGATAAGCAGCTGTTTTTATAATTATAAATTTGCTTATATTAATATTTGTCTACAGACACGTTTAGCGTGATGGTTCTCTGTATATATAGTTTATTTTTGTTTTGGGTTCCGTAGCCAAATGACAAAAAACGGAACCCTTATAGATTTGTCATGTCTGTCTGTCTGTCCGTCCGTATGTCACAGCCACTTTTTTCCGAAACTATAAGAGCTGTACTGCTGAAACTTAGTAAGTAAGTGTATTCTGTGAACCACATTAAGATTTTTACAAAAAAATAGAAAAAGAACAATATTTTTGGGTGGTCGCCATACATAGAACTGAAACTCTAAAATGTTTTTATCGTACCCATACATGTGGGGTGTCTATTGAGGTTCCTAATATCATTTTTGTCTAAACTGAATAGTTTGCGCGAGAGACACTTCCAAAGTGGTAAAATGAGTGTCCCCCCCTGTAACTTCTAAAATAAGAGAACGATGAAACTAAAAAAATATATGATAAACATTACCATGCAAACTAACAAAGAAAATTGGTTTGAACGATATCTCGCTAGTAGTTTTTTTTAATACGTCATAAATCGTAAACAGCAATTTGCTTTCATTTAATCCACAGAAATACTTGCTGCTACGGAACCCTTCACGGGCGAGTCCGACTCGCACTTGGCCGGTTTTTTTTTAACAGGCGGCGCTTGGTCAGTAGTTGCTGATATTCATGTTTACAAATAATTTGTATATGTCATAATATTATGCAATAAGTATTTATTATTTTGTTAATAAATTCTTATTATTTTTATCGAATTATTGCAAATACGAGTTTTGAATTGCGACTTATCACAATTATGAGTATTGTTACCAATCAATAAATGATACGAAGTAAAATAAACTTGATTGCGTCTTTTTAACTAGACCGTAGTTATAGAGCTTACTATTAAGTAAGCATACGGCCCATCTGACCATAAACAGCTACTATAGCCTATAATACCAGCTACAATTATGGTATTACTTACTCGTTTTCAACCCTACTAATCTTCCCAATGAGTATTGTAATTATAATAATAATATTTAATAATTCCCGAGTCAAGCTAGTTAAAGAGCAAAAATTTGCTGATGTTAGTACAAGAGAGTCTATCTCTCTTCTAACTAACATACGCATTTACTATAAGGAAATTAATCGTGTTAATATTAAGTTTTAGAAACAATTTTATTTCTCACTAGCTATGCTCCGCGGTGTTACCCGCGTTAAACTTTATAAATTATAGCCTATGTGTTAGTCGGATATACAACATGTAACTTAATTAACGCACATCCTGAAAATTGTTTGTTCAGAATCGTTTACGGAATCGATTTATATCATTTTTAATATGCGTAATTTTTAATTCCAAAGTAATTAAACTACGGAAATTATTGTCATGTTAACCCTGTACAGTCAAAACAAATTGAAATGGACTGTAAGTCAAATTAATAAGACTTTTAACAATCGCAGTTTTATTTGTATGCATACAAATCCATCATTCAATACAAAATAAAGAAAAATAAACTTTATTCCAAGAAACTAATTTAGTAAATAACAATGCATATACATGTTAAATAAAAAATTCAGTGTATGTATTATGATTACCACATAATATTCTAATTGGGGTGTTTGAGGGTGTGCGTTAATTACGTTACAGGTTGTACATATAAGCTATATTACTACAAAGTTTTGCGTGGCAGAGTAACAAACATACACAGTCACAAACTTTTGGCCTTTGTAATATTAGTGTGATACGTTTTGGCCAGTTGGTCTTGTGTGTAGTGACACTGACTGCTTAGCCAGAAGTCGTAAGTTTGATCCAAAACAAATCTTAGGTGATTTGCTCGACAATTTTTTGTATGTCTGGGTGTTTTGTATGTCTGGGTGTTTTGTTATGTTTATCAGTTGTCTGGTTGCCATAGAACAGGCATAGGCTCTATCTAGTTTGGGATCAGATGGCAGTGTGTTACTAGTGGCAAGATATTTATTATTATCTATTAAATTCCCTTTCATTGTATGCCAAATGCTAAATGTTTTTCTTCATCTTTATTTTTTGTGTAATTTTGCTCTGTACCTTTAGAAAAAGTTTCTAAACTTATATAATAAGGTCACATACTTGAAGGGTGATTGATTATAGAGCCGAGTGTTTGTTTTTGTTAACTTTCTGGCGTTAGGTAATTACATAGAGAAATATCTTTCATTTCTACATGAGTGATATATACCTACATAAAACTGTCAAAACCTGACTTTGACAAGAATAAGAAACATAAACTTAATAAAAATAAATTGGCTATATGATTTTTAAAAGTATAACGTGTTGGGTAAGCCCTATTCTAACAGCAATACATTTTTTTTAATTATAAATTTACGCCCGTACTAGATAATCTTGTCCCTGTTCCGCGGGGTACTTTACAAACAATTAATAGATGGACACAAATTACATCCATACTCTGAACAACTATTTATGGGTCACACAAATAGTTGTCCGGCGCGGGACTCGAACCCGCGACACGAAGCGGCGAGGCGACTGTCTTAGCCGCTGCGCCAGACGTACAGTACATAATGGTTGTAAAAGACTAATAACTTCCGCTTACATGGTGTTAAATGTCTTTTAGTAAACGTTAACTATCCTCAGGTAGGACAACGGAATTTCAATAAAGTTTAAAATCAAATTCTCATGTAATACCTCCCCCTAAATCTAGACTCACAGACATGCCGGGAATTAATCTGCGCACAAGAGGTTTGGAATTAGAACCGACATCGATACCTAGGTCCCCTCAGTGGAAACCAAAACATGGTGTACCAGATCAAAGCGACAGTGACGGAGGGTGAATTTGTCGATCTGACTTTGTTATGGCCATAGAGAGAATGGAAATGACCTCATCACTATTATTCTGACATAAACAAACTCTTAGTCAAGTTTGCCATTATTCTTGCTTGCTTTCTTGCCATTTATGTTGTAGAGAATGCCTTTGGCATTAAGTCAGCCGTTGTGCAAAAAGAGAGGAAGACCTCGTAGAACTTTCTCTGTTCTCAAAAACCAGGTCAGAAATACCCTAAACCGGTGAGCATATATGAAAGAATATAATGAAAGTAAACTAGGCAAAAGAGGTGTGCAAAGATCGTGACAAATGGAAATCATTTTTCTTTTCCTACCCCTCTGGGAAACAGGAGTGAGTCTATGTGAGTATGTATGTATTAAGCTTGAGAAATACAAGTGTATTTTAGTACCCAAGTACTGAATAAACTTCATGATTACCAGTAAAAATATCTGTCATACTTACAGTCACTTCCAGCCAAAATATTTCCTATTAAGTACGCCGAACACCGCGCTCATCACAACACAAGGGAACATCATGCACTGTTAACACCTTGTTGGTACCTATATTGGAAATATTTAACTTCAAAGGACTTTGTATATTCTTTTGTAGACTGCCAAATTTACCTTCGTTATTATTGTTCGTCGTGTAACCTCAGTAGAAAGTTACGGTAGCAGAAATATGTGACAAAAAGCGGTTTAATTTAACCCTCAATCGAATTACGGGACAATAATTCTCACTTCATTTTTCAGAGCTAGCTATTTCACGTTCATAGCTAGATGCTCTCTACGGTCCGTAAGTGACCGGAGAGGTTAAGCAACTAGACTCGCGGTCAGTCCATAGATGGGTGATCACAAAACTGGTAGAATTACTGAGCGTCTCCGTGCTTCGGAGGGCACGTTAAGCTGTCGGTCCCTGTTGCAGTCATTAGACAACAGTCGTTAAGCCACGTCAGAGGCCTACTGGGCGGCTTGAACAATTCTGACACTAAGGATAGGCTAGAAACCTCATTTTATACTCTATTGTATTGTAGATAAGGTAACCAGGCGAAAAAACATAAGTTCTGAGAAATAGCCTGATTTCCATTGAATAATTCTAAGATTTTTTACATTTTGAGAATTTACTCCCAAACGTCCTCAACAATTTAAAAAATTCTGAATTTTATTGTATTTTTATACATCTTGCTGACGTGTTGCTCTTCGCACTCAAAGCGAGGGAGTTGAATTTTATTAAAAATTCTAAAAATCCTGAGATTACACGAGATTTGCAAAATCCTTAGAAGAGTCCAAAAAACTTTCATATTTCATCATTTCATATTCAAAGAAATTTCAGGACACATCCTGAGATATGCTAACCCTAGTTAATTTAGTCTCTATGGAGACTAGGTATCTGCGGGGATATGTTATAATGGAGAAGTGTGTTTGCAGACAATGGGGCACTTTCATGTTCTTATCTTTTTCTTTTTAAAAAGACAACGCCCCCATTACGGTATTTAATCCCTGTGTCGCGGGGTACTTTACAAACATATAATAGACATAGAACAACTATATATGTCACACAAATAGTTGTCCGTCGCAGGACTCAAACCCGCGACACGACGCGGCGAGGCGACTGTCTAAGCCGCTGCGCCACACGTGTTCCGATGACGGGACGACTAGCGACACGTCCAGAAAGTTATCAGGTACAGAACCGACGGCTTCAAATCCTCTCCTAAGCACGGGGTATATAAATAACGCTAACTGACGGACTCCGGGCTGAGAAATTATTCTTTTAGAGAAAAACCCCACAAAACAATAATAATTATAATATCTGGGGACAATGTCACACAGATCATCCTAGCCCCTAACTAAGCAAAGCTTGTACTATGGGTACCAGGCGACGATTTACATACTTATATAGATAGATAAATACATATATACATAGAAAACATCCATGACTCAGGAACAAATATTCGTGCTCATCACACAAATATTTGCACTTACCGGGATTCGAACCCAGGACCACCAGCTTCGTAGGCAGGAGCACTACCAACTAGGCTATGGTGGCGAAATCACATTTTGGGATTATTACCCAACTTAGGATTTGAACCCAGGACCTCATTATCAGCGTTTAAGCACGAACGAGGCAGCCACATACTACAGTACAACTTTTTGTTTACAAGCTCTACCAACATATATGTATGTAACAATGGCAAGTGTATACACACTGTTAATTAGCCGCAATCAGCGAGCATCAGACACCAGGTAATATTTAGTCAGTCTGTCTGGTGTATTCTCGCCTCAATGTTTATTTATCATTTACTAGCTGCGCCCCGCGGTTTTACCCCGTTAAAATTTATAAATTATCATAGCTCCTCCCCCGTAGGTGATAGCGTGATAATATGTAGCCTATATGTTGACCCGACCTTTTAGTAAAAAATTTAAAGAATTTAAAAATTTAATTTATATTTTTAAATTTAATTCATACCTTTAAAATTTGAAGTAAATGTGAAAATTTGAAGTAAAATAAATTTAAATTAAATTTAAAAATATAAATTAAATTTAAATTTAATATTACCTGTAAAATTTGAAGTAAATCCATGCTCTACTTTTTGAGTTTATCCCGGACATACATACAGACAAACAGACACACAGACAAAAATTCTAAAAACTATATTTTTGGATTCGATATCGAATATAGATCACGTCCCAAGTATCTTTAAAAAAATATTCAATGTACAGTTTTGACTTTCCTACGATTTTATTATATGTATAGATACGGTGAATACTGTTTCCTCTAATAGTAAGTCTTTTACTTTTACTGCATGTTTGGCAAACCTACAGAATAGTTCTCCTGACCGAATTACGGCTACGAGGCTAATTGCAATGGAGACTCGCCAGAGAATAGTTTTTTTTCAATTTTTTTTAAGACAACTCCCTAATGAAACGTAATGGGTGGCTATTCAACGACTAACTTTTATTGTTACAGACAACATAATTATAGTGGCGTTAGTAGTACAGACGCCAGCACATCAAGCTATCCCAATCTGTAAAATTTCCCCAATTGAAAGTGAACCTTATGCTTTTGAGATAAAGTTGAAAATCTATAAAAGAAATTTGACAGATTGGAGTAGCTTGATGTGCTGGCATCTGTACATGATTAGCACAGATAATATAGAAGATGTTACATTAATTTTTAACATGTAATATGAATTTATAATTAACACTCCCGCACTAGGGAAATTAATCTCTGTGTTGCGGGGTACTTTACAAACATATTTGACGGTCACCATAGCCTAGTTGGTAGTGCTCCTGCCTACAAAGCTGGTGGTCCTGGGTTCGAAACCCGGTAAGTGCAAATATTTGTGTGATGAGCACGAATATTTGTTTCTGAGTCATGGATGTTTCCTATGTATATAAGTATGTATATCGTCGCCTGGTACCCATAGTACAAGCTTTGCTTAGTTTGGGGCTAGGATGATCTGTGTGACATTGTCCCTAGATATTATTATTATACAATTGACGGACACAAGTACATCCAGAGTCAGAACAAATATTTATGGGTCACACAAATAGTTGTCCTGGACGGGAATCGCAACCGGGACACGAAGTGGCTTAGCGACGGTCTTAACCACCGCGCCACAGGGACCCATCCAGTGGTGTAAGCATAGGTGTGTGCTCTATTCCTTCACTCTCATAAGCCAATGAGGTGGCTACCCAATAACACCGAGAGTAGATCAGACACAGGGGCTCTATCGGCTAAGTCACCGAACATCGATTTCTTAAATGGCGTTCAAATAAATAAAGGTTAAAAATGACTAAATCAATCGTTAAATCGGCTTCCATGAGCACATGTGACGTCATAAATGGTCTGGAATCGATTATCGACATTGAAGTTTAACGAGCCAGGACTGACATGGAAACGTGCTCTCCGAGGCACGGGCGTACATTACCGACAACTTGGAGACTGGATGTTCTCTTAACAGAAAAACCAAATAACACTTCATATTGTCATAACCCGAGATATGACCCCAGAAAGGGAAAAATATTGTGCTCATCACACAAAGATTTGCCGAGTTTAGCCCGGACATACATACAGATAAACAGACATACAGACGAAAATTCTAAAAAGTATTTTTGAATATTTTTATAAATCATAGTTTTTATTATTAACTATGATTTTTTATTACTTTTAGCATTTTAAACATGCTATACTTTTTAAAGATTTCTGAAACATTCTAAAAAGTATATTTTTGGCTCCGATGTCAATTGTAAATCACGCCCCAAGTATCCTTTTAAAAAATATTCAATGTACAGTTTTGACTTTCCTACGATTTTATTATGTGTATAGATAACTTAAATGAATTAGATTACTATCTTCATTACCGTCATGTTAAGATTTAATCGAAATGATTTAACATTTGCATGGAAAAATCGTAGTTATAAAAATATCTAGGTCCTTGTAACAGTAACATAAATGTTATCATCATCATCATATCAGCCGAAAGACGTCCACTGCTGGACAAAGGCCTTCCCCAAAGATCTCCACAATTGACGGTCTTGCGCTATTCGCATCCAGCAGTTTCCAGCGACCCGCACAAGATCATCGGTCCGTCTTATAGAGGGCCTGCCCACGCTGCGTCTTCCGTTTCGTGGTGCCTGCCACTGCCACTGCCACTTCAGTAATACCATATATGATATAGTAAACTATATTACTGCGGATATTCTGAATATTTATGAGCGCTTCTGTAATGTATATGTGAACACCTTTTTAGGGTTTCGCAGCCAAATGGCAAAAAACCTAACCCTTATAGATTCGTCATGTCTGTCTGTCCGTCCGTATGTCACAGCCACTTTTTTCCGAAACTATAAGAGCTGTACTGTTGAAACTTGGTAAGTAGATGTATTCTGTGAACCGCATTAAGATTTCCACACAAAAATACAAAAAGAACAATAATTTTGGGGGCTGCCCATACATAGAAATGAAACTCATTTTTTTTTATTAATCGTACCCATACATGCGGGGTATTTATGGATAGGTCTTCAAAAATTATATTGAGGTTTCTAATATAATTTTTTACTAAACTGAATAGTTTGCGCGAGAAACACTTCCAAAGTGGTGAAATGAGTGTAATATAACTATAACTTCTAAATATAACTTCTATAATAAGAAAATGATAAATCTATTAAAATATAAGATGTACATTCAAACAAACTTCCACCGAAAATTGGTTTGAACGAGATCTAGTAAGTAGTTATTTTTAAACGTCATAAACCGTAAACCGCAATTTACCTTTCATTTAATTAACTAAAATACTTGCTGCTACGGAACCCTTCATGGACGAGTCCGTCTCGCACTTGGCCGGTTTTTTTTATTAATTTTCTCAATAAGCAACCTATTTTGTAACTTCACCTATACATAGGTATTCTTCAGACTTTACTCATAAAATTGATGGAGTAGTTTATCATGTTTGTAAAAGAACATCAACCTGAGATGTATCTTGCTCTAAGTAATTGACAGACAAACATCCTTACATTTGTAATACATTCTAGAATATTCAGAGTAATGTTGACCGAGGTGACAGCTGAGTGATCGCTGTTTACGTGTCCCGGTGCCACAGCCGACTTATGAATGCGATATATCAAGACCAAACGTCCTAAAATACAGATAATATATACCTGCGTATTATCTGTATACATAGACTCACGCCTGTTTCCCAGAGGGGTAGGCAGAGACAACGGACTTCCATTTGTCACGATCCTTGCATACCTCTTTCGGTTCGTTTACTGACATAATATTCTTCATACATGCTCGCCGGTTTAGGGTACTTCTGATATAGGATATAATAAAAAACAAATTAACTATCGTAGATAAGATTAGAATCTAATCCGTGTCGCGGTGTACTTTACAAACATATAACAGACGGACACAAATTACATCCAGGCTCAGAACAACTATTTATGGGTCTCACAAATAGTTATACGGCGCGAGACTCGAACCCGCGACACGAAGCGGCGAGGCGACTGTCTTAGCCGTTGCGCCACATCATCATTTTCTGTATATATCATCTGTATATATCATCTGTATATATCATCTGTATATATCACTGAGCAAACCTTTAAGAAAAGGTTCTTATAGGTCTGCTAAGTGGTGACGGCATAGAATATCATCACCCCAGCTTATACCTACCAGAAAACGGGCAGCAGCGTTTTTCAGTGAACTAACAATCAAACTGCGATCGCCAACCCGTATGCCAAGCGTGGCGAATATGGCAAATCCCACCATTCTTTAGGGAGGCTTTTGTTTGTTGGAGGCGTTTGGTTGATATTTATTAAAATTAAAACGAGTAAACAATAATAAGATATTTATATATAACAATTATTTTTGTAGCAACACTAAGCGGTGTCATTTGAAAGGTAGACGAACCGAATGGACCCGTCCTTCACTTAGGAGTGTATTTCTTTTCTTAGCCGAAAGAATAAATATCACTTTTTGCTATTGACCTGACCTTGAACCCTTTATTTGATTAATACGCCACCATTAAACCAACAAAGTAATCATCTTGGTAGTAAATGGTTACCGTAACTTATGAAGCTAGCAACAAACATAGTCCACCTAGGTAGCTAGAGAAAGCCGCAGGCTAGCTAGGGTAGGATCCTCAGCGGCGAGGATCACGTTGCCCCCTTAACACGTGATCGGTAATACCGTGCAACTGATCTGACCCCCATTTCGAATTCCATCTTTTTGCTTCAGCGGCCGCCTGAGATGTGACGCATAAGAGTGCCCTCAGGTATTAGTCGTTTAAATTAAGCTACTGGTTGAGAGCCTTTTGCGCTAGCCAACTGCTCGTTGTTTTCAATTCTTTAATTTGATATACTATTGCTAAATGTAACAATAATAGCTTAGTAACTTGCTATTTATTATTTATTTAAGAATATTAAAAATACATGTGACGAAACAGACCGCACGGACGGACTAATTTAACATAGTTTGTTACTTTAATTACTGTTTTTAAACTGTGTTTATGTAATACATTGTGAGCTTGACAAGTAGGTACAAGTGTATGTAAATACCCAAGTGCTGAGTTAATTTAATTATTTCAGCATCACCTACACGTTGCCAACCCTTCACCTTTCCCCTACGAGCACTAGTGACCTTCTTACACCTATGACTATAAGGTTGTTCCCCCATCACACTATTTGTCTACCTCACTTAGATATTGCTAACGTTTGGAAGCGGCAACATTCGAACTACAACTAAGTACCAGACAATCATATTACTTGGAGCTTCTCCAAATCCATTAACAGTTATACAAAATCAACTTGGTAGATTATGAATAGCTGAGTAGCTCAGGGAGTCGAAAGTAAACATACTAAGTACATATGTACCGAGTCTTGGTAACAACTCGCAACATATGATTTGCAAACACGCCGCCCGCTTGCAAATGCTGAGTTGAATCTGTATCATTTATGACAGAGCTGAGTGGAGATAACTAACGGTTGAAATCGGAAACTCGATTGCTTTTCGTTTAGCCGGACTAAGAGTGAAATAATGAATTTAAAGAAAAAAAAAAAAGGTTTTTATTCACGTAGACTTTAAAAAAGCGCTTGTAAATAGTCAGAACATGTTTGTAGTAATACAGTTATTATTTCTAGTTGCTTATTACAGATATTTAGGTACATGGAATGTTAAAACATTTATACAATTTATTTTATAATAGTAGTGATATTTAGCTAGCTTGTATTAAGTTATTGTCAAGGAGATTATGTTTAGGTTTAATGATTGAAATTTATATTATATAGTATTATATATATATAGTATTATATAGTAAAATAAGTAGTAGAATTAATAGCTTGACTAGTGTATGTTACTACATACACTAGTCAATCTCACAATGTAGCAGCAAATATATTTCAGAACTTTCCGTGCGATCTTAATTGATCTGGCTATAGTCACAAAATTCGTTTAGCCATTCTAAGAGTCAAGGTAACTTGACTTACTCTGGGTCGGCCACTACTCACACAAATAAATAAAAAAAGCATGTGCAACATGTTCATTTCATGGTTACTTTCGTAAACTCGTAGTAGCAGATTTGCGCAGCGAGTCTACCCGCATCGTCGATGAGATTTCGCTGTATGTAAATAACTTGCATCTGTTTATTTACTATTTTTTGCATCATTCTCATCTGTTTGGTTCCACAGACTATGTACTTTTCACCTTTGTTGTTTTTCATATTTTTACCTCGTGTGAATTCCTTTGTAATTACTTTGTAGAGGTTGTATTAGACATAATCTTCAGCTACAGTGAGGTGAAGCAGTTTCAGCGTTAACTGTTTAGTGATGATTACGTTTGCACTTCTAGGTGACCAGCTAAATTAAGTTTGTTTTCTGAAAGATTGAAGAAAATTCGTCCGGCGGGTCTCGAATCTGCACCATCTACTATTACACCGTCACCGTAGCCTAGTTGGTAGTGCTCCTGCCTACGAAGCTGGTGGTCCTGGGTTCGAATCCCGGTAAGTGCAAATATTTGTGTGATGAGCACGAATATTTGTTTCTGAGTCATGGATGTTTTCTATGTATTTAAGTATTTATCTATCTATATAAGTATGTATATCGTCGCCTGGTACCCATAGTACAAGCTTTGCTTAGTTTGGGGCTAGGATGATCTGTGTGACATTGTCCCTAGATATTACTAATCCGGGGTAGGCGTACTGCGGTAAGCTACGAAGTTCACTTCACTTTAATAAATCAGGTTCAAATCCTGGTCATAGTTAAATTGTATTCTCAGAATAAAATATGCCTAGCATTGCAAAAATGTTTCAATTACAATATATTGTTTCTATCTAAGTACACAAGTTCCTCAAAATGACCGACGCCGACGTGGTAGACCCTGACGGAGATGGAGTGATGACCTGAACTCGTTTGGTAACGACTGGCCTGAAGTTTCGAAAGACAGGCGAATCTGGAAAACCAAGGGAGAGAGGCCTTTACTCAGCAATGGGACACAGATATACATACATAGACTCACGCCTGTTTCCCAGAGGGGTAGGCAGAGACAACAGATTTCCATTTGTCACGATCTTTGCATACTTCTTTTGCCTCGATTACTGTCATTATATTCTTCATACATGCTCGCCGGTTTAGGAATGGACACAGATATAGGATATAATAAAAAACAAATTAATTAAATAGAATAAAGAAGAATAAAGAAATAGGTAGATAATTATACCACTTCTCCTGGCACATATTATATTATTTTTATTTATTTAAAAAGAAAACGCCCGCATTAGGGAATCTAATCCGTGTCGCGGGGTACTTTACAAACATATGCCAGACGGACACAAATTACATCCAGATTCAGAAGAGTTACCCGGCGCGGGACTCGAACCCGCGACACGAAGCGGCGAGGCGACTGTCTTAGCCGCTGTGCCACATCATCATCATCATATTATATTATTACAAGAAATCAACTTTCAAACTTTGTTTTAGAATGTGAAGAAAATCAATATTTGGTGGATTACTAACTCACTGAGCTATAATAAAATAGTTCCAAACAAGTCAGGCTTCTTGGAAACTTTTTTTGCCAGACCAATTAGGAGACCCATTGTTGCTCGTTGGTAAGAGGGTAATCTTAACTAATACTTATCAATAAAATAGGACAAAACATTTTTCTATGCCTAAGGAATATACTAATTTGATGAACCAATGGGTACTCGTTAACAAGGTCAAGTATAGAGACAACCCTTCTTTTTATTTTCCTATCCTATTTTGCTGAGGGTTTATCCTTTATTGCTGAACCTTCTGTGGTTGTCTGGAAGATTCATGGTCAGGCCGCTACTTTACTTTCAGAGGGTATCTGCTATACGTGATACACTACCTCCTGAATGTGAGCAGTAAAATATGGCTTACAAACAAGGTGAGAAATTACAAGACGTGCATTCGTCCCATGATGCCTTCGCGAGTGTTCGCACACACCACTCCTAGATTAATTCATGTACACCAAACGCTTCAAAATTTTTTACTAATTGCTTTTGTTGCGGGTTCGATTCTGACATTAGAACATGACAACTAATTGTGTACATGAACATGATATGTCTTTGTGGGTTTTCTGTGTATTTTCAAAACAACGTAGAAAGTATGCTTAGTATCCATATCCACTTGGCTTAGTTTGGGTTCCTGCAAAATTGGTTACCATAATACGTCTGTAATGAACAACGTTGTATTTATATACACTCATATATGTAATGGTTAAGACAAGAAAAATAGACCGATGATCTTGTGCGGATCGCTGGAAATTGCTGGATGTGAATAGCGCAAGACCGGCAAATGTGGAGATCTTTTGAGGAGGTCTTTGCCCATCAGTGGACGTCTTTCGGCTGATATGATGATGATGATTAGCTTTCTGCACTCGTTCTCCATATGAACATTAACTGTTCCAAATTTCATACATCTCCGTTCGTGCAATTTTCTTAAAAAGAGGTACAAAGTTTTTGCTTCATGTATTAATATTATGAGTCTTGTGTGTATAAGTATTTCAATATTCTGTCAGACAATTTACTTTTTGCATGATTTTAGATTAACCTGCACACTTTTCCACTTTCATACTATGTCTTCTCTTGTGGGTCTGCCGAAGAAATTTGATTAGAAATCAGCAGAACTTATGGACTATTATTTCGTTTTGTATTTTTACAGACGACGGATTCCATGCCATCATGCGTAAGCGATGCGCTTGTATTATGATCAGGGTACAAGACAGTCTCAACAGCATATTGAAGCATATTTGTGGACGGGTGGGACAGCCCAATACTGGACAACATAGGATGCGTAAGCGATGCGCTTGTATTATGATCAGTGTACAAGGCAGTCCCAACAGCATATTGAAGCATATTTGTGGACGGGTGGGACAGCCCAATACTGGACAACATAGGACGCGTAAACATACCCCAGTGGCATGTTTTTTTAATGTTAAACTTTAAGATATAATTTAGTACATAATTTATAAACTCAAATACTATTTTTAGTTATTACAATAGTGTTTAAGTTTATAAATTATGTACCAACAAAATGGATTTTAATTATCAGAAATAAATTATTATTTAATGTTTGTGTGAAAAAATAATTTAGGTTGTTCTTAGCAGTTTTTCACCTTTCACCTTCTAAACCGAACGTCTATGGAATGCACAGTCGTTACGCACAACAATAATAAAAGCTCAATCATTGTAATAAGAAGATACAATACTTGCCACTACAATAGTAATGAACAAGTCTCGTTGTTATGTAACTCTATGCACTATTCTTAGATATATGTATGTCATCATCATCATATCAGCCGAAAGACGCCCACTGCTGGACAAAGGCCTCCCCCAAAGATCTCCACAATTGCCGGTCTTGCGCTATCCGCATCCAGCGATCTGCACAAGATCTTGTAGGGGGCCTGCCCACGCTGCGTCTTCCGGTTCGTGGTCGCCACTCGAGAACCTTTCTGCCCCAGCGGCAGAAAGGTTCGACAGAGCCGACGCTCTACGAGCTATGTGCCCTGCCCACTGCCAATTCAGCTCGGCAATTCTTACGGCTATATACTTTGGTTCGGCTGCGGATCTCAACATTTCTGATTCGATCTCGCAGGGAAACTCCAAGCATAGCCCTTTCCATTGCTCTTTGGGTGACCTTGAGCCGCCTGATAAGGCCCATAGTGAGCGACCACGTCTCCATTCCGTAAGTCATCACTGGCAACACACACTGGTCGAAGACTTTCGACTTGAGACACTGCGGTTTTTGGGACGAGAAGATATTACGTAGCTTCCCGACTTATGTATGTATTTAAATTAAATTAAAATACGTAACATATTAATATCTGCAACTTATATGTAGCTTGTTCAACAGCATATCATAAGGTCCTGGGTTCAAATCCCATGTCCTTTAATCTTATTTCAATAGCTGGAAATAAAGCTTTCTCATGTAGATAGTTTTTTGGGGTATGTGTTAATTAAAATTAAATAAATTAATAAATGTTATTAAAAAAATTGACAAGCCAATAAAAATTTACACTGTCTCACTACAGCACCTTGAGACCGAATTTGTTATGATATATTTTGCCACAACACAACCCCATTTCCGCTAAAATTTAACTTTAGCTCCTAAATGGAGGCATCCAATATTGACACCTTATTTGTTTCAGAAGTATCGCTTACAATTTGAAAACCGTATTAGTGTAGAAGCAACCCTCATTCTTCCATGCGATGACAAGCAGCTGATACACCTACAAATATCCTTTTAATGAAGCGTATCTATTTCTGTTTTGCGACCCAATCGTCACAAGTATACCTTGGGGAGGTAATAGTTCGCGGCTAAATCGTTCTCTTGTCAAATGCCAGATGGCAGCCATATTGTTTTGAACAAATCAAGTTTACAATAGTTGGGAGACAGCTGGTGTATGTAGAACTATTCTGAACGGAAAAAAAAGGTGATCATATCTGTCTCGTTTAAATTTTTCTTCATATATGTAATTTTTTGTGACTTCATTTGCAAAATCGTTGTTTATATGTTTTTATTTAAAATAATTTTATTTAACTCTAGCGAGCTTCTAAAAAGTAGTCTTTAATTAAACGATTTTAGTCTTTAACTAGATGTGCCCCACGGTTTTACCCGCGTGAAACTTTATAAATTAACATAGCTACCTCGTAGTAGATAGCGTGATAATATGTAGCCTATATGTTGACCCGACCTCTCAGTTATATTCATGCAAAGTTTGAAGTAAATCCAAGAAGTGCTTTTTGAGTTAAGCCCGGACATACATACAGACAAAGAGACAAAAATTCTAAAAACTATATGTTTGGCTTCGATATCGATTGTAGAAAACGTCCCAAGTATCCTTTTAAAAAAAAATCAATTCAAAAATTTTAACAATTATGTATTGATTTAATGATCTTAGTACTTATGTAAAAAAATCTATGCTATGTTTTTTAACTTCTTTTATACTACCTTAGTCGTCTTATCACGGTTTATCATCTTAGCATCTGATCACGTAGGGAGTATGGGTGGTTTTTGTAGTGAAATAGTATCTACTGACCTCGTGTCAACTGTGCTTATAAATTACTTGATATTGCAGATAATTTCACCGAGGTGCCTATGTTCGCAAGATACTAGGCAGCTTATTTGTTACCAGTTTGGTAGTTGGGGTGCAAACCGGTAACAAAAAGCAAACAGACAGACATGCTTTCTAAGTCATATATTGACTGATACATAAATTGATTCGTAAGGCCAGTAGTTGACCTATAAAGTGTCACAAAGGTTTATGCCGCCCAGTAGGCCTCTGGTAAGACTCAATACAACTAAGACCGTCAGAGTAAACTTAGAGAGAAAACCTCAGAAAATAAACCTTATTAATTTCCGGGCTTTCCCTAGCTGTTTAAGCTAGGTTGTCATTGAAGAGCTATGGTTCCAATTACTCTATATTCTAGCAAATCTAGGAAATTCAAGCTTTATGATATTCATAATATTATTATTAACTTGATCCCAACAAATCACGTTTCACCAAACCTCAGTAATCCCTCTTAATATTTCAAACCTTATCCATCCCGAATACAACCGCGAGTTTGAACATAACAAATGAACGTTCCACATCAATTTGTCTGGAAGTCGTTAAAATCGCGTTTCCTCTTATTAATTTTTGGTCCCCTCTGGCACGCACAGACATACGGCGAACCAGAAATACGTTGTTATAGTCAAATTTACGATATTGATAGATGTTCTACCTATTGATAAAAAATGTTGGTTGTCGTTTTGAAAGGAGACACGGTCATAGAAATTCCAGCTCTAAGTTTTAAAGGTAGAGTTGATATTCCAATATTAATCAGTTACCTGTGGAGTGGCGTCTGTAGTGTGATGATAAGTGAAAAAAAAAATGTCACTGCTGCTACAGATTCATACTTAGTATAGCAGAAGCCTTATTGATGGACAACCGCTTGACAGCGTCTTATCACGTAGGGTGTAAGGGTGGTTTTTGTAGTGGAATAGTATCTACTGAGGTCGTTTCAGCTGTGCTTATAAAATGAAAGTTGCAAACAATTATATAAGAAATCACATGTCCTGGTAACAACAGTTTTATCATATGTTTTAAATTATGAAATAAAACACCCAGTCCCATAAACACAACATGTATTTAAATTTAGGCGTATTTAAAAATAAATGTAACTAATAAATGATTTTATAATTTTCACGAGTAACTCAACAATAAATATAAATTGTGTACTTAGAACCTTATTTATTATTTGCTAGTGTTATAATTTTATTTTCACTAAATTTAGGTTGTGCATAAAAAAAGAAAAAGATTTATTTAGAAAATTGCACATACTACAAGAATATAAAATAACATAACGAAAAATAAAATAAAACAGACACTAGTTGTCCGTGCAAGCCTGAATTGGCCCCATCTCAGCATTAGCTAGAATAAGTGGGTAAGTGATTTAATAATTAGATATTTATGAAGGAATGACGAGGCAGCAAATGACCTTCTCACAGGGTTGGTAGGCTTCTCATAAGAAAAGGGCTTAGGCCATAGGCCACCACGCTGGCTTAGTGCGTCACATGTATAAAAGTGCACTTCACATGCCATTAAGCACATTTTTAGAGAACTCAGGCATGCTTTATAAATTATGGCTTATGTGTTATTCAGCTATATCATCATCATATCAGCCGAAAGACGTCCACTGCGGGAAAAAGGCCTCCCACAAAGATGTCCACAATTGCCGGTCTTGCGCTATTCTCATCCAGCAGTTTCCGACGACACGCACAAGATCATCGGTCCATCTTGTAGGGGGCCTGCCCACGCTGCGTCTTCCGGTTCGTGGTCGCCACTCGAGAACCTTTCTGCCCCAACGGCTGTCGGTTCTATGAGCTATGTGCCCCGCCCACTGCCACTTCAGTTTTGCAATACTTTGGGCTATGTCGGTGACTTTAGTTCGCCTGCGGATTTCAACATTTCTGATTCGATCCCGCAAGAAAACTCCAAGCATAGCCCTCTCCAATGCTCTTTGGGTGACCTTGAGCATTCTAATAAGGCCCATAGTGAGCGACGACGTCTCTGTTCCGTAAGTCACCATTGGCAACACACACTGGTCCAAGACTTTCGACTTGAGACACTGCAGTATTTTGGACGAGAAGATGTTACGTAACTTCCCGATCGCTGCCCAGCCGAGTTGGATTCTACCATTGCCCTCCTTCTCGAAGTTGGGCCTACCTAGTTGGATGGTCTGTCCTAGGTAAATATAGATTCAGATATATAAGCTATATTAATACAGAGTTTCGTCAGAATCAGTTTCGTAGTTTTTGCGTGAAAGAGTAACAAACATCCACACATCCATACACCATATTCACAAACTTTCGCATTTAAAATTGGAACAAAAATTATATGGAACTATTCGGAAAGTTGTCCCTATAAAATAATATTAAAAATTATTAAAAAATTTATTCTCATAGAAAGGACAATTAGTAGCAAATATATATATTATATATATATATATATATATATATATGTCGCAGATTCAGATGGATTAGAATCGACGTCCACGAGGTCCGTGTCCGCCATGTTGTATTTTTAAAATCGATCAGTGCGCACACCCGGCGCAGGCGACGGTACTAGAACAAGTGTCAAGTCCAATCGCACTACTGACAGATATTAGTGCATTGACAACGTCAAATGTCAACCCTTCAAATCACGATGACACGTACAACAGTGTTGCCACTCCATTATTATGATATCCATGATTTACTAGTGCTGCCACTTCATTCTTATAGAATCGTACATAGATTATTTATTATTCTCCGACACGGCCATTCTGATAATCAACGCGCATTTGCGTTGTCACTTACTAAGCACACGGTACTTAGGTTTCTTAACTTGAACCCAATCGTCAATTAACTCATCGTCTATACAGTTCCAGGAAGGCACCACCACTTCCAACATGAACTCAAACGTTCAGCAAAGCGTTGAAGCTTTCAGCATAAAATGCAACACATAGCAAAGCGTTGAAGCTTTCAGCATAAACTGCAACACACAGCAAAGCGTTACAGCTTTCAGCAATAATTCAATTACTAGGCAAAACGTTACAGCTTTCAGCATTAATTTAGGCACACAGCGAAGAGTTATAGCTTACAGAATTTATTTAGACACACAGAAAAGCGTTATAGCTTTCAACATTTATTTAGAGACACAGCAAAGCGTTATAGCTTTCAGCATTTAGACTCACAGCAAAGCGTTGAAGCTTTCAACATAAACGGCAACACACAGAAAAGCGTTGAAGCTTTCATCTTAAACTGCAATACACAGCAAAGCGTTGAAGCTTTCAGCAAAAGTTCAATTACTCGGCAAAGCGTTACAGCTTTCAGCATTGCTCAGAGGCAGCACTTAAAACACGCTGCAAAACGTTGCTGCTTTCAGTATCAACCTTGGGTCACGACAGATGAGCCCAACCTTACTGCAAAGCGTGATGGCTTTCAGCAGGACATCAGGACAAAGCGATAAAGCTTTCGATCCACCCTTTAATAAAGCGTAGTAGCTTTCAGTTTAAATAAACATTTTATCAATCAACAATGAACATAAGTCTTTTATAAACACAGGTTTACGTTCAACAAAACAATGTAATTATCATTTCAACTCAAACAATGATCATGATTCAATACAGTAATTCAATCCAAATTACTAATTACACCAAATTATAATACCAAATTAATCAATACAATTTGTTCCATAATTAAATAAAACTATTCAATTATGGGTTCTACAGGATCAAGACATTCTGACAATTCAGGTAAATTAGCTGGATATTTACGTAGTCGTTCATGGCACACATATTGGGCCCGTCCCTCAGATACTGTTTCCACCCTATAACGCTCATTGGAACACACTTTAGCTACCCTGTAAGGGGCTTTTCTCTATACTCTTACTTACAGTACAATTCAAAACGAGTTTTACTTTGCCTAAAACGGACTTCCAGGATTCATTTTTATAATTTTCGGCCACTGTAAAACAATTTGTCAAGGTGGACATCATTCGCTCCACCCGACCATTAGCTCGGCTAACACCACTAGAAATCTCGTGGAACTCAATGGTTCAACCTCGGCATAAATCCTGAAAGTCTTGACCAGTAAAAGATGTTACCTTGATCAGAGATAATTCGTTTCGGGGTTCTAAATATGTGAACAAAGCTACGTAGTGCCTCGCAAGCAGATCGTTATGTTAAATCTTTGACACACATTAATTTACAAAATTTCGTAAAAGCATTTACGATGGCTATCACATACTCCTTAGAGGTCTTGCTACAAGTTCGAACATTATAGGTAAGCGCACAATGCAGCGTCACGAACTCAAAGCACGAAGCTTGCGATAGTCAATTGTCACAAGCACGAAGCGCGGAGCTTTCAATACTCAATCGTCACAAGCATAAAGCGTGGAGCTTTCTATGCTCAACCACCACAAGCACAAAGCGCGGAGCTTTCAATGCTCAACTGCTACAAGCACAAAGCGCGGAGCTTTCAATGCTCAACCATCTCAAGCACAAAGCGCGGAGCTTTCAATGCTCAACCGTTTCAAGCACAAAGCGCGGAGCTTTCAATGCTCAAGTTTCAGGAACTCGAAGTAGGGTACTTGTCACACAATTTATTTCAAATCAACCAGCTTTACTCATAATGTAACACATAAATGTGTCTTACAATGAACTCCAATAATCATTTTAAACTTAGAATTTAACTCAACCATCGGCATTAACTACACTGTTATTTCTGACTACAACTGTCAAATCCAAGTTTTTCGTAACATACGTAAGTACTTAACGCGTCCACCAGCTATTGGCTGTTCCTTGTATCTATCGTTGTCATAGATCTCTATTATCTTACAAGGATTTGAAAACTTTTCACTTCATTTGTTTATTATCAGAATAGAAAAGAATAGAACACTCCCCACTGTACACACTCAAACAGGACAATTATATAGAAGACAAAGTAAATAACACAATTCATTAGGGTTCTTTCCGACAAAAACAACGTCTCCTATTTTAAATGGATTTTAACTTTGCTCTTGCCATAACGCACCTTATCAGCATGAGCTAACTCGTCCATCCCGCATTATGCCTCACATCTAAGTTCGTAGAGGTTAACCTAACCATATTTTTGGACCAGGGCATTAATTTTGGATGGGAACTTTAATTACAACCCATCAACAATTGAAGCGGACTTCTAACTGTACTTCTAACCATGGTACAATTTAGCGAGATTTGGATTTCACCTGAAGCTGTCTTCCAGAACCTACGCTCGTGGTTCTCGGTTATAGTGAAGCAATTAATTAAAATAGTTCGGGAAGCTACGCAATATCCTCTCATCACAAATAACGCAGTGTTTCAACTCAGTCTTTCACGTGGTCGCTCACTATTGGTCTCACAAGAAGGCTCAAGGTCACCCAAAGAGCAACGGAGAGTGGCACGCTCGGAGCATCCCTGCGCGATCGAATAAAAACGTCGTAATCCGCAGGCGAAATAAAGTAGCCGGCATAAAAATTGTGTCACAAATCAGTAAGTTAGTATTTTAAGTTCAATATACCTAGTTTGTACCTAAGTACAACATTTGTATGCCATGTACAATATGGCAAATGTGTGAAACTTAAATGATGAAAACAATAACACCTGTATTCACCACATGCAAATAAAGATATTATGATTATGATTATAACCAAAGAATTGCCAAACCGAAACGGAAGCGGGCGGAGCACACAGCTCCCAACACCGACGGCCGCTAGATCAGACAGGCTACCGACCGGGGACCATGCACCGGAAGACGCAGCGCGGGCAGGCCCCCCACAAGGAGGGCCGACCACTGCGGAGATTCCCGGGGGAGGCCTCCGCCCAGTGGACGTCTTTCGGCTAACATAATGATGATGAATTATTACTAGAACAGACAGGAATCTCTCCACTTGTCAGTAATTGAGAAACGTCTTTACAGTCGATCAAATCAGTATCGATAGCTTGTACAAGTGTCAAGATTCTGTAATAAACAAACTTCAGCATGGACCTCGCGAGTGATGCGGGTGACTTTGTTACTAATAGTCAAGCTCAATCCCGGTTAGATAAAAACATCTACCTATCATAACATCATGAGCCAAAAATATGTGAATCTACAATTACAAAAGTCACTTCTCACACACGAGTACTTCGTTGACCTTGACAGGCAGACTAATACGGGTAAAAGAAAATGTAATGTCCGACCCAATACCTGTCAGGCGCGCGGATATAAAATCTCGAGTACCTGTATGGTTATCAACAAATCATTTACGAATTAGGGAACAATCTGTACCACTGTCCACAAGAGCGTGTATGTGATCTAACTTGCCCCTACATCCATAGACTTCGAAATAAACCGTTCAAACGATTTAACCTTCAAAACGCGCATATTGTCACCATAAAAATTAAATATAACAGACGTTGGGCGTATTTTCAACATCTAAAAAGTATAAACCACACAAAACAACACGTGTTATGAATTTCACAGATATCAAAAATTCTTCTGTGCAGCATTAGGTCATCAAGTGCCTTTTAATAAAAGTACTCACAGGTTTTTTTCTCATAAAATAAAGATTCACCACTCACACTCGACACGAGGCACTTTTACTTTAGAGGTTACTTTAAATTTACTCTAATACAAACTGGTGACTTCTCCCCAATCCAGAATCGCCAATGCCGTCTCCTTATTTGCAAAGAGACAGCACGATCAACTTCGCCTCGAAAAGAACAAACTAATTATTTTAACTCAAAGAGTCGACCGACAGAAAGGCAGCCTAACTATCAGAACCCGTACTCTTTTCATTGTTAAATAAAAACTTCTTCCACGTTCACTGATGCACCAAAAACTACTCTTCAACGATACACACGAACTGGCCGAGAGACTCCGCTCTTCACGAGTGACCACATCGAAACACGAAATCAGTAGGCATGTTTTAAACAAGTCTGAACATACCTGAGCATCCGAGATACCTGTGATAACAACTTCGATCTTGTTACCTTCGCTCGAAGCAGGCTCAAAACGGTCAATCAAGGCAAGCTTCTAAGTCGAGTACTCCACGTATGTAAGTTCTAGCACGGTCACTGCACCAAACGGCACCATATCTTGAAAAAGGTCATCAATCTCTCGGTCGCCGCTAACTGTCTTGATAAACGCTCCTTTGCTTCGTCTAACGTTTTGCACAACGGGTACGACTTCGAAGTCCACTTGCGAGCTCGACGTCGAAGATGTGTCAATGTAACGTATCGAGTTTCGTAATCGGCCCACGAGTTTGCGATACAGCCGTAAATTCACAATCAGCGGGGTTGTATTTTCATCGTTATTTTTCAAATTTGTGACGACACTATTTTCGCTACGTGGTGGAACCGAATCACGAAAATATTCTTGATTTTGAGTAGCAGGCATTGCGGTAGACACATGGGATGATTTTGGAATCGATCCTACCGCTGCTGTCGCAGATTCAGATGGATTAGAATCGACGTCCATGAGGTCCGTGTCCGCCATGTTGTATTTTTAAAATCGATCAGTGCGCACACCCGGCGCAGGCGACGGTACTAGAACAAGTGTCAAGTCCAATCGCACTACTGACAGATATTAGTGCATTGACAACGTCAAATGTCAACCCTTCAAATCACGATGACACGTACAACAGTGTTGCCACTCCATTATTATGATATCCATGATTTACTAGTGTTGCCACTTCATTCTTATAGAATCGTACATAGATTATTTATTATTCTATATATATATATATATATATATATATATATATCTATATATCTATATATATATATATATAATGGAAACCTTCCAGCCGAACAACCTCCTCCATTTAAAGATGGTACAAAAGAAAAAAACATTGTTATTAAGTATCACTATAATAATAATATCTTTATAGATGGTGGTACGTCATTTCGGCCGATTCAAGGTTTTATATTTCTTTTCAGTTCTAACACCCTAAAACACCTTGTAGAAACACCATACTATTGATTCAAGAAGTCATTTAGTATTCACGTTGTCGAGTTAGAAATACAGGTTTTACCTACATCAGATACCAGTATCTGTAAAATGTTGTTTTAAGTTTTAATATTATGAAATCACAGAAAACAATACAGATTTTTTTTTATTATTGCGTATGATATAAGGTGGTACATAAATAGCGGAGGCATTTTAGGTTGCGTCATCTAACCATGAAACTGAACAAATTAAAGAAAACCCGTATGTAAAATAAGAAATTAAAAAAATACCCATATAGACAATGCATGAGCTGATTGACTTTTTGTATGGGGTTTTGTTTTCTTGTAATTTGCAAGTTAATATCTATTCTACGTTGCCGCGTTATTCAGTTTCATACGCAAGTCAAGCTACTTTAGTTTCGTTATTCATTTATGTTACACCTTATATATTTTAATTAACTTCCAGTTCAAGACGTCGCAATACGTCAGTATCTCGTTTCATTTGAATTTATTAATATAACGAGTTTCAGTATTCATAATTTTATTAATTTTGACAACTCGGGCTCCTAAAATTTATCTTCTTAGTGGTTTATTTAGTAGTGTTAAAACATTAAATAATATGATCTACTGTTAACCCTTAAAAGGCCATAACGCATGTTCGCAATTCATTGGTTTAATCAGAATAGAGTTTAGAATGAGGTAGTAACTATTATACCATTGCTCCATTGATCGCAAGATAAAATTTAAGAGTTTGTTGTGTTGAGTTGAGAGTTGTGTTATTTACATATTGAATAAGGTTAGGACACGCAATGTGTAGAAATCAGCTTTCTACCTTATTAATTCGCTGTGTAAAAAAATATATTCGATATTAAAATAGTTATTATATTCCTGAAATTACTCGTTATCAAATTGAGTAAGTTATTTCTGTAAAATATTAATGATAATATTAATTATATCACATCACAATAATAACAAAAGTCACAGTTCTTTTGGAAAACAAAGGCTAATTATTTCCCATGGTAGGGGATTAGGATTTATTCCCCCAACACAAACTTCCGACACCATTTGAAATTCATTCTTCACAGGAACGTGTGATGTAATAAAAAAACCGTCAAGCGCGAACTTTATTTTGGTTTCGAGTTCCGCAGGAACTGACTTGGTCCTTTCATATAAAAGTTAAATGTAAATAGCATTCGATCGTGTTAATGGATGGACCTGAATTAGCCTGCTGAATCTAAGTCAAAAATCTATTTATCGCTCGTTATTGTTGATGCAATTTTATCATTTTTATGAAAGTTATTGATGCCCCTGCTATATAAATCCTGGGATCGGGTTTGCAAGTTTTTAAGTTTTTTACACCAGTTGTTACGTAAATGTAATTTTATTTTTGTAAGGGGTTGACGTATTAACTTTCAGTTAAAATATTTTCATTTTCAATTGGTGTTTAATTTATTTAACAAAAGATGATATCATTAAACTCAAAACTGGAAAATTTTAAATTTTATTTTCCAGCGGGGACCAAACTACTAACGCATTTCTACCAATCCTGGGAAGGCGCTTCACAAACTAACACGTTAGTCTAAAGTATGATTACTGTCTTTGTTGCACGTTCTATCGGTAACAATTCTAATTACTACTTTATTTACTTAATCTCAAATTTCACCCTAGATAAATTTATAACAAATTTATAATCGATAAAACTTGAGACTGTGGCTGTGTGTAGCTGACGGCAAAGAATATGACCACCCAATCTCATCCTGTGGGGGGCGTAAATTAGTCTGATGGATTATACCAGAGAAAAGATAGCTGCGTCTGGTATGTATATATCTAAGTAAAATGATCATACTGCGATTGCCAACCCGCCAAGCGTGGTGAATATAGCATAAGAAGGGATATCCTTCAAAGGATGGACACAACCAAGTCTGCTGATCACAGGAAGCGAAAAGCCAATATCAGTGGAGATAGTGGATGACTTTCAGCTGATATGATAACGATGTTGAATTTTGTACTGGTGAACTATCAATTTTCTGAAGAATACATTTCCCAATTGCCACAATGTGTAATGATAAAGTACACATTTTATGCTGAAATTTACAATTTACCCAATATCAGTAACTTGTAGGTGGACATAGACAAAAAGTCATTGCCTATATTGAAAATTCTTCTGGGATTCTCCTCGCGTGAAGTTAATAGTTTTCATATAACAAAGAAACCCTAAAATAACTTCACATATAAAGCAATGGCGCTGTATGATAAATTATGCACCCCTCGATTTTGAGATTGGTAGAGCGATGCATTAACGTTACCCCGTTTGATATATATTTTTACAGTAAGGTAAATGGGAGTCAAATGATTATTATACCTTGATAGACTTGGCGTGATAAAGTTGGTAAGTTATCATTGTCAGGGCCGAACACCCAGCCGGTTAAGCCTACTGAAGTTTAGTTCACGTGTAAAAGGTGAAAAGCATTAAAAAGTCAAAGAGTAATTTTACGGACTATTACTTTCTTATATTGGTAATCGTAAAAATGATAGCTAAGTTTAAAGTAAATGGAAGTCGAATGATTATTGTACCCTGATGGACTTAGAGTGATAAAGTTGGTAAGTTATCATTGTCAGGGACGAGCACACAGGCGGTAAAGCCTACTGAAGTTTAGTTCACGTGTAAAAGGTGAAAAGCATTAAAAAGTTAAAGAGTAATTTTACGGACTATTACTTTCTTATATTGGTAATCGTAAAAATGATAGCTAAGTTAAGAGTAAATGTAAGTCGAATGATTATTATACCTTGATAGACTTCGAGTGATAAAGTAGGTAAGTTATCATTGAGATGTTCCCTCGGGTCGACCTCTACGACGCTCACGGTATGAGATGGAGTGATGTTATTCAAACATTCGTTGCCATGACCACACTGCAAGAATATCAAGTTATTTATACATAAATAATTCTAGGAAAAAGGTATATATTTAGATACAGTATAAAGATAACACGTAACTTAACGTGATAATAGATAAGTAACAAATAACGTTCACATTCTGTAGATAAACCATGGAGTTTAATTAAGTTAAGAGTAAATGGCTATCCTTTGATGTTTTTACACTTTGATAGAATTGGCATGACGAAGTTTTTAAGTTATGTGCATAGATCTTTAAAGATAAAAAGAAATATATTTAAATTGATAGTAAATATTAAGTTGTATGAAATCTATTTAGAGTTGATTGAAATATAAATAAACGGTGATGCATTATTTGAGATGTAGAAACGATCATATCCAGATGCACCAAACGATCGATGGTAAAGCATCTAGTCACGCAGTCAGTGTAAATTCAGAGAATGGTTAGAGGCTAAGTCGTTTAATTTCTACGAGTCTCCACGCACTTCGGAAGCAACTTAAGCTCTCGATCTCAGTTGCAATCATAACACAGCAACTATTAAGGGCTTTTTGAACAATGGTCACGGAAGGCTAAGCAGTGCTCAAATGAGAAAAAAAGTAAAATGAGTACAGATTGTATACAATATTATAATTAAAACTGACTTCAAGAGATTGAGAGAGAAACTTGTTATGAGTATCACACGTTGTGAAGACATTGAAACCATTGGCCAAATCAATTACGTGAGTTACCCGTAAACATTTTGGACAGTTTTTACTAAGATTTTTTTCATAACCCGCAATATAAACTGGATATTCAAGTTAAACTAAATAAAATAAGGAATGAAGAAGAAAAAGACCATAAAGCTTTTATTTAGCAAACAAAGAATACCTTGTCACCTAAGAGGCAAGACACACAAAATTATAATATTCCTCTTTACGCGCCAAATTCATTTCCATTATAAGCCACATTGTCTTTTTATGATTCGTGATAAAAACGACGTAAATGAATAACTTTACCGCAGTATTTTGTTACGAAAATTAGGCAGCCAAACTCGCGAAGAAAGCTATGTCAAAAGCCATTGGCAATTTTCGAGATTACGCTGAGCATACAAGGAGTTAGCGGAACTTTGAAAGTCATTTCAGTTGAAGTCTTCCATAATCCCTTATTCAGCCGCTGGGTTCGGTTTGGAAAATGAGTAATAGTACACGCTGAGTTAGGTTAGTTACTCAGCGTGTTGCCTGTTTGTGTATGTATTTTTATAAAGCCTCGTTGGTCTAGCCTTAGCGTGTTCAACCGGAGATAATGAGATCCTGGGTTAAAATCCCAGATCGAGCTAAAGAGTAATTTTAGGATTGGGGTACCTACCGCCAAATCTGACTCGGGGCTGTAATGGGTGAAATCTTTTCATAAAAATACGATGCTAGTATATTTTGGTCTGTGTTCAACCATCTATATTAGCATTAGACTACATAAGTGCTTTGGTGAGCACATCCTGCGCAAGATAATCGCCTCGTATACGTATCATCGAATTATGAGCATGAAGGAAATTTGAGTCTGAATGAACTCTGATATTAGGGTAATTTGTAAAGCATAAATTTGAATCTTGTAAATCTGGAATGTACTATTTATCTTACATGTTGTTGCTATCTTTTAAGTATAATAAGTTTAATTATTTATATCAATACATGACTAAGCAAAGTAAACACTATGATTCCATTTTGCGATGGCTATGGCTATGCAGGAGCCAATTGTGGTTTAAACTTCGATAAATACGTTATTATTGTTATAATATCTTATATTATTATAAATTGTTTATCTACACATGCATAAAACAAGAAATAAAAATGAAGGAAATATTAACCAGGTTATAGATAATATCAAAATATTTTGCCTTATCATTCTTACCTACTTACCCTTCAAATCATTAGGAGAGGCGCCACGACCCTCTCCGCTGAATCACGGCTACTTAATAGAGTGTAAATTTATTTATCTGCCCACCCCAATGTCTTTATTTGGTGTAATGTTTTCATTTCATTATACTAATCGCCTTTATCGCTCTCTTGGAATAGCAGTGATTTGGTGGTACGTTGTAGGATTGATTGGTTGAATTATTTTGTTTCATGGCAGATAATTACGTCCCTGTGACGACAGAATAAAGAAATGGGTTCAATGATATTTGTGTGTGAAATGACTTCCAACTAATAATATAGAAAATATTTTTATTTTATACTCCCAGGTGAAACGTTTCATATTTATATATTAGACTAGCTGTGCCCTGCAGTTTTACCCGCATTAAACTTAATTAATAATAGCCTATGTATTAATCCAGGGTGTCTATGCTAACTCCATACGAAATTTTATTAAAATTGCCCCAGCCGTTTAGACGTGAAGAAGTAACAAACATACACATTCACATACTCACAAACTTAAGCCTTTATAATATTAGTGTGATAGTGTGATATGAGCAAAATATAAAATTCAATATTTTTCACTACCTGGACCAAAGCCTCCCTGAAAAGGGTACTAATAAATGTAATCGTGCGGTCCGGTTTTACTTAGAGTTCAATATTTTTTAGAAAAACAAAGCAATAGAATGGTTCCGACTTATTTGGTACGTAGTACCTATCTGGTATTCATATGACACCAATTTCTTAGAAATTATTAGCACAGCATAACATTTTATTACAATATCCATAGAAATATCTACTCAAAAACAGACAAACTTGCAAAATGTCTCCCATCTGAACATTTCCATTCAAAACTCCGCATTAACAACAGAATTACGAACAATTAAACAACAAAAGAGTCGTTGTGATGTACCCAGGAACCTGGTTACGACACAATCAACAATTATTGCTTCGAGGTATTCAAACGGAGGATGTATCTTTGAGCCCGTACTATGAACAACTTTAAATAATTACTTTACGTCCGTAGGTGCGAAGTTCTTTTTCTTTATCAGTATTGCAACTGGCCGCAATTAAAGCTTTATGTGGCGTCCTAATTGGCTGCGATCGTACGATGACACGATGCGTTCGCGTCGTGCGATAAGATTAAACATACAGATTTCTTCAGTGTCCTTATTATAGCTCAAAAACCATCGCACGAGCACAGGCAATATTAAATAACGTTCGTACGATGGGTTTGATCGTACCTTTTTCCAATATTAATTGCAGTTTTCAAAGTAATATTGTCCCACAGCGATAACTGTGCTTCTGGCGCGATTGAGTTAAAGGCGGTGGCGCTATGTTATAGTGCGGAGGCATCGCACGGCAATGCACCCCTGTTCAATCATCGTACGATAATTTTATTGCCTTCCAGCCTAGATTATTTACAGACCCGTAAATAATCTAGGCTGGAAGGCAGTGAAGGAGTGAAAGACTCAGTTTTAAAAACTGCCCGGTCCTTAAACTGTATCCACAGGTCTTGGACTTGGTAAACCTTCTGCGTCCGTCAACTGCTCGGCGTCCTCAATTTAATAATATAGTAGTCAACTTAAGATTTACAACAAAAAGGTGAGCGTTGCGTAATAAGTCACTAACTTCCAGGTAATGACGGTTTACTGAGGATTCTGAGTATGAATAACATATCTCGATAAACCTCATTCGCTTCTCCATTCGCTTACGGCATAAACCGCGGGAACATACCATTACGCCGTATAAGTTAAAGTTCTATTGTCAAAGACTATAGACATCAAAGACAAATAATATTAATCTATTCTCAGTATGTCTAATGCTATTTTCATTTTAATTATTATATTTATAAATCTTATTATAAGAAATTTGAAAAAGGAATGCTGAGATGGTTTGGCCAGTTAGAGAGGATGAATGAAAGAAGATTGACCAAAGAAGAAGCCTGGCCTGTGTGAATGGAACAACCGGAAGGGAAGACCTCGTCGAACATTCTCTGACAAAATCGGAGACGTTCTCAAGAAAGGGCAGGTCAGAAGTACCCTAAACCGGCGAGCATGTATGAAGAATATAATGACAGTAATCGAGGCAAAAGACGTGTGCAAAGATCGTGACAAATGGAAATCCGTTGTCTCTGCCTACCCCTCTGGGAAACAGGCGTGAGTCTATGTATGTATGTATGCATTATATAAAAATGTTATCTTGCTGCACTCCTTCTCCATGAGAACTTTAAACTGTTCCCAATTTCATTCTCCTCCCGCCACCTCCCGCCTCCCGTCTGCAAAAAAAGGGGTGCACAGTTTTTGCTTCACGTATTAATATATTATTATATTATGACGATATACTAATCTACATATCTCAGTTCACTGGATATACAGTTTGAATCAGTTACTTGTAGTTGATTTTATTTCAACAGGTATTCTAAACCACATTGGCTTACCATCGACAACCAGCAGTAGGCACCAAGGGGGCGGGTTGCAGATTATACGTCAAATCCCTTCTGTTTCCGCTATACCGATGTACAAAGCATCTTGATGAGCTAATCGAGGGCAAATTGTTACTTTTGTTCTGTGACTTCCAGTACCAGCATGTTTTTTATGCGAATGTGGGTAATGACGACAATTTCTTTTTTTTTTATATGTTCATTTACTGGCGTTTAATATTACAGAACACGAAGAGAATACCTTCTTTTTATTTGACTGCTTTGTTAGTCTTGCGGTAGCGTGTTCCACCGCAAACATCCTGGTGTACTATGCCAAATCTTAACGCCTATTCGAACGTTCATAATATCGAATGGTTTATAAATTAAACATTTAATCGAATGTGTCCTTTAGCGATATCACTATTTGTTTCTCACTGTACGGTCGCCGTTCTAACCTAACCTAACCTACTTTTCTAGTAGCAAATGTTTCATTTATTTCACCTTTCGATATTATGAACGTTCTAGTATTTGGACATTCGATTACTTGGCGTTCGATTTAGCGTGAGGTGCCGCATATATCCTGGTTAATAAATCTCAATATACAAGCATACAAGATTTCAGATTTAAAATAGTAAATAAGTA
This sequence comes from Pseudoips prasinana, assembly GCA_951640165.1. Taxonomy (NCBI): domain Eukaryota; kingdom Metazoa; phylum Arthropoda; class Insecta; order Lepidoptera; family Nolidae; genus Pseudoips; species Pseudoips prasinana. Next base: position 33,289,442 of record OX621243.1, on the reverse strand, counting down.
ATTTAATACAATTACACTGAATACTAATCTTCGCTAAAATTGGAGCAATATGCCTACATATAGAGCACATAAGTCAGCCTAGCAATGGCTGCTACTGGACAATAGTCTTCCCCAAGAATGGGGGATATTTATTTATTTGATACAGATCTATATGGGTTCATATAGTGTTAGTGCAACATTTTTAGGGACCCCATTACTAAGACTTCGCTGTCTGTCTGTCTGTCTATCTGTCTGTCCGTCTGTCTGTCACCAAGCTGTATCTCACGAACCGTGATAGTTAGACAGTTGAAATTTTCACAGATGATGTATTTCTGTTGCCGCTATAACAACAATACTAAAAAACAAAATAAAATAAATATTTAATTAATTTTTCCCGTACAATAAACGTGAATTTCTTGTAAACCCTTCGTGCGCGAGTCCGACTCGCACTTGGCCGGTTTTTTGTTCTATGTTAGTAACAAAATAATAAAAAGAAAAAGGATTAATTGCCATAAACACCACGTTTGGCAGACGGGTTGGCGATCGCTGTATGATGGTATTCACAGAAAAACACTGCTTCCCGTTGTCAACCCGTCATGGTTGGCGATCGCAGTATGATGGTTAGAGAGATAGTGCTCAGAGAAACGCTTTTGCCCGTTCTCTAGTAGATCTATCCTCGTATCCTCAGGAGGATTTCAACGCCCTCCACGGGAGGAGATGAGTTGCTGACATTTTTTTTTCTTCCCTACAGCAAGCATATCGGATAATGTATAAGTATTCATTCTTCAAACTATCTCCTTCAAATTATTACATTGTAACTTTCCACGTATTTAATTCCGATATAGAATCCATTTATTATTCTCATATAGAGTTACTACTTATTTTCTTATACTTGTTCCAAATAGGATTAACCTACCTACAATTTACAAAAAGGGCATACATTTTCCATACAAAGGGCAGAGGCAACCCAATCCTTTGTACTTAAAATAAACAGTAATTACAATGTAAGTAATTCACAAGGACCCGGGAAAGGATAGGCGCCTCGCTAAAATGGTGATACTTTAGGCTATAACCTTAAATCGCAACAATGGGCTAAGTGCCATTTACAGAGAGACGGTTATGTAAAATAATGTAAGTTTGCACTGATTCTGTGGTCTAATTTGGTGTGAAAAAGTTTAATGGAACAAGATGGGAAGGTTTGGTAGGCACTTGCTAGGGCTGGCAGGTCTACAGAAGATTTAAAGATTTTCTGTTAAGAAAAAACTACAGCGGAAGATTTGCTTTGGAGAGCACGTAAAGCTGTCGGTCCTGTTAACCACTTTCTGGTCGTTTTTTTTTATAAGAGGGCGACACACGAGCAACTGTGTCACCTGATGATAAGTGAACATCGCCACCCATGAACACCCGCCACACCAGAGGAGTCGCGGGTACGTTGCCAGCCTTGATAAGTATCAGCAAACTAGTCATCCAATCGGAGCATGAAAGTGATGGATTAGGCAGTGTGTGTGCACTGTAATATGTCCCCCGCAAATTCGCTAGTGTTCGGACAGGAGGACATTATTATTATTTCCTAGCTGTGCCCTGCGGTTTCACCCGCGTTAAACTAGAAATTATAGCATATATTTTATTCGGATATATAAGCTCGTATATTACAACAAAGATTCATCAAAATCCGTTCCGTAGTATTTGTATGAAAGTTTGTCTGTTTGTCTGTATGTATATCCGGGCTAAACTCAAAAATTACTGCATGGATTTACTTCAAATGTTGCATAAATTTTTCTAAGAGGTCGGGTCAACATATAGGCTAATTATCATGCTATCACCTACGGGGCAGGAGCTGTGATAATTTATAAAATTTAACGCGGGTAACAGCTAGTAATTGTATAAAAGTACCTTACTCTGCCGTGTGTATGGAAGATTACTTTATAATATTTCATGGCTCTTAAAATTATCCTAGTTGATGCAGCCCTAGCTAAAGATCTCGAAGATCTCGGCTCGGTGTTCCCGTGTTAACAACAGGTCTAGTCTTTACTACCACTTAAATTACCATCTTACCGCTTGTCCAAGCTTTAAAGGTGACACAATTCAGATTATCTACTAGACGCAGTCAGCAAGAAGCATTTTGATTGCAGTTATAGCGCAGCAGTTGCTCCTACGGCGAACTCGGGTTTCGGGTCAATCCTCTCACATGACGCATGTTGGTGTGGTTGGCAAATGCTTGCTTTTCACGCCGGAGATCGTGGGTTCCATTCCCACCCAGGACAGATATTTGTGAGCATGAAAATGTCTGTTTATCCTGTGTCTGGGTGTTATTATCTATATAAGTATGTATTTATAAAAAAGTAGTGTATGTAGTATATCAGTTATCTGGTTTCCATAGTACAAGCCCTGCTTGGTTTGGTATCCGATGGCCATATTTAAATAATGTCCCAGGTTATTATTATTATTATTGGTGTTGACTATTACTGGGTGTTCTGAGTATGGGTGTCCTAATTGCATGTTTGTATTGTTACAGACACGATGAAGTAAAATTTATCTAAAACTACAAATATTAACAATTTAAAGTGTTTTAACTTATAAATAACCACTTTGAGTACTCAAATAAGCTGCTATGTTTTGTCAAGTCATGTTACAGGCACACAGTTATATTAATATGTAGAGCATGACTTTAGAGATTAAAGACAAATGATATTAATCTGTTCTCAGTTTTGACACTCAGTTTAGCAGTGCGCATGGTAGTGAGTGTAATGTTTTTTTTAATTAAAATAATTTATTTTTAATGCGTATTAAATAAATATCTTAGCTTTCTGCACTCTTTCTCCATATGAACTTTACCTGTTCCAAATTTCATACTCCTCCGTCCGCGGAATTTTCGTATAAAGGGGCACAAATTTTTGCTTCACGCATTAATATTATGATATTTTTATATAACGCAGGTCACTTTTTTATCTGGCCATATATTTGTTTGCAGATTAATATTCTCTCGTTCTTTGTTTTGTTACACACTACATATTACTGAGAATTCTATTTTTAAACTAATTTAAATGTTATTTCTCTCTCTAACTTTCTTCCCTCTATGGACAGAACAGAACAATTATTTGTTAATTATAAGAAGTTTTACAGTTGTAGGATAGAAGTGTCAAACTAGTAAAACTGCTAATAAAAACAAATAAATAACTTGGAACAACTAATACACTGCCATGCCATCTCATCACGAACTAGGCTAAGCTTGTACTATAGCAACCATACAACCCCTAAACATTATTATATATTTCTAAACTTTAAGTTTAAGAAAATGGCTGTTGAACTACTAAAATAGTTATATATAATACTCATAGTACCTACATACTTCTCTGCTTAATTAATGCTCGAAGTTTTTTAATTTTCTTTTAACATTGATTAATGGTAATTGGAGTAGCTTACACGTATACCTATTTTAAAATGAATATTATGATAATTTAACTGAACCTAACGTATAACTTATGTCTCAATACGGTAAAAAAAATGCATAAATGGTGTTTGGCGCCAACGCGGAAAAAGACATAACGAGTTTTTATGTGTAAATATGGTGGATTTAATACAATATAATAATAATATAACGTCTTTGACAACATACACATGTATAAAAAAGTGAAATATTACCGCGAAATGGCATTTTGCGTATTGATTCTAAAACTCCACAGTCAAAGTCAAAGTCAAAAATCATTTATTCCGTAAAAAAATTACATTTATGTAGAATCGTCATATTTTTTTTACCCTACCGTGCAGTGCATGACGTGGCAGCTACTGAGAAACACTGCCAGAAAACTCAGTAGGAATCCTTTTTTAAAATAAAATATACTTAAGATTAATTACAATCATGTGTGTTGACTCAGAACAACTCAATCCCAAGCACTTTTATCACTTAAATAATCAGAAATTTGTAATATGCCCTGCTACACAATTTGGCTTTAATAATTCTTTTACACTTATTCGTAGACAATTCTCTAATATAATTGGGAAGTTTGTTATAGAAGCCTCTAGTAAAGTCTCCGCTACTTTATTGGGGTAGGACTTTCGCAAACTCTACTTGACGTTTGACATAATGACGAAAACGGTGCTTGAAAATGTTATGTTGAATTCATAAGCAAATAACTTGATTTTCTTATCAAACTACTTGATACTGGCAAATACACGATTGAGTCCACTAAAGAAATAAAGAACACACACCGTGTTGGAACCACTCCACCCATTTAGCCACGCCTAATCGGAGCAAATGATTTCAACACTACGGAGACACTTCTTCAATCCCACAATCTTCAAACTTAAAACATACGGAGGGATGTCCGTTTCGTATATTTACGTTAAGAAAATAATATCTGTTTCTTCGTGTCTCGGGTTCGATTCCCGACTATTTGTGTGACTCATAAGGGTTTGTGTTGAGTTTGGGTACACTTTGAATCCGTCAATTATATATTTGTAAAGTACCCTAACTCAGGGATTTACTCGCCTAGTGCTGGCGTTGTATATATATTTAGCATATATTATACAAATAATAACCTGGGACATTATTTACACACGGCCATCTGATCCTAAACTAAGCAGAGCTTGCAATATGAAAACCAGATAACTGATATACTACATATAGTACTTTTCTTTTGTGAATACATACTTATACCCCTACTCCAAATTCTTTACAATATGGTCCAACTGAAGGTTGTCTGGAAGAGATCGCTGTAAGCGATAAGACCGCCAATTGTACCTTTTTAATATAATTAACTGTATCATAAATTGTGTTCTGTTAATGGTGTACAATAAAGTGTATTTATCTTATCTTATATATAGATAATTACACCAAGACTCAGGACAAACAGACTTTCATGCACACAAATATCTGTCCTAGGTGGGAATCGAACCTACGACCTCCGGCGTGAAAAGCAAGCATCTGCCAACCTCGCCAACAGGCCCGTGAATTAAGTAGATTATGTGTTCTGCAGTCCAATTAAATAGCGGATGCTGTAGCAATGAATGTACCCTTCAAACCTTTCTACAATAATCAATTTGGTTCATTCTCCAGCACGCCTAACGGATGTTCTGATTAAGAGAACCGCTAAGCAGCTCCCAGTTAACTAGAAATTATTTGATTGCTAAAAACTAGTTTCCCGAGCGATCGCAGATACCTACGGAAACTCATAAACTAATAAATAAAATGAGAAAATTTCCGCAACCAGTTAACTGAACTTTATTCCGATAGCATCAGATAGACATATATATAGCCAACATCTCGCTATAAATAGTTATATGTAATTGGGTAATCAATTTCATGGACGTTTTTAGATGTGGTTTAAAGGATAAACGATTGGCGAGAGGTTTGCTAAGTGTCCTGTTACTGACGTGTTGGTCTAGTGGTTAGAGACCCTGACTGCCACCCAGGACAAATCTTTGTGGGACGAGTATGATTATTTGTCAATTTAATTAAATTTTGTAGAAAATACTGTTGTGTAATTTGTATTTTTACAAATATAAGACTCTGAGAGGAATTCAAGACGTCTCATGGGTTTAAACTGTACTAAGTCACCTTTTCCAGGAAGATATATAATGACATTGGAATTAGTCGTGTGATATCAAGAATTTCCCGCAAGATTTTGCCGAATTTCTTTCTTCTTGTTCAGGAGTAACTTATTATTCAACTTACCTGGTATATTATAGACTAAAGAAATTTCTCCAAATCAATATCCCTTTTTGAAGGAAATCATTGGGCTTTCATCGTCCTCTTTTCATTTATAATGTGTATGTATTTAGAAATATATACGTGTGTATATCGGTTGTGTGGATGCCATAGGACAGGCTCTGACTGGTTTTGGATCAGCTGGCAGTATGGTAAGTGTTCCAAATTAAAAAAAAAACTTTAAGAAGTTTGCATCGATATTCTGAAACAAGAACAAGTGCAATTCAATTTTACATTCAGTAGATAATTTTAGTTATTTTTTTCAGTAGAGATACATGACTTGCGATTAAATAACTTTACGGGTTCCGTACGCGTAAAACAGGCCGATGGAATCTTATTACAATGTCTCCGCCTGTACCTTGTAAACTATTCATAAAAAGTTTACAAATAATAAACAGACATCTCAAAAATTTAAAATCAGAAATTTAATCGTCCTGCCGGTTTGAACCAGCACCAATCAACCAAAATACTAATAAGCTAAATTTTAATAATACATATTTATAGTCAGTCAGTCAAAGTTTCCTTTCAATTGGGGAAATTTTACAGATCGGAGCAGCTTGATGTGCTGGCGTCTGTACAACTTCATTAGTATAATATAAATTATATTTTTATTTTACACATTGTTTATTGCGTCAAATATATTGGTGCCATCTTTAAATCTAAGAAGAAAAAGAATAGTATCTACATTTATATGGAATCAATGGCCTGTTAATCCCCGCGAAATCTTATCCCTTGGCCCATACACAATGTACAAGGCCATGCGTAAAATATTATTATGTTATTATTTGTCTAAGCAATAACTCCACTGATAATGTTTCCTTTGCGTACGACTTAATTTCTCGAGTCAGTTTCAACCGTTTGGTACTAGGTTTGAAATCATGATAGCGCGATTAATAACAGTTTTAAAGTAGGTAGGTATGATGGCTCCTAGAGATAAGACTGCGTCTTGCGTTAAGAGGCTTGCAAAACCCAATTTTATAACTTAACAATTATATGAAGGAAATTAAGAAACCAGATTCGTAAATTGCGGTCAAAATATAAACTTTATGGTAAGTATAAGGCAGCAAAGGGTTTCCTTAAGTATAATAATAATATCCTGGGACATTATGCACACACGGCCATCTGATCTGTGGAAACCAGATAACTGATATTCTACCCCGTATAATAAAATAAGTAAGTATGATAAAATGCGCTACATATACATTAAAATTGAGATTATGTGGGATTTTTTTTAAGGTTTTTTATTTTTAGCTAAAATATCTCTCAAATTTTTCAGTTGACACCCACTTAAATGTTATTGTCCTTATATATATTTTCAGGGGAAGACCTCGTCGAACATTCTCTGTCCAAATCGGAGACGTTTTCAAGAAAGGGCAGGTCAGAAGTACCCTCAACCGGCGAGCACGTATGAAGAATATCATGACAGTAATCGAGGCAAAAGAGTTGTACAAAGATCGTTACAAATGGAAATCCGTTGTCTCAGCCTACCCCTCGGGGAAACAGGCGAGAGTCTATGTATATATCCTTAATCCAATTATGATCTCCTGGTCTCAATTTAAACTAGTCATCTGCGCGGGACATATTAATTATAGTGTACAAGTGTGCGTGCCAACACAGGTACGCTTTCTATTCCTCGACTCTTAAGATCGGATGTGACGACTTCCAGACACGACCTGACAGATGTAGATACATGACCGACGGCTTTAGGTATTCACAGAGGCACAGCGATTATATACCGCAAACTTCCAGACACCAGTGCCTCTAGCACGAGTTCCTGCAGTTTACTTACTCGATCACACGTACAGTTTCCTCCCATACATTGAGCACCAGCGCCTCTCACGGAAACTATTAAGAACTAAAACTCTGGTGCTCAATGTATGGGATGAAACTGTACGTGTGATCGAGTAAGTAAACTGCAGGAACTCGTGCTAGAGGCACTGGCTGATTATGATAATATTTTAACAATATAATGCCTATAACACTTTTTGGTCCGACCCGGGATTTGAACTTGTCCTGAGTTCAGATGTGTGCTCCTGTGCTCATAACTGTGATTGAACAAGCAACTGCTAGACTAACGAAGCAGTTGCTTAATGAAATAAAGTATACTTAAAAGGTACTTTCTAGGTACCAAGCCGGTACCTACAAATGTGGTATTGGCAAAAAAATAGTTTGAATGCGAAAAAACAAATGAAGAATAGTTGAAAATGGTTAGTCTGTCATAAACACCACAAAGAGAGTAGATTAGGAAAAATATAGGGATACTTAATACTTTCATGAGGAACATCTGACACAAAAAGCAGAAGGAAAGAGTAGTTGGGGCAGATCAAGAATAACTTGCATGGATCCAATCAAAGAGAAAGTCAGAAAAGGGTAGTTTCAAGAAGTTAACGCATATTACGAAGATATGTCCAATGACCAGATCGAATATAGATCAAACAAGACTGTAAATGAGCATACGATGGAACTGGTGTGGTAAGTGGTTACATGAGCGTGTGATAACTTGCATTACATTTTCATCACCTGAAGCCTTTGTTTCATAGGAAGCCATTATTGGGTGTTGTTTTTTTTTGAGCTACCCATTATAGATAAAAATAGATTTTAAACGTATAGTAAAAAGTAACTAATTTATTTATATACTATATTTCTTTCTTAACTTGCTACAATCTTATCACTCGTTTTTTATTCTTCTTGCTGATTTTGTGCATCCTAAGGTTGAGTGGAAAAAATCGAGTTACCGATGAGACCGCCCATTGTATTATTACCTATCTTCTATACATATAATAAAATCGTAGGAACGTCAAAACTGTACATTGAATATTTTTAAAGGATACTTGGGGCGTGATCTGCTATCCACATCGAAGCCAAAAAATATAGTTTTTAGAATTTTTGTCTGTGTGTCTGTTTGTCTGTATGTATGTCCGGGCTAAAATCAAAAAATACTGCATGGATTTACTTCAAATTTTGCATGAATATTAAGAGGTCGGGTCAACATATAGGCTACATATTATCACGTTATCACCTACGTAGGAGGAGATGAGATTATTTATAAAATTTAACGCGGGCTAAACCGCGGGGCACAGCTAGTATTTAATACAACTATTTACTGTACATGTAAATCTTGGTGTACAATAAAGAGTATTTGTATTGTATTGTACAGTTGTACTGTAAGAAAACGTATATTAGTATTTAAAAGATCTTATTTCACATTATTCCGTTTCAACGCGTTTTTTAAGAATAAATATAGAAAATAAAAATAAGTTTGTGACTTACCGCGTTCAAAGCTTCCATCTCAAGGGGGCTCAGTTTATATGAAGCATCCGAACCAACCAGCCGTGGTGTCGACCTGGAATAAATAAACAATAATAAGACGAAGAATAGTTTATAACGCCACACATATCTACCTCTATACATCTACCTTATTATTGAGATCGAAGATGGATCTTAGTCTTGAATTACATATACGATAGAACTTATTACGAAAAATTTCCAAGATTTCCCCTCAGAAATTTCCATGTGAGTGAAGTTGCGTTGGAAGCTAGTTTATATTTTGTTTCAAAATATATAAACACATTTAGGTATTCCCCTTGATACCTTGATGTTACAAATGTTTATTTACACATCATAATTTCTGAAGATATATTTCGTGTACAAATGGATGCCAATACCCCAGACAATGCTATAGTCATACAAGTATAATATTGTAGCTAAATTAAACAGAACTCCGTGAGGAATTGTACAGTACCTACTTTCTGTATAAACTGACATGTCGTACTCTCTACTTTATTTCTGAAGCCAGTATATTCTCGGTGAGGTTAAGCAGTAGTCCACGCGGCCAGTTTATGTATGGGTGACCAATAAAAGGAATGGAAGTTATTTTAAGCCTATGGTCCCGCACACAATGTCATGTCAGAAGCCTACTTGGCGACATGAAAGACTGCTTATACGGCAAACTAGAAACTGCATTTCTTGTATCATGTAAACATAAATACAACATAGGGGTGTGCCAGAAACTTAGATATAAATTTCAACAAACAGAGATAAATAGTACTTACAGGCCAAATGTTTAATAATAGATATTTTTGCTTTATAATAGAGAGCAAAATGTTTATTTTTAAACGTATCCCATCTCAAATCTGCTTGGGTGGGTGTCCTTCATACCCCATAGATTCACACCGTTACTGAAACGACCATGGCCCTTACTCTCATTGCAAATTAAGCTTCTTAAGTTATGTCCACTATTAAATCCCCACCTCTTTATTTTTTATTATTTTTTATATTTTGGGACAACCAACACCCTATCATCGGCCCCAAACGAGGCAGAGGTGCTATGGTAATCATACAACTAATAAACATACTTATGAATTTCTAAATACATACATATTATATAATAAATTACACCCAGACACAGAACAATTAATCGTGCCCATCACACAAAGATGTGTCTTGTGTGGGGAACCAACCCACAACCTCAGGAATAGCAGTCAGGTAGACCAACAGGCCAGTCAACCTTGCATATGTATGCCCAATTTCAAAAAGCTTTTGTAGTTATTAATAAGATATTATAAAGACTGTGAATTCTAAAGAATCATAAAAATCTTCTAGAAAGACATAGAACATAACAAACAATAACAAAATACGAACCATCTAAATAAACCTACAACAGAACGTCATGACTTCTAGACTATCTCCGCATAAACAGTTGAACTAGTAAATAAATCGCACGAACTGTACAGCCGCTTTAATTATTAACATTCATAAATGTTGGTAAGTGAATTTATGAATGTGTTGCTCGGGGGTGGAGGCGAGGTGCCATTGGAGCCTACGAGCGTTTTAAGTTATTATGCCAAAAAACGTAAATGTCCACACGAAAGAGTAGGTTTATTAATTTTAAATGTTAAATTTCGTAAACATTTTCATATATTTGCATAGACAATATTTTAAAAATACATATAAATTGATGTATGTAATATATAGACCACCGCACCGTCAGGATTTAAAGGCATTGGATAGGCTGAGTGTGTTGTTAACACATTTTTCTTTTTGTACAGACGCCAGCACATCAAGCTACCCCAATCTGTTAAATTTCCCCATTTGAAAGTGAACCTTATGCTTATGTGATAAAGTTGAAAATGTATAAAATAAATTTGACAGATTGGGGTAGCTGGATGTGCTGGCGTCTGTACCAATATTGGCAATATTAATTAAACATGGAAAAAATAGAAAAGTTGTGGAATAGATTTGCACGACTTTTGATAAGTATAGAATAAAAAAAAATCTAATGGATGAGACTACACTTGAATTTTAAATATGTTATCAAAAGTGTTTAGCAAAAATAATTACTATATATAATTTAAAATTATTCATCGCCTTTCGCTGCAACTGGAACCTCGCAACTTGCAGGTAAGACAAATACGCTCATTTCCTGCGGAGAGCGCCCGACCGTCCGCGCCGACAAATTGTGTGCACACAACCTTATTCCGAATTATTTTAACGACATGCGATAGTTTACTTTGAAAATATCAAATAATAGTACCTACTACCCTCATAACGTTTCGCTTACAATACCTTAGTTTAAGTTGGGTTGAACTTATATAGCTGGACTGGATTTATCGAATCGTTAGATATCCTCTGTGTATGCGCGGTGTTAGTGTACCGGGATATGATGCTCGGGTAGTTTCAGTTACCATTCCCGCATCAAACTTCCAAAGGTTGGTTAAGAGACCCTCCGTCAAGCATCTATGACTATTGTAACTAACCATACTGGCTCGTCACGTTGAGATTATTCACATATCCTTCGTCCAGCTAATCGTACTATAATTTAGCTGGCGTGTTGCAAAATATCTTTTAAATGAAACAAAATGTAACAGCTGATTTATAGTATTTTAATTCGTATTATGCCTGATTATCAAATTTGGACTAATCGATGCAAATATGTGTGGAGCACGCTTAACATTAGTTCAATTATCGTAATAATTTACATATAGGGACATCACTAGTTACTATAAAGATTGGTCCCTTGTCTAATCTTGAAATCGACCAATGGGAACAGTTATAAGATTACCGGGAAAAATGATGGTTTCACAAAACAGCTACTTATTATTCATATACAATAATGGATAATGTATTAATAAATTTATATGTGTAATATAATACTAACTGTCGTTTTGATAGAAGATTAACTATTTATTTTTATGTGATTATGCAGATTACATTTATTTAATTAATGAGACTGACCGGATGTGGCATTATTGACGACGCATTTTGGGCAATATGGAGAACTGTCAAGAGAATGGCGACGCTTCGCGCTAGACGCTAACGAAAGAAAAAGTTGTTTCAGAAGTTTTAAGTGTGGTTTCAGGAGTCCTATAGAAGATTTAGGAGCGAGCGTCGTTTCTGGTGTAATCAGAGTGGAAGATCGGCTGAATATTGGTTGTATCATTTGTTTTAAAGGAGAGATAATGAAGGAAGCGTCATCTCGTGTTGGTAGGTTTTCAAGTTTCAACACAGGTGAGGCTTTTTACTTTTATTTACAATGTTACATTATTACGTATGCTCGATAACTTTAGTTGAGTCTAGATGGTAAAACAATTCTATTCTCATTCACGGATATGTTGGGATGAATGGGAATGATGTCCCAAAGTTGTATTATTTATTTATTTATAAGACAAATACTTTAAAAACTAATTCTATGTTTAAACTAACTAGACGATAGAACCAGAATTATATCTATTATTGAATGAAAGCTATCAATGTTAGATAGTAATTAATATAATAACTTTAATTAAAAGTTCCTGAATTATTAACTGGGTTAATAGCAGTTAACTATTTACCTGATGTTAAATCCCTTATAGGGTTAGTTTTGAATACATGTACTATCAGTGGAAGAGAAAACTGATGTCTTGTTTGTTTAAGACCGGTCACTGACAGTCTTATTTAGTTCTCTATGGAAGATAGTAGAGGCTATTCTACAACAGCAAACATGACGTGCTGTGTTTAGGATTAACCGGAAATATTAAGTTTCATAATGATGTCTTGGTGCTTAAGGCTGGCCGGCAAAGCAGTCTTCAAAGGGTCTATGGAAGATTAGTAGAACCTTTACAAAAGTTCCAATGATGTTATTATGCAACATCTCTACCTACCATGTTGAAGATCAAGAGATCATTGATTTTTGACAAGAATCACAAATGATTTAATAACACACCTTCAAAGTATTGATTATACTAATATTGACCCAGTTAATAGTCATATAAGTGGTTCCAATTAGAATCATATCCAGATTTTCTTACTGATATTGAATGCTTTCATATCAAACAGTCATTACTTGAGTAATGAATACAAAGAACTAAATCTTCACAAGTGATACAATATAGTATTACTTATACAATTGATGTTGAAGTTCAAGAATTGTTGAACCTTGACAGGAATGTGAAGTTCCTTGAGCAGATGACTCAAATAATAATAATACAATGATGAAGTATTATTATGGGTTGACTTTGTTAACAGTCAAACCAGTGGTTGCGATTAGAACCATTCTCAAATTAACTTGCTTATATTGAATAAGCTTTCTGAAGATATTACAACATTGGTGAATCCAAGAAGTTACTTATGACAAATTAAGGCTTCTGTGTTATTACATAAGGTTAATTATAAATATTATCCATATATAAATGTTTTCCTTGATATTATATATATATATATATATATATATATATATATATATATATATATATATATATATATATATATATATATATATATATATATATATATATATAGGTAAAATATATATATATATATATAAGTAAAAGTTAGGGTAGTCAAAAGATTAAGCCCTCTCATGTCTCTTGTTTTCAAAGGACATTGACTATGACTAACAACCTACACAGACCTTTCTGTAATTGGAATAAAAGAGTATCCCTGTTAAGGACACTTGCAGTCCGGAGCGCGGAGGGAGCCTTGTCCAAATGGTTGTCGGAGGTTACTGTACTTCGCGGGGAGATTTGGGCGAGTACCATAGCCGCAAATAAAATAATATTGTATATTATGATGTTCTAGTATAATCTACAAACAAGCTAGAATAATCTAGAAAAGATATAAAGTCAATCTCAACAATATTTTAAGGAAAACATATATACTATGGCTGAATTAAACTATTATATTTCAAGATGTGTGAATTAAAACAAACAATTCATTTAGAAAACATACATATAATCTAATTAGACAATATCAACAAGACATTCATTCAATAGGACTTATCAAATAACATAATATCCTTTATGAAAATAAGTTATACTCCAATAAGAAGTAGTATGAAACCTTTATGTTTATCAGAGAAATTATAGAATTAAAACTACATATTTATGGTCTTATATATTGAAATAAAGTTCTAATAAGATTTTAGATAACATTATGGTAATTAATTTAGGGTAAACTAGGCTTCATTAGTTCAGTCACTCTTGTACAATTACATAAGTTTAGAAAGTTTATTTATGATTAGGATAAAGTTTATATAGGATTGATTGGTTTGTTCTCCTTTTCAAAAAGTTCTTGGTTTACTATGTGCAACATAGGTTCCTACTATACTAGACGAATCACTGGCCAATTTAAATCAACTTGTTTCAACCAAATCCAGCAAGAATATAAATTCATGATTTAAGTTAAGAAAATTTAGGATCATATTAGTATCAAGGAGTATTCCTTATTAGACACATAAGAGTTTGGTTCAGTTAGATATTAAATTGTATGCCTTTAGTTAGGATGATCAGGTTCAGTGTTAGGGAACACATAAAAAAAAAAAAAATTTAGAATAAGGGGGGTATTGGGTAGTTACACTATCATTCAAAGTAATCAGAAGAAATCAATAAATGTTTTGACTTGGTGGTCTATTAACTGGTGCCCTATCTCATACGTATAGGTCACGTGATATTGTACAGGTCTCCAACCTCCTGGTGGTCTATTAACTGGTGCTCAATCTTATAGATCTCATAAAGGTCTCCAACCTACTACAGACTCCATCTCTCACAAGGTTATCTCTAGACGTTTAACATATTATTATTACCTTATGACAGAAGTAAATTAATATTTCGTTATTTTATTTTATTTTTTATCTCTGTGTCGCGGAATACTTAACAAACATATAATAGACGGACAGAAATTACATCCAGACTCGGAAAAACTATTTATGGGTCACACAAATAGTAGTCCGGCGCGGGACTCGAACCCGCGACACGTAGCGGCGAGGCGACTGTCTTAGCCGCTGCACCACGCGTGGAATAACTTCCAATAGATGGAAATCTCTCTGTTGATGCTGATAGCTAACCACTTAAGATTGGAGTTGATACCAATTGAAATGACAAAGGGAAGGAAAAATAAGAATAATTACCATAATTAATTAAATCTGGGCAGTGTATGTATATTGTGATGAACTTCTGGATTCTTATTTTCATCATCATCATAATATCAACTGAAATACATCTACTGCTGGTCAAAGGCCTCCCGCAAATATTTCCATAAAGGCTATTATTGTGCTGCCCGCATCCAGCGGTCTCTCATAACCCTTGCAAGATTGTCGGTCCACCTTGTACGGTCTGCCCACGCGGCGTCTTCCGGTTTGTGATCACCAATCGAGAACAATCCTGCCCCATGTGATTTGTTATATTAATAATCATTAAAATTTCAACATCAAATTCATTTATTCCATAAAAAAAATTACATTTATAAAACATATACTTACTGAGAAATACAGACAGAAAACTCAGTATGAATCCTTTTTAAAATTAAATTTACTTAATATTAATTACATATTGTTTATGTGTGTTGACTTCGATCAACTCAATCTCAATTTGTTTCCACTTACTTTTGACAGTAGTTAATCTAGCATCAGAGTTATTTAAACTGCCTCTTAGGACGTTGTAATGGAAAATCTACTGTTTCATATAACTATACTACAACTTGAACCGACTACTTAACGTGCCACGTGGACCATGGCTCTACATCTGATCTCTATACCTGTCTATAGTCTGATCGCGTTCCTATTACGGACCGGTGACAGCAACTTCAATGCAAAGTAGCGTAACTTTATTACTAAAATGTAGTAGTATCTTTGATGAATCGCAACTTTGTAACAGAATAACGCCATCGCAGCGGTAACATTGCGAACCGCTGGAAAGTTTGCCGCCTCCTTTTATTTATGGCTCCGTTAAGAAATTCAACTTTTTGCGACCGTACCGTGTTGACAGATTGCGCGGAGATTTGATTTCACATTGAAATTTATATTGATAAGAGTGAAATATTAATTTGGTAGCAGCGGCGCGTGAAAGTGAAGGAATAATCGAATGGAGAAGATAAGGCACTCAGCTTATAAGTACGAGGATGAACTTAAAATTAAAATGATAAGCTTATTTGATACGTTTGAAGGCACCCTTATTAATCTTTTAAATGAACAAAAAGAGGTTTAGTGCGAATCGGGACACGATCTGTCAGGGTTCCATACGTTCCGGCCGCCTGAGCTGTGGCCCGATCCCCATAAGGGTGCCCTCAGGTATTAGTGGCTTAACTTAAGCTACTGGTTGAGAGCCTTTTGCGCTAGCCAACTGCTCGTTGTTTTTAGTTCTTTAATTTTAATATACAATTGCTAAATGTAACAATAATAGCTTAGTAACTTGCTATTTATTATTTATTTTAGGATATTAAAAATATATGTGACGAAACAGACCGCACGGACGGACTAATTCAAAATATTTTGTTGCTTTAATTACTGTGTTTATGTAATACATTGTGAGCTTGACAAGTACAAGTGTATGTAAATACCCAAGTGCTGAATAAATTTCATTATTTCATTATTTCTGTAACATCGTCTATTGAGGCAAATTACACTAATATTATAAAGGAGAGAGTTTGTTAGTATGTGAGAGTGAATGTTTGTAAAAACTGCTGGACGGATTTTGATGAAACTTTGAATTAATATAGCTTATATATCCGATTAACACATAGGCTATAATTTATAAAGTTTAACGCGGGTAAAACCTCGGGCACAGCTAGTCAGCAATGAATATAAACTCGCATTTTTATCATTTTGATCATTCTCTGTTGAAATTATATTGAATGGCTGAACTTATCTGGACCTGGACTATGTCAGGTTATGTTATTATTTTCTATTATTATGGTGAGATTTATCTAAAGCGGGGACGCAGCAGTGGGTGAAGTATAGCAATCATATAAAATTTTTCACTGTTGAAGTACTTCAAGTTCAACAAAGAAAAATCACAAAACTTTATTTTATATATCTGCCATTTATTTCCAATAAACTTTGTTTTGACAAAAGTTTTCTAATAAAGTAGTATATGAACTTTAAAATGCAGTTAAACTCTTGTCAGTCTAGGGAATGATAGATTTGAGCAATAAATAATATTTGAACAGAGTTCCAAAGGTTATGAAATCCGATGTAAGTTATTTTTGTATGTATGTTTGTTATGCCATTTCTCCGTTGTTTGCTTACCGATTTTGATATAAAAAAATTATTGATGGGGAATGTTTATGGAATGGTAGCTGTCTAAACGAACGGAACGCGCATATGCTGCTCCGGTGTCCTTTTGGTCCAGGTCCCAGGTGGTCGGGACACATACCCTGGGAGGACTCTAGTTGGCTTATTCCGGTTTTCCTGAAATTCCCCCTTAGGGAGAAAATCGGAATGAAAACAAAATAAGTCCAGATTTCCCCCCTAGTAGTCCCCCTTAGGGGGGGAAACCGGAATAGAAAAAAAGGCCAAACTAGAGTTGCCCTCCCGAATTGGTGACTCCTGCCAGGCACAGCGACTGCGTCGCAAACAGATCGCTGTCTTCGAGGCAGCAGTAGAGGACACATCTCAAACTGCCACCGCAGCCTCGAGGAGAGTTTGACTGCCAACTGCCGCCACCGCCCCAACACCTCCTCCGTATGCGAGAGGAATCGACTAGTTTTCAATCCCGTTTGGGGGCCTCCTTCTGGAGCATGACTGCCGCACAGAAGGAGACCACGGCGTCCCGTTTGACCCTTAGCTACCCTACTGGATGTTACAAAGTACTCTCATATTAAGTGAGTTAACATTACATTATTAATCGTTTTCTATACTTTGTTTAGTTCAGACTTTATCGTCAGTTGTTGAACGAACTACGTTGGAAACGAATATAAAGCAAACATCATATACTTCTAGTATAAAGATTCAACATTTACAAAGAAAATATAAGGTTGAAACTCTAAAATATCTTACGAAAGGCGTGTTTTAACTACGTTGAGGTAACAGAAGATATTTTCTGTGTAAATTAACTTACTAACAATATAAGTTATTTTTAATTTTAAGAGACCTAATCATCGTCTTCATCATATCAGCCGAATCGGACAAAGGCCTCCCTAAAAGATTTCCTCAATGAATTGTATCCATCATTTCATCATCATCATCATCATCATCATCATCATCATATCAGCTGAAAGACGTCCACTGCTGGACAAAGGCCTCCCCCAAAAATCTCCACAATTGCCGGTCTTGCGCTATCCGCATCCAGCGATTTCCAGCGACCCGCACAAGGTCATCGGTCCATCTTGTAGGGGGCCTGCCCACGCTGCGTCTTCCAGTTCGTGGTCGTGTCCATCATTTGTAGGGATATAAAATTGCCACGCTTGGCAGACGGTAGGCGATCGTAGTATGATGGTCATAGTAAATAATATAATAATAATAATAAATTTTCTTAGAGATAATCCCGATGACTTCTACGCCCCTACGGGATAACATGGGGTGGTGGTATTGTTGCCGTCATTGCCCTGACATTGCCCTGATATTATAGAAACCTAGACAACTTTTTGAAAATACATATATATAAGATATCTATATTTTTTACCTATTCATAGGACACCGTTGGCATTTAAAATAAAACAATGCGATGCTTTTTTTCCAAAAGAAACGACATTTAACGTTTATTATTAAGAATGCGATATTTTCGATTTTAATAATTTTTTTCATATGACAGTATAATTTGAAATGACATGATAAAGAAAAGAAAATAATATATTTCTTTATCTATGCCATGCACCTAAGCTTTAATTAGCCTATTAGTTGGCAGGAGCACTACCAACTAGGTCACCGTAGCCTAGTTGGTAGTGCTCCTGCCTACGAAGCTGGTGGTCCTGGGTTCGAATCCCGGTAAGTGCAAATATTTGTGTGATGAGCACGAATATTTGTTTCTGAGTCATTGATGTTTTCTATGTATTTAAGTATTTATCTATCTATATCAGTATGTATATCGTCGCCTGGTACCCATAGTACAAGCTTTGCTTAGTTTGGGGCTAGGATGATCTGTGTGACATTGGCCCTAGATATTATTATTATATTATTAATTAAAGAAATACTCGTTCTTTATATCTATCTATATATCATATGTATATACTTAGTTTTGCAATTGGTGAGTTCACTTAATTTTAAACCGGCCAATTTTCTAAACACCACTTTGCAGAATATGAATTTATGTACTACGGTCACGTCAGATAACTAGTTTACCAATATTTGGGGAAGATTATTACTGTTACGTTTCACTTGGAATGTTATTGAAAGTGAAAATCGCCCTCAGGTAAGCGTCTAACTGTGTTAGACGCGACTATTGAATTCTACTTGGGGTTGCTATAGTGAGTTTTACTTTTTGCTCTAAAGTCACACTTTGATTATTTTAATCAACTTGTGTAAAATCGCCCTCAGGTAAGCGTCTAACTGTGTTAGACGCGACTATTGAATTCTACTTGGGGTTGCTATAGTGAGTTTTACTTTTTGCTCTAAAGTCACACTTTGATTATTTTAATCAACTTGTGTAAAATCGCCCTCAGGTAAGCGTCTAACTATGTTAGACGCGACTATTGAATTCTACTTGGGGTTGCTATAGTGAGTTTTACTTTTTGCTCTAAAGTCACACTTTGATTATTTTAATCAACTTGTGTAAAATCGCCCTCAGGTAAGCGTCTAACTGTGTTAGACGCGACTATTGAATTCTACTTGGGGTTGCTATAGTGAGTTTTACTTTTTGCTCTAAAGTCACACTTTAATTATTTTAATCAACTTGTGTAAAATAATGAAATTTATTCAGCACTTGGGTATTAACATGCACTTGTACCCGTCATGCTCCCAATGTTACTACGATTCATTCTGTCATTTTCAATTCAATTCTCCGCGGTTTCACCCGCGTTAAGAGGATGTAGTCACAAATAGTGAAATAGGAATGCTGAGATGGTTTGGCCATTTAGAAAGGATGAATGAAAGAAGATTGACCCAAGAAGTATAACTGGCCTGTGTGAATGGAACAACCGGAAGGGGAAGACCTCGTCGAACATTCTCTGACCAAATCGGAGACGTTCTCAAGAAAGGGCAGGTTAGAAGTACCCTAAACCGGCGAGCATGTATGAAGAATATAATGACAGTAATTGAGGCAAAAGACGTGTGCAAAGATTGTGACAAATGGAAATCCGTTGTCTCTGCCTACCCCTCTGGGAAACAGGCGTGAGTCTATGTATGTAAACTTAATAAATTATAGCCTATGTGTTATGCGGCTACATAAGTGTATATAAGCTACATTGTTACAATTTTTTACAAAATCCGTCCCGCTTGCGCGAAAGTATAACAAACACCCATATATCCATACTCACAAACTTTTGCATTTAAAATACTAGTAACTAGGATTTACTAACATTCCACTATTATCCAGGCACTATTATGCCAATGTCAGATGTGTGTGTGTGTTCATTTTAATGATAAATTTAAGGATATAGATATATTTTGTACGATTTTAGTTGCATTTAAAACCAAAACACCGTAGCCTAGTTGGTAGTGCTCCTGCCTACGAAGCTGGTGGTCCTGGGTTCGAATCCCGGTAAGTGCAAATATTTGTGTGATAAGCACGAATATTTGTTTCTGAGTCATGGATGTTTCCTATGTATATAAGTATTTATCTATCTATATAAGTATGTATATCGTCGCCTGGTACCCATAGTACAAGCTTTGCTTAGTTTGGGGCTAGGATGATCTGTGTGACATTGTCACCAGATATTATTATTATTTATTAAAAGCCGCTCACTAGCTCTCACTGGTACATAGGGTATGCTGAAATTTGGAATCTAGGTACGCGTTCATAGATGGCTGATCACCAAACTGGTTTAATTTTTTAGTGTCTCCATGCCTCAGAGACATTATTAAGGTTTTTTTTTTTGCGTGTTTATTTCCTGGGATGTTATTCACACACCAATCTATCGATCCCATCTGGCATAGGCCATCTGATCACAAACTAAGCAGAGCTTGTACTATGGAAACCAGATAACTGAACTGATACATTACATAACATACAACTTTTTTCTGTAAATACATATCTACTTATATAAATAATTACACCCAGTCTCACGAAAAACAGACATGTTCTTGCACCCAAATAAGAGTATGTGTCCTGGGTGGGAATCAAATCCACGCTCTGCGGCGTAAAAGGCAGGCAACTTACCAACCATCTGTCAAATTCATATGCAATTACATAATGAAGAACATTGTAGAGAAACCATTAGTAAGAGTTCTGAGTCTCAAAAGGCACTAGCCGTCTGCAGGCCCGCGGGCAGTCTGCACATACTTATTAACATTCTGATGATATTCTCAGACCTTTACCGGTTATATTTCGACGACAATTTGATAGAAAATTGTAGTTTAATAAAGTACTAGCAGTAATGCCAGATATTGTACGAAGAATATTCTGCTTCAGGTAGTCAGGTTGTTCGGGTTAAGTGTATATATAAGATATAACATGAATAGTGAAGAAAAGCTTATGTACTATAACATCATCATCTCAGCCAAATGACGTCCACTGCTGGACAAAATCCTCTTCAATGAGAAAAGAAAAATAACTAAGGGATTGCGATAGAATTTGCTATAAAACAATTTTTTTGCAAATTATGCTTAGCATAATTCATTAAATAATAAACGAGGGTGCTTGAAACCACACGACTTAAAAGTTAGATATATCTACGAAATATAACTAGTTATGAGAAAAAGAGAGATAGAAAATGTGTGCTCTTCTCTCTCTTTCTTGGCCCGACAGCCATATACCAAACGTAGCTCTCTCTTTCTATCTTCACTAACTTACCTATATCCCCGTCTCAACTTCCATTAGCCTCGTCAGAATCATCATTTGCCGTCAAAATCTATTGCACAACTTATATACTTGCACTACATTTTTGTTAATTATGCCGAAATTTGGTACAGAAAGAAATATTTGTTTTGTACACATGGGACTCGTCCTTTTCAGAATCAGAATGAGAGTATTTCATCGATATGAATGTCATTAAGGAGCTGTGAGAACAAGAGACTAGGTACGCCTTTATGCTCAAGTTTTGCAAACACACAACACTACACTTAATACGGACCGCTCGTTTGATTGAGAATCAGAGGAGGCATTTCATTGATATGAATACCCTTACGGAGCAGTGACAGCAATAGCCTACAAACGCCTTTATGCTCAAGCTTTGAGCTCATATTAACAACACACTTTATTTCCCAGAGTGTTCCCCGGAAGTATTGTAATCTCCTAAAGGTAAAACATGGACATAAAAGGCGTAATAATATAAAAATAACTTACAAAACAGTTCAGTGTATCGCCCTTACAAGTACCATTACTTGCTTATACAATGACCTTTGAAGTGTTGGGGTCAATTCTGTATTCATCGACATTTGAGTTGCAACACAATGTACCACTACTTTGTTGTCAACCAAAACAATGAATAGGCATACCCTGACGTTACAAATGTTACAACGTGATCTATAAGTTGAAATGCAGCAGGAGCCAATTTCTGTTAAGACCTTCATTGCTTAAGAAATAGAGATGAAAATAGAATGACGGAGGTTTAGTACGTACTGATTTGGTGTGTAAAGCTAGACACACGTGCAAACGCACATGCGTGTAACCTTAATTTTAAAGAACGTATTTGATATTCTACATAATTATACTACTTTTCTTTGGTAAATACATACATATAGATCAATTACACCCAGACTCAGGACAAACAGACATGTTCATGCACACAAATATCTGTCCTGGGTGGGAATCGCACCCACGAACTTTGGCGTGAAAAGCAAGCATATGCCAACTACGCCAACAGACCCGATAATTTAAAATTAAATTTAAGGCGAATTCGGGGAGAGCTAACATTTTTCAGTAAAAGAAAACCGAGAAGAACTAGTTGAGAATAACGAACTCTTCGCCACTGTCCAGTTATAAGCCAACTAAAATATAACTCTTTTAGTTGGCTTATATCTGTTATAAAACAGAAGTGATGAAAATGATAATAAAACTTGACGTTACAATAAAGTAAATACGCACTTCCACTAGAAACGATTACTTTCGCTAACAATAAAAGAATATATTAAGACGATAAAACCTCTATAGAATGGGCCGGCGATATAATGTGTAATAACATATGAAACATATCCATGAAATGCTTCAGTCTGGCCGGATTAGCACATTGTTGGAAATATGTAGCATAAAAATGAATAAATATGAATTACTATGTTTGTTTCTTTCCCACGCTATTAAGGGTTGAGGATAGGTCGAATGTTTGTGTGTCACATTTTCTCTGTTAGCCAAAGATATAGACGATTTACCATTTTTTTTTTCAATATTGACACTGGTGATAAAACAATTTATTTGCGAAAAATATATAAATGAAATTAGAAAAGTACTAGAAATAAAAACATAAGAATCTAAATAAACTTATGGATATACTTAACTATAATTGTATACTTGCAGGCAAATAGCCTAATTCTATAGTTTAAATAAAAACATACAAATCTATTGCACTATCTATTGGGGTATTATAAGTTTGACTACGATGTCTGTCTGTATGTGGGTGTGTATGTCTGTGGCATCGTAGCTCTCAAATGGATAGACCGATTTCCATGCTATTTTTGGTCGGTTCTACGAGCCATGTGCCCGAGTTATATTTCAATAGATATATGTATGCATTTAATATAGGTAGGTCTTTCAACTATTTGTGATTTTCATGAAACATAACCTTATATTTTTATTAAGCATCATCTTTTTAAACGGAGCTGTAACCAGGTCATTACGAGCCGCCTCAATATGGACGAAAGCCAGTTATTGAGCCATCAATGACCTACTAACATTTTACTATAAAGCCATGGTACTACTTTCCCATATTTTGGAGCCCTTTAAGCAATTTCGGGCCATCATATTAACCATCAAACTGTCATGGGACGGTTTGAGGGATCATAAGGCCCTTTGGGAAGCGGTCCGAAGTTGGTATAAAAATAATCTTAGAAAATGGGAAACTAAATACATCTCTTCTATCAGCAGAAACTTCTAATTAGGTTTTGAGATTTTTATAAGTTATGTTTAAGTTACCTGCTAACTGTAATCATTCCAAAATTTATTATATAGATTGAACGATTGAGTAAGTCATTTTTAACCTTGATTTATTTGAACGCCATTCACGAAAATGATGTTCGGCGAGTTAGCCGGTAGAGCCCCTGGGTGGGAATCTAAGTAAGTAAATAAGCAAGTAATCTTTATTTCACTCAAAATATGCTACAGACAAGATTATATAGTAATCACAATTACAGTTTCACATATTTTGTCGCCAATCACATGCGAAAATTTATCAAATCATGTACAGCTATGAACCAACCAAGTTTCTACCAATCGGCAACAAGCCCGTCATATATATTTAATATTTTAACTTAAGATCTAGATATTGATTAATGGTATAACAACATTTAAAAATAGGAAAATCATAAATTTAATCGTACGGCGGGTCTCGAAACAGGGGCTCTAACGGGTAAGTCGCCGAACATCGATTTTTTAAATGGCGTTCAAATAACTAAAGGTTAAAAATGACTTAATCAATCGTTAAATCGGCTTCAGCGTTGAAAATCGATTTTTTAAGCAATATAGAGTCGACTATACCCGACCGTTACGTTTTTGTGGAATGTAAAAACAAATGATGAAGCTTTTCTCTTAAAAAGCTGTTGAAAACAGCCATCTTGTAAACAAATTCGGCTACCTCATCATCATCATATCAGTCTACGGATATCCACTGCTGGATAATGAGCTCCCCAAAGATCTCCAGAGTTGCTGGTCTTGCGCTATTCGCATCCAGCAAATAATTCGGCTACTTAAACGAGGTTTTAATCAACATTTTCTTGTTGTTCAAAAACCTCGATTTAATTATGAAGAAGGAAATAGGAGTATACGAAACTGTTAAATTTTTTTTAAGTGGTCTACATGCCAACTGTATCCTGTCAGTATATTTATAAAAATCTACTTCAAATACCTACTAGACGTAAACATAATCTTGTGTTTCATACTACCTCTCTACAAACAAGTAACTCTTTTATGGTGCAACTAGCTGGTGCCCGCGACTTCGTCCGCGACAATTTTGAATGATTACCAATGTAACTACTTACTTCTAGCATAATCTAAAAAAAATACTTTTAAAAGAAATAAGCAATATAAATTTAAGAAAACCTAACCTATAAATAACCTAGTTAAGAAATAAACTAAAGACTACTTTGCTACTGTTATTTAAAAAAAAGACCCGATATCATAATCAGTAAGTCAAATAAAGTAATATAATAATATAATCAACGATGCATTTATTACAAAGTTAACTCCCATTAGCTTAGGTTGCGACCACGGCATTGATAGGTCTAATATCACATTTTGTGAACGAAACCATAGCGCGATCTAAAACGATGATTACACCATCTACTAACAAAAATATAACCTTGTAAAGCGGTAAAATTAAGATGTGGGCATATATTTTGGGTGAGATTTAGGCGATTATCTTTTGATTCAGTTTTGGACTACCTTTTACTTCAAGCATTTATTTATTTTAACCGATATGTCAAATGAGTTCTGCGATCGGAAACGATATAAACGCCATCTAGTTACAAAATTGTGAACTTGTAGATCAGTAAAATTAAGATCATATTTTTTGGGTGCGATCATCTCGACACGAACAATAAAATTTATACTACGCTAACTCGAATTTTGGGTCAATTACTTTTTTATCCCAATTTTATTAAATTGACGTTTTTTTAATATGTTATGAAAAATACCAAAAAAAGAAGTTACAAATCTTATAAAACGCTACTAAATCTTTACTTAGACGACAACAAACACAATATTTTAAGCAATAAGAAACGAATTTCTCTATAATTTAAGTTGGCGTACATTTTTGGTGTTGACCTATTATTGAATCAGTTATGGATTACCTTTTTTAACAACAAATTATTCCCTTGATTGCTTTATTTTTAACTGAAATACCAATTTACATGCTTTTAACTCCAAAAAAAAAAATTTTTCATACAAACTTACATCCCCTATTTTAGTCGTCTTTAGGGGTGGAATTTCCAAAAGTCCTGATGATATATTTATAATGTTTAAATGAAAGGCGAAATACTAATTTTCATGCGTTTACCTTAAAAAATGTCACATTTTTCATACAAACATCCCCTATTTGTCACCCTACGTGGTAGAATTCTCGGAAATCCTGAAACACATACTTTTAATTTTTAACTGTAATTCTAAATACCAATTTTCATGCGTTTAACTTAAAACATGTTGGCATTTTTTTCATACAAACTTACATCCCCAATTTTACGCCCTTGGGGGTGGAATATTCAAAAATGCTGAAATATATATTTTAATTTTTAACTGCAAGTCTATATACTAAAGCCTTTAACATCAAAATTAAGGACTTTCATAAAATATTTCATCCCTTATTTTAGTCCCTTAGGGGTGATATTTTCAAAAACCCTTCTTCAGTGGATGCCTACGTCATAAAAGGTAACTACTGTCAAAATTCAAGTCCCTAACTCCAGCCGTTTAGACTGTGCGTTGATATGTCAGTCAGGCAGTATAAAATTATATTATTATTTTCCGCCCTTGGGGGTGTAATTTCCAAAATCCTAAAATAAATGCTATATATTTTTAACAGAAAGGCCAAATACTCATTTTCATGCGTTTAACTACAAAAATATCGCATTTTTCATACAAACTTACATCCCCTGTTTTATGACCTTCAGGGTGGAATTTTCAAAAATCCTGAAATATATATTTTTTAATTTTATCTAAAAAGCCAAATGCTAATTTTCATGCGTTTAACTTAAAAATTGGGACTTTTTCGTACAAACTTACAACCCCTATTTTTTGCCCTTGGGGGTGAAATTTCCAAAAATCCTGAGACACGTATTTTTTATTTTTAACTGCAAAGCCAAATACCAACTTTCATGCCTCTAACTTCAAAAACGGCAAAGTTTCATACTAACTTGGCACCCCCGTTTTACCCCCTTAGGGGTTGAATTTCGAAAAATCCTTCCTTATTCCTTGTCTACATTATAAAGAAAACATCTGTGCAAAATTTCAGCTTTCTAGGGCCAAGGGTTTGGGCTGGGCGTTGATGAGTCAGTCAGTCAGTCAGGTCTTCTCTTTTTATTTATATAGATTAATAAGAATGACAAACTTGCCAGATAATTGTCTACAAATAAGTTTAAACTAACTATAAAAGTCAAATTGTGTAGCTGGGCATATTACATTTCATTTTTTGAATTATTTATTTGAGGAAAGCTTTTGGGATTGAGTCGCTCTAAGTTAACAAAAAAATTTATTAATAATAAATAAAATTCATAAAAAGGAAAAGGACTTCTATTGAGTTTCTGGCAGTGTTTCTCAGTAGCTGCCACGCACGGTAGGGTAAAAAATGACGATTCCGCAATAATGTAACATTTTAACGGAATAATTGAAGTTATAATTCGAATTTGGAGATTTGGTTTTGTCGATTTCAGTATTTTATTTTATTATTATTTGGAAAACTTACAGCTAATACAATCAATAACGAAAAATATGTATTAAAATAAGGCCAATTACAAGCTTTCACTGATATACTGTGTCTCTAATTATAAGATAAAGTTGAGTATTGAGAAGAAAGCATTAAACCACGTTGGAAAACAAAATAAACAATTATTATAATAATTATAGTATTGCTTTATATTTCACGTACACGTGTAGTGCAAAACTGTAGGCAGCAATTCCTCTTACAAATATAGAAAACGTTTTCTTTTTCGCGTACTAGTGTAGTACAAAACTCTTAAATATAAAAATAAAAATTCAATCAATTAAGTGCGTTCTATTTGTGACGTCAAGTGTGCTGTGGTGTTTCACGTATCAATGAACATCAGTTTTATAGAACCTTATATATAGATTATATAACAATCTTCCCTTAATATCAGATAATTTTAAATTTTACTTAACTATAAAGCCAAAATGTATAACTGAGCATAATTATTACAAATTATTGTTTATATAAGTGACAAATGTGTTTATTGAGTCGCTCTAAGTTAAGACTTAAAAAATATGTAATTAATAATAAACAATATTTTTTGAAAAGAATTGAAGTACCATTGTATGAACGGTAGGGTAAAAAATGGGAATAATTGAATTTCTTATTTAAATTTGAAGATTCCTTTTTGTCGATTTTAGTACTGTTTTATTTTTCGCGTACACGTGTAGTACAAAACTCTTAAAAAGGATAATCCATTAAGTGAGTTCTATTTGTGACGTCAAGTGTACTGTGTTGTTTCCAGTATCAATGAAGGTCAGTTCTCAAAATATTTTCGCTGCAATAAGGTAACCAATTTATTTGACTCGCCAAGGCCTTTGCCCTTTTTCTTCGTACTTTATGACTTTTAATTTAACGCCTTGTTGGTTCAGTTACAAGTTAGGGTTCTGTACAAGTTTACTGAAGGGTTTTATGATGGTCTGTGACCAGCGATAAGGCTGTTTTTGTTTTTTAATATTTTATTATATAGTCTCAGAGAACGGAAGACTAATTTTTAATATGTTTTTATTAATGCCTAAGTGTACACAAACTTTCTTTTTTCTAATATTGACATAATTTTCATGACATTTATTATAAAATACATACACACAGCACCATCTGGCCCAAACTAAGGAAACCTTGGATACTAGATTACAATTTTTTTAATATAGACATATTATACACAGAAAACATCCAGACTAAGATAAATACATTGACGTGTTTATGAAAACAAATATTTGTCTTGTGCGATGATCGAACCCGCAACCTTTGGATCATAAGGCGATTCGCTTTGACGACCGCCGCCGTGGCTCAGTTGGTAATGAACCTGCTACCATGTGAGCCACGGCCGTCGTGAAGTTAACTACAAGTGTAGCGCTATGGTTAACCCTTAACCATACGTTGCTATATTATTTTTCATTTTTTTGGACCTTATTCCAAAGAGACAAGGTTGAAATTGATGTGGTCTTGTGTAGTCGCCTGCTTAAGAGTTAAGGTAGACGCCTAACTTCTACGTGTTTACCAAGCAGGACATCTATTTGAATGGCCCTCATACGAGGTGTTACATAATTAGTGGAGGAAACTTAAGAAGCTCCATCTACCCATGAATCTGAACAAACTAAAGATACCCAATTTGTAAAATACAAATAATATTTGCCTGCCTCCCCATACAAAATGCATCATAGACTCACGCCTGTTTCCCAGAGGGGTAGGCAGAGACAACGGATTTCCATTTGTCACGATCTTTGCATACTTCTTTTGCCTCGATTACTGTCATTATATTCTTCATACATGCTCGCCGGTTTAGGGTACTTCTGACCACAAAAAGCTAATCATTATTCTTATATTATTTTTTCTGTATTGCGCATGTTGAAGTGCTATAGCCTTGCTCAGTTGCCATGGGTCACAAACGAAATCCAAACTCAGAAAAATTACTTATGGGTCACAAATAGTTCTCCTATGCGGGGATCGAACCGGGACACTAAGTTGCGAGGCGATAGTCTTAACCTCTGGGCCACACGATCACACTTAGCTTCTCATTATCTGCGCGTGAACAGGATACTTCCAGACCAACGAAGCAGGCAAAGGCAGATACCTAAATACTGAATGAATTATATATATCATTTATTTGTTTACCAACGATGAAATTCTGCATAGCTCCTTCCCTAATCTATTACGAGACACCGTTCGTCAACGTGTTGATGTTTTGACAGATGTTCATTTGAAACTGTTATTTTTGTCGCTAGGGGGCGTTAATTTCATCTGTTTGTTTAGACACCAGACCTTGGCGCAATTAAGGGATTACCAAACGTAATTTGCATGTAATAACTTGAAGGTAATTGCGCGGAGGTGAAATTCGTCATCTGGCGTAGAGAGGGACTTTTGAATGTGGTTTGAGTGGCGCCCTAATTTAGAGTTTGGTTGTAAATTTGTGTTTTACGCAGCTGATGTGGGCATGATGATGCAGCCTATTTCTGTCCCACTACTGGTTACGGGCCTCCTCTCACATTAAAACGGGGATATGCCCTATTCCACCTCGCTGACCTAGTGCGAAAGAACATTTTGGTAAAATCACAAGCACGCAGGTTTTCACACATAAGAACCTACATAAATACAGTAAAAAATGCGTAGATTTCTCGAGAAGAAATTATGCATTATGCGAGCCTACTGCTGTACGAACCTCTTTTGCTCAAAGATTTTACCAATACAGAGGTAGTATGCTTTACAATAAAATAAACAAAATAATTTCAATAGGAAAATACCGAAAATTTGAATGTCAAATTAAGATCAGCAAGTGGTTACTTAAAATGAACTATACTGAAACTGAAAAGATCATCGATCCGTTCAAATAAACCCGTTTCCATAGTGACACAATTTATATTGTAACATTATATGTCATTCTATTATCAACCTAACTACATATTATATATAAATACATAAAATAAATATATAAAAACATTATATTAATGGATACTTTTGATGATATATTGTCATATACATCCCAACACACACACCCACACACACACACAGTCTAACACGTTTATGTAACTGTACGTTGACAATAATTAAGTACGCATCTATTTTGGGGGGGCCTGGAGTGCTAAGATATAGCATATATTGCTTACCAAATACTACACATGATTTTACTTATATATCCAAAGTTAAATGGGATATTTAATTTAATTTTATTTTATTAAAAATGTATTTAATTTTTTTAATTTATAAAAAAATTCACTGTCCTAATGGTTTGCTGGAAGAAAATTAATTAATGAATTAAGTTCGCCTATGTACATGACTTATTGTAACATTTAACTCAAATGTATGTATGTTTCTGTGTGCAATAAAGATGAAGAAAATATTAAAAAAATCTTAGATTCTTTTTATTTTCAATGTTTAGCCTTCACAAACCTTGTTCACTCTAGCCTTGACAAACCCATGTTATATGATGTAAACCCTTATATCCAAAGTAAAATGGGATAGAGAGATTTCTTAAATTCTTTTATTTCCCATGTTTAGCCATAAATTAACAGTATTAATTTATCAATCAATCGCGAACATTAAGACATTCACACGTCTCGACATCCACTCGGTCACCGTTGTTCATTGAATTATAGCTGCTCCTTTGCGCTACATTTTACCAACATAACTTTACTGCTGCCAAACGTATTGCTATTTAAATTTAAACCTTATGTTAAGGAAGTTACAGTTTATCTGATTAAAATACGGTGGTAAATGAGCATTGTTTTCGGTCCACCAGTTCTGCGGTTGAAACGCCTTTGAATAATTTATTGGTGAGATTTAATACAAGCTATTGTATTGCATTGGGTAGCACTTGGCTTGTTTCCACTGCTGATTTAACAGTTAGGTTAATAGCTACTACCTTTTATGAAATGTGGCCATGTCTAGACTTGGTTCATATTTTGTAGAAGTTTGTGAGTCCACTTTTGATTTCATTAATGTGAAAGTGCCGTTAAATTCTATTGTAGTCGTAGATACCTTTTAGGAGGAGAATAATATATTAAAGTCAAACTTTGAGATTGCCTTAAATTATTTAACGTAATGGTTTTAGTAATAATAAAGTTGGTATATAAACTATGTTTAGTGCTTTAGCTACTTTTAAAAGGATTTAATAGCTAGACTAATGGCTATGAATATCGCCACCCCATCTAATCACGTGGGGGGCGTAGAAGTTGTCCCGATGGAATATCTCCCAGAGAACGGTCAGCAGCGTCTCTCTGTGTACTATGATCATCATATTGCGATAATCGGCTCGGCTGCCAAGCGTGGCGATTATGGCATATCCGTCCAAATGATAACACAACTCCATTGTGGAAAGCTTTTGTGGAAGCTTTTGCCCAGCACATTTCTACCTTCATTTTTTAAGAAATCTTAAAAGAAATATATTTTCATAACAGTTTGAATAATTTAATATTCTAACGTTTAATCATTGAGGCGTTCATAGAGACCGATAGTGATCGGGGAGGTAAAGCATCTAGGCCGCGGTCAGTCGATAGATGAATTAGGTACTGAAAAAGTCGTTTAATTTCTATGCGTCTCTGTACTTCGGAGGGCACCTAAACAGTATTTTGCACACATTCAACCAAAATCTGTGCAAAAGACTTTTGGTACGAATTAATAATTAAAAATACAAAAGTTGTACCTCTACAATAGATTTGCTGATATTTTATGATTTTAATTCTTTTTTAAATTATGCTACAATTTCCTAACAAGTCGGTTAGTTCTTTAAAAACTAAACTTATAAGAATCCATGCAAATCTATTGGACAATTTTCTATTGTCGCCGATTTTGGTACCACACAATGAGCTTAGCCAATGCCCTTCAGCTGGCTTTCCCGATTTTATCGGGCCTATGCCGTGGTTAGTAAATGCTTGCCTTGCACGCCGTAGGTCGTGGGTTCGATTCCCTCCCGCGACAAATATTTGTGTGCATGAACGTGTCTGTTCGTCCTGAGTCTGGGTGTAATTATCTATAGAAGTATGTATTTACAAAAGAAAAGTAGTAAATGTAGTTGTCTGGTTTCCATAGATCACGCTTTGCTTACTTTGGGATCAGATAGCCGTGTGTGAATAATGTTCCAGGATATTATTATTATTATGACTCAGGATTTCTCAGTAATGGAATCAGGCGTTACTTTGCGGTAATCCATAACAATCAAAACACAAAATCAATATTTAGTGTTAATTCCGCTAATTGTCAGAATGGTCCGTGGAGGACTGAAACACGTGTTGGGTATCGTACTGGCGCGTGTAATTTGTTTTTTTTATATTGTCCTTCTTGCATGTGCACATTTTTGCGGGTGGGAGGGTGGTGCAAATTGCATCCCGGCATGATTAAACTGACAATTAGCGGAATTAACACTACATATTGATTTTGTATTTTGATTAGGATTTCTCGCCAAAATTGTATTAAGTACATATGATTCCGTCCTAAGTAGTAAAAGCGAATGTGACTGCCTATACAAACCACTCTTGGTTTAATGGCACAAAACAAAATAATAATGTATCGAACATATTATATATAAGTATATATAAATAAATAAATAAAATAAAAAAGGTCACAACTAAAGATGCTGTCGTTGTAAATTTGTAGTTTAAAATTAGGAAAGTTGGTATTTCATGGAATTGTATGGTATCAAATATATACATATAACAAAATCGTAGGAAAGTCAAAACTGTACATTGAATATTTTTTAAAGCATAATTGGGGCGTGATCTACAATCGATACCAAAGCCAAAAATATAGTTTTTAGAATTTTTGTCTGTTTATCTGTTTCTCTGTATGTATGTCCGGGGTAAACTCAAAAAGTACTGACTGGATTTACTTCAAATTTTGCATGAATATTACTAAGAGGTCGGGTCAACATATAAGCTACATATTATTACGCTATCACCTACGGGGGAGGAGCTCTGATAATTTATAAAGTTTAACGCGGGTAAAACGGCACAGCTAGTATTGAATAAATATAGAATCCCTCCCAGTTTTGTATGTACTAAAATCGCTATTTATTCTGTCAATTCATAATTAATATAATAACATGAAGTGCAAGTTCCATAGACGCAACGCGAACGCTCCCATAGTACTATCTCCGATCAGCAGATAGTAGCGTATGATCGACGAGAGAGACGACACGGTATAGTCCTTTATGATATTATCTCCTGGCTAATGGAGGCAGCGATACCAACTATAAGATTACTTACATACGGAACTATAGACTGTTAAACTGCCTACTTTTTAACAAATGTATGTTTAATAATAATACATTTGTATAAAAATCAATTATTAGGTACTTCTAATGGATCTTTGGACCGATATCATCCACCTAGGTAGGGTTGCCATCCGTCCGATTTTCCGCGGATTTGTAGTCCGTATTTAAAAATTGAGTTTTGGGCCGCGGTGTGGACAACCGACGAACCGACATGCGACACTGGCACTGGTAGAACGCAGGACAGTTATGAGCCGCAGGTTAGGTTAGGGTTGGATATAATAATAATTACCGGAAAAAAAAAACAAATGTCCTATTGAAATTGTTGTAAAAGAATAGACATCTCAGCTCTTTATATGCAGGCAGCAGAATTTCTTTCAGTCCTATTATAAACTATTTAACATTTCTATGGTAAATGATAAAAACTTGCACAAATGATAATAGTTATTTTTTATACAAGAGTGCAAAGTTGCTTTTTAACCACGTGTTCAATTTTGATAACCGAGCAAGGGAAGGATTCTAAAATTGAATCACGAGCGAAGCGAATACATCAAACATTAGAATCCTGAGCATTAGCGAGGAAATCAAAAGAGGACAAGGTGAAGAATATTTGCACTCGAGTGCAACACGTAACTTTTTATCACACCTCAGCGAGGAAATGACTAAATGCGAAAAAAAATCTTAGTATAAATAGTTTTATTTCAGTTTAGGTATAAATTACTATATTATGATATGTAAGTATTACAGGACAATCTTTATATTATAACAAATAATACTTAGGTAGGTATAATAGGTAGTAGGTATAATTAAGAAAAACTTAAAGTAACGTTTAAAGTACAGTTTGAGTGTCATAGAACAGTATTATCGCACAAACAAATTAAAAAGAAGTACACCAAGAAGGTTCCGAGTCTTAGTTTCAATAAATTAAAAAAGTTGTATGATAAATTCGGCACCATAGAGGTAGAAAGGTAAATAGGTTATACGTAAATAGGTATAATAGGTAAAAAGTAAATAGGTTTAATGATATTTTGCATTCACAAACTTAGTTACAGGTAGTTTAACCTCTAGAGGATAAAAATAACTTTACCACTCAGATATCGAAGAACAAAAATACTCTTTTCGAAATGGGGCGATGTAAAAATTACTTTTTTAATTTGTGCAAGTGCTCCATGGTATTGTTGCTTTAATCAGTGAAATAAAAGTTGTTGTCCACTTGATCGTGATGGACAACGACACAGCTACCTAGTGGTCTAATAAATCGGTCAGGGAGGATGTTAAATATCGGAAGGAAATTAAACATATACCAATAATACGCTGGTGAAAGGAGAAACTATGGTTTATTAAAATGGATAAAACTGTGAACTAACATTGGCGTAGGTAAGTATAGAATTTTACAATAGCACAAGAATTTTGGATATAAAGTGTTCCAAAAAAGGGTTCGATTCGTAACAGAGGGAAAACCAAAAAGTAATATGCAAATATCCGATACTAACATCATTTCACGCCGTAAGAGGGATAGTTTCACTTGTATTGTAGTTTCATAAAATTACACAACGTATTTTTTATAAATATACCTACTTATATTGTTTTAGAAGTCTTCATTAAAAGTTTACACTTTTGGGCACGAACCAATGTGCCATTAATGCTTGTTATCCCGATGCGCGAGTCGAGTCGAGATACCTGCTAGTAGTTAAATTATTATATTATAGACTAGCTAGATATCATCTGATATCGATTCGAAACAACCCACTTGGACGGTAAATGTTAATTACTTTTTCCCTCTACGGACTAATTAGTGCGGGCCTCATAAATCGGTTGGTTAGAATTGTTATTTAATGTACCTACGTAAAGCTTCCTTTTTATAAGGGAGATCCTGTACCTATTGACAATGGTATTTTTTTTTTTAAAACGCCTAGACCTGCACTAGGGAATCTAATCCCTGAGTCGCGAGGTAGTTCACAAACATATAATAGACGCACATAAATTACATCCAGACTCGGAACAACTATTTATGGGTCTCACAAATAGTTGTCCTGCGCGGGAATTGTCAAACTGGGACACGAAGCGGCGAGGCTTCTGTCTCAGCCGCTGCGCCACACGTGCAAATAAATAAATAAATTTCAAATGATGAAAAGAGGATGAATTTCATTCTTCTAATTTTGGGTCAAATTCTAGTAAGAAGTTACGCGAGTTACGAAACTTAAGAATGGTCGTCTGAAAAAAAAGAT
The DNA here is from genome assembly GCA_951640165.1 of Pseudoips prasinana. Lineage (NCBI taxonomy): Eukaryota > Metazoa > Arthropoda > Insecta > Lepidoptera > Nolidae > Pseudoips > Pseudoips prasinana. The sequence continues at coordinate 33,253,420 of OX621243.1, read as the reverse complement.
ATTTTTGTAAAGAGTAAGAATTTAAAAATCAAATTTACCATGTACCTACCTATGTCTGTACTGCAAAACCCGGAATAACATGGTAAAATATTAACTCTTTAATTATGTTAAATATTTGATATACATATCTGTATGGTGTTGATCCTTATTTGGAAGAAGTAATCCGAAGCATTGCGAAAGTCACCTGGCCACCTACATTATTTTAATAGTACTAAATTATTAATTCCTCGCCTGTAACTAGGTGGCGTTAATATAATTTATGACAGCGACATCTAGTAAATCTTCTTTGTACTACACACCATTATACAACACTTAAGTTTCATATGCATACCAATAGATGGCAGGATCCGATGTCGCTTTTAGTTAAACTTTGTAGTAGATGAGAATGAAAAATAATTTCGAAAACAAATGCTTGAAAATAACTTCACCGTTTTTGGAAAATCAAATATTACTTTTTATTTTGTATCACTATTATTGTCAATGCATTTTTCTAAGTACGCGAAGTATATGGTTATAAAATTTAAATAAATATATTAGGTATACCTAATTTTAAAGTCTTGTCCATACATAAATTAAAGGGGAACTATAAAACGATCGAATACAAAAATACTTAGCGACTGATGTTGAGATACTGTTTTAATAACTTGAGCGGCATTAATTTGAGTAAGTAAATAATTAACTAAACTAACGACGAATATTGATTAGTAATAAAATCCAGAACGAGCTTACAAAAAGTGGGTTATAATTATTCCATTTCAGATATCAAAATTTTAGCCGTGCGATTAAATTACTACTTGAGCGACTAGAAATACAGAGAGGGCAACTTCCATATTAGGATAGAGACGAGTTTCCCGGAAGTTATTTGGTTTAGGTTAGGTTAAAACTGTGACCATCAAGCTAGACACTATTGTTAGTGAACTATGGTGGAAAGTTTTCAAAAATACCTTTTGTTTTGAGCCGATTGAATTTTTCAGGAGACATCTGTACAATGCAAATCTAAGCAAAAACAATAGCGCTGGAAGTCCGCCGCACAAGCCTCCGATCTCTCTGATTGGTCAAAGCGAAGAAATATTAGGTCGCTCAAATATTATGAAGCTTCTCATTTTGTATTTTAAGTAACTCAAATTAATATTTAATTTTGTTAGTTGCTGTTCTGTTGATTTCTTGTCACTCGCTCACTTAGTAATACTATATGTAAATTCATTATTTTTGTCACTTTAATTTACAGTCACTCGTTTAAATACTACCCTAAATTAAAGTTAACCAACTCACACACGTGCTTAACTTGACATTATATATTGAAATATGAAATGTGCTCGAATGATTTAGGCGAATGCATAAATCTGACTAATTCTCAACTTTGAATTTAAACGGCTCCGGCCTGAGTTTAATCTCTAAATACAGACCCCATTCTTATATAAAATTATGTTTTTTTTTTAATTATATTCATACTTTACTGCATACCAAAGACATAGACTTAAATCTTCTAGGCGGTCGCACTTACTTAGTGTTGTCTGCGAGGGAAACCACATATCCATCACTCTCATGATCCGATGGGACGTCTAGCGACACGACCGGAAAGAGGTCAGAGGTACAGGACCGACGGCTTTCAGTGCTCTCCGAGGTGGTATTATACCCCTTGATATAATACCACCAACTTCCAGACTACGGGCTGATGCTGAGAATTTTTTCTATACAGAAATGTCCCAATATTACTTTTTGGCCAGACCCGGGATTTAAACCCAGGACCTCGTTCTCTGCGGTTGAACACTCATTGCTACCTACACCAACGAGGCTAAATCCATATACAATTAACCGGAATGAAGTCAGGGTTGTTAATTTACGCAATACGCAACTTCTTCAGAACTCTTATCATCTAATAACTAGAAACCACATCAAAGATCGTCCATTATTACCACCCCAGTTGCAACACATTTACAATACAGTCCGATGGTTTACGTTGTCTTGCATCTTGACTCTCACCCCACACGTCAGGACTTATCTTTGGGTTTTATGAGCGCGGTAATCGGCGCACTTTACCATTTGAACGCACGCGACGCATTTGTGTGTGCGTTGCACCCCAATGCAGTGCATACTAGCCTTTACGACGCCACAGGTATAATCTAGGGCTGGCAGGTTCATTTTTTATTTATTTATTTACGTAATTAATAATTTATTTAAGTACACACAAAAGAGGCAATAGCAATAAGTATAAAAAAGGAAAAGATTGCATAAAGATACTGCTTATTACAATAGATTCTCTTCCAGCAGATCCTTTATTTATTGATATATTTCACCGTACTGGGAAAAAGAATAAAATACATTTCTAATTTTAAGTAAGCAATACCAAATATCTTGCTAAATATTTTCGTAAAGATACCAATTGTGTTGATACCCCTTAACTTCGTATACTTAGACCAATTTATTTGGTGCTCTTGTATATTAATATAATATCCTGGAACATTATTCACACACAGCCATATAATCCCAAACTAAGCAGACCTTGTACTATGGATATCAAATAACTGATATACTACCATATTCTATTTTTCTTTTGTAAATACATACATTTATTTTTATTTATTTTATTTACATACTTATATAGATAATTACATCCAGACTCAGGATAAACAGACATGTTCATGCACATAAATGTCTGTCCTGGGTGGGAATCGAACCCACGACCTGCGGCGTGAAAGGCAAGCATTTACCAACCACGCCAATCTTGTTATAAACAAGTTATTCTTAATAGTTTAGCTATATTATAATTATATATTAGAATAGATAATCAAAATAATAATAAATCATTTATTTGTCAGAATACTGTTTACAAAGGTGTTCAAAAAATAATATATAAAAATTTCCGTAGTATCTCAGTAAATAAATAGTATTCTGCCGTTGCCGGCGCACAAATAATCATTACCTATTTTATTACATGTCATGTTAATCATATTGTAACCTCCTTGCTTATATAAGTGACATCTCATTTAACATATACATCGTTGTATTGGAAATAGATAAGAACATAAACATTCATTCAATGAATTACATAGAAAAACATTGAAGAGAAATGAAGAAAATTATCAATTTCAATTATAATCTTCATTTTTTTATATTGTCCTTCTTGCATGTGCACATTTTTGCGGGCGGGAGGGCGGTGTAAATTGCATCCCAGCATGATTTAACTGACAATTAGCGGAATTAACACTACATACTGATTTTGTATATTGATTAATAGAATACCAATTTTGTTGGTGCCCGTTAACTTTGTATATAGTCTCATTTATTTGGTGCTTTTGTATATTGTTTTGTAGCATCTCATAAATAATTACTTATCTCGTATTATCTAGTTAACGTTCACATCCATTCACGGCCCAATAACACGTGCGTTGTAAACCATTCGGAACAACCACATTAGCTGCCTACCATCCTATCTCATTGCTTCCAAATTAACACATAAAATTTTAGTACTCATCCGTGGATTCAATTTACGTTTATTGTTTGTTTTACGTTACATGATTATGGAATAAGTATAAACAACCAAATTGATATTCGTTCGGGCCGTGGTTATCTTTGTCAGAATAAAGATGGGGCCTTTTTTATCTGTCAATATTAAGAAGGGCCATGATAAATATCATCATATCAGCTGAATGACGTTCACTGCTGGAAGGCCTCCCCAAAAGATTTGCACAAAGGAGTTGTGTTCATAATTTGGAAGACTATGCCACTTTCGCCACGCTTAGCAGACGCGTTGGCGATCGCAGTATGATGGGCATAGTAGACAGAGAGACGCTGATGTCCGTTCTTTGCTAGATATTCCCTGGGATTGAATTCTACGCCCCCCCCCCCCCCCCCCATGATGAGATGGGGTGGCGATATTCTATGCCGTCAGCCACACAGATCATCCTAGCCCCAAACTAAGCAAAGCTTGTACTATGGGTACCAGGCGACGATAAACATACTTATATAGATAGATAAATACTTATATACAAAGAAAACAGCCATGACTCAGAAACAAATATTCGTGCTCATCACACAAATATTTGCACTTACTGGGATTCGAACCCAGGACCACCAGCTTCGTAGGCAGGAGCACTACCAACTAGGCTACGGTAATAGTAAAACAAAATTAAAATTACCTTAAACATTACTGAGTAAAAACCATTTAAAAATCATGTTAGATAAAGAACGCGCAATACTAACTTATGACGTCACTTGTAGTGGAGCCATAGAAGCTTAACTCACATAGTCATTTTGCGTGAAAGGTACAGAGTATCCCGACTTTATCCCCACCAAGAACTTAAACGCTTATTTGTAAAACGGTATCAGCCGGTTTAAAAAGCTATTTTGCTAATTGTATTTTATTTGTCCTGTTTCTTATTAAGTTTGCTATGTTCAGTAAATTCAATATCAGTCCGATCGCTTTTTACTACCATTGATGGATTTTACTTATTTGGATACATACTGATATACATAGACTCATGCAAGTTTTCTTGAGGAGTGAAAGTGACAACAGATTTGCATTTGTAACTATTCTTGCACACCTCTTTTGCCGTGTTTACTCATTATTTTCTCCATATATGCTCGCCGATGTAGGTGGTTTAAAGTACTTCTTAAGTTCTGACCTGATCTTTCTTGAGAACATCTTCAATTTGGTCAGAGAATGTTCAACGAGGTCAGCCCCTTTCAGTTGTTCTTTCATTCGTCCATTCTAAATGCCTATTCCATATCAACATACCTTATTAAAAAAAATTAAAGACAATGCCCGCACTAATGAAATTAAACCATGTGTCGTGGGGTACTTTACAAACATATAATTGACGGACACAGAACACATTGAGAGTCAGAACAACTATTTAATTACATCCGCAACCAATCAATCATCATTTTCTTAATTTATCTTGCTATTGCTCGAATCCGGAAGTATCGAGATGTTTTACAATGTTAGCGAAGTTAGTTTGTACAACCCTGCCCAGATGCACTTTGCAAAACCCAGTTGAGACACGTCCGCAGGCAATTAGACATACATTCGCACCCTCCGTGTCGCCTCTCTATTTGTGGCGCATTGTGCGGTGTGCCATGATGGTGACCGTTCCTCGCTTAATGTTTTTAGTTTTTCGACCTTTGCTCAAAAGCAAACGAGCTTTACAGGGTTAATACTAGGTATCAGACGGACCTGTTGGCGTGGTTGGCAAATGCTTGCTCTAGACGGACCTGTTGGCGTGGTTGGCAAATGCTTGCTTTTCACGCCGGAGGTCATGGGTTCAATTGCCACCCAGGACAGATATTTGTGTGCATGAACATGTCTATTTGTCCTGAGTCTGGGTGTAATTATCTATATAAGTATTTATTTACAAAAGACAAGTAATATAATATGTAGTATATCAGTTATCTGCTTTCCATAGTACAAGCTCTTCTTAGTTTGGGATCAGGTGACCGTGTGTAAATAATGTCCCAGGATATTATTATTACATTATTAAAGGTGAGTTAGAGAACTTACATGGATCAAGTTGTAGAAAAATGATATGTCAAGTCGTATTGAGATGACATTACGCGTTCGGAAGTCAGGGAGGATTAAATGAAGCTCAACTATCAAGACCATAGATAGATACACTTTATTGCACAAAATATAAAAACATTTACAGAAAAAACTTAATATTCAAAATAATGTACAATTGGCGGTATTATCGCATAATAGCGATTTCTTCCAGACAATTATTAATTTCAAGTATGTACTTAAAAATCTATTTTTGGATGTTGGAATGTTTTAGGATTGGAGAACCAAATATAAAAACCCCCAAGCGCTAGTCGAACTTGCGTAGGTACCTTTCGAAGCTATACAAAACTTATTTATATACGTATATACTTGAAATTATTATTTTGTAGATCCAAAAAAGACATAATTTTTATGTGATATTTTTGGAATTAACTGTAATAAATGAGTGCAAAAATCGAAAAATAAAGTGAGCTCAAGTAACTCGCTATCGAAATCCTATGCTCCATCTCACCATTTGAATATATCATTGCTTTCTAAATACCTATATGAAGTTGCTGACTAACCAAAATCTGAGAAATATACACTATACACTTCATTTCCATCCAAAAACAAAACAAATCACAAAGAATAAAGTGTAGTACTCATATAACAATTGTCTGTTCATCCGGCGCGGCGTTGACATTGATCCACTATATCGTCGACCGTAGGTTCAATTGAGTTAAGGGACAAAATACGATTTTTCAGGAGAGGCCGATAAAGTTTTTTTTCGTACTAATTCGCCTATAACTTTTTTTCTTATTAACCTTTTTCGGGTCTGATTTCACACATAATCTTGTATTTTAGTGTTCTATCTACACGTCTAACATTTATTTAAATAAACTAGCTATTTATGAAAATAGATGTCCCTTACAGCAACGTATTTTTTTAGTAATGTCCCTTACTGACCAAGTATCTTGTAGTCTCGTCCCTTACATTAAATTGACCTCTGCGTTGGATTCAATTTATTAATGAAAAAATAGTGTAAATCACTTGTTGAAAAAAAATATGGAAAAAATACTGTGTAAAGAGATTTTTGACATAAAATGAAGTACACACTTTTGACGTACGGATCTCATAAATTTGGAAATCGTTATTATTGTTACAAGAAATCATTTAAGAGACATGAAAATGTATTAGAACCGTGTGTCTGTTTTTTGTGGGTTGCTTACATAGTACAATGAAATGAAATGTTTGTACATTGTAATAGCTAATTTGTATAAATTTAATAAAACAACTTATATTTCATTTAATATGTTTATTATAATCAAATTATTAAAAGAAATGGTTACAATTTTACCTATAATAACTTTGAATTTTTATTCAAATAAAAAAGTAGCTGCAAATAATCCTAATAGAGCCTCTAAGGCATTGTTAATCAAATTAAAATAATCAATTTTACTTACCACCGCTTTACTGCTTAATCAGCCTTCAACATGAGATCAATGTTTAATCATTATAATCATTAAAAAAAATATTAATAAAATTGAGATCAATAAATGTTTCAGAATTAAACGTTTTTTTCATCAACATTATCTTCTTCGTCCGTTTGATTCAAATTGTCAATCACTTCAGCGCAAGGTAGCTTCAAATAATCTTGATGAAATCTAGTGGGCATAGCATTAACACACAATTTTTTTAAATCTTTGTATTTTGCGAACGATATTGGTAGCCTGGTGTTATACAAAGGTCTTAGTTCTATGCAATTATTGTCCACTGTTATATCAGGCGAGTCTGCTAGTTGTGACGGCACACTAACAAATGTTTTACTCTTAACCTTACCCTTTCCCGTCCCTTTTCCTTTTCCCTTCCCACTTTTCGTTTTAAATTCATATAAACAACCGCTTCCTCCTTCATAGAGTGTTTAGTCCAAATGGTTTTAGGGTCTTTTTTCTTTAACGTAGCTATTCTAATTTTCGTAACTTGCAAGTCCTTCGTCTTTTGTGAAAACAGTTTTTCTGTAACGGGGTCCCAGACAATGAAATCCTTGTGCTCCATAACGGTTACGACGTAGGGCGAGGATTCTTTCTAGCACATTCCATGTAACTAGGCCATTGCGTGTAACTCCAAACAGTCAATTTTCGCACTTCTCGTTCAATAACAGAGTGCATGCTGTCAACTGACATGTAACTATGACCGGTCAGTAAAAAGTTAATCTGAATCGTTTCGACATTCTTGGATATTGGCAAAAAATAATGCAATATTGCCAGCATTGTCCTATTACGATTTTTTCCAGTGCAAGCATCGCAATACAGGATAACTTTTCTTATTCCTCTATCATCAACATCTTTCAGATACATGAAAAGGCAAGACCCTATCTCTTTTGACCCTCGTTTCCCGTCGCATTCACCCCAAACATAGCAAACCCCGTTTTGAGTAGAGCTTTCATAAATCTTAAAGTTACTATTTATGAAATAGTAACTTTATGATGTACGATGTATTTTCTGCTATAGAATACCTAAATAATATTATCACCATGAGGCGTATTTAAAATCTTTTGTAAATCACAGCTTACCACTAGAGTGTCCTTGTTTACAGAATAGTTTTGATGACTAGTGAATCTTTCATAAGTAGCATATTTTTATTCCATGTGATCTTTAATCTTTTCCTTGTCCTTTTCTGCCTCCTTTGGATTGTTTTCATGTTTAGCACAAATGTTGCACTTATCCTTCTTTGGAACGTGAATAGTTATGTTGCTGAATTCCTTATGGAACAGATTAATGAAAACACGTTCGCTCAGGTAATTTATCTTTTTCTGTTCGCATGATTTTCGGTATAGGCGGTATAAGTTTGTCAACGTTTTTTATTCTTGTGGTAAATACAGCCTATTGCTTAATTGCCTACAGTAATGTGAAGGTAGTACCGGAAGAGACTCAATGTACTCCTTTGCCGCATTTACAGTAGCTTCTTCATATTTCATATTACTAATTGGTTTACTTCGTTTATCTTTTTGGGATAAACCCTCTTCTTGTGCATTACACAGTGTATATAACAAAAACTGCTGTGTAATATCTTTCTTTAGTAAAAAAATTTGACAAATTTGTCTCCGTCCTTCTCCTTCATTTATGTAGTACTCGTATGTATAGTTTAAATGTTTTTCCATTTTTACCATTGTTTTTGTCAAAAACCGTGCATAATCCCGACCAAACGACAGATGAACTCGCACTGATAGCAACTTTTTTGATGCCCGCGCGCTGCTTTCGCATTGGTATCATCCTATCTTTCGCACAAAGAAAGACGTTGTGAGATAGAAAAGGATGGTAATAGTGCAAGTACGTGCTATCTTGTGTTATGAAGTTAGAAGTGTGTGTAAATAAAGGTAACAGGGATAAACAATTCAATACTTCTCATCAGCAAATTAGTGTAACGGACACCGAACCTAAATATAATTCGATTCAAATTGGTGTAACGTTGACACTGCTTAAAGTATGACAATGCAAATTGAGGTAAGGGACAACTATGTCAAAGCTCGTGCAATCCGTTTAAAGTATGGATGATATTAATTTTTTTAGATAACAAAGACATTAGTGTAAGGTCAGTTTTATTATTGTTTCTTCAAAAATAAACCATGTAATGGTAATTCGTTGATTGGGAAGACCCTTACCTTATTTCAAGTGGATTAGCGGCAATAATTACATCACTTCAAGTTCCTATATTGCATAGTTTTTCAGATACATTGTTATTATGGGGCTGATTCGAAATTTGGATCCAAAAATCATTAGGGTAAGGGACATTTTTCTTAAGCTAGAATTTTTTCATATACACCATTCGATAGAGCGAAAAATTCCGAACAAAACTGTATACTTAACTCATTTTGGGTATTTTGTCCCTTACCTCAATTGAACCTACGGTCGACGATATGTTAGCAGTAAACTGTTAATTGCAGCAGGAAGCAAGTGCTGAAATTAACTTAATATTAAGTATCCTTTGATTTCAGCAACGTACTATACTTAACTGGCATAAAGACAAGAAAAATGTGAACCTAACAAACAGAGAAATATAGGTCTATGGGATTTATAACCCTTTTATCTTTCTGTGATAAGATAAGAAATATATCTGTTCAAACACTTGCACATATAAAGAAAATACAGACAGAGAAATACAAAAGATAAAAATACTCATATCTATCTATAGTAGTTGCAAATTGCTCCCTCTCACCATATGCCTCACCACTTTACTTCAGCGCTGATAATTTTGACTATGTCAGGTAATTTGGTACAGATAAAAGAATGAATTTGTTTAATTCACAAGTACATCCGATACACTTAATTCCCACTCACAATTAAAAACAAATCGGAATTAATGAAGTGCAAATTGGTGTAACTCAAAACGTTAGCCCATCCGGCGCTCATTTTGATCCAGTGTTTACCATATAAGCAGTAATCTGTTGATTATAGTAGGAAGCAGGTGTTTAAATTAGCTTAACATACTTCCTTTGATTTTAGCAATGCTTTATATAGTGATGGCACTAAATAAATATAAATATGAACATCACAAAAAAGTTACCATGATTAAAACCATCTTGGCCTTATAATGCTAATTATGTGATAAGATAAGAAATAATGTACTAGTGTCATTGATATTTTATATCAATGACTAGTGTGTATTCATGTTTTAATGTCTTATTTTAACAGCATACATAGATTATTTATTTACATAAAACCATTCCAAAAGCATTCTCTACTGAATAAAATTAGTTTTATCTAAATCGGTTTTCAAACACGCGGAATATACATACATAAGAACATAGAGTCGAATTGGTAATGTGATGAAGTGTTTCTAAAAAAACTCAGCTTCATCGGTGCTAATTCAAAATGGGTTCATCTCACCATCAGTCACACCTTTTTAATTCCGAGTGTGTCACGGTATTATGAAGACGTAAAGTTGACACCTATTCACATGCTGAGTATTTATTTAATTCACAAGTACATCCGATACAATTAATTCCAGTTCACAAACAAAACAATATGGAATTAATGAAGTGCAAATTGGTATGACTCGTAACAATTGTCTGTCCATCCGCCTGCTTTGATCCAGTGTCTGCCGTGTTAGCAGTAAACTGTTTATTGCAGTAGGAAGCAGGTGCTGAAATTAACTTAATAATATACATCCTTTGATTTTAGCAATGGTTTATAATCTTCTTTAGTGGAAAACATAACAACAATAAAGACGTTAATTTAACAAAAGAAGTTATGGATTTTTAAAATGATTTTTAGCTTTGCTGGTGACTGACTTGCGTGGCCATCTTTAAAAATCTTGGTTGTTCATTTTAATATTCATTTTACAGTCGTATTTTATGTCCTCCAGGTCGAATTTCGGCTATGGCGGCGAGTCTCTACACAGACTAGCCATCTTCGCGAAACCTATGATAGTGCTCAAGAGAGTAAGCAAATATCAAGTGCAAAGGTGCACTTTATATTCGCACACTGTTATGATCTTCTGGGAGAGCTAGTCAACACGAACGGAAAGATATTAAGTACAGGACCGACGGCTTAACGTACTCTCCGAGGTATGATACTTTATATTTTTCATTTCTCACTAGTTTTGTCTATCCCAAGGATGTCTGGAAGAAATTGCAACTAGCGATAAGACTATTTTTGTAATTAATATTTATTTCTGGTGTACAATAAAGAGTTTTGTATTGTATTGCCAACCGCCAACTTCCTCATTCCCGGATGATACTGAGAATTTTAGGTAACGGAAAAATCCCAATACTACTTCTTTGACCCGAGCCGGGATGGCCGCTAGACCAACAAAGCAGTATAATAGATAGAGTATGTCATGTGGTTATGTGTTATATACAAGGGGAACAGTAAAAAGTGGGCGTAATTTAAAGATATTAATTTGCCTCTAAAACTGAACAACGTCAACGTCATTAACAAGCAAAAATATACAAAAATATATCATATGTATTTAAGTATGTATGCAATTATTAGTATGTAAGTGTATTATAGACCTACACACATTATTATAGCTGTGTAAAATTTCTCCTGCCCCGGGTCTGCTGCAAGAAATGGCTTGCGAAATAAGCCGCACCTTAGTACTAATAATTTCTTCGTATTTTTATTTATTTATTAAAACACACATAAACTATCATTACAGGAACTTAATACCTAATTATATCTATTTATTGTATGTAAAAGTGTGTGTACAAGAATTAATTAAAAAAATATATATGGTTGCCATGTAAAAATCTGCTGATACTGATTAAAAATTATTAATTTGATTACCTAATGAAATTTAATTATTGTATTTTACATACCAGTTTTCTTAAATTTGTTCAGTTTCATGAGTTCAAAAGTGCTCTATGTGCTACGTCTAACGTGTCAACGGTTTGTGTTTTGATCAGTGTATTTTTTATGTCAAATGAGCAAGCGGGTCACCTGATGGAAAGTAATCACCGCCGCCCATATACACTCGCAACGCGAAAGAAGTCACGGGTGCGTTACAAGCCTTTAACAGTCAGCAAACAAGACAAGTGTTGCTGACCCTTCACCCCGCCCCGATGAGCTCTGATGATGAGATTGATATAAATGTTGTTGTTCACTTGGTCGTGATGGACAACGATACTGCTACTGAGTTAAATAAGGCACGAGGCAAGGTCAAGAATAATGCAAAACTATCCGACAATGAAATATAATAATGGGTAACTAACGTAATTATTTTTATGTCGGATTCAGTCAACAGTTTCGTCCTCTTCGACAGCGCGAGACGCCATGGCCGTGGACGTCGTGCGAGTCGCAGTCGCTCTGAAGATGATCTCGAAGATGGCCGAATGCAACATAAAATTAATCACGCCAGTTTTAATTATGATATCCGAGAGTGAATTCACTTTACGCCGTAAGGGACTAAGTTTCATTTACAGCTATTATATTAAACATAACCTCCTTGACAATAACTTAATACAAGCTAGCTAAATGTCACTACCATTAAAAAATAAATTGTATAAATGTATTAACATTCCGTGTACCTAAATATCTGTAATATGTAACTAGAAATAATAACTGTATTACTACAAACATGTTCTGACTATTTACAAGCGATTTTTTAAAGTCTACGTGAATAAAAACCTTCTTTATGTTATGTATTTTATTTTACAGCGTGTTTTCAAAAAACCACACAACGTTTTGATATTTTTCCTTTTTAAATGAATGACAATCACTAACGAGACAGAAACTGCTAATTAACCTTTGATATTGAGCCATAACTTCACAAACGCTGAATGAATTTCCGAAGGCCATCAACAAATATTTTGAAAACATTTCAAACGCTGCTCTCTGTCCGATTATAAATAACTTCTATATCCACCGATAAAACACAAATTGCTTTAAATCATCATAAAAATGTAACGGATAAAGTTATTAATATCAACAGCTTTATAAATGTAGCAGAGAGTTTGTTTTAACGACTGGCTTGCTGCTCTACTGGTTAGTTACCCTGACTGTTAAGCTAGGGGTAGTAGGTTCAATCCCCACCCAGGACAGATCATTGTTTTAAGATCACGGTTATATGTCTGGGTGTAATTTAAACATAATATTTATTTAATACGTAATACATACATACATAGACTCACGCCTGTTTCCCAGAGGGGTAGGCAGAGACAACGGATTTCCATCTGTCACGATCTTTACACACGTCTTTTGCCTCGATTACTGTCATTAAATGAATACGAAATATATGAATATAATGTTTATCAGTTGTCTGCATGCCATAGTTTAAGCTCTGGCTCTGCCTAGTTTGGGATCACATGCAGTGAGGTAGTTGTCACCAAATAAAAATATAATTTAAGGGGAAAAATCGAGAGAGGGAGATACATTAGTCTTGTGCGAAGATCAACCTACAACATTTCCAGCAACAGGCAGAACCAACTGAGTTACGGCGGTCGTCAACTAAATATATAATAGGTATAGGTCGTCAAATAAATATATATTAGATGATTATTACAAAAATCTGTATATATTAATCTAGCTGTGGACCACGGTTTCACCCGCGTCACACTCTTTAAATTATAGCTTATGTGTAGTTCATACATATCAGATAGGTATTAGGTAGGGATTCCCCCTGCCTTATCGAAAAATAAAAGGTAGGGATATATAAGATAGGTAAAATATTATAGCATATTACTACAAAGTTTCATCAAAATCCGCTTCATAGATTCTGTGCGAAAGAGTTACAAACATCCGTATATCCGTACCGACAAACTTTCGCATTTAAAATAGGTATAAGTAGGATTATCAATGTTTTTCGTAATTTTGAATGTTTTACAAAGTTATGATTCACTTCTAACAGAAATGCAGATATGGGGTAGTAATAAAACTTTATTTCATCTTCTGTTGAAAACTGTACAGTCCATAAACAGCCTCTTTAAACTGAAAGCTTAATTAAAGGCTGCTTCTTTAATTAACTAAAATCTGAACGATGCAATGCATTCATTTCTCGGCTTGCTTCCAACCGAGTCAGCTTCATAAACACTTTAAGTTTTAAGTACATAATACGTTTATCCACTAACTAGGTACCGCCTTTTGAGGGAATTAGTTACTGTCGTGGGCTTTCTCTGCGAAAAGAATCTGTATCCATCGCACTTTTTACATAGTCTTACTCCTTAATCTCTGAAATAAGCTTTGGTCAATCCTGTTTATAAAAAAGCGTACACTTTCCTAATAAAACTAAGATTCCTGCGCAAATTATAGCGCTGTTACGTATTTGCTTAGAATTAATATGCCCTTGAAATCATTCAGTTTGAATTGTGAAATGTTAAAATAGAATGTTATTCAGTAATGAACTGTGAAATAGGATTTATTTGTGAAATAACGTTTCAATTGTTTTTAAAAGACAAATCCCGCTCTTGTTTATATAATCCCTGTGTTGCGGGGTACTTTACAAACATATAATTGACGGACACCAAGTATATAAGACTCAGAACAACTATTTATGGGTCACACAAATAGTTGTACGGCGCGGGACTCGAACCCAGAACACGTAGTGGCGAGACGAATGTCTTAACCGCTACACCGCACATGCAGTATGTCAATTATTTAACTTATTCTTAACAATATTGATTTTCTGAACAATAAAGCATTATGTACACAATGCACTTTGTAAACTTGATTAATTAAATGAGAAATATAGTTCAAGATATTTATGTCTCAAACAGAATACAATCCACTTAACTATGAAAAATAACAAAGTTTTATTTCGATTGTTCTTAGGGAACGTGAATACGAACAAACTTAAGAACGTAATTAACACTACATATGAATATTGTATAGTAAAAAACCGGCCAAGTGCGAGTCGGACTCGCCCATGACGGGTTCCGTAGCAGCAAGTATTTCAGTGGATTAAATGAAAGCAAATTGCGGTTTACGATTTATGTCGTATAAAAAAAAACTACTTGATAGATCTCGTTCATACCAATTTTCTTTGTTAGTTTGCATGGTAATGTACATCATATATTTTTTTTAGTTTTATCATTCTCTTATTTTAGAAGTTACAGGGGGGGGGGGGGCACTCATTTTACCACTTAGGAAGTGTCTCTCGCGCAAACTATTCAGTTTAGAAAAAAATGATATTAGAAACCTCAATATCATTTTTGAAGACCTATCCATAGACACCCTACATGTATGGGTACGATGAAAACAAAAATTGTGTTTCAGTTCTATGTATGGGGACCCCCAAAATTATTGTTCTTTTTCTATATTTGTGTAAAAATCTTAATGTGGTTCACCGAATAGATCTACTTACTTGGTAAGTAGACGTATTTGGTGCCACTTTTTTCCGAAACTATAAGAGCTGTACTATTGAAACTTGTTTCAATAGTACGGCTGTGACATACGGACGGACAGACAGACAGACAAACATGACGAATCTATAAGGGTTCCGTTTTTTGCCATTTGGCTACGGAACCCTAAAAATAGTAATATTTATTTGTATACATAACACAATCAACGAGTTCCGGTAATTTATTAGCTGATCAAATTCCAAAGTCTAGCCTCTCTAAAATAATATTTTACGTGGACCGAACCACTTTTAAACCTATTACGTCCCTGCTGACGGCGCTATGAAACTCGTTCAATTTATAAATATAGTGGTATGAGGTAACGCTATTATAGAATAGTAAATACAACGTACAACATAAATAGTAACATATCAGACAACGTATATACCTATAAAATACATACTCGTACTTACCCAATTTGGTGTATTCCAATTCGTCCCACCACTAGTTGTCCCACTGGTAGGACGATTGGGAATGCAATAACATATTTAAAAAAATATTCTCGTACGTCTCACTTAAATTAATTATTGGTGCGTATGTGGAAAAGTAGGTTAGGTTAGGTTATATCTGCCACCATACAACGCCAGACACAAATTTATGTACCGATCAGTGCACTTTGAAATAAAGAATTGAGTTAATAAACGTTCCTGTTCATGAGATTGGGGGGGAAGAACGGGAAAAATAATAAAGCTCTTACCGTTCGTCCTACCAATGGGAAAAACTAGTGGGACGGATAGGAAAACACGCACAATTTTAGTTATTTGTATAGGTCAAGTAGTTTTAGAAATTTCGTATTTAATCGGCGAGCGTATCATAGCCTAGCCGTTTTATATAAATACATACATATTATTATTCTACAGCTAGACAAAGTCCTCCACCAAAGATCCAGCGGCTCTCAGCGACCCTCGCAAGATCATCGATCCATCTTGTAGGAGCCTACCCATGCTGCGTTATTCACTTACTATTATTTTTTGTGGCGTATCACTATACGATTAATGTTACACGTTGTATAAAAACGATTTTCTGAAAACTGTTTTACACATTTTTAATACCTGTAAAGGCGTGAACCTACTACAAAAAATCTTATTTCAATTCTTTGTTTGCAGTCGAGTGAGTCATTGCGTTTTGATATTACCTAGTACCTACACTTTTTTTCAATGCTCGAAAGGCATCGAAAAATGTTACAAATGTTACTCTAATTGGACCAAATCCCGTGTTCATGCCCGCTTGAGTATGTTTCGCCGGACCGTCTCAACTGGGTCGTGTTGAAACCGGTAGTAGATGAACCCACTGAGTTTGTTTCGCTGGGTCTTCTCAGTTGGGGCGCATTGGATCCGGTGGTAGCATTAAAGCGCGACCGTCGTTATTAACACAAGGTCCGTCATAATAATAATACCTTTAATATAGACAGAACCATTGACAATATGTAGTAAAAATATTAGACTTAAACTAGATAATTAAACATAATCTCTTGACAATAACTTGATACGAGCTAGCTAAATATCATTTCTGTAATAAAATAAATTTGATAAATGTTTTCATACAAGATGTACCTAAATATCTATGTTACTAGAAATAATATCTAATGAATACAACTATATTACTACAAACATGTTCTGACTATTTACAAGCGCTTTTTTAAAGTCTACGTGAATAAAAACCTTTTTTATTTATTTAAAGAAACAATTTTTTGTTAGTCTTTGTTTTTTCTACAAATACGTAATAAGTTTGGTTTACTTTTTGTTGCAAACTCTTACTTTATTTAGCCTTCCTACCAGTATAACTTGAGCTGTTATACCTACGACTGTCTTACCACCACGGAGTCTTGGTCGTCTGGAAATGTTTGTTCATTCATTCATATGGCAGTGATTACCGTATTATCAGAGTATGTCATGGCTTATGGACTGTTGTTTAATAAATGCGAGACCAACAGCGTGCCCTCTGAGTCACGTATATACTCAGAAATTCATTTGCCGGTCACCCATCTCTAGACTAAGTACTTAGCAGTGTCAATCGTTTTTGTGCCAGTCAAGGGAACTGAGTATGGGTTTATTATAAGTTTAAATATGCTATCGATAATCACTATGGGTAATCGCCTATATTCATATTTATTTTTGTTACAAAGTTTAAAGCAACTCACATACTCGTCCAAATTGGTTGGTGGATACTTGCCTTTCACGCTGCAGATCGTGGGTTCGTTTCCAACCCAAGTCTGATTGTAATTATCTATATAAGTTTGTATTTACAAAAGAAAAGTAAGATATGTATTACGTCAGTGTTCTGGTTTCCATAATACAAGCTTTGCTTACTTTGGGATCATGGATCGTGTGTGAATAATGTTCCAGGATATTGTTAATATTATTACTACTACAATACCACCTCAGATTCTCATAAAGCTATACGCTAATTTGCCGTTTTCGCTCACACAATCACACGTGTTCGCTGCGCGTGCGCCGGAACCACATGGTGAGATCAAACAAACCGGACGCGCTATATTTTAGTAGACGGTAATTTACAAGCCCTGCTTTGTAAGAAAAGGGGAAACAAAGATTTTCTGTGGAATTAGTAAAGTTTTAATACTGCAGTCATACGAACATAAAAATGTGTAGGTATGATTATCACAATCGCATCTACAACATGTAACTTAATTAACACACATTCTGAAAATATTTTGTTCAGAATCGTTTACTGAATCGATTTATATCATTTTTAATATGGGTATTTTTTTATTCCAAAATAATTTAAACTACGGAAATTATTGTCATATTAACCAGTACAGTCAAAACAAATTGAAATAGACCGTAAGTCATAGTAATAAGACTTTTATAATCACAGTTTCATTTGTATTCATACAAATTCCATCATTCAATACAAAACAAAGAAAAATAAACTTTATTCCAAGAAACTAATTTAGTAAATAAAAATGCATATAGGTACATGTTAAATAAAAAATTTAGTGTGTATTATTATTATTCTATTCTATTCTATGATTACAACATAATATTCTAATTGGGGGGTTTGAGGGTGTGCGTTAATTATGTTACATGTTGTATATATCTCTACGAATTATTAAAATTGAATTTGTTTGTTATATCAAAACGACAGCTTTCTACTTAATGCATATGAAAGTATATACGGCATTTATAAAATCAAAGCAGTAAAAAAGCTCTCTGTCAGTCATTCAATGATGATTTCTCAGTTAAGTAAAATGTTGGAATTTGGCGGTGCCGCGGAGAGAACGTGATCCGTCAGTCCCGTACTTTACCTCTTTCCTGTCGTGTTGACAAGCAGAGGCTCTACCGGCTAAGTCACTGAAAATCGATTTCTTAAATGGCGTTCAAATAAAAAAAAGGTTAAAAATGGCCTAATTAATCGTTAAATCGGCTTCCATGAGCACATGGGACGTCATAAATGGTCCGGAATCGATTGTCAACGTTGAAGCCGATTTAACGATTGATTAAGTCATGTTTTACCTCTTTTTATTTGAACGCCATTTATGAAATCGATGTTCGGCGACTTAGCCGGTGGAACCCCAGTCCCATCGGAACTACGTCCAGCGCAGATGGCTAGTTACCATTAAAACTGGCTGCCGTGGCTCAAAAACCAGGGGAACATTATTTTACAAGGTGTGACATAAATACATGTATTATTTGATTTATTACATGTTTTCAGTTTTATAATATATAAAAAAAACTCAGAATTGCAATATACACAGAAAAAATACTAACCTTTGACTACCTCGTTGGTCTAGCGGTAGCGTGTTCAACCACAGAAATTGGGGTCCTGGGTTCAAATCCCGGGTCGGAACAAAAAGTGATTTTGAGATTATTCCGTAAAAAGAAATTTCTCAGTATCAGCCCTAAGTCTGGAAGTGGTGGTATTACTACACCCCCGTGCCTCGGAGAGCACGTATAGCCGTCAGTCCTGTACCTGACCTCTTTCCGGTCGTGTCGCTAGTCGTCCCATCGGATTATGGGAGTGATGGAATAGAAAGTGCCCCTGTGTTTGCGCACACACTTGTGCACTATAATATGTCCTGCGCAATTGGCTAATCTCCATTGAGAATGGCCGCCGTGGCCGAAATTCGGCCGGGAGGACATCATCACCATTAACCTATCGTCCAAAAATGTAGATCAGTGGATTTTATACGCATTTTCTAAAGGGACTCAAATGTTTTATTCCACATTTTTCGTAAACTAACTTTGACTTGTTTAGTTTCATGGATACATGGCACTTTTCGTCCTCTATTTATACAACATGTAACGTAATTAACGCACACCTGCAAACACCCCAATTAGAATATTATGTTGTAATCATAATACATACACGAATCTTTTTATTTAACATGCATATGCATCGTTATTTACTAAATTCGTTTCTTGGACTAAAGTCTATTTTTCTTTATTTTGTATTGAATGATGGAATTTGTATGAATACAAATAAAACTGAGATTTTAAAAGTCTTATTTCTTTGACTTACGGTCCATTTCAATTTGTTTAGACTGTACAGGGTTAATATGACAATAATTTCCGTAGTTTTAATAATTTTCGAATTTTAATTTCGAAAAAAAAAAAAAATATATCAATCGATTCAGTAAACGATTCTGAACAAACTATTTTCAGGATGTGCGTAAATTAAGTTACATGTTGTATAACATCTTTTTTTTTTTTTTTTTTTTATTGGGTAAACTAACAATATCACAATATTACACTATAATAATGTTTAGACTATACAATATAATTAATTATGATATCCACATTCCACACCGTTTACCACAGATAAAGTTAAAACATATGAGTAAGTTCAAATTGAGAGTCGAACAATTATGCAAAAATTTGAGAAAAGATAGTATGAACAACATAATACATCAACAATAAAGTTCTTAATCTTGATGTTATACACTTATTACAACAACAGTATTACATAGTTACACAGTGTTTACTACATAGTAAAGGTGGATCTTGTATAAAAGGCAATGTTTTTATTACTGTATTTCGACTGGCCTGGTGGTCTAGTGTTAGTTACCATGACTGCTACGCCAGGGGTCGTAGGTTCGATCCATACCCAACACAAATCTTCACGTGATGACCACGAATATTTGATTGATGAAGTCATTATTTGTTACTGGTTTCTTTTTTTTAAGTGTTTTTCTCTTCTCTACATTGCTCTGTGGGTAATGAGCCTCCTTCTTGGCCTGTGATATCTCAGCCTCTGTTTCATTGCAGCCTTTACATAAGCAAGTCTTTCACTCAAGTGCACCCATTTAAACCTGGGTATATACTTGATACCTATTCTAAATCATACCATAATATCGTGATGTTTTCCTTGTGCCAATCTTTGTGTTATTGAGTTTTGATGCAACCATCTTAGCTATTTTCTTCTTTTGGAACTTCAGCCAACCCTCAGAGAATTGATTGGGAACACGCTTGCGTTTCTCGCCAGGTTTGATTGTGTGTAATTTACCTGTAATAGGTATTTATTTAGATAAGTATGATTATCAGTTGTGCCATAGCATATGCTCTACGTAGTTTGGGATCAGATGGCAGTGTGTTGTCCCAAGATATTTATTTTATTTATTATGTTTATTATGTGTATTAATTTTTATTATAGATGATTTTTTTAATAATCTTCATATTAGGCTTAAAGGTGATTGATCTTGTACCTACGGTTTGGTAGGGATAAATAGATGATTATTTTATGATATTTGATAATATTGTGTTATATTTTCCCTGCACATATAAATAATATATTCTGTCTTTTTGGGATATAGCAGATAGTTTAACATAATCAGCTAACTATTATTGCAGTCACCTTCCGAATTGTATCAAGCGATAAAATAATTATTTATTTATTTATTATAATAATAAGACAAGTTATTCAGATTGAGACAAAGTGTAAAATTTCTACATGTGGGTATAAAACATTCATGAAATAAATAGTCACTAAATATACTAAACTACACTTGACGCCATCAATGACAATACTGGCATATTCATTTTAATAAACTTTATATATCTTAATCCTAGTTTGAATGAAATCAATATTGTTATGTGTTTTTATTTTTATTACTTTCATAAAAAAACAAACTAATTTGAAAATAACAAACCAATTTGTTTATAAAGGTAGTTATTCAGAATAATGACTATAATAAAACAATATAAAAATAATGACGATATGACATTGTTATGCAAGGGGCGGGAGGAGGGGGGGGAGCCGTAGTTTTATAATGAACAATAGGCTTTTTGTATTATGGCGATGATATTATACCTTGTATGATTAAAAAACAAGTCAATAAACACATACTTACAATCCGCCATTGCTGATGACGTCATGATTTTTTTTATACCGGGATCACGGTACGTAACTAACGACCAAAAATAAATTAATGATATAGGTATTTTAAAAAAAAGCTTATTGTAAATAGAATATCACTAAGGAAATACATTAGGACGCTAATTTATTATTAAACTAATAGGATACCCACGCACATTTCATCTATAGTGATTATTTTGTATTATATACTGAGATAAGATATTTTATTACCGAACGAAGCTTTACCTAGAAAATAATACATAATTTCGACACGTTTTCTATCGTCAGGATGGCCGAGCGGTCTAAGGCGCTGCGTTCAGGTCGCAGTCCACTTCTGTGGGCGTGGGTTCGAATCCCACTTCTGACAAATCTTTTTGGTATGTTTTCCGGCCGAATAATCACATTAATCATATTAAACCATCGACTTTATCAATTCTTTAAAAGATAAGTTTAAATTAATTAATTCTTAATCAATCATATACATTAACAACATACTGCTTTTTATTGTATACGACTTAAAACTTTATTTTTAAATAATGTCCATAAGAAATTAATTACTTTTCTGTTTGTATGTGACTGGAATAAAACAATCCTTTGAGACTCCAAGTGTAAATGTGGCTATTGTTCTAAAGTTAGACATATAAATGTTTTATTTATTTTGTACGGATTCAAATTCAAATTACATTGGCAATAAATTTAATGTTGCAATATTTATTGAATCATGTACGCCAGCAATAAAGAAATACAATAACATTTTAAACAAGCATCCATCCACTTAATAGTCACTGTAGTATATGGACGCTTCCTACACCACAGGCATCACTTAGACGTTGCCTACCCTATAGCTTATCATTCCATTGTGAAGGAGGTTTTGCAGTAGTTTCTATGGAATACCGAGACAGGGAGTCAAAATAAATATGTACTACTAAGTACATAATTATGTATATGATACGTTCTCCTACTATTGATCGCATAATTTGAAAACCAGCCAATTGCAAGTCGGAGTCGCGCACGAAGGGTTCCGTACCATCTATAAAAACGGCAAAAAAAATCACGTTTATATATGTGGATTATTAAAAAAAAATTAAACTAAGACAAATATTTATCTTATTTTAATTATCTTTTTTTTTAATATGTAAATATCAATATCGGGCATAAACGAGCAAAAAAGTCACGTATGTTATTCTGTTTTTTAGTATTTGTTGTTACATACATACATACATAGACTCACGCCTGTTTCCCAGAGGGGTAGGCAAAGACAACGGATTTCCATTTGTCACGATCTTTGCACACGTCTTTTGCCTAGATTACTGACATTATATTCTTCATACATGCTCGCTGGTTTAGGGTACTTCTGACCTGCCCTTTCTTGAGAACGTCTCCGATTTGGTCAGAGAATGTTCATGTTAATGTTTGTTGTTACAGCGGCAACATAAATACATCATCTGTGAATACTGGCTAACTATCGACCTGGTGACAGACGGACAGACAGCGGAATCTTAGTAAGCTTCCATACCCAAAAGGTAAAACAGGACCCTACGGTTTGGATATGGAATCCTAAAAATAAATAAGTAAATTGTATCGTCCGGCAATTTTGTAAGCGGCAACTATAACTCAAGTTAAAAACCATGCCTGTCTCGTGCACTAATATCGAATGTTCTCCATTGTATAGTAATGTCGCGCTGAAGTGGTGTATTGTCCGAAGATAGGCTGCGTAATGACCCCTTCAATGGTTTATGCAAGCCAAAGTATGTAATATCTGTAAAGATTCTAGATGTGGCTGCTAAATTAAATAAAAACTACGATTCAAGTGGCTCCCAATTCTTTGTCGTTGAAGCACTCGCATATTGTGTCTCCTTTTCAATATCCTTCATAATCCTCAATCTATTTGCAAGAGCAAGGTCTATCTACGAGAGCAGTTTTCGTATAAATGTGCACCTGATGTTCCTTGTAGATCGCACCTAAAATACCTACAAAAATACCTCTTCCACAAAACTGACTTGCATTCCTAATCTTACATTCCATGCGGTCAGATTATAGAACATTCTTCCGCTAAATATACGTAACTGCAATTTCATTATACTCTTTAAAAAAAGTGTAAACTCAATTCATCCTACCCCATTTCGTCCTCATAGAATGTGAGCTACTCATATAGTATTAGTATACGTCCTTAGTACTATAAATTTCTTGTTACCTACTTAATTTATAGATTAAATGTTTTTGTGTGTAAAAGAATAAACCATGACATTTATTTTTACCAGGAAGTTAGTAGCATTTATCAACATTTTGCGAACTAAATTTATATTATACAACTCTTTTCATGGTAAAGTCAAACTATGCCAAAGTCTATTGTCCAGTGACGTCAACTAAAGTGGTGTATTGTCCGAAGACAGGCTGCGTAATGATCCCCTCAATGGTTAATGCAAGCTAAAGTATGTAATATCTGTAAAGATTCTAGATGTGGCTGGTCGAAATTGGGCGTTGACGGCCAAGTTAATGGATCCATCTGCATGAAACATATTACAGTGCAAGTTTTAAATTAAATAATTTATTGTTCAGAATTGTCTGATGTTATTAAGAACTATATTTTGAACGTATTCTGCCCCTAAGGACGTGGTAAATTTATTGACTGGGACTAAAGTCCCAGTGAATAAATTTCACATTTATAAATTTGGGGACCATACGGGAGAGCTAAAGTGCAGTACCAACGACTTAACGTGGTCTCCAAGGCACGGAGATTTAACACCAATTTCCTGACTGGGCTAGTACTGAGAACTTTTCTTCACATAAATATTCCAATTCTAATACACTTTCATGTCTAATCTAGGATTTGATCCAGTATTTCATTATCTACAACTAAGCTAGACCGACGAAGTTGCAAAATTGAGTCACAAAGGACTCTAAAACTAAAATGTTGAGCCCACAATTTTCCTGAACATTTATTTATTATAGTTTTAATACCTACGTGTAATGGATGGCTTTATTGAACAGCTCCATAGAATAGAATACTCTTTATTGTTAACTATAGGAATTTGTAATATATGACGTACACAAGTTGTACAATAGGCTGTTTTATAGCACAGCATGCCTTTCACAAGACTATTTTAATCGTACACGACCACTCTGTGGAATCAATTAATTGTGGAGATTTCCAATCCAGTATGACGTGGAAACCTTCCAGAAGCCTATTCCTTTCTTAAAGACCGACCACGCAGTTGCGGCTCGTCTGCTATTGCGAGTTTCCATAAGCGGCGATGATCACTTATCATCAGGTAACCCGCTTAATCATTTACCTTAGTATTAATATAAAAAAAAGGGCTAGGTGAAATCCTGTCCAATCTCCAAAACAGTTTATTATTATTTAAAAAAAACAACAGGCAAATCGGTTTTTATTCACGTAGACTTTAAAAAAACGCTTGTTAATAGCCCGAGCATGTTTGTAATAATATAGGTGTACATAATTATTTTTAGGTACATAATATAGATATTTAGTTGCACGGATTGCATGAAAGATATAAAATATAATACATAAATAGATATAAAATTTAATTTACAATAGCAATGAATTAGTTAGCTTATATATATTTTACTACATCGTGTCTGAATGGTTCAGTCTAAATTAAGGTAGCAATTCCATATTCTGACATAATACATAAAATTACATGTATTATGTCAGACCTTGTGTTTATAACTACGATCGTGCTTTAAAGCATTAGCTTTAAATCTATTAATCAGAAATGTTTAACATACATTGACACATCCAGTTTTTCTTAAATTATGATCCACGGCCTATACCGCACGCCTCCGCATGAACTCTGGAGATGGCACTTCAATGTACCCTGAAGCGGCTTGCATTTTTTACGAGAAACTGACTAACAATGCTGTATGGCTACTCGAGAGATCTTGCCTCTAGTGCTATAGGGGTTTAAGGAGTTTGCGATCTTAGGGGCACTGAAATGAAGGGAAATAATGATGGCTTTCCTTTTTCGAGGTTCGAAGAAATGCTTTTTTGGATAATGTACACTATATATTATAAATTTTTAAAGAAGAAATTGTACATATAATAATCACGTATTTAAATTTCGATCTTAGGGGCACTGAAATAATGATGGCTTTTCTGTGCCGAGGTTCGAAGAAAAGGTGGTGATGGATAATCTACACAGTATATTATAAAATTTTAAGGAAGAAACTCTACATCTTTAAATTACGTATTTAAACGTCAAGGGTCAGGTAACTTATGTATAAAATTTCAAGACTTATAATATTTTTTTAAAGAGAACGTCCGCACTGGGTATATTAACCTGGGGCTGCGGTGGCAGTAGGAGAAGTGTCCTCTACTGACGCCACGTGAAAGCAGCTCCGGAAAGACAGCGGTCTATTTGTGGCGCAGTCGCTGTGCCGGACTGGCAGTGCCTCTAGCACGAGTTCCTGCAGTTTACTTACTCGATCACACGTACAGTTTCCTCCCATACATTGAGAACCAGCGCCTCTCGCGGAAACTATTAAGAACTAAAACTGTGGTGCTCAATGTATGGGACAAAACTGTAAACTGCAGGAACTCGTGCTAGAGGCACAGGAGTCGGCAATAAGTGTGGGCAATTCAGAGCCGGTGCGTGACCCGACCATCTGGTACATGGCGCAAAAGGAGAGGACCGGAGTAGCATACCGCGTTCCTTACAGCCAGACTTAGAACAACTATTTATGGGTCACACTAATAGTTGTCCTGCACGGAAATCGAACTCAGATCACCTATTGGCGAGGTGACAGTCTTAAGCGCTGTGGCACACGTGCAGTTAATTTATTTTTTGTACAACAGATACAGTTGTAATTTTGCAGTCAGGTTAAAACAGCGTATAAGTTATGATTCTCTTCAACTGGCAGGAAGTGCCAATATGTTTTAGACGGAAACTAAGTATAAACAATTTATCTTGATACAACTGACACAATATCCTTTAAAAAACTAGACACAGAATGTACTATAGCATAGAGAAGTGATAAACGAATTTCTAAATACATAAATAGTATTGATAAAATACACTCAGACACAAAATAAATAATCGTTCTTATCACACAAAGATTACGGAAGATCACGGAATCCCACGACCTCCGGCTTAGAGGTCAGGGTCACTAACCACTTATAATAAAAAAAAAAAAAAAAGGTTGATTCCCAACAAGCACACTTGACCAACAAGCCAATGAAGTCGGTATTTCCGATAAACCTGTATTTAACAAAATGCATCATATATTTTTCTGACTGCCTCGTTGGTCTCGGGGTAGCGTGTTCACCCGCAGAGAACGAGGTCCTGGGTTCAAATCCCGGATCGGGCCAAAAGTGAATGTGGGAATTGACTGTAAAAAGAATATTTTCTCAGCATCAGCCCGAAGTCTGGGAGTTGGCGGTATTATACCCCCGTGCAGCGAAGAGCACGTAAAGCCGTCGGTCCTCAGTCTGACCTCTTTCCGATCAAGTCGCTAGGCGTCCCATCGGATCATGAGAGCGATGGAATATAAAGTGCTTCTATGTTTGCGCACACACTTGTGCACTATAATATGTCCCGCGCAGATGGCTAATCTCTATTGTAAATGGCCGCCGTGGTTGGGAGGATATTTTTATTATTATTATATTTTTCTTTAAACGTTCTAGAATCATATTCAAATAAGATCATTATCGCGGTCAACTTTTCCCGTAGTTCGCCGACAATTCTACAATAATTCAGTGCATTAGCCTAGAATGCGTGGCAAAACTTTATGCGGGTCTTTTATGAATTCCCAACTGGTTTATAATTTCTAAAGGCTTTTTTTTCCAATTTAGCTTCTACGTTCTACTTGAATTTTGTAATTTTAACCTGCTCTGTTTTCAAAACGTAGTAAAAACCACAACTTGAGCTCCCAACTGACACCTTTTGAAATTAATGAATGGTTAGGTAGATACTCAAAATAGTTGGCACGAATCGCGCTGAATTGAAAAGGTGGGTGTCAACTAATGCATCGCGTGACGTCGAAGCTCGTCAAAATATGAATACCTTGTTTATGAAAATTCATGGTTTACGCAGACGACACAGAAACTGTTAATAGACGTGCAGTGCTAGGGTGAATGTGTCACAAGTGTTAAGAGGAAGCGATAATATGAAGCATAATATTACTAGTAATTTTACTTGTAACTTATTAAATTTAACTATTAATATATACTAAGACTAGCTGTGCCCCGCGGTGTTACCCGCGTTAAATTTTATAAATTGTCTTTGCTATAAACCTCACGGAGCCCGGGATCTTTCCAACGAATGCAAAACCGTGGAAATCGGTTCATGCGTTCTGGAGTTATAGCGTCAGGAAGGAAAACCCGACTTATTTTTATATAGTAGATGTGGTCCGTTAGAACTGACGGTTGCTGGGGCAGAAAGGTTTTCTTCGAGTGGCGACCACGAAATGGAAGATCCAGCGTAGGCAGGCCCTCTACAACATGGATCAATGATCTTGTGAGACTCGTTAGGAGCCACTGGATGTGCAAAACCGGCTTTGTGGAGATTTTTGTCCAGCAGTGGACATCTTTCGCCTAATATCAAGAGAGGCGGATTATACACTTATATGTTTAGAATTCAAAATATTTATTATAGCAATTCGGCGGTCCATTCGCTTATTATTAGAGCATCATTGTTTTTTTTTTATTAGACTGGGCAACGCCTACTGCTTTCATCGACTAAACCTAACCTGCCGTGGACTTCTCTTGGCGCTTGATGGGAGGAGCCCCGGGAACGCGCGTATGCTGCTCCGCGCTCTGCGCCACAAAAATATCGCTGACTTCCCGGAGCTGTTTGCACATGGCAGCCCTATTACTAGAGTACCTACTAACTCTCTAGCAACAAGCGAGTTTAATACTATTTGTTATGGGATATATGCAATATATGGATATATGAAATATTCAGAATTATTGTAAAGTTTTACTTACAATAGATGAAAACTCTCGTCACTTGCGCCACACGGAACCCCATTCACACGTGTGCGTATGTTTGTATACACTGTCATCGAAATGCACAGACTACAGCACATCTCATACAGCATTAATTTTTACGCAGTCAATGTTTTATATTTATTTATAAACATAAGGGTTGAACATCTGGCCTACCTTAGTTAATGATAGAAGCGTTAATTGACTTTTTGAGAGCCAGTGTGAACACCGGGGTTTTTTTATCTTTTACTAGAACTTTTATCGTATGTCATTATGTCTCTTAGTCTGCAGACTCTTTTGCCAAAGCTGCTTAGAGATCTAAATAATAACAATATTAACATTATTCGCACATGGTTATCTGATGCCAAACTAAGTAGAACTTGTACTATGTAAACCAGATAACTGATATATTACTACTTTTTTTGTAAATACGTACTTAGAGGGATAATTACACCCAAGCTCAGGCCAAACAGACATGCAGAGACATGCATCAGGCACACAAATATCTGTCCTGGGTTGGAATCGAATCCCACGATCCGCGTCGTGAAAGGCAAGCAATTACCTGGACTGTGGAGTCAGTGGTCTTGAGGTCATACCCAAGGCAAACCACTAACTTTTCGAATTTAAAGGAAAAGGAAGGCGAGAAGAAACATCGTGAGGTAACCTTCATGTCTTAGAGTTCGAAAGAAATGTGCTTGATGTGATTTCAAGACTGCAAACCCGCAATTGGTCTGCGGGGTGGACTATAACCTATCCCATCTCATTGTGAGAGGACGCACGTGGCCTGCAGCGGGACAGTAATGTGCTGCATCATCATCAAACTCCCCGCGATGCAGAAGTTAATTTCCCTACCACAGGCGTTCTGTTTTTAAAACTACTGTATCAAATTTATTTACTTAATTATTTGTTTACCGGTAGATGCTCCACCGGCCTCATAAGCTCGAGGACAGTCCATAGATGGGTGACCCCCAAAGCGGTTTAATTTCGGACCGTCTTAAGTTAAGCTATCGGTCCCGGTTGCAGTCAATAGAGAACAGTCGTTAAGCCATGTCAGAGGCCTACTGGGCGGCTTGAACAACTCTGACACTAGGGTAACCACTACCCATACGATAAGCAAGCAGCAAACGTGTTAAAGTAAAATATTTAGCATAAAAACTAAAGTATGGGACAATTGGCCTGACTTAATTAATGATCAAGGCGTGAATTGACTTTGTGAGAGCCAGTGTGAATACCACCTTTTTTTTAATTATCTTGTAGGTCTTTGTGCGATCCTGTTAGTTGTTTTGTTCTGTTTAATAACAATTCATTTTAGTAGCGTCACAATAGCTCTACAAAAAAGTAACATGTTTTGTTATGTTTTTGAATTGCCTTTTAATTATTTTTTGCTGTCAATGGATTTACATTTCAAGTTGTATCGGTTTTAATGAAATAATTACGTTGCATAATAAGGATAGTTACACGTATTTTGAAGAACAATGAGTATTCGGTTTTTTAGGGTTCCGTAGCCAAATGGCAAAAAACGGAACCGTTATAGATTCGTCATGTCTGTCCGTCTGTCCGTCCGTATGTCACAGCCACTTTTTTCCGAAACTATAAGAGCAGTACTGTTGAAACTTGGTAAGTAGATGTATTCGGTGAACCGCATTAAGATTTTTACATTAAAATAGAAAAAGAACAATAATTTTGGGGGGTCCCGATACATGGAACTCAAACTCAAAAAAAAATTATTCATCGTACTGATACATGTGCGGTGTCTATGGATAGGTCTTCAAAAATGATATTGAGGTTTCTAATATATTTTTTTTCTAAACTGAATAGTTTGCCCGAGAGACACTTCCAAAGTGGTAAAATGTTTATTGCACCTATCTTTAAGTTGCATGTGACGAAGAGAAAAGAGAAAGGAAAATATATGCATATAGGTGAGCTTAATTCATTAATGAATGCCCTTCCAGATAACTATTATGACAGTGGGATCTTGATAGATCGGGCACAAGCTGTATACAACACTTGTGCAATTATATTTATCTTAGGATAAAATATTGATAAAATCCAAACTAATAACATCATTATCATCATCATAACAAAAGCCTAAGAATGGGGGCCTAATGAATATGCCATAATCGCCACGCTGGGCAGACGGGTTGGCGATGGCAGTTTGATAGCCATAGTTCACTGAAAAACGCTGCTGCCCGTTCTCTGGTAGGCATTCCATCTGGACGATTTCTACGTCCCCCACGGGATGAGATGGGGTGATGATATTCTTCGCCGTCACCATACAGCGACTAATACAATACGATATTACAGGCATACAAAGACTTATGCCATGATTTGTCATGATCCGTGCACACATCTTTTACTGCGTTCACTGTCATTATATTACTTATACTCGCTAGGGCTGACCTGGGGCGCTACCACCAAAATCACCGATCATCGTTTTCGTGATCGGCGTTCAAATAAACAAAGTTTAAAATAAAAAATCAATCGTTAAATCTTCGCTTCCAAGAGCACATGTGACGTCATAAATGGTGCGAAATCGATTGTTCAACATTGAAGCCGATTTAACGATTGCAATTTTTTATTTGATTGTAATTTTTAAACATTTATTGATTTGAACGCCGATCACGAAAACGATGTTCGGCGACTTAGCCGATAGCTTCCTTGGCCTTTTGGGAGAACATTTGCGATTTGGTCATAGTATATTCGACGAGGTCTTCCCCTTCCTGTTGTACCGTTCACACACTTTCTTTTGTCAATCTTATTAATATGACATTCAAAGTTTGTATAACTTTTACCGTCAAGGGTGTATGATCACATAGTTTATATGGAAATATGTAAGGTTTATGTGAATGTTTTATAAGTTAGTGACAAGAGACAAAATATTAACATTTACGGAGTCATTACAAAATGTGCGGGACGAAGTCGCGGGCACAGGTGTCTACCCATAAAACTTGTTCAGTTTCATGCTTGGTCACAGGAGTCGTCCTCAAACATACGTTAGTAATTTAACCAAATGTAAATCAGCCAAACATAAAATAGTTTCTAATTACCCAAAGGGACTACAAAATGTAATAATATTGAAAGCTCCGAGAAAAAAGGAACTATCAACCACACAAATACATATCAATAAAAGTCTTATGTTTTGACTACTTTCGCTCAAAGTTATATGACAGACGTGTGGTGTTTATTGCTTCCTTTAATAAGTTGTTCTGCAAAACAATTTAAAACATGATCATGAAATGGTGGGTTTATGTTAATATAATTAACCTAAACGTCAATATAACTACTAATATTGTAAACAATTAATATTGTTATCCTATAATTATAGTACAATGTACAATCTACATACATAGTACAAAATTTGAATTAATAATATTCGCATGTCAAAATAAATTTTACCCTAGTAATAATTGTGTGATGACTGATGAGCATGAATATTTGTTATGTGCCTGGGTGTAATAATATAAAATGTATGTATTTAGAAATATTTAAGTATGTTTATTCGATTAATAAATGCTCTGCCTAATTTCGGATCAGATGGCAGTATGTTAGTTTTTAAACATATTTATTTATTTATTTTATATTTAAAGATAATATACTCATTATGTATACTTAGTTACTACAAACATGTTCTGACAATTTACATGGTCTTTTCTAATTATTTTTCTTATACTTTTTTATATTTTTTAATACCTAGTTCACAAACCCTGTTACCCTGTAAGTAAGGAAAATAGGAGTTATTTCCACTAGCAAGCAATGTCTACTCAACTGAATTCCTTGAAATCCAAACGGAGCACTTATAAGAGTGCAGTTAATAACTTAGCAGTGTTTAGTTACCCGTTTAAGTTACCTGTGTTATGCATTACAATAATAACTTGTAACTTAGCATCAAGTATCAACTTGGAACTGAAAAAACACTTCATTTTGGTTGCTGCTCTCCGAGGCACGGAAGGTACACCCTCAATATTTTTTTATAGTCATTTACCTTCAAAAAACATGAATCTAAACTTATTAAGTTATTGTTTTATCAGGGCAGGGTCCGGGTTCAATAAATACTGAACTTGAAGTAAGCATCGGATAAGCCCAAGTTTTGTCGTTAGTTTCTAAGAATTATCACGGAAAATTGAACCAAGGACAATGTGTTAGTAGTAGTTCGTTTGAGGCTGATGATGCAGCCTATTACTGGGCTACTGCAGCACAAGCGCTTCCTCCCACAAGTAGGGGGCATAGGTCGTAGTCGTGTTGGACTATGATGTATGCCCTCCCCTTGGGGTGCTGGACTAGTGTGTGTTGGCAGACGTCACATGCCATTAAGACATTTTAGAGATCTCTCAGACATGTTTTCCTCACGATTTAAGTAAGAGATAATTGTTCAGCTCACTTAAACATAAACTTACAACCGTATTTTAGTATATTTTAGTTTAGATTACGTCAAACGTTTCTATGATTACGCAGCCTATTACTGTACAACTATAGGGCAAGAGTCTCTTCCTACAAAGGGAGGGCATAGACCATAGTCCACCATACTGGACTGACGCGGGTTTGCTTGTGTTAATAAGAGCATTGTGGAGATCTCTCAGACATGCAGGTATTTTCCTCTCGATGTTAACAGTTTTCAGTAAAAAATTGTTTTAAGTATGAGATAATTAATTTCTAATTAATCAAATGAAATGAAAGTGCATGCTTTGTGTTCGACTTCGAGTCCACTGACTTCACAGTCCAACGGCCAATCATCATCATCATCATATCAGCCAAAAGACGTCCACTGCTGGACAAAGGCCTCCCCCAAAGATCTCCACAATTGCCGGTCTTGCGCTATCCGCATCCCGCGATTTCCAGCGACTCGCACAAGATCATCGGCCCATCTTGTAGGGGGCCTGCCCACGCCGCGTCTTCCGGTTCGTGGTCGCCACTCGAGAATCTTTCTGCCCCAGCGGCCGTCGGCTCTACGAGCTAAGTGCGGCCAAACCACTAGGTTGTCTCGAGTTGCGCGTATTGAACTATAATTTAATTTAGTATTTGTTTTTTTTTAATGAAAGAACGGCAAACAGTCAAGTGGGGTACATGATGGTCGGTGATCACCGCCGCTCATGGACGCACCGATCAGAGGAACCGCAATGGCGTTACCGGCCTTTAAGAAAGGAATTGGCTCGCTTCCTGCAAGTTGCCATATCATACTGGATCGGAAATACCTCTGCAGTTAATTAATTCCACAAAGTGTTAGTGCGCGGCAAAAAGTTTCTTGTGAACCGCACGGTGGTTCATCCAGGTTATAAGGATGAAATTTCGACTTTTGACGAAAGGGTCTGTGGGAGAACGAGTTGTCAGGTATAAGCTCAAACAATTCCTCTGAACACTCCCCGTGATAAACGCAGTACGGGCTCTCAGAGACGCCACGTCTCTCCACAGAGCAAGAGGATCAAGCCAAATAGTGGAAACCCTGTCGTCAACGACCATTCGTGCTGCAGGACAATGAAAACGAAAAAAATGTGATTCATAACTTGCACTACGGTAGGTGATATATTGCATATACCTACTACTTTTATTTTGTAAATACATACTTAAATAGACAATTAAACCCAAACTCAAAACAAACAGACATGTTCATGCACACAAATATCTGTGATGGGTGGGAATCGCACCAACGACCGCCCCTCGTAGTAAAAGGTCTCCTATTTCATAATGTTTGTATGGCAATAAATGTTATATTCTATATCTCAAAATTCAACTTAGTGCTCGACGTAAATATTAGTTCGCTGTGATAATAATGTTATGTTAGGGGCTACCTGTGCGCCAAGTTTCATGCAAATGTGATTGCGTAACAAACTTACAAGCTTTGGCCTATATAATATTATTAGCTTCTCGCCGCCACTTTGTTGTAAGTTGTGATGTGGGTGACCTTATGTATCATTCCACTTTATGATGTACCTACAAGCGACCCACACAGGCTGCGCACGGTAGATACTAGATATACATAAAAGGTTAAGTAGAAGTAAAGGTAAGTTAGTGGAGCGCTAATCACATTAATAATATAAAGGCGAAAGTTTGTGAGTGTGTATGTTTGTTATTTTTTCACGTCTGAACGGCTGGAGCGATTATAATAAAATTTGGTATGGAGTTAGCTGACACCCTGGATTAACACATAGGCTATAATTTATAAAGTTATAAACCGCGGGGCACAGCTAATTAATATTCAGCTACTTCTAATACTAAGTTTTATTTACATAGACTTTTAAAAGCGCTTTTGAATAGTCGGAACATGAATAGTCGTATTAAAAATTAACTATAATATATTTAATTCTTGGTACGAATAGATTCTTACATCGTAACTTATTTTTAATCATAATTATGGAATTATAATATCATTTATGATAGTAATTATTTACTTTAATAGCTAGTTTCTTGAAGTTATTGTCAAAATGGTTATTTAAGGTTTTTATATTTTAAATGTTAATAATTAAGTATAATTTTAGATATACGAGTAGCACGAAATAAAAATACATAGTTATATAGATAAAACATAATATTATTATTATTTTAAATATCTATTTTATATAATGCATTTAAATATGTTTATTTTGTTTTCCGATTATTGTATTTGCCTTGTTGGCGGGTTGTTAGTAGTTTTCTTTATTAATATTTGTTTTACATTAAACTACACACTGCGAAAATGTCGAGGATAACTATTATTGGTAATTTATGTAATATATACTACGAAAAAACTTATTTATATCAGTTGTTCTACTATGGGAACCAGATAGCTAATATACTAAATATACTTATCGGCACAGAGGGGTGCCTTCGTCAGGATTGATCATGATTGTTCATGTGGGCGCATAAAGAAGAGTTAAAAGTCCAATATCGATTATAAAATCGCTTTATTTCACATATAATTCATATATAAACTAAACCTTTCAATTTCACTTTAGGAATTAATCACAATTAGCTAATGCTAATCCGCGTAATCATACGATAATTCGCAATGATTACGCGGAACAAAAGCGATCCGTCGATAATGTGGTGCGCTCACAACGGCCATTGCACATAGAATGAATCCAACATGGCCGCGCCAACCATCGACACGACGTTCCGCTAGAAATGACATCTGTCAAATCTAGTTCCATCATAATCCGACAGGTGACATTTCGAATGCGCCGTCATACTACTTTTCTTTTGTAAATACATACTTATATAGATAATTACAAACAGGACAAACAGACATGATCATGCACACAAATATCTGTCCTGGGAGGGAATCGAACCCACGACCTGCGACGTGCAAGGCAAGTATCTACCAACCACGCCAACCGGCTCGTCAAGTATCTACACACATCAACACAATCTAGGGATATTGAACATTTCATTGATTATCTAGAAAACTATAAACATTTTGTTATGACTGTAAATGGAAGAATTAAAGATAATTTCATGGCCGATATTTAAACATTAACAACACGATGCGATTTTGTTTTTCTAATTAATAAAAGTCTTAAATTAATTAAGCCATAGAAAATTACTGAGTGAACAAAAACATTTTATTCTTATAAAATTATTCAATCGAATTAAATGAATAAAAATCTTACCAAATCTGATAATCAGTAATCGGTATTTCCTCCTCTAACATTAATCACACAGCGGCAACGATTTTCCATACTTAAAATTAAGGTGTCAATGTCTTGCTGGGGTATGCAGTCCCAAGTTCTTTTTAAATGTTCGAAAAGTTGTTCTTCTGTTGTCAAGTTGGGCGGAAAATCCCTCAATGCTCTTCGCTGTAACATGTCCCAGGCGTGTTCAATTGGGTTTAAGTCTGGCGACTGTGGAGGCCAATCTAATACCTGAACATCGTGTTCTCGAAGGGCGGCCCTCACCAGCCGCGCTG
Source organism: Pseudoips prasinana (assembly GCA_951640165.1). Classification (NCBI taxonomy): domain Eukaryota; kingdom Metazoa; phylum Arthropoda; class Insecta; order Lepidoptera; family Nolidae; genus Pseudoips; species Pseudoips prasinana. Next base: position 33,216,978 of record OX621243.1, on the reverse strand, counting down.
TATGGGAAGGTGCATTGTCATGCATGAGCTGAAATTCTTGCCCCGTTAGGGCCCTGAGCGGGACAATGACACGTTCTACTACCTCCTCACGGTATCTATGGGCAGTCATGCTGCCCTGAATCCAAATGAGTTGGGTTCGTCCGCCGATTCGTATTCCTGCCCACACCATAATTGTCCCGCCTTGGTAAGAGTGGACCTCCTGTGGATGTCGGAGACGGCTGACCCTGCCTGGAGTTCTCCAAACGCGTGTTCGTCTCGAATCTGGATGAAATCCATAGCGGGACTCATCAGTGAACAGCACCAATGACCATTGTTGATCACTCCATGTCAAATGTTCTTGAGCCCATAAAAGTCGCCTACCGCGATTGCCACGTCGCAGCGCTGGGACTCGTAGCGGTCTGCGAGCATGAAGACCAACTTCATGCAGCCTCCTTCGCACGGTTTGGTCGCTCACCAGCAGCTGCTGACCCTCCTGGAGCCTTTGCACTAGTTGCATCGCTGTGATATTGGGTAGTCTTCTGGCGGTCATTTGGAGAAATCGATCCTGTCTCTGAGTGGTAACACGATATCTACCTGTGTGCCGTTCTGCCACATCTCCAGTAGCGCGATAACGTGACCACAGCCTGGATACCACATTTTGGCTTGTGCCCAGAGACTCAGCAACGACGCGTTGAATAGCACCGTTTTGTAACATGCCAACTGCCCGTAACATTTCATCTCGACTCAAATGATGGCGTGGCATGACGCTAAAAAGCTTACACAACCAATTGAGAAAAGAAAATAAAACAATTTATCAGGTTTTCTTCAATTAACACGCAAAAAAAATTTTAATGCAACTTCTTGAAATTAGATACAACTCAAGATTGCGCTGTGCTTTGCGTGTTTTCATTTGTTTCTCATTTTAATTTTTAAATTTTGAATAAAGAATAGACAAGGTTTAAATCTGTAAATAAACTTTTTAAGGAAACTAAATAGGTTTTAAACAATAAAGCCATGTTTGATTTCAAAATAACGTATCCCTAGACTTTGTTGATGTGTGTATATCAAAACATCACAGTAGGAATTATTTAGTAGGCGCAGAAGTCCACCAAATGCCCGACCCAAAAAACATCTTAGCTAATGAGGGCAGTCACTTGCTATACTATGACAAGTGGGTTGTCACTTGATAGTGTAGGCGCTAAGCAACCGTATCAGTTACAGTGGATACACTAACTAATATAAATGACTCAATAGTCATCAAATTGACATGTTAGTAACTAATTAACCCGCTGGCAGTGATAAACTGTGGCTAGACTTAATTTTTTTTTTGAAGTGAAAACTTCTTTTGCGGCATTGTGAACTATTTTGGGATGGGTAGAAAAATTTAAAATCGCGTCATAATTATGTAAATGTTGTATGTTAATAAGGATATGTATGCTAATAAGGAAGGAAATAATTAAGTAATTTTTATGTTAAATAAGGATTCTTTTCTGGCAGCGTTTCTCAGTGGCTACTAGGTCATGAAATGCACGGGAGTGTATAAAAAATTAGAACAACACAATCCCAAGCAGTTTATCACTTAAATAATCAGAAATTTTCTATAATGTGCTACAAAATTTGGCTTTAATAATTCTTTTAAACTTATTCGTAGACAAGTCTGCAATAATAATAATTAAATTTATGGAATCCAATACTAATCGAATAATCAAATTTGATAGGTTAATAAACTTCAGTAACCAATACCATGGTCATATTCTGGCAAAATTCTCAACAAACGAACTTCCTTTTCATTATATTAATGTAGATTAGATCCTCGAAATACAAAATTGTAATAAGATCTCAATTTACATGAAACAAGGACAAAAGTTCACAGCTTACAGACTCCCTCCAATCTCCGGGCTGTCTCGTCTAAGTATCATTATTGTATTTGGACGAGACGAAACGGCCGTAGGCATTACTTCAAAGAAAGCTTTGTTTACAAAATTTGCTTTCAATCTCTTGTGTAAGAATAAGGTGATCATATTTGAGCAGATTTATTCTTGCAAGCCGATGATTAACGCTTCTATTAGCAAACAAATTATTGAAGTGGAACTTCTTCAAATTTACAATACAGTAGTAATCCTTTAAGCGATAATGGAAAAATGTGCAGTATGTACAGACTTACTGCGCATTTTTCCAATAGGTATCACTTAATATTTGCATATTTGATAAATAAACAGGATACATTTTGACAGATTGTCTGTAGAAGATTTACTGCTTCCTGCTCCTGCTGACGAGCCAGCGGCCCACTGATGGAAAGCGTTCACCGCTACTCATGGCAATACGCAATTCCAGGGGGCACAGTAAACCGCTACCTTCCGTGAGATTAGTAAGTGGTGAATTTGGAACTTTTAGATAATATAGGATCTTTTTATATATCTACTCGATGTAAAAAAAATACCACACCTTAGTCTAAAAGTTTCGTCGCTTCGACTACAAACTGAATACCTATAATTTTTCTATTCAGAATTGCTTTGAGTGTCATAATGATAATTCATGAAACATGATTTATCAATCCATTATATTTCAAACTTTAAACTAAATTTCAAATTAAACGTCTCTTATATTCAAATCGGTCTATCCATTCAGAAGCTACGATGTCACGGACAGGCAAACTGAAATACAAAGAAACATAGCCATAAGCTTTTAACTTGTGACATTCATTCTTATCTTATGTATAGGTTTAAAGAACTTTTATTCTCAATAAAAACATTACATGTCACTTACTTGAGAACAATACTAATTAAAATAAGTTGTAATAAAGTTCACCATCTTTAGTTACCCATTCAATGCGTGCAATGTATCGGAGTTAAAATATAAAAAAATGAAAGATTAATCAGAATTCGGCGCACATGATGGCTTTTTAAAGTCAACATTCATTTATAAAGAGGATAGAAGCTAAAGTGTTCATTCTCAGGCTGTAAATCGAGATTTTTCATTTTCACTCATTGAATGACACATTTTCTCCAACCGGAAATAAAATCCACGAAACACGTGCGACGTCGGCTGTGGTGAGTCAATATCTTTCAGGTGTATGTTGCTGTTTGACTTCCGTTTCCTTTGATTGATGAAAAGCTGAAGTTGGATATTATTTTGTCTATACTTTAATAAAATTGGGTTGAAAAGAATTGAGTGCTCCCATCATTACAATGAGTTATCTATAATATGTATGTACTTATTTAAAAATGTGTAAGTATGTTTATCATCATCATTATTGGTGGTGGAAGATGCAACCGCTAGAATATATTAAATGCTATAAAATAAAATAAATAAATAAAATAAAATAAAAAAGGTTTTTATTCACGTAGACTTTATAAAAGCGCTTGTAAATAGTCAGAACATGTTTGTAGTAATACAGTTATTATTTCTAGTTGCATATTACAGATATTTAGGTACACGGAATGTTAAAACATTTATACAATTTATTTTATAATAGTAGTGATATTTAGCTAGCTTGTATTAAGTTATTGTCAAGAAGATTATGTTTAGGTTTAATAATTGAAATTTATATTTTACTACATATTGTCTGAATGTTTATGTCTATATTAAGTAATGAATTCAGTATTATTATAATTCTAGAATATATTTAATGTTACAAAACTATAGTACTACGCAATGCTCCGACCAGTTCCCAGGTGTTAATTTTGTGAACTCGCTGAAATTTCTGGCGCAGTGTTAAAATTATCTAACAAAATCCTAGCACCCAGTTTGCGGATGTTAGCCAAAATTTCATATTTGCCACGTCAGCTGTTTGCAGATAACTGGGCTATTCAGAGACCCATTTAAAAATCCACCTAAGAAATACGCTTCTTATTTCTTGCTTGCTTAAATTCATAGCTGTCAACACTTACCTGGGGTAATGTATAGTTTCTTTCAGAGGGGGCATAGGAGTGGGGATCCGCCTCCCCCCTCTCAACCCGTTGCTACTCATCGTGGCCTCCGATTGTCCTCAAGTCGGAACTGAAAAAAAAACATAATTCTTTAGGACACTCTAACGAATGAGACAAGGGTTTCGTGGTTTTATTGAAATTTTGTTGTGAACCGACTTATGTTTACGTCCCCTCCATTTTTACAGCTACCTTTCCTTTGTGTAGATTCTTTTTTCTTTTGTCAATTAAAATAGGCAGGGTGCGGATACCACGCTGTTTGTCTTGTTCGATTTAAGTATTTTGTTAGAAATACATTGCTGGCTGTTAATCACCAGCCAGCAATGTTACTTCTGTTTCTCACCACTACACTAGTTTTTATGTCATTATGTCATTTTTTTTATGACTCTCGCATTTATAAATTAACTCCTGTGTCGTGCGGAACTAACCAAACATATAATTGACTGACAAAAAGTTGTCCAGAAAACGAACCCGAGATACGAGCTGGGAAGGCGGCGTCTTAACCGTTGCGCCATACGTTCAGTACGTGCATACATCTCTTATGAAGAAACAGGGTATACATAGAACCGTCAAACTACTAAACTACCTAACAACTGCACGTGTGGCGCAGTGGCTAAGGCAGCCGCTTAACCCCTCCGTGTCCCGGGGTCGATTCCCGAACGGGACATCTATTTGTGTGACTCATTAGTAGTTGTTAAGGATCTAGTTGTAATTGGTGACCGACGATTAGATATTTCTAAAGTACCCTGAGGCACAGGGTTGTATTTCCCCAATTCCGGCGTCGCCGCGTCGCTTAAAAAAATGCTTATAATACGCACACCAATTATGCGCATCGGGCGCATAATTGATCAACAAGTTCTACATATAATGTTGATTTTTCTGTTATTTTTCCGAGCTTTTAAGCCGAGAGATTTTAACTAAGGGACCCTCCACACTAGCGTCTTTGAGCGTCTTCACCGCACAACGTCGACGCAGCGGCGCTAGTGAAATGGCACCTCGTCGCCAACGCTGAGCGGCTGCCCAACGCAGGAATACGCAGCGCTGGCATTACGTTAGCGTTGCGCGTTTCTTGCATTTAATTAACAGGCATTTTTCAAAGATTACATTAGAATAAAAAAACGAGTGGCCTTTACACCACACCACTGAATTAAAAGTTAATGGCTATGAGAGTAAGAGAGAAAGAAAATGTGTGCTCGCACCTCTTTCATCATCATCATTGTTTTCCCACTACTATGTTAGTAGGCATGGTTTCCGCTCTTAGTACCAGATATGGACTATTGAACCTGATCGCAACTCTTTTTCTTAACAGGGACTAGTCCCACCACTGCAACTCCTGTAAGCCAGGGCCAACAGAGGCACACAATGAAATGACACTGAGTGGTGAGGCTCAGGTATGTCCCAAGGAATCGCTTTAAACTAATTTAATCAGAAAGAAACAAGGAGTTGGAAAATGAAGAGTTCCACTTCCCTCCAGAGCAAAACTGGAGACAGATTGGTATAAAGAAGCTATAGCCTCTATAAAATGAGAGAATTGCAACTATAGAAGCCAGCTGCAAAAGCACCGAGAAACAATTTAAGGGTCCTAAGTAAGCTGTTATATTTTACTCCAATAGTAGGTATGGCAAAAGCGCTTAAACGCACGGAATTTGTTCCTTGTTGCTACAAGATCCGTAAAATAAACTACTCCAGATATTGGATGCAAGCTATTTAACATAATATCACGCTGATTTTGACAGAGATCACACTCCCGAAGTATGTGGTGACTGTGGTAAGCGGTTTGTGCGATGTTTTACTTCGAAAATGAGTAAAACCTCGTTTACATGATTAAGTATAACTTAACTTTTCTTGTTTATTTTATAAGTAGCTGACATTAGTGCAGCCGACTCGGCGAAATATCCACCGTAATAACTCATACAGCTTAAGCTCGCGACGTTAAGTAGTTTTCAACTTAAAAATGCTTTCACATATATTTAGATTTAACTTTAAACTTGTAGTTTTACTATTTAAATATTTGCGGCTGAGAGTCGTGTAACATACTAAATTATAATGTAATACTATCTGGGGGCAATGTCACACAGATCATCCTAGCCCAAACTAAGCAAAGCTTGTACTATGGGTACCGGGCGACGATATACATACTTATATAGATAGATAACTACTTATATACATAGAAACCATCCATGACTCAGAAAAAAATATTCGTGCTCATCACACAAATATTTTTACTTACCGGGATTCGAACCCAGGACCACCAGCTTCGTAGGCAGGATCACTACCAACTAGGCTACGGTGACCGTCTAATAATACATTGTAATTCTACTAATTAGTCATGGACGAAAATCTCCTGGGTATTTTCCACTTATAGTCTCTAATCTCAATGGACGGGCCGGTTGGCGTGGTTGGTAGATACTTGCCTTTCACGCCGCAGGTCGTCGGGTCGATTCCTAACCGAAAACAGATTTTTGTGTGCATTAATAACAAAATAAACGTAGTATAAGTATATAATATATAAGTTGTCTGGTTTTCATTCTACAAGCTCTGCTTAGTTTAAGATCAGATGGCTATGTGTGAATAATGTCCCAGGATATTATCAATAGTATCTTGATAAGCTTGACTGACCTGCTAGTCTAGTGGTTGGTAACTATCTGGGCTGTATAAATAATCAATAATATGTATGTATATAATAATATGTAGAAATATACAAGTATATTTATCCGTTGTCTGGTTACCATAGTACAAGCTCTTGGGATCAGATGGTAGTGGGTTAGTTGTCCCACAATATTTAATCTAGCTAAGTACGTTCGTAAACCCAGGAGCACTCCCTATTCCCGTACTCCAACAACTCAATGGACCAGGCATGTTAAAACGACAAGAGGTAGCGCCAATATTCTGACAACGGGCTATTATTGCCAGAAAATCTGAACGGCAATTGGTCTTTGCGCAAAATGGGTTTTGAACACGGGACATCATCATGTCCAATCGAATACGCTACTATTGAACGAACAAAGCAGTTGAATTCTGGAATATGTATCTACTACTGAGCAGAATCTCTATCGACATTTTTCTTACATAAATTCTTATTACCTGCTTTTCAATTCAAAAGAAATCGGTATCTCATATCTTCGAAAGTTGCCTATTCTGTTTTCAGTGAGTAATCTAAATGGCTTGTCTTTCTATTATACATTGGTTAACGGATAAGGACAAATTATATGGAATGGGATCCTGGTGACCTGTACTACAGGTTTTTCTAAACCTATGATATGATTGCATACTTACAAATCGACTCATCCGTAGAACAAAGTCCGATCTGCTGGGATGATAGTTTTCAGTAGAGGCTAGAGAAGTTGTTGACATGTGTAACTCTTGAACGGTGAGATTTGACATTTAGATTTTTTGGTATGTTGTTATAACACCCCAGCCTAGTTAAATGATATATAGATTATATTTCTTATGCTTTTATTTCACGTGATAATGAGTTCCATATCAACATAGGACATTTTATAGCGGAAGAGCGTGGGTCCGTAGTGAACATTATACGTTGTTTAATGGAGACGTTTGAATTAAATGACGTTCTATATCAATATGGGGCATTATTTATTGGAATTATTCATCTATCGAGAGTCCTTTATAAATAACCACCTCAAAATATTTAAAGATTACGTTGTATTCGAATGTATTCATAAGACTACCTTTGAATACAACTAAATAATAAACTAAAACTGTCGTTTAATATCGTTTATTAATTAAAAATAAACTTAAAATAGCTAACAAAAGCATTGGATGGCATCACTTTGAATAGCAATCATATTATTATAAGTACATACTTTAAATTAGTATTGTCCTGTGAAGTGGTGAAAGCCTTCTAGGCTGATTGTAAAGGTCATGTAAAATTTGCACAGTCTACAACTGACAGCATGAAGCAATTTAAACTTCGTATTAGTTATAAATTCAACGATAACATATTTTTTCGAAATACCATTTAGTTTTCATTATTTTACCAATGAGAAGCATCGTGACCTAGATGAAGTTCTATGCTAAGGAATAATTTTAAACTGTATACCTGAATTGTCTTCGTAGCTTGATATAGTCAAAACTTAAAATAGTAATTAAATGGCATATCGTATCACAGCTTGGTCACTAGGTAACCTAAACGATTACGACACGGACTTAAATAGCAGTCTTGAATTAACGTAAATATTTATTATAATTACAGAAATTATTATTTACTATATAATTATATATTAATTACTTAATGCAAAATAAATCATAACAATCAGTCTTTATAATATTAGCAATTAATATCATGACCAGGCCTATGTGCACATACTTTATAGTAATGAAAACGTACGTAGACAAACATTTTTTATTAATTTGAGTATTTACCAGAATTAGCATTGCTTGGTTGTTAAATTATTACCTAGAATACAGGAATATTGATTATACTCTAAAGGAAATACTTTTGAGCGACACATATCCTTTAACTCTTTTTTAGTAGGAGGAACGACAACACGTCCAAAATATGCAGGGTTTAGTTCAGTTTCTCGTGTTGCCACAAAAATATATAATAAGGATGAGTCAGGTTCTATTTATAAAACAATTAGTTGGGATTACTACCATCTGAATAAACTTCTGAAATTGAACTCCAGTAAAACTTTTTCCGGTAATATCTTCAGCCTAACCTTATTATTAAAAGATATTTAAAGTCAAACATATCAGCTTCTCCTTCATTCTTGGCCAATCTTACTAATAAACGATATTCATAATCATATACCCCATATATAGTTTTGGTTTGAGAAGCTCCCTCGATGACAGAATGGACACTGTCCCTTCATTTTATATATGTCTCTTCTGAAAACGTGGCATATATCTACAGTGAAAATACGATTACAATTTTGACTAGCAATTGTCTGAACAAAAGCGAAACTCTTTGGCCGCTCGGTCTATATTAGCCTGGGTAAAATTTAATAGGCAACTGCTGACCTAAATTGCGTCAAATCTTGCCACAGTTTCATCCCATTTATAACAAACGGTCTTTCTTTTAGCCACATCAAAAACCGTAACGTATAAAGAGCTTTCTAGTAATATATGTAAGATGGCTTCACAGTAATATATGTTTATATTGCAACGAGGACACTGCAATACTTTTTCAAAATCCGATACAGCAGTATATTTCACTATGATGACTAGGTTTCCGTTGGACTCCTCAGCGTCCTTTTAAATCTTTAAGTATGAAAAAATAGTCAGAATGATAACAGATCGAATGGACATTAATAAGACACGGCATAGGAGTTTGCACTGATAGTTAGAAACTAACCGGGCTAGATCTTTTGAAGTGAAATTTTAATACTTTGAAAGCTCACCGTCAAGTTTTAAAGTAATAATATTATTCTATTCATAAGGACTTGCTTCATATGAAGAGAAGATTATCTTGTTTTATTTCGAATTATATTTTTATTTACAGTGTTATTTAATATAGCATAATGATTCTCAATTCTATCATTCTACTTTATTTTAAATGTATTTATATGGGTACAAAATTGTAAAAATAATTTGTGGACAACGGCTGGTTCCACTGTTCGTTACTTTTAGCATTTAAGTTATTTATTATACCCTCAGTGTAACTGTTTGTTGTCCTATACAATAATAATAATAAAAAAGATCTGTGGTGAGAAACTTCTAACAGTTTCTCGGTCTGTTTACAAAACTAGAAAGTATTTACAACAAAAATATATTTGGTTGATAGCTGTAAACATCAATGGCAGACGGATGAGACATAACAATTGGTATTCTGTCGCAGATAGTTTTTTTTTTGATTTTCCCATTCTTACGCTGAACTTCTTCCCATATATCAATACCTGACAGATTCCTTCTGAACCAGAAGGCAAAGATTTGTTGTATGATGTCAACGTCATCAACATTCACAAATATACCACAACTAAAGTAAAAAAAAATGTGTTAATTTATTATCGACATTCATAAAATACTCTTAATAATTATCTAGCAACTATTAAACCAATTTTTAGTAAATATCTAACGATATTTTTAAATGAACAACGTCCTAACTGATTTCATTAACCGAGTATCAAGGTCTCATTTTAATATCGAACCAACAAATCGTATCACAGATTTCGTAGAAATACGTCTAATATTCACATGAAATCCTTAGAAGTTCAAAAGCGTTCGAACAAAATCGTCCTAATATTTTATAAGACCTCAATTTTTTACTGTTTATTATTACAGAATAAATTATTCCCCTGTAAATATGCATTATGTCTATCTTATTATTATACTAAAATTGCGTTTATATGCCTTTCCATCAATAAACGTTCTATGTAAAAATCGATCGCCCACAACTATTTACTGACCCAAAAAGCAATATAGAGACAATTTTTCTTAATTTTAAACTTAATAGTATGTAATAACCAAATAGTACAACTCAAATCGTCAATTTACCGGCATTTACACTTTTCTTTATATAAATAACAGAAACATTTGAAAATAATTAAACAAGCTAAGGCCTTTAAATATATTTTTTAAGCTTATCCAACATTTACCGTGATCGTAAATTCTCTAAAAATATGTCTTTTCATATAAAACACTTATAAAACTTATCTTTTTCGTCAATCTGAAAAAAAGTTAAGCGCATGACACAAAACTGCCCTCACTCCAACAAACAGCGGCCGTACTGCTGACCGGACGGGGCGCCCGCGCCACACCCGCTCTCCCCGCGCCGTCGCTTGATCACTTAGGGCGTTTATATGCGGAGCTAATGTCAGATAGAACGTTATTCGATTCTATATTTCCGAAACTAAATGAGATACAAAAATTTTAAAAACGTACGTTTGTAGAGTTAGTATTTCTAATCTCGTTTATCTATTTTAGTCGTTTTCGCTCTATGATCACATGGGACTCTGTTCTACGGATAAGTCGAAATTCTATGTACATAGGCTTAGCAGTGCGAGACATGTTATTGTTAATGTATCCAACCTATTTGTAAGAGAAAATAAATACTTTTTATTATTATTAGGTATTATATTTGATTCTGCCTAACTATTTACACGACGAACATGTCGCTTATTTGGTCTTTGGACACATAAACTGCGCAGATGGCTAGTCTCCATAGAGACTAGGTGCTGTGACCGAAATTCGACCAGGCAGACATTATTAAGTGTTTCCTGGAGTCTTTTCTACAGGGTGGAAGCACTTAGCTAGCTGAGCTGCAAATAGAGGGCAAAATGCAGTATGCTCTATCTCATCTAATACGTGAAGTGGCATACATTCCATATACAATAGTTCAACAAGAGCATTTGTCATATTCGGGCTTCATCCCAACAAAAAGGTTTTAACTGTTATAGTTTAACACAACTGACAACATCCATAGATGTATAGAATTCCTAGAGCTAAATAATTAATTTGTTATACACGTTCCGAGCCTAGTACAGACTCCAGCTCTCTCAAAGGCTTTCCTAATAATTGCTTAAGCAATATTTTAAATTTAACAACACGGTGTATGCGCCTTTAAGAGAGAAATAAACCATTATTTTTATATAAACGCTTTTTTAGAAAGAAAGAATTAAAATGTTTTTATTGAACATATACAGATTGAAATCAAGTTTGTACAAATCTTATATTTACTTACAATCTACCATAAAACTAAACATGATTAAGAAAAAAACTTTATAAAGAAACAAATAACAAGGAATAGATAATATATTATGTGTTTAATTGGTAGGCAGCTCAGCACATTGTTACAGCCAGAACCCAACTGCAACGCTGATTTTCTTAGTAAGATAAAACAAAATTAAAGTTTGCTTATTTTATGTTACGCCAGAATAGGGGACATTGCTGGCGTCTAATCATTAACAATCGTGAGATGGATTCAAAAGACTTCTACTTCGACCTTATGTCTACGTAATTTGGTTGAGATTTGCATAGCAGCGTTGAAATTTGCAACGTCCTAGGATACATCTGTCAAAGTGAGGCAACCACTGTTAGCACTATTGTGATCCTCTCAAAGGATCCCCAATGGAACTGAGGTTTGTTCCCGGTATAACAAGTACGGAACCTAGATTCAGCGATACAACAATGGTTTTTAGCTTCCTAGTTTTTCTCTTGTCTATGCTTCTGTTTTTTTCTCGGCTGGTATTATGATTGTAGCCTAGAGGCTAGGCATTAGTTATGATGTCAGATTTTGAAATTGAATTAGATAAGAAAAATATCCTGGGACATTATTCACACACGGCCATCTGATCCGAAACTAAGCCGAGGTTGTACTATGGAAACCAGATAGCTGATATACTACATATCTTAATCGCAAATTTTAAGAAAAGCGTAATATTAGAACGTCACCCGATAAATTTCAACGGAAAATTTCCTTAAAACTCCTAGAATCCGATTTTAACAAGATAATGCTACGGCATTTTCGAATAACAAAAAAAAATATCAAAATCGGTTCTCAAACGCTGGAGCGATCAGTGTACAGACGCCAGCACATCCAGCTACCCCAATCTGTCAAAGTTCTGTTAAGGATTTTCAACTTTATCAGAAAAGCATAAGGTTCACTTTCAATTGGGGAATTTGACAGATTGGGGTAACTTGATGTGCTGGCATCTATTAATAAATAAAATAGCAACTATTTATCACCAGATGATTTTTGAAAAAAAAATACTGCTTATTTGGTTTTCTATAATCATCTGGTGTGTAGTGGCAACGATAAATCTTATACCAAAACATCGCACAAACGGAATATTTTAATTCATTCCGTTAACATTTAATTCCGCAAATTTAATCCGGCTTTACATTAATAAATGTCCCGACAATTATCCACATGCAGTTTTTTCAGATGACCTGTTAATTTGGCACAGCGTAAATCACACACAACTCGGGTTAAAGCAAAATGGAATGAACATTTCGTTTTTTATAACTACGTACAGACGCCAGCATATCAAGCTACCCCAATCTGTCAAATTTCCCCAATTAAAAGTGAACCATATGCTATTGGTGATAAAGTTGAAAATCTATAAAAGAAATTTGACAGATTGGGGTAGGTGGATGTGCTGGCGTTTGTATCTTTTAGGTGAGAAAATTTGATTCTATTGCACACTTAGTATTCTCTTCCGGTTTTCACAGAAATAAGTCCTTGCGACAAAAAATTCCGTATTTTCAGCGACAAGGACTTAAATAGGAGGTAATTTAGCGCAGGTTAACTATGGTAGGTTCCCTAGGATTAGATTCCCTAGTGCGGGCGTTGTCTTTAAAAAAAAGGTAAGTCGAAATAGCCTAGGGGTTCTTTACTATACTTTCTTTTAATACTGCTGAATCAGTTAATCAGTTCTCCGGATATCATCAACACAGCTGTTCCATTCATTCATAATGTATCATCATTTTATCTTATATGTATTTATTCTTTTCCTCAATAGTCCGATGATTTTAATAAGTTGTCAGCTACAACGAAATCAAGAAGATTATGAAATATATTTTTATATATATTTCATTAGCTACTATATAAAAATAAGTCGGGTTTTCCTTCCTGACGCTATAACTCCAGAACGCACGAACCGATTTCCACGGTTTTGCATACGTTGGAAAGGTCTCGGGCTCCGTGAGGTTTATAGCAAAGAAAATTTATAAAATTTAACGCGGGTAACACCGCGGGGCACAGCTAGTCCTTTAATATATCCTATAGATAGATGATAACTAACTACAGATTGCGTCCCAGTATTCCTCCGAATCGAGGCCATGAGAAAACGTGCCCAGAAGACTGACCGCATTACCACGTTGAATTGCCAAACTTATAGAAAGTTCAACAAATGCCATAGAAAAAACCAAACACTTCGAAATCTGGCGATAGAGACTACGGGTACTCGGACCCCAAGTTCCAAGCGTTTCGACCCCAAACGGCTCAAATATGTAATTTCCTGGTATATGTATTTTTTTCTGAAAATCGTGCATGGTAGGTATGGCACAGTATTCGCTTAAAGAGCAATCCGACTGGGGAAGTACCTCACAGAAGACATTCTAATAAGAACATTAATAACTTAATGTTGTGTTTCTAAATGTTAATATGGTCGCCGGAACTCATCGGCGTGAGCCGAAGGGTTATCAACACTTAAGTTTCTGACTTTTTTAAAGGCCGTCTACACAATACGTATCTTCATGTATAAAATAAAATCTGGAGCCTATGTACCTACCATTTTGTCCCTATTGCCGTGGAGACCATGGGGTGCTGGGGTCTGAGGCCAAGCAGCTCATCGGCGAGATAGGGAACAAATTAAAAGAACCCACACACGACTCCCGCTCTGGCTGGTACCTGGTGCAGAGGTTGGCCAACGCCATTCAACGAGGAAATGCGGCGAATGTGATGGGGTCCTTTGCACCGGGTACAGTTAGAGATGGGTTATTCAATTAGTACATTTAGCTTGCTTTAGTTACAATAATAGTAATTTAATTGAAACCTATGTAATATTTTAAACTTCTGTACTTATAATTTCTGCATGAATATAACTAACTTAGATATTTACCTGAAAAAATGTACTTTCTATTCTTCAGTCAACAATAGTACTAGATTTCCGATGACCGCTTGGAAAACGGCCCGAAAAATAAGACCACTAATACGTTTGTGGTCTTATTTCAAATTAGTATGGTCCAATCATAACCAACGTTACGATAATTGAAAAATTAAAAAGAATGTCCAAATATTTCAATTATTGCGTCTAGTTCCAAAATGGAGTAAGTACGAAATTATCAACATAATGTTTTACACCTTATTACTTAGACCTTAAGTTTAATTTTAGAATAAATTGTTTTTATAATGATGACTTTTTATTTGTAAACGACATTATAAATTTATTGCTATTAACATTTCTCCGATGAAAGGATTTAAATAAATATTATTGTGCAGTTGTAATTGAACTGAAGTTGTTAATATTATTAAACATTTTTCTAAGAACGTTGTTTGTTTTACGTGTGTGCTGTGTGCAAACGTGGCCACTTGAGCGAATGAATTTTGTACGGAAACCTCAATCTAGTACTATCATTGACATTTCTGTTCTTCAAAACCTAATTTAGAATAGTAGTAATATAGTACAATGCAAAATACTAACATAAAGTGATCTTGCTGCCAACAAACTGCTGTGCAGTTTGGCGGATGGTATTGTAGTTGTAAATTGTATGATTTGAAATAAATGATTTGATTTTTTTAAGACTTGCAATTGCTCTGGTATTGCGAGTGTACATGGGCGGCGGTGATTACTTACCATCAGGTGACCCACTTGCTCATTTGTCTCCCTCTTGTGTAAAAAAGTGTACAAGTATGATAAGAACACAGGGATGAATGAGTATTCAACTGTCTGAAAAGGCAGAGACGAGCAAGATGTTATCAGCAACATTTGAATTACAGCTGTGCTTCACTGACCGAGTTTAAGCAAAATAAACATGCACCGAGAAAAACGAAAGGTTTGATTTAAAGTTGAGCTAGAAACATGAACGTTATTAATGTTACAAAGTTGAGATGTTCGCTTTATCAGCAGCAGTGAGAGACTCAGAATGCTAAGACAGGGGTCGTGGGTTCGATCCCCACCCCTGAAAAATCTTTGTGTGATGAGCATCTTTGTGTTTCATCTTTGTGCATAGAAAATTATATAAGTATGTTTATCTCTTAGCTCTTTTTACTTTGGGATAAGATGGCATCGAGTTAGTTGTCATAAGATATTTTTTATTTCATAGCAAGTTTAGTTTTCTATAAAAAGAAATCTAGTTCTTTTTAATCAACTTCGATACCCTGTCTAGGCACAAATATGAACTGTAATTAACTATAAGACTAGGAGTCTTTAAAAAGAAGGCAATAAAAAATAAGATGTTGTATGAGTAAACTGAATAAAAACCATGTGCTATAAATTTATTGCAACTTGCATGGCTGACACTTTCGTAAAAATATTCTTTATGGCTTGTATAAGTGCCTGGTGCGGGTATAAAGTTTGCTTGCCCGCACTAGGCCAGTGTGCTGGGCTTATGGCATATAAGTCCAGCACACTAGGCCAGTGTGCTGGACTTATGGCATGGCACACCAGGCACTTACACAAGCCATAAAGAATATTTTGAATATTTTATTCATCTTCTCTCATTGTTGGAGGAGGTTCTTGCCTTGCAGTGGGACAATAATTGTCTGCATCATCATTATTAAGCTACAATTAATCAAAATTTCATTTTATTTCTGTGTTTAACAGAAATAAAATGAAATTATGTTTATCTCTTAGCTCTTTTTACTTTGGGATAAGATGGCATCGAGTTAGTTGTCATAAGATATTTTTTATTTCATAGTAAGTTTAGTTTTCTATAAAAAGAAATCTAGTTCTTTTTAATCAACTTCAATACCCTGTCTAGGCACAAATATAAACTGTAATTAACTATAAGACTAGGAGTCTTTAAAAAGAAGGCAATAAAAAATAAGATGTTGTATGAGTAAACTGAATAAAAACCATGTGCTATAAATTTATTGCAACTTGCATGGCTGACACTTTCGTAAAAATATTCTTTATGGCTTGTGTAAGTGCCTGGTAGGGGTATAAAGTTTGCTTGCCCGCACTAGGCCAGTGTGCTGGGCTTATGGCATATAAGTCCAGCACACTAGGCCAGTGTGCTGGACTTATGGCATGGCACACCAGGCACTTACACAAGCCATAAAGAATATTTTGAATTTTTTATTCATCTTCTCTCATTGTTGGAGGAGGTTCTTGCCTTGCAGTGGGACAATAATTGTCTGCATCATCATTATTAAGCTACAATTATTCAAAATTTCATTTTATTTCTGTTAAACAGTTTGCATGCTCCAAGAATTAATAATGTAACCGAGTTCGAGCAAAATACACACGGACATCTGCTCCCAAATTAAGCAGAGCTTTTATCTTGTACCCATCTCTTATCTTTCTCAATCCTTGGTTGCCTAAAAGAGATCACAAGTTACCAATGACATTCTAATGTCATTGCATGTTACTTATAAGCCCGCCAATTTAATACTTTGTAATGATATACTCCTACATGTGATGTTATTATTCATGTACATTAAAGATTTAATCTTTCTATCTATGTATGTAGATTACGAGATTTCTACATTGTTTATGAAAGATAAGATAAGATACTTTATTGCTGTACTGTTACATGATGTTGTTGATAACATTTCAGATCAAGTGGATAACAGTTCATAAGTCGTGGTTGTGCAATTTTTCTACATAATACAATTATAATTAATTATATATTTTATTTTTATTGATACTAGACATTATATCCATTTAATTAAACATTTTATCAACATGTTCTTTTATTGTATTTTTATTTATTAAGGACAACCAATAATTGCTAAATTGTTCTTAATACTAACATGAATAAGTACAATCACACGGATCCAAATGCACTATTTTTAAAGGCGTCACAGCATGTATTTATTATTAGAACAGTAACACAAGAATATAATTAATAAATACTACAACTAAATATTAACAGCTAAATGAAATGTTAATATTATTCTTCATCATGTCAACCGAATAAACTGCGCTGCTGGACAAATGCCAACCCAAAAGATTTCTACAATGGAGATGTGTCGATCATTTCATCATCAGGGATATGCCATAATCGTCATGCTAGGGTCGGCGATCGCAGTACGATCGTCATAGCACACAGAGACGCTGCTGCTCGTTCTCAGAGAGATATTCTCTTTGGGACGACTTCTACGATCCCCACGGAATGAGTTGGGGTGGAGATATTCCTTGCTAACAACCACACATTATCCTTAGTATTTACATAATTCCTTGCTTTCTATATTATTCCATTAAAAATTGTTCAATAAGATAGTTGAAAAAATAAAGTTCTATGTTTTGTTAAACATTTTTTTTCTGTACTCAGTCTTAATTTGACTGTCCCACCTAATGGAACTGTCTCCTTTTGATTGTCGTTATGCGTTGCCTGAGACGCTTGCAATATTCATGTGCATCGGTCATATTATATTTCCGACCCTCCTTAACCCAATGGGCTCTGAGATCAGTCTTACACCTTACTCACATCCAGCACCACGCTATTACATCCAACTGCTAGGCATTGGTCCTTCGCTTACATCTCATCACAAAAAACCGAATTTGTACAGAACTCTCGGTGGGCGAGTCTGACTCGCACTTGTCCGGTTTTTTATTAATGCGTTGCCAAATAAAGGTAGCCGCTCCCGACTCCGTAACATGCCCTTCAAAGCATTTTCTTTTAATTCGCTCACGATTAAAACTATATTCCTGATGACCACCCTAAAGACTGGCACCTAATCTTGCCGATCGTCTAAAGATCGGCTATCAACATTTTTGAAACATTAAGCAGCTAGTTACACCAGGATTTCCGTTAGATTAGATTAAAACAAGACCCGTTAGTTTCAAATCCCACTTCAATCAAATATAGTTACGCAAATAGTATACACATAGTTCGCATAGTATAAAGCTTTTCATTCATTCACACATATTGCATTCGATATCCGGATTGGCTTCCAAGAGACCCAGTATTGGTAACATCTGATTGAAACTGTTTTGATCGCGTTTCTGAACTGAATTCGTAAATACCTTTGCAGGAAACTATGATAATTTAATCAGCCGTAGGTTTGTTTACTAATATTATGACGTGGGATGAAATGAGATGAATGATGAAATTGACGTAATTTTAACCAAATTATATATGTGTATGTAACGCGATTTCTCTGTAAACTTATTTAGATGTCTTTTTGATCGATAGAGAATATTACCGGAATTATAACAATATGTTGACTTTCATCATCATCGTCATGTCAGCCGAAAGATATCCACTGCTGGACAAAGGCCACCCCCAAAGATCTCTACAATTGCCGGTCTTGCTCTTTTCGCATCCAGCAGTTTCCAGCAACCCGTACAAGATCATCGGTCCATTATTGTGTCTACGAGCTATGTGCCCCGCCAACTGGCACTTCAGTTTTTCCAATTCTTCGGTATATGTCGGTGCCTTTGGTTCGCCTGCAGATTTATCATTTCTGATTCGATCTCGCAGGGAAACTTCGAGCATAGCCGTCTCGATTTGAGCCTTCTAATAAGGCCCACGGTGAGCGACCACGTCTCTGTTCCGTCAGTCATCGCATACTGGTCGAAGACTTTCGACTTGAGACACTGCGGTATTTTGGACGAGAAGATGTTACGTAGCTTCCCGAACGCTACCAAGCCGAGTTGGATTCTACGATTGACCTCCTTCTCGAAGTTGGACCTACCTAGTTGGATGATCTGTCCTAGGTAAATACAGTTCTCTACAACTTCGAGTGCAGAGTCTCCAACCTTCAATTGAGTGGGAGCAACATGGACGTTTGACATGATTTTCGTCTTATACATGTTCATTTTCATACCCACTTGTTGAGAAACTCTGCTGAAGTCATAGAATTAGTCATAATTGTTTGTCTGACTAATTCTATTTTTATTTAGGAGTATGAAAGTTATCAGCAAATTTGACTTTCATACTGCTAAATAAAAACAGAGTTAGTCAGATAAACAGTGACTTCACCTTAACATCATTAATATGTTAACAAAATCCAATTAGTTTCAAGCCAGCATAACATTTAACTTTCCTAGTACCTACTCATTAAATCAGGGGTAAGTCACAAGTACCCTCCATAACTATTAACAGTTACTTTTTACTCTCGTTAAAATAATACCTTGCTAGTGAGGGCGAATTTTTCCCACTTTTCCCGGGATAATACTGTAGAAACGCAACGCAACTTTTTATTAGAAAGCTGAGTGTTGTTCGCCTAGGCTTAAAATAGAAATTCAGACTTAGTACCCCTAGAACCGGGACTTCCCGTTAACTTTCCCGGAATTCAGGGTGTATAACCTATTCCGAGTTTAAACGTGACGAAGCATAGCATCGTCTATTTCACAGTTTAGACTTAATTAGATATTATCATTAAAATAATGAATAGAGTCGCTGGCTGAATTCTTAATAGAGATTGTACATGGGTTGAATTTAATTATGATATTCTTATCACGAGCCGTGTACCTACTCGCAATAGGTAACGGTTGAATGGAGCTGAGTTGTGGAGTTAGATAAACTTTTGTGTCAAAATTTGGCTTATTTTCTGTTCGAATAAGTTAATTACTTTTGACTAAATTACAAATGGTGGTGAGTTAAAGTTTAATAAAAACGAATATATCAATTAGTCGCCGCTTCGTGTCCCGGGTTCGATTCCCGCGCAGGACAGCTATTTGTGTGACCCCTAAATAGTTGTTCTGAGTCTGAAAGTACTTTGTGCCTGTCAATCGTATATTTGTAAGGTACCCCGCGACACTGGGATTAATTTGATAATGCGGGAGAAATCTTTAAAAAAAGTCTTGCTATATTTTTATTTAGTTAAAAGTTTTTAGATAAACCCTTAACCGGACAATAGTTTATTATTTAAGTACCACCTTGTTTTTAACTCTATCATTTTGCAAACTTATGAATTATGAACAAACACTATCTATTTATTTATTCAAAGATCGTCAACGTTACAAACACTCATGCAGTTATAAGGACACATACATACTTAAAAATAATAGTGCTGCAACACTTAAAGACAACCACAGCATTACAATTTTACATTTTACACTATGACCCATTAAGGGTTACACACAGGAAGCGAATCAAAAATCAATCCAAATAATAGTTTACGTATTGCCAGACGTAATACTAAATATCCAATTCAGATAGGTTCCGATTTATAACAGAACGTTTTCATCATTTTCTTCCCCCTATTTGTATCGATAAGATACCACCTCCAATCCTCAAACAGAAGAGCGGCCCGCATCTTCTAGATCACAGCCAGATTTTCTCACCAATATCTCACCGTTAGTGATTGGCAAGGTTAAGCAACTAGGCTCGCGGTCACTCCATAGATGGGTGACCACCAAAGTGGATTAATTTCCGAGCATCTCCGAGCTCCGGAGGGCACGTTAAGCCGTCGGTCCTGGATGTAACCATTTGGCAACAGTCGTGAAGCCATGTCAAATGCCTGATTGGCTGCCTGAATAGCTGAATGACTTGAACAACTCTGACACCAGGATAACCACTGCCAATATTATAAGTAAGTAAGTAACATAGAGAGACAGTTTCACTAAAAGTCCCTAACAATCGACCTTTACCAAGTTTTGATCTACTAAGAGGGTGCTGGCGTGGCTTAAAAAAAACTTATAACTACATATGTAGTTTTATTTGATGGAGGGCTTAAACTCCCGCTCGCCTCTATTTACTGGTGCAGCAGTGAAAACCACCTAGGAAATTGTGAACGTCAAGTAAAAAAATACTTTCTTCCCGGATTTTCAGATAAGACCGTTATTTTAGTAAGCAGCCGAGGACTCTACTCAAATTTTGTATTTTGATTACAATTATTTTGTTGATTGGAGATTCACCATGGCCGCTGGAATGTTCTGATAATTAATTTGATGTAGGTATGTGTCAGCTCAAACTACAACACAGGAACATATTATCACAAACAATAATGTAATCCAGAAAACTAGCAGCACAAATTTACGTAATCCTAATAATATTATAAATGCGAAAGTTTATAGAAAGTTTTTTACTCTTTCGCGCAAAAACTACGGAACTGATATATATATATACAAAACTGGCAATTGTGGAGATCTTTCGGGGAGGCCTATGTCTGGCAGTTGAGCTAGGGTAGCTTACTCGGCGGCGAGGATCGCGTTGGCCGCTTAACACGTGAACGCTGTTCCCATGCAAGTTATCACACCCTCATTTAAAATTCCGTCGTCTTGCTCCAGCGGCCTTCTGAGGTGGGACCCGAACCCCATAAGGGTGCCCTCAGGTATTAGTCGCTTAAATTAAGCTACTGATTGAGAGCCTTCTGCGCTACCCATCTCTGCTCGTCTTCTTTTTTTATTATTGTAACATAATAGTACTAAACTTAAAAATAGTAGCTTATTAACTTGTTATTAATTTAAGGATTTAAAAAAATGTGATAACATAGACCATACGGACGGACTCATACAACATTTTTTGTAACTATATCTGACTAATACCCAATAATACCCATTATGCTGAATAATATTCATTATTTCATTATTTCAGTGGGCGTCTTTCAGCTGATATGATGATGATGATGATTTTTTAAAAATATATAATAGGATGGCAAACGAGCAAGTGGGTCACCTGATGGTATGTGATCACCGCCGCCCAAGGACACTCGCAACACCTGAGGAGATGCAAGTGCGTTGCCGGCATTTAAGAAAAAAATAGGCTCGCTTCTTGAAGGTTGCCATGTCATTGATGATGATGAAGAAATGTTTTATTGGTTCCTTATTTAATGGTAACTTATTAAATAATCTAATGGTCATCTGTAGTATTCCAGTCTGGTCTTGGGTATGATTTGATGAAACCGTGAGATGTCGAATTAAACTTAAGATGCTTGCAGCTATATTTGTCAGATAGAATATATAATCAGACTCAGCGGAGATTTGTAATCGAATGTCAATTGAATCCTCACGATTTGCCGATATATCGTGTTATGGACATGTGGAGAATTAATGAACAAGCACGTTTACCGACATAGGACATTAGCTGTTCATGTACTCACCAACAAAGGATTTAAATGCCATTAAAATTTGACTCGTATTACTATGAAAGTAGAGTCAATTTTAAACTGAATTATGAAGGCCTATTGGACACACTACAATTAAAGAGTGTATGAATTAATAAACTAAAGGAGTTGATGAATAACGATAAGGAATATGTAAGTTATTTATTGCTCATACTATCAAGTCATAATAAGCATAGGGCTTACCTAAAGGCTAATAATATAACATTAATATCCTGGAACATTATTCACACACGGCACGGCCATCTGATCCTAAACTAAGCAGAGCTTGTACTACGGAAACCAGATAACCGATATACTACGTATACTACTTTTATTTTGTAAATAAGTACTTATATAGATAATTAAATCCAGACTCAGGACAAACAGACATGTTCATGCACACAAATATCTGTCCTTGGTGGGAATCGAAACGACCTGCGGCGTGAAAGGCAAGCATTTACCAACCACCCCCACCGGCCTGTCTAGGCTAGTATTTAGCGTAGCCTATAATGCTTGTGAAACATCTAAAGTGCGATCGCCGAGTAGAACGATATTCGTACAATGACACTGGTGCCAGTTTAAATGAAGATTGATATACAACAGAGACATATCCTACTAATAATAGGTCTTTACCTATGAAATTGCCGTTTTGTATGAAAAAATTTAAACGAATTTTTTTCATGAATTTTTTTATTTGTATTAATCGAAGTAATCACCCATGCAATCAATGCATCTTTGCCATCGCAGTGGCAGTTTATTGATGCCCTTCTTAAAGAAATCAGCTGGACGGGAGGCAACAAATTCTTCAAAGGCATTTTGTACTGCCTCTCGGGTATTGAATTTTTTTCCCGCCAAGAAGTTATCCAAATTCTGGAAAAAGTAGTAGTCTGTAGGCGCAAGGTCTGGTGAGTAGGGCGGATGACGGAGAGCTTCCAACCCCAGTTCTTGCAACTTGGAGACCGTCTGCTGTGCAGTATGAGGTCGCGCGTTGTCGTGCAGGAGCAGCGGAGACGAGCGATTGACCAATGCTGGTTGGAGATGCGCCAGCTTCTCCATCATTGTGCTCAGTTCTTCACAGTACACATCTGCAGTAATGCTCACCCCGTTTGGTAAGAAGCTGTGATGAATCACACCGGCGCTAGACCACCAAACAGTGACCATCACTTTTCTAGGGGTAAGTTTTCGTTTAGGGCATTGTTTAGGTGCTGAACCAGGATCCAACCAACTTGCTGAGCGCTTGCGGTTATCAAACAGAATCCATTTTTCATCGCAGGTAACAATGCGGTTCAAAATTCCTTCATTTGTGTGTCTGTTGAGCAGTGCAAGGCACGTCTCGACGCGTACTTCGCGCTGGCGATCATTGAGTTCGTGGGGCACCCATTTGTCAAGCTTTTTTACCTTGCCAATTTGACGCAAATGGACCAATATTGTTTTGACGCTAACGTCGAAAGCTGCTGCTAATTCAGCCGTAGATTGTGTATCATCAGCTTCCACAACCGCCTTTAATTCGTCATTGTCGACCAAAGTCTTCGGACGACCGCGAGGTTAATTTTTCAGGTCGAAATTTCCAGAACGGAAGCGAGCAAACCAATAACAGGTGGTGCGTTGGTTTGTAGTGTTAGCTCCGTAAACGTCGTTGATGTTGCGTGCCGCTTGTGCCGCGTTGCTGCCACGACGGTACTCATATTCCATAATTACTCGAATTTTTAACGTATCCATGATGACGAAAAAGATTGAAATGCGATGAAAATGTAACACTAATCAATAAAGAAATGACTACTTTTGGAAAAAAGAATCCATGTTTTTAAAATAAAATTAATTTGAAATTAGAATTCTTAGCCAAACAAAAATTATTTTGATTTGAAATGGCCAGTACTGCAGAACGGCAATTTCATAGGTAAAGACCTAATATTATAAACGCGAAAGTTTGTAAGTATGAATGGATGGATGTTTGTTACTCTTTCAAGTAAAAACTACTGAATGGATTTTAATGAAACTTTATAATAATATAGCTTATACGTCAGAATAACACATAGGCTATGATTTATAAAGTTTAACCGCGGGGCACAGCTTGTAATGCTAATAAAATAATGCCTGGAGCACTCTTATTTGTGGGTTGTCTGGAAGAGATTACATTTATTTTTACATTGTGATAAGGCTGCCAATTCTATAGATATCAGCACATCCAGCCAAATTTCTATTATAGACTTTCAACTTTATCACAAAAGCATAAGGTTCACTTTCAATAAGGGAAATTTCACAGATTCGGGTAGCTTGATGTGCTGGCGTCTGTACAATTATGTGCTGTATATTGTTATCTTTGTTTTGGTTTTTTTTTCGTGGTGTAAAATAGTGAGTGTATCTTATGTTATATTTTCGCTAGTAGAACTGCTCTTAGAAGGAAAGAACGCAATTCTCTGACTCCCTTAAATATAGCAATTCTTAAGCGCAACCCAGAGATCACACGTAGACTTTCTAACGCTAAAGCCTATTAACACGATAAAATCCAACCCCTGAAAATAAGTATAATAAATTTTTATCATTTCGTTTACCCATCAAGTCTTATACCTACTATTATACGAGAAATGTTTATATGTTAGTTGATATCTTAGTCATTCCAAATATTTATATAATACTAGCTGTGCCCCGCGGTGTTACCCGCGTTAAATTTTATAAATTTTCTTTGCTATAAACCTCACGGAGCCCGAGACCTTTCCAACGAATGCAAAACCGTGGAAATTGGTTCGTGCGTTCTGGAGTTATAGCGTCAGGAAGGAAAACCCGACTTATTTTTATATAGTAGAGATATAAAAATGAATGTTTGTTTGAATGTTCTTTATATAATCGTAAACTATGCATTTGATCATGTGATAATATTCAGCAAAGTGTTGTGCATGAGCCCATGAAAGTTTCTGAGTTTATACGACTTATCTACGATAGCCTCTATCATTCCAATGAATTTAATACATTATCGAAGCATATATTAATATATATATATATATATTAAATTAAGCGCTGTGGGGTTCAAGTGTAGGGATACTTCTCCATGTTATTTCGAAGGGTCTGGTTGTAACTACGGTTGACCAGAAGCTTTTTTAAATATATTTTCCTTATCAGACGAGATGCCTCTATCAGCGCTTCTTCATAGATCAACAGATTTTTTTATTAAAAGACAACTCCCGCACTAGTGAAATTAATCGCTGTGTCGCGGGGTACTTTACAAACATAAATTGAAAGATACACGTACTTTAAGACTCAGAACAACTATTTATGGGTCACAGTAGTAGTCCTGTGCGGGAATCGAACCCGAGACATGCAATGGCAAAACAACTGTCGTCGTTAACCGCTGCGCCACAGCTGCATAAAATTCTGCCTAAAAACCAACCTGCTATTGGTTCTCCCCGCAACTAGTTAGTTGCGGGGAGAACCAATAGCAGGTTGGTTTTGGTCCTGAGTCAAAGTTCGAATCCCAAAAAAAATATGGGTACCTGTGGAACCTTGAACTGTACGTAAGCCGACATTCGTTTGACCCTATTTGTCAAGGTGCCTAAGCAACTTTCAATGGTACATTGAAAGTTGCTTAGGTTAAACATATATAAGTTATATGTTTAACCTAAGCAACTTTCAATGTACCATTATTATTTTATTGTATTCAGAATATTTCATAGTTAATTTTTGCTAATTTGATTTGCATGCTGTGTAAGCCTATAAGTGATTATTACACGAAAAACTGTAACATTTAGCTAATAACTCTTATATTGAAATGTGTAAATAATCGTTGGTTAACCTACAAAAAAAAATAAAAAAATAAATAAAAAGGTGACATCGATTGAATTAAACTTTCCCAAAGTTGTCACATCTTGGGAACAACTTCTTGTTACAATCTTATGTAACTCCAGACGGAATCGTTACAAAAAAGAACCTTCGAATATACCAATTTCTGAAATTGTATTCGAAACAAGCCTACGACCCAGACGAATCCAAAATCAATACTCCTCACGTCTTAGCGTTAGGAGTCCTCACTAAATACTAATGCTACCTAAAGACTAAACACATAAATGTTTAATATTTAGCAATATTCATCTCCGTGCCATCATTACCTTTGAACATCGAGCTCATTATATCCATCCTTTTTACTCATACCCAGAACAAAAGAGAGGAAAATTGCTAGGGAATTATACGCAATTTCATTGACTAGAAATGAGAATAGCTTTGAAGTCTAGCCCGTTAAACGGGATATTGAAATTTTATAGGTATAGCTCTATAGGAACTGATTAGGTACTTTTTCTTATATTAAAGGCATTTCCTGCGTATTTTATATGCAACGATTGGATATAGGATGAGAATTTAATTTAAGTTAAATCTCAATGGGTCTTTGAGCCGGAAAATGAGGTTTTACTCGCGGAAGTGAAAGAGAGGTTCGATATTATATTATATCCATAGCATGGGTAAGAGGTTATCAATCGTTTGTTTTTGTTTGAATATATGTATGAGATTTCCTCTTTATTTGGGAAGTGATACTGATTATTCTTGCTGCGTGGTGACGGCGGTGAATATCAGAATATCATCACCCCATCTCGTCCTGTGGGGGGCGTAGAAGTCGACCCGACGGAATATCAGAGGACGGGCAGCAGCGTCTCTCAGTGTACAGACGCCAGCACATCCAGCTACCCCGATCTGTTAAATTTCTTTTATAGATTTTCAACTTTATCAGAAACGCATAAGGTTCACCTTCAATTGGAGAAATTTGACAGATTGGGGTAGCTTGATGTGCTGGCGTATGTACATTTGTACAATGACCATCATATTGCAAGCGCCAGCGTGGCGATTATGGCATATCCCCCGAGATGATTCTTGGGGAGCAGTGGATATTTTACAGCTGTTATGATAATGATGATGATTGAGTATTCTTTCTCTTTTGGTGGAAAAAGCTTTCTGTATATAGTCCAAGAGCTGGCACGCATTTTTGGGTAGGTATTTGAGGCAAGCTGAAAACTTGTCCTATAGCTCTTCAGACACACCCAAACACGGAACTGCAGACCTGGCTGGCGGGTAGCGGGTCTAAACCAACCCCAAAAATTTTGATTTTTTTTTATCCAAAAAATATATTTGAGGCAAGCTGAAATTTTGATATATATAGTTTAATGTTTATACAATACATAAATAACATTCTGTCAAAATTTCAAGTTGCCTCAAATATTTTTTTTCGATTTTTTTGCAAAATATTTGTGCACACGCCTGGCAGTGCTAAAGACGCGACAGAATCGCCTGTCTTTTTTTTTGTATTGGATAAACATTAAACTACAACATATCAAAATTTCAGCTTGCTTCAAATACATTATTTGGTTAAAAAAAAAATTCAAAAATTTAGAGGTTGGTTTAGACCAGCTACCCGCCTGCCAGGTCTGCAGTTCCGTGTTGGGGTGCGTCTGAAGAGTTATAGGACAAGTTTTCAGCTTGCCTCAAATACCTACCCAAAAATGCGTGCCAGCTCTCCTACTAATACCTGCAATCATCATAAATACTAAAATCCGATTCTTATATTCGGTTATAGAACTGGTAGGTTCCCCCAGCTCAAATTTTTATGCGATGAACACGATGATTTGTTTTGTGTCTGGGTGTAATTTTATATATAACACGTATGTATTTAGTAATACATAAGTATGTTTCCAAGTTGTCTGGTTGTCATAGTGCCGGCTCTGCCTAGTTTGGGATCAGAGGACAGTATGTTAGTTGTTGTAAGATATTAAAAATAATTCAAATGTATATATATATAGGGTCCAGCTATTTTAACTGACTGGCTGTTTTTAGGGTTCCGTAGCCAAATGGCAAAAAACGGATTATAGATTCGTCATGTCTGTCTGTCTGTCCGTCCGTATGTCACAGCCACTTTTTTCCGAAACTATAAGAGCTGTACTACTGAAACTTGGTAAGTAGATATAATTTGTGAACCGCATTAAGATTTTTACACAAAAATAGAAAAAGAACAATTATTTTGGGGGGTCGCCATGCATAGAACTGAAAAACAAAATTTTTTTTTCACCGTACTCATACATTTGGGTTGTCTATGGATAGGTCTTCAAACATTATATTGAGTATCCTAATATCATTTTTTTCTAAACTGAATAGTTTGCCCGAGAGACACTTCCAAAGTGGTAAAATGGGTGTCCCCCCCCCCCTCCAACTTCTAAAATAAAAGAATAATAAAACTAAAAAAAATATATGATGTATATTACCATGTCAACTAACAACGAAAATTGGTTTGAACGAGATCTAGCAAGTAGTTTATTTTTAATACGTCATAAACCGCAATTTGCATTCATTTAATCAACTGAAATACTTGCTGCTATGGAACCCTTCATGTGCGAGTCCGACTCGCACTTGGCCGGTTTTTTTTAATTGTGTAGAGTCTGTAGATGACCTGGAGGTATTTATTGTGGATTGGTTTTTTTGGAATTGTTGTAACATAACACTTTAATAATAGAACAAATATCATTTAAAGATTCATCAACTGAGAATTTATTAAGGGAAATGTCATCCAAAAAGCGGTTTCCAGTGGCAGTCTCTTAAACAAAATGAAATCAGCGAGCTTATTTGTTGCCTGTCAGCTTAGCGACTTAAATAAAGGACATAGAATTTTGAATTGAAATATGAGTCGAAATCAGTATTGGACACTACGATAAACGTTGGAGAGGGATCAGTAGGAATGAAATATTTTAAAGTTTGTTTTCTTTGACCACATGTCTTTAATTTTAATTGAATTTAATACCGAAGGCAGTGATATTGACAGCTAAAATTTTAATTTGTGTTTGTTCTATGTCTGGTTGTACATTGTGTCTGTCAATTATATGTCTGTAACCCAGCGTTCCCTGGACTCATTTCATAATTCAGGCGTTGTCTTTAACAAGAAAGAAAGTTTAGTTTGGATTGTATATGTGTTTAAAATATTTATATGGGAGTGTTTTATACAGAAGATAGTGATTTAGCGGGTTAAAATTTGAATGCAAATAATAAACCTAAGTTTTAGTAAAATCAATTATGTGTTCTCCATGCGCTTCCAATGAATAAGGCAATACCGAGCTTGCACGTGTCAGCTTAGCGATTATTTACGCGAAATTTTATATTAGACATTTATTTATTTCATTTGATGGGTCTTTTGATCTAGTGATTAGTGACCTTGAGTGCTCTGCCAGAGTTGTGGGTTCGATCCCAACCCAGGAAAAATCTTTACAAGCACGATTACTTATTCTGTGTCTGGGTGTAATTTATCTATAGTATGTATGCAATTAGAAATAAACAAGGTGTAAAATAAAGGGGAGGAAATTGAAGAAGTACCTACTTTCTACTCATGAAATTGAACACATTAAAGAATACCAGTTTGTGAGATACTCAATTACAATTCCATCCCGAACGCTAAGGCCTGATGATGAGATGCCTTGGTCCAATAATACCTACCCTAATTTCAGTTGGCCAAGTTGCTTATAGCTTAGTCTAAACATCATTAGTGTGGTAACTTCCTTCTCAAACAAAGCCCGTTTGTATTCTCCAGTGACGTAGCAGTTATGCAAAGATGATAAGTCCACTAACTGCAGGAAACGGTACAAAGTTGCATTTCACAGAACTACTGCACATTACCTAAGTTGAGCGTTCATATTAAAATATCGATACTTGCTCGATTTCGAATACGTTTTCGGGGAATATTACTTCTCAGAAGTGAACTTACTTTAGGTTATTGTAGTACAGTGAAGTCTATGTCTACTGCCTCGGCGGTCCAGCGGTGCGCAACCACAGATAATTAAGTCTTGGGTTCTAATCTCGAGTCAGGCCAAAAACTGATGATTTTCCATAAATAAATAATAAAATAATCGTTTATTTCTCTCTTTAAGCTATATGCATTAGTTTTAACAGTTTAGGATACCTAAATTGAGCTTATGTTACACCGTTAAAAGAAATGGAGTCTGTACTAAGTTCGAGACCTGCATGATTAATCTCCAGGAAGAAATTTTTTCAGTATCAGCTCCAAGCGGTGGCGGTTATAAAAAAGGATGGGCATCTTTTATTGTAACTTTAACTATTTTGAAGAAATGAAGCGTTGAAATAATTATGTTAACGCTTCATTTCTTCACTCTTCATACACCATAATACCTCTAATCATGGTGGGCTTTCAAAACGGAGAATATGCACCATGACGGAAATCATTGGTGAAGAAGTACACCTTATTGCAAAAATAGGTAAAACAAAACAATGGTTACAAACAATGAAATGAACTTATTTTAATGCACTTAATAAATTTAAATATTATAGCATTAATCGCAACGCAAGACGAAAATCTAATCTCAAAAATGAGAAATCACAAATTTATTCGTCCGGCGGGTCTCGAACCAGCAACATCTACCATTCCGGGGTAGGCGCTCTGCGTTAAGCTACGAACGATACACACTGACAGATCAAATTTAGAATTGCCTTCTTCCGGAGGATGTAAATGTCATCCATAGGCTTTGTCTTCTCGAAACATGGATGACTGATATGTTCACAGTTATTTTTGAGTCAACGCCCGCACTATAGAATCTAATCCCTGTGTTGCGGGGTACTTTACAAACATATGACAGATGGACACAAATTACATCCAGACTCAGAATAACAATTTGTGGGTGACACAAATAGTTGTCCGGCGCGGGTCGCGGACCCGCGACACTAAGCGATGAGGCTGTCTGCACCACACGTGCAGTGATTGCATGTTAAAGATCATATATAATTATATATAAAAATCATATATAAAAATAAATAATTCTTATTCTGAAATAATTCTGATTCTGATATCATATTGGAAATACCTTCCAAACTATTATATTTTAATTTCACAGAATTATCCGCAATGCAAGACAAAAATCTACTCTCAAAGTGTGATTTGTAGTTTTCTGTGGATATTGAAGTTTCATCATCATCATATCAGCCGAAAGACGTCCACTGCTGGACAAAGGCCTCCCCCAAAGATCTTCACAATTGCCGGTCTTGCGCTATCCGCATCCAGCGACACTCACAAGATCATCGGTCCATCTAGTAGGGGGCCTGCCCACGCTGCGTCTTCCGGTTCGTGGTCGCCACTCGAGAACCTTTATTGAAGTTAAGTGTAGATAAAACCCTGCACTTCAATCTTATTAGTTACTAGCTGTGCCCGCGACTTCGTCCGCGAGTTAATTAGTTTATTTAGATTTTTTTGTAAAATAAAAGACTTTTTCTAAAATAAAAGTAGCCTAAGTTACTCCTTATTACACCAGCTACCTGCCAATAAAAGTCCCGTCAAAATCGGCCCAGCCATTTCAGAGATTAGCCGGAACAAACAGACAGACAGACAGACAAAAATTGTAAAATATATGTACCGTATATATATTCATATTTATGTAGCAAAAACCGGTTATTTCAATATTACAAACAGACACTCCAATTTTATTTATTTGTATAGATTTATGTAACATTAGTAGTTGGCTAATTTACACACGCCAGCGTTGGTGATAGTACCTATGTTTAAAATGTACAAGGAGACTGCTTCCGTCCCCCGGGGAATTCTATATTCGATGCGACGACGCGCCAATCATGGGAAGTGAGGGCACTGAAATATTTAGTGCTCATGTAAGAGCTTGAGCTAGTTAAGGATTCAGAATTATGAGAGAACACGTTTGTTTTGGACGTTAATGGCTTCTTAGTATTTACTTTAAAAAAATGGTTAAATAATTTGTTGTAATGTGTTTTAATAATTGACTGCACGTGTGGCGCAGCGGCTAAGATGATTCGAGTCCCGCGCCGGGCAACTATTTGTGTGGCCCAGAAATAGTTGTGCTTAGTCTGGATGTAATTTGTGTCCGTGTGTTATATGTTTGTAAAGTACGCCGCGACACAGGGATTAGATTCCGTAGTGCGAGCGATGTTGTTTTTTTTTAGAAAAAAAAGATAAAAAATGTCTTAGGACAACTAACACACTGCCATCTGATCCCAAACTAGGTAGAGCCTGTACTATGGCAACTAGAAAACTGATAAACATACTTATATATAATATTTCTAAATTCATACATATTACAGATAAATTACACACAGACACAAAACATATAAGTTTTTTTTTTTTATTTAAACTTTAGTACAGCGAAAATGTACATAGGCGGACTTAATGCCAAAGGCATTCTCGACCAGTCAACCTTAGGGTAGTGCAGAGAGATCGTGGCAGGTGCATTTGGGTTATATAAAATGTATTTTTACTTATTATACGTATAATTAAACTAATAATAATTACGAACACTATATATAATGTATATAATAGATACTATACAATAAATACTATATGATTTTAATCTAATGAATACTATACTATAACATACTATACAATAATAAATATAATTATGGACGAGACATTTCTGTGTGAAGTTTCTTAGAAATATACTCACGAACTTTCATTTTAAACGTGAAGCGAGTCTTAGCCATCCTGATTCCTACAGGAAGCTCATTCCAAAGAAGTATAGATTGGACAAAGAAAGAGCAGTGAATGAAGTCAGAGCTATGAGGTGGACATCGTAAAAGACGATTATGACTAGAGCGGAGAGTCTTACTATGATTATCAGAAAGGTATTGAAAGTGAGGCGTTAAATAAGAAGGAACAGTAGGAGATTCCAGTATGGAGAAAAGTGTGGTGAGCGCCCTCAAATTTCTTCGCTGGCGAATGGGCAACCAGTTTAACTGGGTACGGTAAGCAGATACATGATCATACTTACGTAGATTGAAAACGAATCGAATGCAGTTATTCAGAAGTCGGTCAAGTTTGTTAAGAAGATCTGCATTCAGGTCAAAGTAGCACACATCACCATAGTCGACAATGGGAAATATTAGAGTCTGCACAAGCATTACTTTTGTTCTGGATGGAAGGAAATTTCTAAGCCTATAAAATGACCGTAGAATCCAGGTAATTCTCTGGCTGATCCCAGAAATGTGACTTTGCCAGTTTAGGTTGTTGTCAATTACCAGTCCGAGATCTTTGACTTTTTGGCTAATTGGGATAGGAGAGTTGTCAAAGATAATAGGCGGCAAACTGCCAACATCTACCTTGCACATCATCCTTGAGCTACCCACTATGATTGCTTGGCACTTTGATGGGTTGACAGTTAAGCCAAACTTATATGACGAAGTTTTTAAAAATTCTAAATCATTATTTATCTTATTAATCGCCTCTGGCAAACTATCGACACTCGCTTGGGCGTACAGTTGCAGGTCGTCAGCATAAAGATGATACGCACTCTGAAGATCACGAGTTAAAAGGTTTATAAATACTGAAAACAAGAGAGGTGAGAGAATACTGCCTTGAGGCACACCAGTTTCTAAGTTACACCAATTTGATGACGCTTCGCCATGGCGAACTTATTGCTGGCGCTCTCGAAGATAAGAGGAAAACCACTCCAGCGCTTCATCAGAGATCATAAGATGGGAGAGGATGGATAAGAGGATATCGTGACTGACGGTATTAAAAGCATTTGAAAAGTCGATCAACACCAGCACAGTGAGGTTGGTCGCCTCCATGCCGGCTCTAATATCGCCAGTCACTTTAAGGAGCGCCGTGGTGGTACTGTGTCCTGGTCGGAATCCGGATTGTAAGGGGCTTATCAGGTTATTGGCAAGCACAAAATGAGATAGTTGCTTGTGGACACAGGACTCCAGCACTTTAGACAGGAAAGGAAGGATGGAGATAGGACGATAATGACTAGGAAGTGTCGGATTTGAAATCTTGGGAAGTGGACGAACATGAGCAAAACGCCATATGGAAGGGAAAAGGTCGGATTCAAGGGAATAATTTATGATATGGGAAATTGCAGGCAACAGTTGGCCAAGGATTGGTAATATCATGCGTCGGCTAATTTCATAATAGCCAACTGCATTGGATTTAATGGACAGGATGATCTTTTTAATCTCATTTGAATCGACTGGGAGAAAGTGAAAAGGATTAATGTTAGGACGCGTTAGACCATTTAGAAAGTTAATAGTCTGAGCCTTGGTCTGATGATCCATAAGAGAAGTGGTAGACAAAAAAGTATTTAGGTCATCTAGTCGAATTGAGGTGGGAAGGTCTAAAATACGCGATTTGCCGATACCAAGAGTCCCAAGGAACTTCCAGATACCGGCAGGAGAAGAAGATGAAATGTTGTCATGAATATGAATATGAGCATATAATCGTGCTCATCACACGAAGATTTGTCCCGGATGGGAATCAAACCCATCTCCTGCGGCGTGAAAGGCAAATATCTACCAACCACCCCAACCGACCTGTCAATATTGTTATTTAGAACCATATCCGCGCGTTCTAGTGGTGAGCAATTCTGATTCATGAATTTAGAACTATACTAGCTGTGCCCCACGTTTATATCCGCGTTACACTTTATGAATTATAGCGTATGTGTTACTACAAAGTTTCATTAAAATCCATTCGGTAGTTTTTTCATGAAAGAGTAACAAACATACACACTCACAAACTTTCGCCTGTATAATATTAGTGTGATAAGTTTAGCGGCGTGGGCAGCCGGCAGGCTCTGTACAAGATGGACCGATGATCTTGTGGAGCTCTCTGAAAGTCGCTGGATGCGGATAGCTCAAGACCGGCAATTGTGGATATCTTTGGGGAAGGCCTTTTCCAGCAGTGGACGTTTTTCGGCAGATATGATGATGATGAAGTTGATGATTACCACTTGTCTGTTTGCAGAAAACAAAGTACAGCTTCGTTTGTGATCAGATGGCCGTGTCTCAGTTGTCCTAAGATATTTTTGGAACGATGTTCCTTATCGCGCTTTGTGAAAGGGGGCTAGACGGAAAAAATTCTTACGCAAAGTTGTCACGACACTTTTTGCAGCTGTGCGGCGTGCGCATGTTTCTCTGTCTGTCTCTCTCTCTTATAGAAAACAAGCCAGATATTTTCATTTCTATTTAGCATTGAACAGTGTGGTGTCGCGACGATTATTTTTGTTGAGTATATACAGGTTTTTTGTACATAATAAATAACTTCGTTCCATCCGGGTGTCCCTTGACACCTCTCAAGTTTTTATTTATATTTACTGGTTAAGTCTAAGACCAAAATTTGGTCAAGGTGAACCACCAGCCCATGCCTCTATCATCATATTTATCTAAATATTAACGTTTGCAGTTAACACAATCAAAGTTACAATCAAATAGCCAATAAGCTCAAGGCATTGTCGCTTCACCAGTCTGCAATCACAAATTGGCTACAAGTCTGCTTAATTGCATTATTCAGAGTTACTGTAGTGCATAATTTGAAGTTCTATTAATGCGTATAATTGGCTATCGGTTCGAGTTAATTACTTTCAACAAAGATGTACAAGATGCAATTCTGGTGGCATAATGACTTATTGTACTATAGGCGTCATAAAAAGCTTATGAACACCTGACGAGTACGGAAGATTAAACGTGGACTTTGTTCAGCCGGTAAATTTGATTGATATAATAATATTCTGGGACATTATTCACAAACGGTACATGATCCCAAACTAAGCGAACTATTAGTGATAAGGCCGCCAATTGCAAAATATTGTTCTATGCATTTGTATCGTTTATATTCCTTACGCAACAAAGTGTGCTACTTCTCTTTGTTCTTCTTCTTTCTAAGCCAAATTTTTACTATGGAAACCAAATAACTGATATACTTATATATACTATTTTTCTTTTGTAATTATATACTTATATAGATAATTACACCCAAGCTCTGGACAAACAGACATGTTCATGCACAGAAATATCTGTCCCAATCGAACCCACGACCTGCGGCGTGAAAGGCAAGTATCCACCAACCAAACCAACTTTGATGATGAATGACATATTGCAATTAAAATACTAGTAATACTAAGTACACTCAGACTCAGAAAAGCTGTTTAAGGGTCACTCAAATAGTGGTCTTGCTCGAGGATCGAACACGGAACACGATAGAAGATGGCACTGCACCATACGTACAAGTAAACGGTGTATAAGCTGTTACTATGAAAACAATAAGTTAACAACATTGTTTAGAAAGAAAGAAGAAAGAATAGATATTTATTAGACACAAGGTACATCAGTATAAATTAAGTAATAGGGGTACAACACACAGAAGAATACATAAAAAAAAAATTATACTTACTTATAAATAACAATTAATACATTTTTCTATAATCCATAATTTTATACACCTATTCGATGTGGTACCCATACTAAGCACCTTTGTGACTAAAAGGCTACAGTTCAGCATTCTGCCACAGATGACTGTAGCGCTGATTTTCAACTGTGGCCAATGTTAATGCCTGTGTTAATTGTATGGCAACAAATATAAGGAAAGAGTAACAAACATCCATACATCCATACATCCTCATGCATAAGCTTTCCCATTTTATACTTAGTATTAGTATAATAGTAGAATTGTGCTAAAAACTGAAGTGACGAGCCAAAATAATGAAAACTATAACGGATAACTCACGTAATTCATTTTAATTGTTCTAGGCCAACCGTTTCAATTATTTCAGGAGATCATTTCGCTCTTTTTCTTTCTCGAGTAATCGAGGCGATGACGGGAGTTAACATTAGTACATGGAATAATAATTTATTCCGTAAAAATTTTACATTTATGTGGATCGTCTTTTTTTTACCCTACCATACAGTGCATGACGTGGCAGCTACTGAGAAACACTGCCAGAAAAATCAGTACGAATCCTTTTTTAAAACAAAATATACTTAAGATTAATTACAATCATGTGTGTCAACTCAGTACATTTCAATCCCAAGCACTTTTGTCACTTAAATAATCAGAAATTTTGTAATATGGTGCTACACAATTTGACTTTAATAATTCTTTTCAACTTATTCGTAGACAATTCTCTAATATCATTGGGAAGTTTGTTATAGAATCAAGATACGGGAACGTAGGTAATAGTACTTATATGCGTAGTCAACTATCAATCATTCGGAAAATTCAAACGTTAGAAGTATTTATGCCGCGACTAATTCATGATAAACGTGATGTACGGACCTACCGCCGCGCTGTGTAGCTAACTATATGTAATTCGATTCAAGATTCAAGTAATTTATTCCTTTACCTCAATCTATCGTATGGGCAGTAGTTACCTTAATGTCAGAGTTATTCAAGCCACCCAGCAGTCATTGGTGGTTAAGGTAGTCGCTACTGTCTCAGCGCCCCCGTTACGGATTCGACTCCTGTATCCGTCAACTCTTTGTGTCATCATAATCACATAATCCCATCTTAGGACTTGCTTACTTGGCTTCCTATACAATTGAGTTTCACCGTAGGTCACCGTAGCCTAGTTGGTAGTGCTCCTGCCTACGAAGCTGGTGGTCCGGGGTTCGAATCCCGATCCCGATTGACCGTCGCTATCTATATGAGTATGTAGTTACAAAAGAAAAGTAGTATATCAGTCATATGGTTTCCATAGTACAAGCTCTGCTTAGTTTGGGATCAGATGGCCGTGTGGTGAATTTCCCAGGATATTATTAGTTTAGAGGTGTAAAAGACCGAATGGCCAGCATTATTCTTGGCTCATTTAACCCGTAATCGTTCTTCATAGCATTATAATTAGTTGGTTTTAGCTTTTATTGCAACGCAACAGAGTTTAAAATGAGGTGGATGAACTATTATACCATTTCCCAATTAACGGTTAACTCTACTTCAAAACAAAAGCTTCTTCTTCTTCTTAGCGAGTCGATGGCAATCTAAACTGTGTCCGCCCAGAACTTGGCCACGAGAATCACATTATGAGTAGCCTCCATCAGTTCTTTAAGCGTGCAGTTGTAAGGGCACGCGCTACATGATAGCAGATGTCCCATTGTCTGTGGGACTACACCACATTTGCATTGGGGTGCACGTAAGGAGCCTCCCCGTGTGACGTACCTGTATAATTAACGTACATCCGGCGCACCCTGGGCAATCAGTAAAATCCTATCCTGACTGGCAAATCCTTTCACTACGATGGCAATCCCAAAAACAAAAACTTATTCGCTAGCTGAGGTTTTTGTACCTACCAATTGCTAAGACTCTTTTTTCTTACGCTGAATCCCATTTATTATTTTTTTCGGTCGGTTCTTGACAGTTCGCATTCAAACTCTATGCGGTTAGTACAGGGTTACACAAGCGCACACACCTGCCATCAGACCTCCAAAGTCATACATAAGGCACCAGCCTTGTCAGATTGTATCAGCCTTCTGGCTGGTACCTACCTGTAACGTTGTATTTCATGTGGTTTTCCTGTTCCATATCGACGTGAAAAAGTGGAACGTTATGACTCAAGGTTCTATGGTGCATCCTCATACTTTTTACAATAGAGTCGAAACTAACATTAACGTATTGCATTTTAATAAATCATGGAAAAGAAAAATAGATTTTTAATAACATGAAAAAAAAAGAATAAGAAATTCTGGAATCTTTTGTTTGCGTCTGTAAAGATAGGTACTCAACTTAACCTAAATGTTACTAGAGTACTTAATAAGGGACAGAAGGTTAGATACAGCAAAGCCTAATGTGCCTAATAGCTGGATTATGTAACATAGACCAAGTCGCATGTGAAGATAAGTGGTGGCTGACTATACCCACTTATCTTCACCTAAATGTTACTGGAGTACTTTATAAGGGACAGAAGATTAACTACAGCAAAAGCATGAGCTTATCCAGATATTAGGCACAGTATGAACTGTGCCTAATATCTGGATTATGCAACATAGAGCGAGTTGAATATAAAGATAGGTGGTCATTCATTAACACTCCACTTCACCTTTATGTTACTACAGTACTTTATAAGGGACAGAAGATTAGCTGCAGCAAAGCTCATGCTGTGTCTAATATCTGGGTTTTGTAACATACAGTGAGTGGAATGTGAAGATAGGTGGTAGTTCATTTAGGTCACTCAACTTCACCTACAGGCTACTTGAGTACTTTATAAGGGACAGAAGGCTAGCTAAAGCAAAGCTCATGCTGTGGCTGGCCTGTGTGACTGTCAGTCATCTTCACTTACATGTTACTAGTGAACTTTATAAGGGACAGAACATTAGTTACAGTAAGCTCGTACTGTGCTTAATATCTCGGGTATATAACACAGAGCAATTTGCTCGCTATAGACAGTCAACTTAAGCTACGCATTACTGGAGTACTTTATAAGGGACAGACGACTAGCTAAAGCAACTGTGCCTAATATCTGGATTATGTAACTTAGAACGAGTTGAATATGAAGATAGGTGGTCGTTCATTATAGACACTCAGTTTAACTTCCTGTAACTAAAGTACTTTATAAGGGACTGAAGCTTGGCTACAGCAAAGCTCCTGCTGCCGTAATATCTGGGTTACATATGTTAAGCGTTTATTCGTCAAAAGCACTGCGTTGCAATTTTTATGCAGAGCGAAGTTTCATGCGCATATTTTCAATCTTAGATTTGCATAGATAGTGGAAAAATATTGAAAGAATTTATTATATCTAAGAAAACATCGTGAAACTTATTTCATGAAAAATATAAATAAAATTTTATCTGACCTGTTGTTTCCTGGAGGTTATTCAAGGGACATTAAACAATTGTGTCATAATTTCAGGTTGATAGTTTTTCGGCGCTAATATCGAACAGAAAAAGACTGATTCTGTATAGCTCTCTCCGTGCTAATGCTGTGGTCTTAAACGGATGGATAGAGTTCAAAGCCGTAATTATATAAAACATTGCAAATTTGGGGGCTTTTAAATGACGTTTGCAGTTAGTCTAGAAAGTTTTCACTGCATTACCAGACAATGGAGGCGACCTAAGTCATCTAGCAAATAAGAGTACAAATTGATTAAACCGCGCCAGGGGGAACCATCGACTCGGACGTCGACTCAAGACGATACTGACGATTTTTAAGGACGTGTTGTGAAACTGTCGCTCTATGTAAATATGCAAAGATGCTGCTCGTCTGATTGAGCATAGGAGGGGACATTTCATGAATACGAGTGCAAACCAAGGGTTATTATGGGCGACTATCTTCGCGGTCGTACTCTCGGCAAGTACGATATACTGGATTTTACAGTACCATTAGAGTTTCCTAGAAGATTAGCTTGATCTGAATAAGTTGCGACATCACCCCAGAAAGACTGTGCTTATATGATAGGACAATCATGGGGATATATAGGACAAACAATTTGGTTTGTATAACTATAATAATAATAATATAATATCTAGGGACAATGTCACACAGATCTTCCGAGCCCCAAACTAAGCAAAGCTTGTACTATGGGTACCAGGCGACGATATACATACTTATATAGATAGATAAATACTTATACATATACATAGAAAACATTCATGACTCAGAAACAAATATTCGTGCTCATCGCACAAATATTTGCAACTTTGGATTTGAACCCAGGACCACCAGCTTCGTAGGCAGGAGCACTACCAACTAAACTAGGCTGCGATAACCGTCAATATAACTAAAGGTTTTGAAATTGGATTAATTTAAGAGCCATACAGACAGAAACGGGATACAGATATCTAGTGTTTAATGTAACACTACATTAAATACTAGACCTTTGTATCAATTTCTGTCTATCTGTACGGCTCTTCAATTAATCAAATTCCCAGTTGGAATAAATACCACCCGGTTCCAGGCTTTATTATGATATACCTCTTATATCATCTTATTATATAGCAGAATAGTCATTAATCGAATAAAGTTTTTTCTAGTCGAAATCGAGGTTTAAGAAACAGATAAGTTGTTTATTCAAATTGAAGTCTTGAAAACTCGCGTTTATTTCAGCCATTATTGAAAATTGTAAATAAAATATAAACAAATTATAAGGGCCCTTATTAAAAACTATTTACATTCAATAATGTAGGTATTTAGTTTTTGATGCCGACAATAATGATAGTTTTAGTTAGTACGTAGTTTTAATCCATTTCTGTTACTTTTAGAGATATATACTCCTTTTCTTGTTACTTACTACGTGGTGTGCATAGGGCACACCACGTTTTTTAAGCGCGCCGTCGATGCGCGTTTCCAAAACGCGCGTTAGCATCGCGGGTGTATCGATACAGTCGCGCCGGTGCCGCACTTTTGTATCGCTTTAGCATCGCGTCGACGGCGCGCTTTTATCTTACGGAGCAGTTTGTTGTCGTTTGTATCGACACAAACGTGCGGCACCGGCGCGTCTATATGAATACACACCCGCGTTAACATCGCGTCTGTATCGCTACAAACGCGCGTCGATGGCTAAAATATTAGTAATGTTTTATTGAAACTTTACAGAAATATTAGATACTAGCAGTATATTAACGGAGTTTCAACAGAAATCGTCGACGCGATGCTAACGCGATACGAACGCGCAGCCCCAGCGCGTCTGTATCAATTCACACGCGATGCTAACGCGTTTTCGAAACGCGCTTCGACGGCGCGCTTAAAACGTGGCGTGCATAGGCCCTTATTGTAAGAATAATTTAACTACCAACAATAAAGAAGTGAATGTTTAATGGTTATATAAACTAGAACTAGAAATAAATGTATCTTACTTAATATCTTAACCTCGGG
The DNA here is from genome assembly GCA_951640165.1 of Pseudoips prasinana. Classification (NCBI taxonomy): domain Eukaryota; kingdom Metazoa; phylum Arthropoda; class Insecta; order Lepidoptera; family Nolidae; genus Pseudoips; species Pseudoips prasinana. The sequence continues at coordinate 33,174,893 of OX621243.1, read as the reverse complement.
AAAGTGGCTACATTAGATGAGTACCACATCATAAGAAAAATGTATGTACTTAGGGAAACTACGAACTCGACCTTATGTTTTTTTTTTATTTATTCATTCAATATATTTTTTTCATTGCACATTACATTTAACAGGCCGAACCGCAGAAACCTCTAAGGGTTTATGTGGGTAGCGGCAAATCGTTCACACTTTTTACATTTATTTAAGAGTTTAATATCTAATATTATTACAATGCACTATTGTTAGTGCTAAAATTCTAATTTATTATAAGTTATTATTTATTGTTCTCAAGTAAATGTTTTTATTGAGAATAAAGAATCTTTAAACCTAAACCTAATATATATAGTGTTTCATATCTACTCTTATAATGTGTAACTGAAGCAGTACGTATAAGCACATTCATTATTATTGCAAGCAAATAAATCCCCCTCTATTTACTTACGCACGTCAATAATAAGGCCATTCTGCTCTGTTTGCTTAAAAATCAGCGCAAAGAGGAATTTCTATGTGTGTTCACAAATACGCGTGTTTACATACTTTTATTCTGCTTTTAGAATAATATTTGTCGAAAAAACGGGTTTCATTGAGATCTATTTTATTTGATTATGATTGTTTATTGAAATGCCATTGAGATCGACAATCTAATCTGTTTAGATTTAAATCTTCGTTCAATATTTAGTGTGTGAAGTAGGTATGGTTTTACAAACATTGACACAAGTAAAGGAATAAAGGTATATGTGTAGGTAACACAAATAGGTTTTTAGCATTTATCTTATAAAAATCAATTGCTGTTTGTTAGTCTCACTAAAACTCGAGAACGGCTGAGGCTGAGAAAAATTCGAATAATTGCCGGAAAACCCCTAAAAACAGCCCTTTTCTTTTTCCAATATAAACATTTTCAAAAAATATTTTTTTATTTATCGATTAAGGCGAAGTCTGCCGGGTCAGCTAGTTTTAAATATAATATCATCTTTTCGTTTTAGCAAGTTTCAAAGCATTCTTACAGCGCCGCACTTATTCAAAAGTAATAGAAATGTTTTGGTTTTGGCGGTTTCCCGAAAATCTATATTTCAGAGTTGTTCCTATACTTTATCGTTTAAAGTTAATTAAAAAGATCTCTCTTTTATATCATTATAAGTACCTATACTTTCTAAAATAATTGCTATTCAAAAACATGAAACTGACTTTAATTTTATTTGTCAACTGATTGGGACAAAATTTATACTTATGTGAAAATTACGAAGCCATTTCCTGTCGTTTAGAATAGAATAATCAAAATCTGATCACAAACAACGGATAAATCGGGTAACATACATAAAAATTACGTAAAGACTACTTGATAACCTCCTTCTCTAGAAGTTGGTTAGAAAGAGAGAATAGATGTTGTTACTTTGTAAAGCAATAATATATCTTTCAAGCGTTTACCGAAACGGAAAAAAACTACCTTTATAATAAACAATGCCTGTTTATTTACAGGAGCGGCATTTACAAAGCAACCTGTGGTTCATTGACTCAACTGTTATTCTTACCTTGATAGAGTTGGGATAGCTTTGCTCTAGTTCTTAAATGGCCCATTGAACTTTCTACATTAGTTTAAAATCACATCTTATTTCTATGTAGCTAAAGCTTTCATTTGAAGGGATTTGGATAGGCGGTAGGTCATTCAAGAATTAAAGCGCAGGTAAATAAACATAGGGGGCGCTCTCTGTTTATAAAATGCGCAAACGCAGTACCGATTGATCCGCAGTTGAAATGCAACGAAGAGTTTATAGCGTTTGAGAAAGCGTGTCAATGAAAGATTCCTTACATTTGTATCTAAGTGTTTAGCAGGTGAGATCAACATGTCCTGGTTTATTTTGAAAATTGTGAGCTTATAGAGAAGTTTAAACTTATATAAAATTACTTAAAAAAACTAAAATTGATTTCAAGTTTTCTTTTACACAACCTTTGTCAGAACCACAACACACACAACCATATCTTCCTGTGGAGGTCGACCCGAGAATATCTCCCAGAGAATGTGCAGCAACGTCTCTGTCGCCACCCCACCTACTATATGTGGCGATTATGGCATATCCCTCCAAATTATGTCACAAAACCATTGTGGAAATCTTTTGGTGAGGAATTTGTCAAGCATTGGACGTCATTTGGCTGACATGATGATGATTGAAAGAAAATTTATATTAAACCATACCGAAAGCTTTCCCTATCGACAGAAAAATCGATTAACGAAATCGATTTACAGACAAGGGAAGCGTAATATAAAAAAAGAAAAAGTTAAAAAGTACACAGACGAGTGTATTCCCCCAATTTTAAGTCATGTTCGAAAGTTCTATGTTTAAACTAATTAAATTTAACCCAGTTACAGTTCTTTACCAAGTAAGGTAAGAATTACATAAACTTGAAAATAGTTTAAACTACGTATCTACGTGGTGACTTACAGTAAATAAGTTTTTAGCACAATATTTCCTCAGCGATAATATCTCTAGGAACTAATATGTGAGTAATAACCCAAGAGAAACGTAACTGACTTGGAAGTTGGATTCAATCTTCGTAAGTGAACTGGCTTGCAACCTCTCTAGAAAGCGGAAAAAATGCGAAGCACACACTCATATCTAACGATGTAATACCTAGACACAGGAAAACATTACCTTAGAGACGTCGTTTTTGAATTTTCTGCGTGAATTATTACAAAAAGAGCGTGGAAGTTGACGAGCAAACACATAGTCTGTCTGCAAGTTGACTTTTAAGGGATCCTCGCCACGTGACTAGTGTTTGGATAAGTGTTTTGTAACATTGAACTAGGGTTCAAAGTTCAAAATACGAAAATATAAACCCCAAGGCTTAACTGGCATTGATTCAAATATCATCGTTTTTTTAACAAACGTTCAACATTTCAACATTTATTTGCGCAATTCAAACATACGACCAATAAAAATCGGGATCATAACAGCAATTCCAACTTTACGAAGGTTAATATTTAACCCGATATTTGCACAACGGTTGGACAATATTCGCACCAGTTTGGCTGAATAGCAAATAAAAATATATTCATAAAAGGCTTCGATAAAACATAGTTTCCCACAATGGCTATTTAAAATTGCATGCATGCAGCAGACGGAATGCGGACGTCGGGAAATTTTGGGAAGCTGCCTGCAACGTAAAAGAAAATAAAATGGCTAATAAGGATGTAAAATATAAGAGCAATAATATGTAATTTTAACTTGAGTTAAACTCGAAGAAATTATTAATCATCAAGGTGTAATTGAAATGAAAATATTATAATAAAAATATTCCGTTTTTGGTATCTGGACGAAATCGAAGCAGCAATAAGACCGCTCATTGTACTTTATTATAATTATTATGTTCTTTGGTGTACATAAAAGAGTATTTTACTTTATTAAAATGGCTAATATTACTACTAAATTATAATGTAGTTTATAATGAAATGATTTTACTGACAAATAAGATGATCGCCACAACTTTATTAATTTCATTTAATATTAATTTAATAATTTTAGCGTCTTTATCCTTCTACCACAAAGTGTTCATATTTTTTAATATTTTTCAATTAAATTTGGAACACTACATTTTAATCTTAAAGAGATTAATAACATATGAAATCAAATTACATAAATATATTTCACATCTTAAAAATTTTAAACGCGTGCTTATATTTTAATTGTTACGTAGGTATACATTCATTAACAATTAAATTATAAGCACGCGTTTAAAATTAAAAATTTTATGTTTTATTTATAATTATTTATTCAAATTATAATTAAAAATAAAATAATAACAAATATTTTGGGACAATTAACACACTGCCATCCCAAACTAGGCAGAGCCTGTACTATGGCAACTGATAAACATACTAATATATTTCTAAATACAAAGATAAATGACACCCAGAAAAAGAAAATTATTTGATCTTGTCCTCATCACACAAAGATTTGTCCTGGGTGGGGATCGAACTGCAAGCTCTGGTTTAGCAGTCGGGTGTCCTACCACTCGAGCAACAGGCCAGACCTATTAGTGTGTAGACAAATATCTTCATTGCATACAAAAACAAAACACACATTCTCATTAATGAGTTTCATAATAGTGACCTAAATTTACACCCTAGAAAACCGTAAAATATTTACAAAAGCCCCTATTTTCCCATTAGCGATGGAAGTTTTCATGTTTTTGCTGTCACTAGCAAAGTGACAGCATAAATATGAAATATTAGACTTATTGAAAACTTGCAGCTTTCAGATCTTCCGAGATTGCTTCTGTCATCATTTTTCCGAAGTTCCTACTTTGCAATATATTGGTGATAAGCTATAAAATTCACTTATCTATCTAATTTGAGGAGAAAAGTGTATAGATTTCAATATTTATCGAACGCCTTCGTTTACTGCTGCTTACCTTAGCTAATATTCCGTCCAAAGAGGACGCTCTGACTTATCATTGGTTCGAACCAAGCTTAAATTTTATTGCAGCCATTTGGAAACGTGCATTCAAATATATTCCTCGATACTAGCGGTGCTATATAAATTTGCTGCTATAGAATAATGTAATAATACTAAATCAATATTCTCATGCAGTGCACTTTCTGCTCTGCAGATTAACAACCGTTAACTGTCCCCGTTGATTCCGTTTGATTTGTTAGTTAATAATAATAATAAGCCTTCTTTAATCCTTAATAAAATAAAATAAAAAAGGTTTTTATTCACGTAGACTTTAAAAAAGCGGTTGTAAATAGTCAGAACATGACATGTTTGTGGTAATATATATATATTAAAAAGTGAAACTCTTGAACGCATAGAGAGGCTTCATTCCATAGATGGGTGACCGCCAAAGTGGTTTGATTTCTGAGCTTGGCAAGTTAAACAGTCGGTCTCGGTTGTAGCCGCTAGGCAACAGTCGTAAAGCCATGTCAGAGGCCTACTCGGCGGCTTGAATAACTCTGACACTTGGGTAACCATTGCCCAAAACGATATATAATCAGTTCTTGCGGAATTTAAAAATTATGTTTAAATAGGTTTTTTTTAGATTTAAGACGGCTCTTAATTTATATAACAGTAGGTACAGACGCCAGCACATCAAGCTACCCCAATCTGTCAAATTTCCCCAATTGATAGTGAACCTGATGCTTATGTGATAAAGTTGAAAACCTATAAAGAAATTTGACAGATTGGGGACGCTGGATGTGCTGGCGTCTGTACTTAATTAAAAACATTTTTCCCATGACGAAAACAAGAATGCTTTATAAAACTGGTGCTGTATTTTATTAATATTGTTCTACGTTTTAAACACAGAACCCTTGCATGCGCAATGTGCAAATCTTGCATGGGACATTACAAAAAGATCTTACACATTGTTTTTGTGCAATAAATGTTTTAAAGAAGATGATAACAATAGAAATATGTTCATCTCACTAACACAATACAACAGTCATGTTCTATTTAACATTTTTATGCTAAGTATCCACATTCGCTCGTTAGGGCACATTTTCCTTCGCAGTATTTTATGTTTTTGCTTTCCACTGGGTTTCAGTACATACATATTTAAGTACGTACATCGTGATTCTCGTACTGAGTGGGCACATTTTTATTTGGAGCAAAGCTAAAGGAATGTTCATTAGTATGGTGCGCAGTGAATGTTCGTCTATTATTGCTATTTGTAGGTTTTAATATCCAAAGTGCCTATCTTTTCTATACACATTTTGAATACTTATGAGATTTGGACGTGTAGATACAACTAGGTTATATCACTTAAGAAACAATGCGAGGTAAGACGTATTTATGGCCATTAAGACCGCCTCTGTACGTTTGTGGGCAAGGAGATTTTAAATTTGATTTTTTATAGCATTATTCGCAATGCAAAGCGTTTTTCTAATCTCAAAAGTAGAAAATCATAGATTTAATCGGGTCTCGAACCTGCACTATCTACCAATCCGGGGTAGGCGCTCTACGTTAAGCTACGAACGATACACGCTGGCAGATCAAATTTAGGTGGAGAGTTTCAGTTTCAGGATTCCCGTGCTAACACTCTTCCGGAGGATGTAGGTATTATCTATCGGTTATTGCATTGCGAATAATGCTATAAAAAATTAATATTTAATAATTTGGAAGGTATTATCAATATGATACGATCTTCCACATGCAACTGTGAACATATCAGTCGGCCATGTTTCTAGAAAACAAAACCGATAGATAATACGTACTTCCTCAGGAAGGGTGTTAGCACGGGAATCCTAAATTTGATCTGCCAGCGTGTATCGTTCGTAGCTTAACGCAGAGCGCCTACCCCGGATTGGTAGATGGTGCAGGTTCGAGACCCGCCGGACGATTAAATTTAAGATTTCCTATTTTTGAGATAAGGAGATTTTAAGTCTATGAGAATATATATTGTTCAATTGAAGTAATATAAATTTCTAACATTGGTGACGGTAGCCAACTTCTGGTGGTCCGGTTTTGGCTTCCGGTAATGGCTTTGTGTGCTCTCTGAGCTTAATAAACGGGGTATTAGAAGGTTCCTATCATAAATTCGAAAAAAAAATTACCGAATTTCATTTCACCAAAAACTTTTCAACTTTTATCGTTGCGTTTTTTTTTCACCCAAGTCACGTCTGCCACTGTATCAGTTGATTATCAATTCGTTTTTAATTAGGTACATCGACGCCAGCACATCCAGCTACCCCAATCTGTCAAATTTATTGTATACATTTTCAACTTTATCACATAAGCAAAGTGAACCTTAACTTTCAATTGGGAAAATTTTACAAAATTACAAGATTATACTGTACTGCTGTCGTCTGTACTGTTATATAAAATAAGAGCCGTGTTAACTTTTCTCTGTAACAAAGCGATTTAAGCATCATTTATAAATTCCGAAAGCATTTCCTATAAATTATAAAAATAATTGAAAAAAAAAACAGTTTACAAACAACTGAATATTCGTGCAGCATAAATACTTATCGTATGGGCAGTGTTTACCCAAGTGTCTGAGTTATTCAAGCCGCCGAGTAGGCCTCTGACATGGCTTTACGACTGTTGCCTAATGGCTACAACCGGGACCGTAACATAAAGTGCATTCGTAAGCACGGAGATACTCAGAAATTAAACCACATTGGCGGTCACCCATCTATGGACTGACCGCGAGCCTAGTTGCTTAACCTCGCCAATCACTGACGAAACGGTGAGAGCATCTGGCTATGAGCGCCTAGCGCTAGCCTAGCCGTAGCATAAATAGTGAGCAGCTATAACAGTGTTCACATGGGTTTCAGAGTTCCACTTTTATTATATAGTAGGTATTATAGTACAAGCACGATATTTTTCTTATTAAAACTAGGACCGACTGTTTTACTTGTCTTGCGAAAAACGGAGACGCTTAGAAATTAAATCACTTAGGCGGACACCCATCTAAAGACTGACCGCGAGCCTAATTGCTTAACCTCGACAATCATGCAAATGTAACAGTGTTCACATGGGTTCCAGAGTTCCACTTTCACTATATCATCATCATATCAGCCGAAAGACGTCCACTGCTGGATAAAGGCCTCCCCCAAAGATCTCCACAACTGCCGGTCTTGCGCTATTCGCATCCGGCAGTTTCCAGCGACCCGCACAAGATCTTGTAGGGGGCTTGCCCACGCGGCGTCTTCCGGTACGTGGTCGCCACTCGAGAACCTTTCTGCTCCAACTGCCGTCGGCTCTACGAGCTATGTGCCACTTCAGTTTGGCAATTCTTCGGGCTATGACGGTATAACGGTATAACGGTATAACTATATAATAAAAGGTGACTTTGGTTCAGGCGAACCAAAGTCACCTTTCATTATATAGTTACGAGAAATTCAAACTTATACTTGCGGTCACGTTCCGCCACAAACCTTCTCACCAGAAGTGGAAATTTCATCCATATCACCTGGACGAATGGCCGTCTACCGCCGTGCGCTTTACAAGAAACTCATTATAGTGATCTATCCATCTATAGTGCGCGATAAAGAGCTTCTTGTGGAGTAAATTAACTGCGAAGCTGTTTCAGATCCGATATAATTACACCCAGACTCAGGAGCAACAGACACCTTCATGCACACAAATGACTGTCCTGGATGGGAATCGAACCCACGACCTGCGGCGTGAAAGGCAAGCATCTACCAATGATCATAATTTACCTAGGTTTGAAGTCAAGAAATATTGTATGTCGTGATGATATGAGAAATGACAAACCTGTAAGTCATAAATATACTAGTAACTCAGTAATATACGAGTACATCAAGTTTTTGGAAATAAATTATTCGAATTTGAATTCGTTTGCATTTTCGCCAGCGTTGTGAAGATAGGCGACTAGTTAAGGCGGAGTACAAGCACGACATTTTTCTAATTACAATACAAAACACTTTATTGTACCTACATCAAATGAATTACAAAAATCACATCAATATTACAAAGATGAAAGTTTGTGAGTGTGTATGTTTGTTTCTTCTTCACGTCTAAACGGCTGGAACGGTTTAAATAAAATTTGGTATGGAGTTAGCTGACACCCAGGATTAAGACAGGCCATAATTTATAAAGTTTAACGCGGGTAAAACTACGGGGCACAGCTATTAGAACATAAATAGTAGCATAATAATGTACACACGGCGATATATCAAGCTATATTTTTCCAGTATAAGCTGATCTCGCGTTGTATAAGTTTTCTATACAATGAGAGGTCAGCTTATATTGAAAATCTATAGCTTGATATGTAGCCGTGTGTACATGCTACATATACAAAGGGCGCTCTTATCGCTAGCTGCGATTTCTTACAGAATTCAAACAACAACAAAAGTTTCTGTCAAACGTTGACTGCGAGGCCAAAACTTGTCTACCACTGTTACCTATTGATACTTACCACCCCGCCTTCTTGGTAGTAACGTCGCTAGATACAAAAGTTATACCAATGAAACGGCAATTATATACTAAACATAATTTTTATAAGGCCAAATATGATTTAATTAATAACGAGCTGTGCAAATTAGACTGGAATCAATTGTTAAACGAGTCGTCAGCTCATCGAGCGGTTGAAATATTTTATGACAAAATTTATAGTATTAACAAAACACATGTTCCATTTACTCGCATAAAAAAATCACGTTTTCCAGTGTGGTTCTCTCCTGCCCTAATTCGCATTTTCAAAACCAAGGAAAAAGCTTGGCTAAAATGGAAAATTTATTCCAATGCATCGGATTATGAAAGTTTTTCAGTCCATCGTAAACGTTTTAAGTCTGAATGTGTTACATGTTTCGCAAGATACATGAAATCGGTTGAAGACAGCATGCCGCTTAGTATAAAACATTTCTGGACTTACGTTTCTAATCGAAAAGGCAGAGTGGAGATTCCAGCGAGCATGTATCTTGAAAATCTTAATTCTAATAATCCGACTGATATATGTAATATGTTTTCAACCTATTTCACTTCTGTTTATGAACCCTCGACCTTAGACCCCATGACGTGGCAGTCACCTAGTGCATATGCAGATAATTCGCCTTGTATCTCTGACATCTACTTACCAGTCGATACAATACATAACGCGATAAAAAAACTTGACTCGACTAAAGGTTCAGGTCCTGATGGCATTCCACCTATCTTTATAAAGAAAATCGCAAATAACATAGTCCTTCCACTCCATATTTTATTTAATAAATGCTTGCGCGAGGGGACTTTTCCCGATATTTGGAAACGGGCTAATATCACACCGGTGTTTAAGAGTGGTGACAAATCAAGTATAAATAATTATCGTCCTATTTCGATACTCTCCACCTTGTCGAAACTTTTCGAGAGTCTTGTACATGGCGCATTATACTCACAGATTCACAACCTTATAGTTCGTGAACAGCATGGATTTGTGAAACGTCGTTCAACTAATACCAATCTAATGGTTTTTACAGATTATTTATTTAAAAATATGGATGGACAGATTCAGGTTGACGCTGTGTACACCGATTTTCGGAAGGCTTTCGACAAGGTGGACCATAAATTGCTACTAGATAAAATTGCTTATAATGGTATCCGTGGCAACCTATTGCGTTGGTTCATGGCTTACATATTTAATAGATCACAAAAGGTGGTTATTAATGGCTTCCAATCTAACCCAATTATCGTCACATCTGGTGTGCCCCAAGGCTCAATAATTGGGCCACTATTGTATACTTTATTCGTTAATGACATTAAAACATGTTTCATCCATTCCCAATTTCTAATGTACGCCGACGATATCAAAATTTACAAGACATGGAAAACCATACATGATTGCCTACTTTTACAGGAAGACCTAGATAGACTTTCTCGATACTGTTTACAAAATAAACTTCAGCTCAGCTTACCCAAATGCAATATAATTACTTTCACAAAAAACAGAAACATTATAACATTCGATTATAATCTATGTGATATCAGTCTACAAAGAGTCGACCGTATTAGAGATCTTGGGGTCTTAATCGACTCAAAATTACACTTCGACTGTCACATAGATAATGTCATTAATAAAGCGTATAGTATGTTTGGATTTATAATGAGATCGTCATCTGACTTTAAAAGACCGTCGACATTTTTACTTTTATATAAAACCTTAGTACGTTCTCAATTGGAATACGCAGTCCCGATTTGGAGCCCTATTTTTGACGTTTACATAAAAAAACTAGAAATTGTTCAAAAAAAATTTCTACGATCTATGCACTATAGATGCACTAAGTCTAGAATACCATACACAGATTTATTGGAACGCTATAAACTTCAGAGCTTACAGTCCAGACGTAGTTTACTGATGGTCATGATGATTCATGGTCTTTGTAATAACAAGTTTGATTGCACTGACATCACTAACAACTTATGTTATATTGTACCTAGAACTGTAATGCGTCGAGAGGCACGCGTGCCCCGGCTGTTCCACACCGCGCGGTGCAGAACTCACGCTGGCGCACGGGTGCCTCTCCGACGCATTGTGGAAACGTATAACACACACTTCCACGATTTGGACATTTTTGCACTATCGCACTTTAAGTTCAAAAAAATGGCTACTGAACTACTAAAATAGTTATAGTTAATACCTACTCACTAGTACCTACATAGGTACTTCTCTGCTTAATTAATGCACGCATTTATTAATACCTATTTTTAACATTAATTCGCGGACATTGGTGTGGGTTACACGTTTACCTATTCTTAAAATTTATATTTAGATAATTTAACTATACCTAATGTGTAACTGTTTTATGTCCCAATAAAGTAAAAATAAAAATAAAAACAACAATATTTGAAAATGACCCCGATTCTAAGCAATACCAAATAAACAAATTTTTATATGGTTTCATTTCTTTCTAAAACCTTATGTCATATGAAAAGGGCTGTCAAAATTAGACGTGACTCAGTTTTGATAGAAATCAAGCGACAGCCCTATTCTTTTCATACGGCTTAGAGAAGGACGTAATTATATTTAACTTAGTTTTGTCATGTGAAAGACAAAATCAGTTTCAATTTTATACATTTGTAGGATTTTGGAATTGTCTGCAATATAAACTTTACATTAGAAAGTGGCCAGTTATTTCTTTAGAACAGTATACGACACAATTCTTTATTTTTTGCAGTCATCTCTGTATTGATTGTATTTTGAGACAGGGGGCCGATATGGTGCTCCTACCATACTGTAACCCGTATTTTTAACTCGCTAACTACGTGGACGACCTGTGCCTCTAACACGAGTTCCTGCAGTTTACTTACTCGATCACACGTACAGTTTCCTCCCATACATTGAGCACTAGCGCCTCTCGCGGAAACTATTAAGAACTAAGACGAGTAAGTAAACTGCAGGAACTCGTGCTAGAGGCACTGGTGAAGAAAATCAAACTGAAACTTTATCATACGCCCGACTACAAATGGACTTAACATCGCAAGCAATACCCTGTGAATTTATGTCATTTATTTTTATATAAGCCCACTTATTTTTATTCTCATAATAATTATTTTAAATAAAATAGTTAATTCCTGAAATTGTGAGTATAATAATAAGTCGGCTAATGCACGCTCAAGATAGATTTGTTTGGCCAATTTTCATTCATATCATTTTTATTTAGAACCAGCTGTGCCCCGCGTATTTTTACCAGCGTTGAACTTTATAAAATATAGCCTATGTGTTAATCTAGGGTGTCAGCTAACTCCATACCAAATTTTATTGAAAACGCTCCAGCCATTTAGACGTGAAGAAGTAACAAACAAACACACTCACACTTACAAACTTTCGCCTTTATAATATTAGTGTGATAATTTCGATAAAAAGTGTTTTTTATAGATATTAGATTATATAGTCAATATATACACTAAAATACGAGTTTCTAATCATTAAATTTAAAATGAGTTTTAAGAAATAAAAAAAAAGAACCAGACACCTATTCCCCTTAAGCAGAGCTGCAGCGAATGCAAACGAAACAGCGCAGTAGACCATCTTAACTGTTCCAATTTAGGTTAAGCGATACAAAAAGTGAGAAATTAAAAATGAAATTCTTTTGTCTCCGAATGTTGGATGGACTACAGAATAATTTTACTGAAAAGTTACTGTATAATGAAAATAAAAGAATGAATGAGATGTATTATTTTGTAGATAATCAAACGAGGTTTAAAAAGAGTATTAATATCACAGTAGGCAGCGGTTTGCTGTGCCCCAGGCACTGCGAATGTCCATGAGCAGTTACCACTTACCATCAGGTGGGCCGCTAGCTCGTCTGCTTCCTAACGCAAAAAAAAACCGGCCAAGTGCGAGTCGGACTCGCACATGAAGGGTTCCGTAGAAGAAAGTATTTCAGTTGATTAAATTAAAGCAAATTGCGGTTATATTTATTAAAAAAAAACTACTTGCTAGATCTAGTTCAAACCAATTTTCGTTGTTAGTTTCCACGATAATGTACATTATATATTTTTTTTAGTTTTATCATTCTCTTATTTTAGAAGTTACAGGGGGGGGGGGAGGACTCTCATTTTTCCACTTTGGAAGTGTCTCTCGCGCAAACTATCCAGTTTAGAAAAAAAATGATATTAGAAACCTCAATATGATTTTTGAAGACCTATCCATAGACACCCCACATGTATTATAGGAACGATGAAAAAAAATTTTTAGAGTTTCAGTTCTATGTATGGCGACCCCCCAAAATTAAGGATATTTTTCTATATTTGTATAAAAATCTTAATGCGGTTCACAGAATACATTTACTTACCAAGTTTCAACAGTACAGCTCTTATAGTTTCGGAAAAAAGTGGCTGTGACATACGGACGGACAGACATGACGAATCTATAAGGGTTCCGTTTTTTGCCATTTGGCTACGGAACCCTAAAAAGGACTGCACGTGTGGCTCAGTGGCTAAGACAGTCGCCTCGCCGCTTCGTGTCGTGGGTTTGAGTCCCGCGCCGGACAACTATTTGTGTGACCAACAGATAGTTGTTCTGAGTCTGGATGTGATTTGTGTCTGTCTGTTATATTTTTGTAAAGTACCCCGCGATATAGGGATAAGATTCCCTAGTACGGGCGTTGTATTTTTAATGGATTTTTTTAAAGAAAAAAATATATATATCGTGTAGAACAAAATACGTAGATTTAGGTTGAATGTGTGCGAAATTTTGGTACTAATATTGGCAACATTACTTCAAAATGTAAACAATAGAAATATTGCTCGACTGATTTGCTTGACTTTTGATGTGTTACAAATTGGGCTACAAATTGCGTTTAGCTTCTTTAACTTGGTTCTATAAAAAAGAAACTGAGTTTACCTAAAACATTCCTATTTTTAAATTAACTTTGAGTTACTATTGTATTCGATATAATTAAAAGAAATTAAATTTCATTTAACAAAAGAAGTAACTATCAATAATCCTTTGATTGACCTTCCCTTTGAACCAGCAGAACAAAACTAATAAAAAATTCAAAGTTCGATTTGTACAACAATAAGTAGGATCCAATTTAAGTTTCTTTGTTTACTCTTTGAAGGGGCAGGGTTTTTGGGGGTAAAAGTAGGGTAGTTTTTGCCAACTGTGCCCCACTTGGAGCCGCGAACCCTACTCGATGATTGACGTGTTAACATGGTCGCGTGCGTAAATTAGTTTCGGCTTACATGTTGACAAAAAAAAGAACTTGTCAATTTTTTTGCTAAATATTGGAGTATACGTTTGAGGATGATTTATTGCTACAGAAAGTAAACTTTGGGAGTTCGAAATATTAGGTAGGTAGTGAAACTTTGAGACTTTGAATTTGAGAATTTATATATTACATACTCCGTTTACGTAATTGTACTGTCCTTCACTCCGCGATTTCGCGAAGCAGAAAAAGATTCGTTTTCATTTTCTGCAATTACTTGTAGTAAAATTGAAATAGATTTAGAAAGATTTGACTCTTTTACTAGAATAGAAGAGACCTTCGTTAAAATCTTCTATAATACAATTGATTGATCAATAGTATATTTATAGATGATCATCGTTGAAATCAATATAAATTATTTCTAAATTCTTTTCGAGTTTAGATTTTAATTTATAAAAACACGTATGTGTGTGTTTGTGTGTATGTGCGTGTGTGTCTGTGTGTGTATGATGAGTTGGATCCAAACGAGACTGAGATAGTCAAATATTGATCCGAATACATGGAACAATTAATAAGAATACATTTACCAGGAACTGACTACACAAGAATAGAAGATTATAGTTATACATATATTTATTTGTACGTATGTTACATGTGATTTCTACGTCATTGTGAACTGATTTTAATAATTATTTTTTAATCTACTTCAAAAGATAGAGGTTTATAGGACACAATCCATTCATGCATATTATTTACCATGTGTCTTACGCGATTTCTCCGTAGGTAGTTTGTAAACCGAAATTGGGACTTCATATGAAATTCGATAGCAAATGCTTGCATATTAGTCTCATATAAATTCAAGTCTGTCATTGCTAAGAAAAGTTGACGTGTGTTGTATGTTTTTTTAGAACAGTATTCTTAGAACGAGTAGCTGAAGTCTCTGAAATATTTCAATCCAATACATACGTACATAGAGGGCTTACCACCGCCAATAAGTAGGCACCTGCAAAGCTCTTGAGTTTCCCGCCTTCCTGTTATACGTTGAATCTTTTTGACACGATGCTTTTACGCTATTGTAAAATCCATATTTGTTTCTAGTTTTACTGTTATGGACTTACTCGTAGGGGTGTCGAGTGGCTATGCAAGGAAGTGGCTAGAAAAAGTGCTTGATGGCAGTTGGTTAAATAAGTGAAGGTGTCAAATAGCTGTCAGATATCAGGTTTCCATAAAAACCTTTACCAAACTTTATTAAAACTGAAGAGATTAAAATTGGCTATCTAAAGATATGAAAAAAAAAATGGATATGGCAGAAAAAAAAAATATAGTAAATAAATAATTTTATATAGATCCGATAGATAGGCCGGTTCATCGAGTCAAAGCTAAGCTTAGAGTGAACAGGCATATTATGGGTACGCGCGGTCCACCTTCACTTACCATCAGGTGAGATCGTGGTCAAGTGCAAACCCATTTTGCATTAAAAAGATAGAATGAGAGATGGGGCAAGAGAGAGCGAGCTGTGACGACACATTTTCTTTCTCTCTTTATCTCATAGCAGTTACGTTTCGTATATCAAAGTTTTACTTCAGTGGTGTTGTCTAAAGCACACTCGTTTTTTTACCTTACAGTTTTTTCCATTGATGTACCTACTAATAATTTCTATAGTTCGCGTCATCTATAAATTTCACGCTTAAATGTGTGTCTGATTGCTCAAGTGAAGTCTTATATTATAAAGAAAAAACAAGCTATCAGTTGAAATAATGGAAATTAGACATTATTTCGCAATAGATAAAGCTTATATTTGAAACAAATAACAAGTTAACCAATCCGCAAATATATTTGCGCGATACCGATATTTTTATCGTAATGTTTATTACCTATTATGTCATCTACTATGTCATTTTTCTACTAAATGTTCCTTGATATGGAAGCCTATGAAACTAATTCTCCGATAGCAAGCTGTCACTCGAAAAATCCTCGTGTAAACACTGCCTAACTATTGTTCTGACTTTTCAATAGTTCCATTGTGGTCGTCGGCGAGGCATTGTGGGGGTAGGCAGTAATGGTGCGTGCTAGTCCAAACTATTGTGTGCAGCAATTTGTACCAGCTGGCTCCGATGCAGACTATTTGGCTTAAAGAGCTCTCTTCAACGTTTTACAATTTGGGGAAAATATATTAAGAACTAAGTAGGTACTCTAAGGGAACTAAGTAGACTTATTTTGGTTCTGATTGAATTGAGTATTAAGGCTGTGAATGCGTTACGAGAGCGTTACGATAAGTAAGTGAAGATAGAAAAAGAAAGAGTAAAGTTTCATATATTATACTAAAGGGGCTAGAGAGAAAGGTGCGACCACACATTTGTGTGTCATGTATTTTTTTTACTTGTAGCAACCCTGTATCTTCTAGTGTCTATATTTTTGACGTATGATGTTCACGAGCATGTTATACTAAAATTTATATTTCTAGGCAAGTCAGGGTTATGACTTCACGTTCTATTCGTACATATTTATGAAAAAGAATGCAATATTTTAATACATTTTTTGCAATTTAATTAGTAATGGTGTTAAATAACATTTGTAATGTTTTTTATGGCACAGTGTGTCATTTTAACTTTCATTCCGCATAATTCCGGGTGCCATAGAAAATAATTCTCGCTTTATGGTGTAAATCTTTTTTTAGTTTGAAAATATATTTACTTCGAATAGTAACTATTACTGTTTTAAAAACAGAAACAACTTTTACTTTTTGTATTTAAAATGGATTTGAACAAAATTCAACCATCACCAGTGGGACCACTACCCATCATACAAGTCGCTTGACTTTTCCTTGTTTAATATAAAAGTAAAAAAGGCTGCTATAAGTGTAATGTATTTTATGAATATATGCCACCGTAATTGATCTGACAAGCTGTTTACTTGGAGCAGGTACCAGTCTCAGTCTCAGTGGTCTCGAGTTCAAACAACTGACTTTTCGAATTAATGTGTTTATAACAAAAATTATCACCTGCTTAAAACGGCGAAGGAAATCTACATGCCTTTATTCTTCAGAATGTTCTTGGTTTTGTCCTGCGGTGGGACGTATATATATATATATATATATATATATATATATATATATATATGTGTATTATGTGGATATTTGTATTCTTATATTTGTTTTTTCGCTTTCGCTGATCATATGGTGTATAGCTTAAGTATGATAACAATAGCATATCATAAACACTAGAGATATATTTATGTAGATATACTCCTTCTAATAAAATTTAAGTCAGAAATTAAAAAGTTCAAAGCGCGTCTTGAAGTTTTTGTATAAGTCCAAAGGTTTTGTATAAGTAATAAAACTTTTAGTTAGCACAAAGCGATGTCCCATCGCCAGGTGCAACGTTAAGCACCTGGCGATGGGACATCGCTTTGTGCTAACTAAAAGTTTTATTACTTATACAAAACCTTTGGACCCACAATTAATAAAATAAGTTAACATGAAGAAGTAAAAGAATGACTTATGGGACATGTAATCATTTGGGAAAAAGAAACAGACCGAGCTCGAATAATTTGACTTATGCATCGTAATATTGGCACTAGTTGTATAACGTGTAATAAGCTACTTAAATGAGTCTGTGGTAACTGTAAGCGTCTTTTTCTTCTTTAATGGATGGCTATTAATAAAAGTGTGAATGTATCGCGTTTTCATTACAATGGCTCTTGGCGTAGTTTTACAATAAAATGTGTAATGTTGCCTTAGTTATTTATTAACCGACTTCATAAAAACAAGGTATTTTTAGTATGATTATACGCGAATTCTACGCCGTTTGCAAATTGATTTAGTTTTTTTTTTTATTGGAAATGGTCCCATATGTATTTTGCTCAAATTTGATGATTTAAATTTCTATGGATCGTTTTTTTTAATTAATAATAATTATATCCTGAGACATTATGCAAACACGGCAAGTTGTTTTAGGTCGAGGTCTCCAGAGTTCTAACGCAAAGGCATAAATGACCTCACGATATCATGGCAGAAATGTACAGACAGTGGCGTTAAATACTTCATCATCATCATTATATCAGCCGTAGGACGTCCACTGCTGGACAAAGGCCTCCCCCGACGATCTCCACAATAGCCGGTCCTGCCCGCATCCAGCGGCTTCCCGCGACCCGTATAAGATCGTCGGTCCACCTTGTAGGGGTTCTGCCCACGCTACGTCTTCCGGTTCGTGGTCGCCACTCGAGAACCTTTCTACTCCATCGGTTTGCCCCAAGTTCTACGAGCTATGTGAGAAATTATAATTGGGTCGGTTGGTAAATAGTCGCCTTCCACACTCACGACCCAGGACCAGGACAGATATTTGTGTGCAAGAATATGTCTGTTTGTCCTGAGTCTGGGTGTATGTATTTACGTAAAGAAAAGTAGTATATGTAGTATATCAGTTATCTGGTTTCCATAGTATAAGCTCTGCTTAGTTTAGGATCAGGTGGCCGTGTGTGAATAATGTCCCAGGATATATTCGGCCCATCCAGTGTCCTTAAAACCGCTTACCTTTCTGCTAAGACTTTTCTCCACGTCTTTTACGTTAAATATTTAGATTAAATACATATATTTTAATTTAGAATTTTTGTTAAATCCTTCAGTACATCATGGTAATTATATACTTTAACCCTTATTACAATGATATATTAATAAATAAATAACATGGGACAACTAAAACACTGCCACCTGATTTAAACTAGGCGGTGCCTGTACTGGACAATACATCATACTTATATATTATAGTTATAATACACCCAGACACAAAACAAATAATCGTGCTCATCACACAAAGATTTGTCTTTGGTGGTATTCGAAGCTACGATCAATGGCTTAGCAGTCAGGGTCACCTACCACTGGACCCACAGGTTATTAAATGTATAAATAGACTTTAAAAGAAGGAAGTTAAGTTACTTTTTTGCGTACTTAGATACATGTTACGTCATTATTTGTTTACCGAATTTTTTTTTCATGTGAAAAATTTCCTATACAAAATTTACATGGGGGATCCATGTAAATTTTGTCCACATAGCCAGCTAACCAACCAGTCATACAGAAAAGTTGAAGTGTTTCTATGTTTTCAAACAGTAATTTACTTACGAAGATATGTAATGTTTTGCAATGAACCCTTTCCATTGTGAGTTCCAGAAATGTTGCCGGTTTTGTGTGGTGTTATGTTAGGAGGCATATATCTCATTTTATCTATTTTATTGTCTTTACTTTATCGTATGACTTGGGTACCCTAGTGTAAGAGTTGTTCAAAGCCGTTCAGTAGGAGTTCTTTTAAGCATGGAGATGTTCAATAATAAAATCACTCTGGTGGTCACACTTCTACAGCCTGTGCTTGTTTCTAAGTGCTTACGAATCGATGAGAGCAACTGGCCCTATAGCTGAGTTACATATAGTAGTCGTTAATATAGCTGATATTTTTCTTTTTCTTTTAAATGTCAATAAGTGACATTCTTTAATAAGCATGTCACTTATTTATTAAGTAAACTAATTCTGTACAATAATAATTTTATACATTTATATAATTATAAATGTAATAAAATATTATTTTACAGAATGTATTTAGGTCATTGGCTTACCTCCATTGAGATAGGCCACTGTAGCTGTAGCAATAGCAGCACTATTTTTAATCAACCTAGGTTACGGTTCTTAGAAACTGCGATATTTTACGACAACAATAAATAAAATATGAAACTGCAATAGGTGTTCATAGCGAGATGCTCGCACCGGTTCGTAAACGATTAGCAAGGGTAAGCAACAAGGCTCGCGTTCAGTCCATGGATGGGTGACTACCAAAGTGCTGCGGAGGGCACGTTAAGCTGTCGGTCCCGATTGTAGTCATTAGACAACAGTCGTTAAGCCATGTCAGAGGCCTACTGGGCGGCTTGAACAACTCTTGACACTAAGGGTAACAACCAAACAACTGTTCTCAAACTGTAACTTTTATCGTCCTGATAATTCACTGTAGCGAGAAACTAGTTGATTGCACACTAACACAGAAACTGCCTGCCTGGGCCCATAACCTGTTATAATTAGTATATTGAAAATAAAACAACGTGCTTCTTGTAGTAACAGAACGGCAGAACAAACTGAACTTTATTGTCAAAGAGTATACACAATCATAGATTTTATAGGTTGAATGTAATCACATGCAATAATATAGATAGAGGTCGCTACTGAACACTCCTAGGGATGTTTTGTCTATTTTGAACATTATTATAACATGACCATACGCTAAGTAACGAAGTACTGCAATATATTTGCAATGAAATGGCTTGCCAAACCCTTCAACGCACAGAAACGGAACCGTGATGGAATTTTTAAACGTTCAAGTATTTTTTCGCAAACTTATCGTGGTTTGACCCAATTTGGGTTGGACCCAAATTCTTCAGCGTTACCCCATTGTAAACTATCATGACAATCGTGACTCAGTTTCAAGATTTACCGGTGATAAACCTACTTATCAACACGAGCTTCCATGATAATGTAGGCAGCGAGATTTTTTATCTATAGCTTAAGATAATAATCTAAGATCGACAATGAACTCATAACAGTTCTTAGTGGCGCCCTTATTTTAATAATAAGAATTATTTTATTTTATTATTATTAAAACTGACGAGAGGAGCTAACATAATGAAAACTCACGTAATTCATTTTACGTAATTTTAATAATTTTTCACGTAATTAATAGACGGGACGCGACGTCATCGTGCGGGTCACATTCGCCCTGAAGATGACTTCCTGAAGAAGTTGAAATTGTTGGCCGAATCCAACATAAAATTGTATTTTATACGTTACTTGAATTTCTTATTTAATACTGTTTTACATATAACATTAAAATATGTAACATAAAAGTATCCGCAACAAACACTTCCCGTCTTTAGTGCCGTTGCAGATCCTATTTTCCGAGATCAGATCTTAGTTTTATAACCATGGAGGTGTGTCTTAAGCAGTGCTTTTGGTATCTGTTTATTAAAACAACCACCTAACTTAAACTTTTTTATGGTGTGCGTGGCTCTTCGCTACTAACAATTAGGAAAAACTTTTGCGTTACCATGATATCCACATCGATATCCCACATACTGAGAACCTCAGACAACCTCCCGCCTAAGGTATAAACATTCAATGTCTTTGTATTTTCTGCCTTTATAAGGTTGTCATTATGCGGGAATTGCCTCAACTATCACTATGCTCGGAGTTTCCCTGCGGGATCGAATCAGTAATGTCGAAATCCGCAGGCGAACCAAAGTCACCGACATAGCCCGAAGAATTGCAAAACTGAAGTGGCAGTGGGCGGGGCACATAGCTCGTAGAACCTACGACTGTTGGAGCAGAAAGGTTCTCGAGTGGCGTCCACGAACCGGAAGACGCAGCGTGGGCAGACCCTCTACAAGATGTGCCGATGATCTTGTGCGAGTCGCTGGAAACTGCTGGATGCGAATAGCGCAAGACCGACAATTGTGGAGATCTTTGGGAGAGGCCTTTGTCCAGCCGTTGGACGTCCTTCGGCTGATATGATGATGATGATACCGAACCGTAACGGTTAAACTACTAGAAAAAACGAATTTTGCTGTTGTCATTTAGAAAAACTATAGTTTATGCGACAAGCCGTTCTCAGTGTGCACTCATCTTTCTCTGTCCTTGCCATTTATTTATTTTTTATCCTCCTCTTAAACCACTGCAAATAAATTTTGCCAGTAAAACCGTCATCACCCGTCGGTGGCCAGCCCTCTAAATCTACACAAACCAGAATTTAGTACTTACGACGAGCGTGGAACGAAATTTTAGTATCCTCCGAGAAATATCCTGGCGACCTCGTACAGTAAAAGCGACGTCCTGGAGTACAGTCAACATATCTTCTTGGATACTTATACACATTTCGATTACTTATGGATAGGTACCTTAGTGTTGTTAGTTCGACTTGGCCGCACCTAAAGCCTCTATGACATGGCTTCACGAATGTTCGCCGACATCTACAACCGGGACCGACAACTTAACGTATCTTTCAAAGCACGGTATATTTTTTGAGCGACACGCCTGTGTTCCACGGATTTATTTATAACCTTAGACGTTAGACTTAAGGCTTTGCCTTTAAGAAAGTAACTAGGTAAAACAGACCAACGCTAAAGCAATGAGTATTGTATATGTAATCCTGTTACAGACTGCAAAAACCTTAGTGCCTTTGAAATGGCTGTATAAGGTTTATATTTTGATTACGCAAATATGACCATGTTTATGATAACCGCTTTCAGCTCAAGGAGCTTCCTATTAGCCGTCGCCGGAATACTTATACCTATATTATCCCTTCTATCTTGAATGTGTGTCATGTAGGAACGAAATGTTCGTTAAGATAAGACGAGGCCGAAGGATTAAACAGAATATAAGATGCTTATGGACGTCAGAGAATTTAGAACTGAAAATTCCAGGCCATTCCACAAAATAATACGGTAAATCTTTTTCAGTGCAGACTGTGTGCGCCCATGGAATGCACTGCCCATGACGATAAGACAAGGTCCATCTTTTACTCTTTAGAAATTCACCCAAACCAATTCACAAAACAGTCGCCTCGCCGCTTTGTGTCCGGGGTCCGATTTCCGCGCAGGACAACTATTTATGTGACTGGTGAGTCTGGATGTACTTCGTGTTCATTAATTATATGTAATGAACCCCGCGACGCAGGGATTAATTTCCCTAGTGCGGGCGTTGTTATAAAAGAAAGACACACAATTTTTGTTTTATAGATCGGCTGACAGTTTAAATTAGATGTAGACAAAAAAAACAATTGTGAGTATTTTGATTAAACTCTGCAGTTTATCATTTTCAATGTACACACGGCTACACATCAAGTTATACATTTCCAGTATAAGCTGATCTCGCGCTGTATAGGATTTCCATACAATGACAGGTCACTTTATATTGGAAATGTATAGCTTGATATGTGGCCGTGTGTACCTACCTATTGCTCTAACCAGAAATAAAATAATCTGTACTGTAATACTACTGGCTACCTTTATTTCTTCCAATAGGCTGACCTCTTTGACGGCGTTGTGCACTTTTTAAGGATGGGTAAAAAATTTTAAAATGTTTTAAGGACACGTGACCTCATCGAATATTCGTAAGACGGGCGGTCTTTTTTAATTCACACTGACCGTTTATACACTCACAGGACCGCAGATTTTTTTTTATTAATTGTGTTAGATTTTTTATAGGCGACTGTCTAATCAAATTAAATTCTATTTTTAAAATTGAATTCCACCATAGAGAGGGAAGTAATGGCTATGAGTCTGTACCGCCCAAAGGTGAGAAGTAGCATCTTCCACTCACTACTTGAATCAAATAAACACTACTTTCCGAGTATGAGAAGTGAAAATATAGTTTTCACTTCTATCGACCGTCCCCAAAGACTGCCCAGCATGTTTTTTTTATTGAATTTTATAATAATAGAAATTTGCCCTGTTTCCCCCCTTCATTCATCTATCCACTTCAAACCTGGTTGTCTAGGAGAAATCGCAGCAGCGATAAGACCGCCCTTTGTACCTACATGTACTGTTTTTTTAACACTTTACAATACAGAGTATTATTACTTTACTTTTAATAGACATGCTTCTTAAACAAAGTCTATATTTTATACTCCTCTGTTCCTTTCTATTCCTGTGAGTAACGTTGTAAAAATGATTCGTTCCAACTGAGTTGCATTCGCTACACCCCAGGGCTTGTCGTTAAGACTTTAGTCACAGTATAAATATGGACAGTAGAGAAACTAAGCCTAGTTGATAAAATAAATATAATTACCTACACTCCATTGAAGCAATAGGGTTATAACTACTTAACAAGGTCCCTGACGGAGGACCCAGAAAAATCCAAAATGTTTTCCCAAAGATTTAATTCTAGTTAAAAGTTACATATTAATTATGTGTCTGCTTCAAGTTGATGTTGGAACAATAATGACTTATAACTATTTAATATTAAATACAATGAAATATCGATGTCCACAGAATTGCCTCATGTATTAATTGTGTTCCGATCCCACGTTCGTGTCTTCAATTATGTTCGGTTCCACAAATTTAACGAGGCTAGTGATGGGCCTGCAATTCGCTTAGTACTGAGTACTATAACAAACTTTTATTGTTTCTGTCTTTCAATCAAAATACTTTTGTTTAAAAAATCAGCATGTAGTTTAAAATACGATAGCTCCGGCTTTGAGGAAGCCGAGTTGAAATAGCTGTTTACTCCGGAATACCCTGGTGGCATTTTTAAAAAGATCGCAGGGATAAACTTATGCGTTTATTACCCCTCGTTTTGACGCAGCACTCACTACTGACAACACTGCGACAACCGTTTAGGGGTCTAGTCGATGCGCATGTTTGTGTGAGTGTGCCGTTTCGGGCGTTTGTAAGTAGTTTCTTTACTGACTATATCTGTATACTGTGCTTTAGTAATGGTTTTAGGTCTTTCTATTCGGTAGTTCCGACTGCAAACCTGTGGCCACCGTACAATGGTACCTGCGCTGGTTATAAAACGCAGCTTTTCTGTAGTTATTTTTATAGCTGAGTATCTAAAAATAACTAGGTAGCCCGCTTTTATTTTATGCCTGTATAGAATATGAATAACTTTTGCAAATGGCATCGCGCGCATAAATTGGTATTAAATAATTCTATTATAGTCCATGTTGATGTCGTTATTTATTAAATAGGGTTTATAATAGTATAATACAATTGTTCAGCATTTAAGAGGCGTTGCTTTGAAGTTTTTGAAATATAATAATCAATACTATATTTCAAAATTTCTTTTTTTAATTACATTTTTTATAAATTTGATTGTGCGACGACTTAATTATTGTAACTGTAGGTAGTGATTTGATATTAATTTGTGTTTTGTATTTGCATGCTTTTGGGCTAAATGTGAGGCCTTTATTCTAATATGTAACATCATTATGTAACCATATTTTTTGGCAAATAAAGTGAATTGAATTGAATAAAAATCAAGTGTGCTTTAGATAACACGACTGAAGTTTATCTATATAAGTATGTATTTACAAAAGAAAATAAGTATATGTAGTTTAGCTCTGCTTAGTTTGGGGTCAGATGACCGTGTGTGAATAATGTCCCATGATATTATTATTATATTATTACTAGAGTAAAACTATACTTAATTGTCTATGAGAGAAATGGAGAAAAAAACTAGTCCAACAGGCCAATCAATGAACGTTACAAAGGAATACGCTTAGCCATAAACAAGTCTCAAATTAAACTCAACTCGTTGTGTTGCCGACCTTACATGACAATCTTTTACAAAATGGTTTTAAATCGGTCCCTCTTCTATATGACTAATGCTGCGACATGGAACTCTGTCTCAAAATAATTCTCTCAAACGGAGTAAAAATGACAAATGCTCTAACAAATTGGTTGGCCATACGTTGCAAATAGTTAAATTTATTAAAAGTTTTTGAAATATAGTAAGCAATAAAAATCGAGTGTGCTTTAGATAACACGACTGTAGTTTATCTATATAAGTCTGTATTTACAAAAGAAAAGTAGTATATGTAGTATAGCTCTGCTTAGTTTGGGGTCAGACGACCGTGTGTGAATAATGTCCCATGATATTATTATTATATTATTACTGGAGTAAAACTATACTTAATTGTCTATGAGAGAAATGGAGAAAAAAACTAGTACAACAGGCAAATCAATGAACGTTACAAAGGAATACGCTTAGCCATAAACAAGTCTCAAATTAAACTCAACTCGTTGTGTTGCCGACCTTACATGACAATCATTTACAAAATGGTTTTAAATCGGTCCCTCTTCTATATGACTAATGCTGCGACATGGAACTCTGTCTCAAAATAATTCTCTCAAACGGAGTAAAAATGACAAATGCACCAACAAATTGGTCGGCCAGACGTTGCAAATTGTTTAATTAGTGATTAATTACTGTTCGCGTGACATATTCAATCTGCCGTACGAAGTTTTGCGGTTTTAATTGGACATAGGCGCCAAAATATTTTGCCGTTTCTGCTAGGGCTACCACGAACCGCATATATTTAGAAAGATGCAATTGTTTCTGGTAAGTCATATTCATAGTAATAATTATATATTATATACTCAACAACAGAATATATGGATATGTTATATTTCATCAAATATCTAAAATTATATAAAAAAATATCTGATAAAGTCCAAAAATGGAAGATCATAGGTTATTTTAAGGCCTTTCATCATCATCATATCAGCCGAAAGACGTCCACTGCTGGACAAAAGCGATAATTAGTCCATCTTGTAGGGGGCCTGACCACGCTGCGACTTCCGGTTCGTGGTCGCCACTCGAGAACCTCTTAAGGTCTTTAATAACATATAAATATATTGTGATTTTTATTGTTTTAAACGCATATTTTCAATTTTAATAACCGTAGAAAATTAGTATGACAAAATAACTCAATTTATTCATTTAAACTTCATTTTAGATTAAATTGACAAAATCATATAACACCTAATTATTAAGAATCAGAGTTGCCACCTCTGACATGACATACATTAATTACACGTCAATATAGATTGTTCATACTTAAAATTAAATTGTTTTTGTCTTTGGTATAAGGTCTCATATCTTTGAAAATGTTCCTAATGTTGTTGCTCCGTCGTCAAATATGGCGGGAAATCTCTCAAAGCTTTTCGCTCGACTTAAACCGTATCGAGCATGCCTGGGACATGTACCGGGCATGATTTTAGTCGTATCAGATTATTATGACGGTTTTAGTAGGATTGGTGAGAGAGTAAATGCGTGGTTATCCAATAAATGGATGTCTGGTTAAGGATTTATGTGTTATTGCACAGCTCCTAAACAATCGTCAACAGTCCCTATATTATGCAAAATTGTTATTAGGTGGCTTAAACGATACTGCCACATAGTAACCCAGTAATACTTTTCAGAACTTTCGTAAATCTTAGCGATAGTAGCCCTAAATCCTTTTAACTTTACTTAAGATTTGAGTCAGCTGTTCATTAAGAGGAGCGGTAAATTGGACTTGTTTTTATTAGGACACTTAAACGAACACAATTTACTTCAGATGTTATTTATTTTTTTAATTGTATGCTACTCCGCCTCTCAATGGCAGCAGTCGAAGTTACAGCCTGTCATTATACAATCGAAAAACAATTACATTTGAAATTAATAGAGTAATAGTATTCTTAACATGAGCCCTGCACGATCGAATCCGAAACGTCTAAATCCCCAGGCGAACCAAAGTAACCGACTTAGCCCGAAGAATTCCCAAACTTACGTAGCAGTAGGCTCGGCACTTATAGGCACATAGGTTCTAGAGTGCCTAGAGACCACGAACCGGAAGACGTACCATGGGCAAGCCCCCTAAAAGGTATACCGACGATCTTGCAAGGGTCGCGGGAAGCCACTGGATACGGGCAGCACAAGACCGGCTATTGTGGAGATCCTTGGGGGAGGCCTTTGTCCAGCAGGGGACGCTTCTTTCGGCTGATACGATATGATGATGAAACAAACTTGGGTAGTCAGACGCATCAATCCGGGTCTTAATTTTTTTGGTAACTAAGGCAATCGGAATAAGCAGTTGTACGTGTGGTGCAGTTATTTAGCAAGTCGCTAAGCAATTACCTCGGCGACCTACATTTTCAGGTTTAATCCCCGCACAGGACGACAATTCTCAGTAATTGGCTAGTGCGGGCGGTGTTCATTATTTACTTTTTTTAATATGGCAATCTGCCATTATTTACTTGATCGTAAGGGGGCAATTACCCTAGTGTCAGAGTTGTTCACGCCGCGGCGCCGCCCATTAGTGTGGTCATTATAAAATCGTTATATAACTTAACAATACTTATCTAACAACTAGAACCAGGACAGACTCTCGTCTCTACCTCAGAGGGCTCTGCAGTAGAGACACTCAGAAATTAAACTTCTGTGGCGGTCACCCTTCTAGAGTCTGGCTGCTTGCCTAGGTGCTTTACGTATCCAATTGCTTACTATGGCTATGAGCGCCTTTAACATTAAAAAGTATGTTTGTGAAGAACACCAAAATGTAAACGAGTAATATAATAATAATATCCTGGAACATTATTTACTTAAGGCCATCTGATCCCAAACTAAGCAGAGCTTGTACTATGGAAACCAGATAACTGATATACTACAATACTACTTTTTTTTAGGTAAATACATACTTATATAGATAATTACACCCACACTCAAGACGCATGTTGATGCACACAAATATGTGGCCTGGATTGTTTTTGATATGTTGAACTTATTTAGATCTTATTATACTCTAAAGGTTCACCTTTAGATTATTGGCTAGTTTAGTGTCTTCAAAAAGAATTAATTGACCGCCCATAAAAGTTAATACTAAGAACACTCAAAGATATCTTAATTTGCTGATATTTTTGGAAGTAATTAATTTCCAGGCTTGGCGATGGGGTTAATTAAGAGGAGCGCTGAATCTCGACTAGGGAAAACTACAGAGTCTACAAAATACGCTACAGGCGATTGAATTACTAAACTCTGTTTTCCAGTGCGGCAATAAGATCTTTCCTTTTTTAAGTTAACTGTTCGTAATCTTAACAGTTAATCTTCGATAGCTTAATGTGTCCTCCGAAGCACGGAGACGCTCAGGAATTAAACCACTTTGGTGGTCACGCATCTATGGACTGACCGCGAGCCTAGTTGCTTAACCTCGCCAGTCGCTTACGGACCGGTAAGAGCCGGGTTAGTATACGGCGGTCTTTATTTAGCATGATTTTCGTTACTATTAAGGCAATTACAATTTTGTTTTTATTGCTAGGTTTTATTTATGATCAGTCTTAATTAAAAAAGTGTCCAGTTTTCTATAGAGAACCTTCCTCTTTTTTAACGTCGATTTAATAAGTTTTTATTGTGGTCCATAGGTCAAATGTTGTTACAGTCGCAAATATATAGTTATTATGTCCAGCCATTTAGGCGTACAATATTTAGTTTATTACAATTTTTATACAATTATTTTAATATAATGTATTAATGTCATTTAATTATTTAATTACCAATAATTATTTCTTATTTTAAAGTCAAGTACATTCATTCTTATCTTAGTTATAATACATATTTTACCAAGCAGAGTCATTGTTAAACGTGACTGAATTTCAGTTATCATACCTACATACCATAGGTATAGCTGTCATTTTAATTTCATCAAGGTTGACAGATTTAATGAGTCCAACGCACCCCTCGTCTCAATTTGATGTCAACTGCAGCCAAAGCGGTGTTTATCTAGTATCGATTAAATCAATGTTTCGGTTATGACATTAGGTAGACTAAATTTGACAATACACTTAAATGATTACGGTTGAATTTCTGAAAATATCTCTCAGTTATACAAAATGAAGGGAAATGCTTCTTGTTTTAAACCAAATTAATTAAAAAATAATATTCTCATTTTTAAATTAACATTTTAAAATGGGAATATTGTCGCTACTACACTAGAGCGATGCATAAAATAGTACTGCTGTTAAAAAGGCGCCGATTTGTCGTTATCGATTAATGAATTATGAATGTGTTAGGTAATACTAAATAAATGTGTAGATAAGTATAGATATAGCCAGATATGCCAAGCTCTAAAATATTAATTGTTATAAGTAAGATTACTTTACACCGTTAACCAACAACAAAGCATCATACTTTATAAATATAATGAAAAACCAGGTAATCTATTATAAGGTATATTTACTTACCATATAGGGAAATAATCATTTAAATACAAGAAATACAAGCTGAACATATCATTTAATAATACAAACCACGTTGAGACATAAACATACACACATCAACACAATCTAGGGATATTGAACATTTCATTGATTATCTAGAAAACTATAAACATTTTGTTATGACTGTAAATGGAAGAATTAAAGATAATTTCATGGCCGATATTTAAACATTAACAACACGATGCGATTTTGTTTTTCTAATTAATAAAAGTCTTAAATTAATTAAGCCATAGAAAATTACTGAGTGAACAAAAACATTTTATTCTTATAAAATTATTCAATCGAATTAAATGAATAAAAATCTTACCAAATCTGATAATCAGTAATCGATATTTCCTCCTCTAACATTAATCACACAGCGGCAACGATTTTCCATACTTAAAATTAAGGTGTCAATGTCTTGCTGGGGTATGCAGTCCCAAGTTCTTTTTAAATGTTCGAAAAGTTGTTCTTCTGTTGTCAAGTTGGGCGGAAAATCCCTCAATGCTCTTCGCTGTAACATGTCCCAGGCGTGTTCAATTGGGTTTAAGTCTGGCGACTGTGGAGGCCAATCTAATACCTGAACATCGTGTTCTCGAAGGGCGGCCCTCACCAGCCGCGCTGTATGGGAAGGTGCATTGTCATGCATGAGCTGAAATTCTTGCCCCGTTAGGGCCCTGAGCGGGACAATGACACGTTCTACTACCTCCTCACGGTATCTATGGGCAGTCATGCTGCCCTGAATCCAAATGAGTTGGGTTCGTCCGCCGATTCGTATTCCTGCCCACACCATAATTGTCCAGCCTTGGTAAGAGTGGACCTCCTGTGGATGTCGGAGACGGCTGACCCTGCCTGGAGTTCTCCAAACGCGTGTTCGTCTCGAATCTGGATGAAATCCATAGCGGGACTCATCAGTGAACAGCACCAATGACCATTGTTGATCACTCCATGTCAAATGTTCTTGAGCCCATAAAAGTCGCCTACCGCGATTGCCACGTCGCAGCGCTGGGACTCGTAGCGGTCTGCGAGCATGAAGACCAACTTCATGCAGCCTCCTTCGCACGGTTTGGTCGCTCACCAGCAGCTGCTGACCCTCCTGGAGCCTTTGCACTAGTTGCATCGCTGTGATATTGGGTAGTCTTCTGGCGGTCATTTGGAGAAATCGATCCTGTCTCTGAGTGGTAACACGATATCTACCTGTGTGCCGTTCTGCCACATCTCCAGTAGCGCGATAACGTGACCACAGCCTGGATACCACATTTTGGCTTGTGCCCAGAGACTCAGCAACGACGCGTTGAATAGCACCGTTTTGTAACATGCCAACTGCCCGTAACATTTCATCTCGACTCAAATGATGGCGTGGCATGACGCTAAAAAGCTTACACAACCAATTGAGAAAAGAAAATAAAACAATTTATCAGGTTTTCTTCAATTAACACGCAAAAAAAATTTTAATGCAACTTCTTGAAATTAGATACAACTCAAGATTGCGCTGTGCTTTGCGTGTTTTCATTTGTTTCTCATTTTAATTTTTAAATTTTGAATAAAGAATAGACAAGGTTTAAATCTGTAAATAAACTTTTTAAGGAAACTAAATAGGTTTTAAACAATAAAGCCATGTTTGATTTCAAAATAACGTATCCCTAGACTTTGTTGATGTGTGTATAATACAAAGTTTACTTTACTTAGCTTTGAATCACTCTGTCTGTTCAGTACGGCAGTTCCAATAGATTCGATACAAATAGCAAAACTATTAATTGAAATTTGTTCAAACTGTATCGTCCCTCCAACCACCGAGAGCTCCGCTCCGGTCAACGTTTCGAACAAGAATGATTCTCATACCTTTTTTTTTTTTTTTTTTTTTTAACGTGACGCGTGCAGTTAGCCTTACGGCTTTTACTGCTTCACCGGGCAGTAGGGGTGAGCGTGGGCTCTAACCGGCCTAGCAAATATAGACTACAAACTAAGTACCCGCGCCGGAGGGCACCCCCTGTGGGGTTCGAACCTCGGCTCTGGGCGGATACTGACGGGGAGAGGGCGAGAGATCATGGTTTTTAGGGAGTTTAGTGCAACTTTCGCTCTACGTTAATGACATGAGATTCTCATACCGCTCGGGACACACCTTTTATAATAGACGACAAACAACTGAAACGTGTTTATGCGACAAACAAGTATGACGTACACCCGCCCGTCGCCACAAAAATGTTAGGCTACCGCTGTTTTATTAATACCGTATTTAATTATAAATCTACTATTATTTTATCTACTAACATGTAATATATATAGTTATATACTTATTATATCGATTCCAAGCTAACAAAGCATGCTAATAAACTTTTTTATAGTTTGGAGAGAGTAACTAATATCATATGACCTTTTACTCAAAAATGTGAACATATCTATACATATATTGACGGTCACCGTAGCCTAGTTGGTAGTGATCCTGCCTACAAAGTCCTGGGTTCGAATCCCGGTAAGTGCAAATATTTGTGTGATGAGCACGAATATTTGTTTCTGACTCATGGATGTTTTCTATGTATATAAGTATTTATCTATCTATATAAGTTTGTATATCGTCGCCTGGTACCCATAGTACAAGCTTTGCTTAGTTTGGGTCTAGGATGATCTGTGTGATATTGTCCCCAGATATTATTATTATTATCTACCACATTCCTAAAAAAACAAAGTCTATGGATAACACCTACAACCTCCACAAGGAAATCCTAAATTACATATACCAGTGTACTATCTTTCGTAGCTTAACGGCAGAGTGCCTACCTCAAACATATAGAGGGTGCTGGTTCGAGAGCAACGGGACGAAATTAAATTAATAATTATCCGTTTTACAGTTAAAATTTGCGCTTAAGATTACAAATAACGCTATAAAACTAAAACTTATTTGTTGTTTTTATTTTCTATCATTAAATAGTTTATTTATTTTCTTAAATAATGCTGCTGATGTTATTGAAATTTTTTTTAATAATTTCATTAAATGAAAATATTGGTTCGGTTAGAATTTTGGTTATGGTGGCCGGAGACGCAAAGTTACGCCCAGGATTGACAATTGATAATTAGGACGCTGTCACAATTAAAATGTATCCACAGACCTGGCGCTGACTGTACCACTTGCATATGTCCAATCTTTAGCTATAATCAAAACCTATACTTGATACTTTCCATCACTCCCATAACCCTTGGGACGGCGAGATAGGAAATAAATGTATTTTGAGTTTTAAACCACGATAATATTGGGTAAGATTCAAACTCGAAATATTGCAAGTTTTATTTGAATTGCACTATAAATAAATTCTTCTTAAGTCTTGGTTACAACCTCATATCTCTTTGTCAGAAATATTATGTTTTATGTAAATGAAACCTGGATTTATAAGTAACCCAAAAGCTTTCTTTACTGAAATACCAAAACGGTGTTTATCCTTTTTGATTGATGGTACTAGGGTAATGTGTTAGTTTTGGATACTCATTTATTCATTACTCCTGTCCTGCTGTTTTATCCAAAGGTTAATTTAATTAAATTACCTCAATACTACAGACTTGTCTTCAAAACATTTTGTTATTCCGTCGCAAGAATCTCGTGGTATAAAGTAATTTTGTCGACTATCTATTTAAATTATTGCTGTCAATTATTGTTGTAAATTTGGTATTTTTTTTAAATATTTAGTGCAAATTTAATTAACAATTAATTCTGTGTATCATTTTGCTGGTTTTTTATAAATCATTCTGCGCTTTATTTGGTGTTTGTATTCCGGTGATAAATTGTAGAAAATGGATCCAGTTACAAGAATAAAACACATAAATACTTAATCAAAAATCGTCAAAGAATATCACTACCATCAACCAATCTCACCCTGTGGGGGGCATAGAAGTCATCCCTAGGAAATTTCTCTCAGACATTTGGCAGCAGCGTATCTCTATGTACTATGACCATCATACTGCGATCGCCAAAGATGGACACAACTCCATTGTGGAGATGTTTTGGAGAGGCCTTTGTCCAGCTTTGGACATAATTCGGCTGACATGATCAAGATCGCTCATCATACAAGATTGTATTATTAGGGTCCAATAATAATATATTACCCGTCTCCACAAAATAAGTAACTCATTTATTCGATTCTATAACAAACTTCAGAATGATATTAAAGAATTGTCTACAAATAAGTTTAAAAGAATTATTAAAGCCAAAGTGTAGCAATTTTACAAAGCTTCTGATTATTTAAGTGATAAAAGTGCTTGGGATTGAGTTGTTCTGAGTCAACACACATGATTGTAATTAATCTTAAGTATATTTTATTTTAAAAACGGATTCCTATTGAGTTTTCTGGCAGTGTTTCCCAGTAGCTGCCACTTCATGCACCGCACGGTAGGGTAAAAAAAAATATGACGATTCCACATAAATGTAAAATTTATAAACGGAATAAATAATTTTTGACTTTGACTTTGAATAATCCTACTTGAGTATGTTCAATTCTAACCTATTCTATTCTATTCGCGACCTAAGACCGGTCATTATAACTTTAAAAGAGTCCAGTAGAATTCTGTATAATATTCTTTGTATCTGCATTCACATTGTGCCACACATTAGTTTCTGCAGACTATTTCAACTTGCTTGGCGCTAGCTTTAAAATCTCGTTGTATAATTTTACTCGAGATAACATTGTTTGGGGCAACTTTTGCAGGTCAGGTTTTAATATCATTATTTATAATTGGTGCATTGTTAGTGGGAATTTAACACTGAGGGGTAGGTAGTACTACGATTATTAATCATATTATTTTGCGTGCTCTTTATCGCCATTTCCTGGTATCAGAAAAGATGCTGACACCTCTATGAATTTTAGTTTTGTTAATGAAATGAAATAATGAAATTTATTCAGCACTTGGGTATTAACATACACTTGTACTTGTCAAGCTCACAATGCAGAACATAAACACAGTCGAATCTATATATATATAAAAATCAATGCCACTTTTCGTTGTAATGTTATAACTCAACAACGCCTTTACCGATTTGGCTAATTTTGGTCTTGAATTATTCGTGAAAGTCCAGGGAAGGTTTGTACGTAGAATTTTTTTTTAAAGTCTTGAAAAAGTGTAAAATCAATCTTTTAGCAATTTAAAATAGTTTTTTGTTTG
The DNA here is from genome assembly GCA_951640165.1 of Pseudoips prasinana. Taxonomy (NCBI): domain Eukaryota; kingdom Metazoa; phylum Arthropoda; class Insecta; order Lepidoptera; family Nolidae; genus Pseudoips; species Pseudoips prasinana. The sequence continues at coordinate 33,139,894 of OX621243.1, read as the reverse complement.
AATAAATGAACTTAATAATCATTTTTTTATTACTATGCCTTATACGTAGCGAAGCACGTACCGGGCCGCTAGTAATACAGTATAAAAGTAACAAAAAAAATAATTTGTCGGTGCGGTCTGTTTTATCACATAATTTTTTTTGAATCCAAAAATAGATAACAAGTTTCTAAGCTATTATTTTGAAATTTAGTTCTACTATATTAAAATTAAAGAGTTGAAGATAACCAGCGGTTGGTAGCACAGAAAGCTCTTAACCAGTAGCTTAATTTAAGCGACTAATACCAGAGGGCACAGCTCAGGGGGCCGCTGAAGCAAAATGACGGAATTCTAAATGAGGGTGTGATCACTTGCGCGGGATTACCGATCACGTGTAACGGGCCAAAGTGATCCTCGCCGCTGAGCAACCTAACCTAGCTAACCTGCGGCTTTCTCTACGATTATCTACCTTGGTGGACGTGTTTTGTTTGATAACGCTTGCACTGCCTGTTTAATAATCCCTTATAATGTAAAGTACCCCGCGTACTTAACATACTTATAATTACCCGACACAAAGTACACTCAGACTTAGAACAACTACGTACTAGTCACGTAATAATTGTGCGGGAACGGCACCCTGGATACCAAGTGGTAGAGCTACTGTCAGAGCCCCACGTGCAGTAGTATTCTTGTTATTTATTTTAGAACTAGCTGTGCCCCGCGGTTTTACCCGCGTAAAATTTTATAAATTATCATAGTTCCTCCTCCGTAGGTGATAGTGTGATAATATGTAGCCTATATGTTGACCCGACTTCTTAGTAATATTCATGCAAAATTTGAAGTAAATCCGTGCACTACTTTTTGAGTTTAGCCCGGACATACATACAGACAAACAGACACACAGACAAGAATTCTAAAAATTATATTTTTGGCTTCGATTTTGATTGTAGATCACGCTCCAAGTATCCTTTTAAAAAAATATTCAATGTACAGTTTTGACTTTCCTACGATTTTATTATATGTATAGATAAGATATTAAGGAAATATTTATGGTTACATATACTTGCTAATAATACATAGAAATTACGTTATTCGTGTATGTATATATTTATTTCTACCATTAATTTGCTAAATGGTAAATAATCCCTGTGTCGCGGGGTACTTTACAAACATAGAATTGACGAACACAAACAACATACAGACGGTGAAACACTATTTATAGATCACACAAATAGTTGTTATGTGCGGGAATCGAACACGGGACACGAACTGGCGAGAGGACAGTCTTAAGCGATGCGCTTACACTTGATGTCAAATTTTATTGAATGTTTTATTACCAAGTATTTGTATGTTGAAATTTAGCTATTTTTATAATTAATAATAATTACGTTTTAAATTCTCTTTGTGATTTTGTACACCGTTTTTACTTTTGCTGCTTGCTGGGAAAAACTCGTCAATCAATTAAGCTCGCCTTTGTACATGACTTTAAAAACTATACTTGTTTTAACTGTATCATGTCTGTGTACAATCTATATATATATATATATATATATATATATATATATATATATATATATATATATATATATATATATATATATATATATATATATATATATATATATATATATATATATATATATATATATATATATATATGTATGTATATATGTATATACATATAATAAGATAGTAGGAAAGTCAAAACTGTACATTGAATATTTATTTAAAAGGATACTTGGGGCGTGATCTACAATCGATATCGAAGCCAAAAATATAGTTTTTAGAATTTTGTCTGTTTGTCTGTATGTATGTCCGGGTTAAACTCAATACTGCATGGATTTACTTCAAATTTTGCATGAATATTACTAAGAGGTCGGGTCAATATATAGTCTACATGTAATGACCTACGGGTAGGAGCTGTGATAATTTATAAAATTGAACGCGGGTAAAACCGCGGGGAACAGCTAGTATGAATAAGAATCTTAGATTTCCAACGTGGCCTATAAGTTTTTGCAGCTCAAGACCAGGCTTTGTGGAGATCATTGCCTTTGTCCTGCTGTGGTCTTTGACGAGCCGGTTGGCGTGGCTGGCTTGCCTTTCCCGACGTAGGTCGTGGGTTCGATTCCCTCCCAGGACAGAAATTTGTGTGCATGAACATGTCTTTTTGTCCAGAGTCTGGGTATAATTATCTCTTTAAATACGTATTTCCAAAAGAAAAGAAGTATGTAATAGATCAGGTATCTGGTTTCCATAGTACAAGCCCTGCTTAGTTTGGGATCAGATAGCCGTGTGTGAACAATGTACCAGGGTATTATTAAAAAAAAAACAATCTCAGCATCAGCCCGAAGTCTTGGAGTTGGCGGTATTATACCCCGGTGCCTCGGAGAGCACGGTCGTAAAGCCCTCGGTCCTGTACCTGACCTCTTTCCGGTCGTGTCGCTAGGCGTCCCATCGGATTATGAGAGTGTTGGAATAGAAAGTGCTCCCGTGTTTGCGCACACGCTTGTGCACTGTAATATGTCCCGCGCAGATGGCTAATCTCTGTTGAGACTAGCCATCGTGGCCGAAATAAGACTAGGAGGACATCATTACTTACTTATCGTATGGGCAGTGGTTACCCTAGTGTCAGAGTTGTTCAAGCCGCCCATTAGGCCTCTGACATGGCTTAACGACTGTTGCCTAATGGCTACAACCGGGACCAACAGCTTAACGTGCCCTCCGAGGCACGGAGACGCTCAGAAATTAAACCACTTTCGCGGTCACCCATCTATGGACTGACCGCGAGCCTAGTTGCTTGACCTCGCCAATCACTTACAGACCGGTGAGAGCATCTAGCTGTGAGCGCCTTGAGGACATCATTATTGTCTATATATAACTTTTTTCTATAGAAGACCGTACCGCTCATAGCTAAAAACTATAGATATTGAAGCCTATAAATGCACCAGCAAATTGCAGTGTAGAATTTCATTTAATGCGCAGTAAATTGTTTTAGATTACGTTAGGGCGAGTGCACATGACGGCTAGGAATGGGGCGAGGGATGCAAGCCGCTATTATTACTCAGTTCGACAGCAAATACGTATTGATGGTAATACGTTACATGTATATTGTGAGGTAGACGTGTTCCGTAATTATAATTTTGGATGTTTGATGAGCTTTCTCTATGGATTTTACTTTTCTGTAACAACGCAAAGCAATGCAACGGATGTTTGATGAGCTTTCTCTATGGATTTTACTTTTCTGTAACAACGCAAAGCAATGCAACGCAAAACTTAATTTTTGAGTTAATGTACTTACGTAGTACTTTTTACTATTTTAAAACAAAAGATCATTTTTAACTTTTCATTTTGACAACCAATTTAAACTAAATTTAAACAGATTCTCTGCCTAACAAAATAAAATCGTCTCGTTAACAACGGGGAAATCATGTGACATACAAACGAAATAAAGAAAAAATAGTCAATTTGTATATTAATAATAGTAATCAAAGTATACAACACAATTAAAAAATATATCCAGGGACCTTATTTACACACGGCCATCTGATTCCAAACTAAGCAGAGCTTGTATTATGGAAACCAGATGACCGATATACAACTACATATGCTACTTTTCTTTTGTAAATACATACTTATAAAGACAAATTACACCTAGACTCAGGACAAACAGACATGTTCATGCTTACAAATATCTGTCCTGGGTGGGAATCGAACCAATGACCACCGGTGTGAAAAGCAAGCATTTGCCAACCACGACAAAGGCCCATCGAGACTTATTTCTGTATAATGTTAAATTTACAGCTACATACAGAGATCAATACAGTTAGTAGGTATCACCATTATCAGCCTGATATCGTCCACCACTGTTAGTACATATGCGCACATACACACATACAGTTTGACGGTCACCATAGCCTAGTTGGTAGTGCTCCTGCCTACGAAGCTGGTGGTCCTGGGTTCGAATCCCGGTAAGTGCAAATATTTGTGTGATGAGCACCAATATTTGTTTCTGAGTCATGGATGTTTTCTATGTATATAAGTATTTATCTATAAGTATGTATATCGTCGCCTGGTACCCATAGTACAAGCTTTGCTTAGTTTGGGGCTAGGATGATCTGTGTGTCATTGTCCCTAGATATTATTATAGGCCTTCACCAAAAGTTTCTATCAAGTTGCCAATTGGAGGGATTTGCAGGAATCACCGCGCTTGGCATGCGAGTTGGGTGCAGTTAGGTGGTAATAAGTAGTGAGGAGCTGTTGCCCAACTACCTGGTGTAACCCTTAGTTGCTTATACGACACCCAAGGGATGTTATTAGATTTTTGTTTATAATTAGTATATAAAAAGGCAATCACAAGTTTTCACGTACCATTATGTAATTAAAGTGACTACCAATGACTGTACAAACATTCGAACTTCTTACGTAGAAACAGGATACAAGATTTACGCTTAACATCATAATGTAGGCAAACGAAAGAAGAATAAAACAACTTTGCCGCTTCCTGCTTTAACAACTTATTAGATAAACATCTTCGCGCTTAAGAGATGCTGCTAGAAAACAGATTTGTTGCTCATTTTGCATAAGCTCGCGCCTTAAAACTGTTTAATTATCTTTGCATGTAAAAAGAAAATGCTAGCGAGTTATCGATAATAGATTCAAAATAATTTGATGTAAATATATTTTTCGTATTTTAAGCGACCTATGTTCTATGTTTACATATTATGTAAAATATATTTTTTTACCTTACATAAAATTATTAATTATTATTTATTTTTTTAAACTTTATTCACAATAATGTTCAGAGGCGGACTTAATGCCAAAGACATTCTCTGCCACTATACCTTGGGGTGATGCAGAGAAAACATGGTAGGTGCACTATAAGGACAGTGAGAAAGAAAATTAAAATCTGAGGATATATAGAATACACAAATACCAATATTAAAATAAACTAATTAATATTATATATATACAAATATACAGATAAATAATAATAATAGTTATTACAACAACAATGCTACTGTGAGGATTCAGCCAATACTTTTTTAGCAAAATGTTCCCGAAATTTCTTTTTGAAGGAGTAACGACTTTTGGCCATTCTGATCTCTGGGGGAAGAGCATTCCAAAGGAGAATGGACTGTAACAGGAAAGAAGAGTGAAGGAAATCAGAGCGGTGTGACGGTTATCAGAAGAACGAAGATTTTTGTTGTGGTCAGTATAAAGATATTTAAATTCAGAAGTTAGATATAAAGGAGAAGAACAAGAGTCAAGTAAAGAGTACAGTGTGGTTAGAGCTCGCGACGTTCTCCGTTGGCGAATTGGTACGTTACCCAGCCCAGTTCCCTAGCCGTGTGGTTTCTTTAGCCGTCTGGGCCACTCCATACCATCCCGTAAGTGTCGTAAAAGGCTACTAAGGGTTAAACCGGGTAGTCGGGCAAAAGCGCCTCCTGGGTACTTACTATCACCTAACTGCGGTCGCCAGTCAAGCGCTGTGACAAAACCGTAGCAAAAACCAAAACGTAAAAGTAACCTTTGGAGGAGGTCGATATCAGACCGATGATGTACCTCACCTTAAAACTCACTGAATATCATGTTATGACTATGATTAACATAATTTTTTATTTATTTTTATCTACAATGTATAAGATTCTATAACAAACTTCCCAATGATATTAGAGAATTATCTACGAATAAGTTTAAAAGACTTATTAAAGCCAAATTGTGTAGCAGGGCATATTACAAAATTTATGATTATTTAAGTGATAAAAGTGCTTGGGATTGAGTTGTTCTGGTCAACACACATGATTGTAATTACTTAATCTTAAGTATATTTTATTTTAAAAAAGGATTCCTACTGAGTTTTCTGGCAGTGTTTCTGAATAGCTGCCACGTCATGCACTGCACGGTAGGGTAAAAAAATATGACGATTCCACATAAATGTAAAAATACGGAATAAATGATTTATACTTTTTTTGATTACATCAAATTCATTTAGTACATTTAGGTATTCTTAGTGTGCTTAAAAATACAGTCTGTGTAACATAACAATAAAAATATAAAAGTACAGTGCTAGTACATCCAGCTACCTAATCTCTCAAATTTGTTTTATCGTTTTTCAACTTTATCCCAAAACCATAAGGTTCACTTTCAATTGGGGAAATTTGACATATTGGAATAGCTTGATGTGCTGTCTGTACATTACGATGCTAGGTCACATAGATTTGTGTAGTGACTGGCATCTTCGCTTATTTCTTTTTTTTTATCTTTTATTTTTTAAAGACAACGCCCGCACTAGGAAGTCTAATCTCTGTATCGCGGGGTACCTTACAAACATATAATAGACGGACACAAATTATATCCAGACTCAGAACAACTATTTATGGGTCACACAAACAGTTGGCCGGCGCGGGTCTCGTACCCGCGACACGAAGCAGCGAGGCGACTGTCTTAGCCACTGCACCACACGTGCAGTCAAAATAAAATAACTTATAAAATAACTTTATATTTATAAAATAACTTAGGATATATAACCTACGATTGCAAAATAAACTGATATCACAACCGGAAGCGTATTTGTTTTTTGCATTTGTTTGTTTTAGGGTGAGTCCCTTAATGAAGTATCGAACTAATGTGAATATACGTACGAGGGGTACTGAGGGTACCTAAAAGTGCTGCGGGGCATTTATAGCTCCAGGCGTTTTGTTTTGACTCATTTTAAATCGCGTATTTGTACAGTGTATGATATGTTAGTTGCTATATTTTTTCTGAAAATGTCTCTCAGACAATGCGCCGTAAATCGTCTGTAACAGACGCAAAGGCTATATATATATACTTTGACTACTACAACTGCGGCGAGGTTGTACTTACAACACAGAGAGCAATTACACTGGATAATACCCCAACCTTAAAGAATAAGCTCCAGATAATAGCATTATACAACAATAATTATGCCCAGACTAAGGACAAATCTACACGGACACAAATATATATCCATGGTGGGAATCGAAACCACGACCTGCGGCGTGAAAGGCAATGTGTCTACCTACCACCCCGTCGATAGTTTATAAAATAAAAAAGGTTTTTATTCACGTAGACTTTAAAAAAGCGCTTGTAAATAGTCAGAACATGTTTGTAGTAATATAGTTGTATACTATATGTTATTTCTAGTAACATAGATATTTAGGTACACATTGTATGAAAACATTTATAAAAATTATTTTATTATAGCATTGATATTTAGCTAGCTCGTATCAAGTTATTGTCAAGAGATTATGTTTAATTATCTAGTTTTTATATATATGTATAAGTTATACATATAAATAAAATTGGAGCGTCGTGGCGTCGGTTTGTAATATTGAATTAACCGTGTTTTACGACATGTAAGTATAATGAATATAATTATATACGGTACATACACCAAAATCACATTTTTTTAAATTTATGTCTGTCTGTTTGTTACGGCTATTCTCTGAAATGGCTGATCCGATTTTGACGGAACTTTTAGTTTTAGTAAGGAGTAACTAAAGCTATGTTTATTTTAGGAAAATTGTTTTTTTTTAGAAATTAAACAAATAAACTAATTAACACGCAAATGAACCGCGGGTACAGCTATCACACTAATACTATAAAGGCGAAAGCTTGTGAGTGTGTATGTTTGTTACTTCTTCGACTAAACGGCTGGAGCGATTTTAATAAAATTTGGTATGGACTTAGCTGACACCCCGGATTAACACATAGGTTATAATTTATAAAGTTTAACGCGGGTAAACCCGCGGGGCACAGCTAGTAGTAAATGTAAATAGTTGGTATGCAAGGTACACGCATTATTTGACTTCTATTGCATTTTCCATTAACACGCTGAGCCTTGCCAATCCTCATACATTTTAACAACGTGTCTGACTAATCTTCACTAATATGCAGGTATTTCATTGTTAGAGTTTCAAAGTCCTTCGGAATGTATGGAAATGGACAGTGAAGCTGAGAATAGTGTAAAGAATAAAACTATTATTTAGGAAACATATTATTTGCTTCCGAATACAAAGACACACTAAACATCTAATAATTGATTAGATTTTTTTCTAATTGTATAACTCACGGTGTGTAATTAACTGTAATTATTTCGCATATAATTTCTGATGAAACTCAGATCCTCAAACCACTTAATCCTATCCAATTTAAGAGCTCTTGTCTATGGATTTTCCTCCATTCCTCTCTCTCTCATCGGCATACGTTTTATTTCTTGATACGTCCCTTCTGGTATTTCACTTACTTTCTTCGACCTACATAAGTTATCCTTGGTCTGACTACTTTTTCTTCCCTCTACTATCCTTCAGTGATGTTGTTCTTATTAAAAGTACCGTATTTAGTGCCCAAACTCTTTCATTTTCTACTCTCTAAGGTGTTAAGAATACATGTTTTTTTTTATAATATGATGTCTCTGCATGGCTATGTACTTCTTAAAAAAAATGAAAAGAAATTAGAATCCGGTCACAGCGCAATCTATCGAGTCCAATTGTAAAACCAATAAGGATCCAAAAAGGAGTTCCATAAAAAATTGTATGTGAAAATGAATCATCTTCATACATTATTAATGCGTGAGTTTTTTAGATGTGTTTATAGTTATTCTGCTATTCGGAGAGGAAACAGATACAACAAATAAAAAAAATAAAATCGGTTCACCCGTTCTCGTGTGTAAACAAACCGACTTTGTTATATACTTATTTATACATAGATTAAAGTTATTTGCTATATTTCTTATTTCCATTACGTTGTGGCGTAAAAGGGTGGATTAGTAATATACCAAATTCGCTGCGGGCTAGCATATAACAGTTCCGGCTTGAAATATTATCTGTAATCGATGAAGTATGGACTCTTGAATTGTTTAGTGTAAACTCGAACACGCTATACCAGGAATTTCCATTAACCACCTAAATTACAAGCGGCCAGTAATAGTCGATTTTGGAGAACTGATTAGTGGTTCTAATGGAAAATTATAATAGACAGTATGACCTTTGAAAATATTTACGGAAAACAAAGGTTAACCTTGTGTACTATACGTGACCCCATCGATTTCAACCCTAACACTTTAAAGTAAGGAATAAAAAATATGAAAAAATATGGCATAGTTTGGTTAAGGGTCAAAGTAAGGCACTTTTTAGTGCTTAGTTCTAAATCAAAAGCTGAACATCCAGGTTTTCCCGGATTTCCAGGGAGGGTACAGGTGCGATTTCATAACTAACTTACTTATGGGTAGCGGTTAACCTAGTGTCCGAGTCGTTCAGGTCGCCCAGTAGGCCTCTGACATAGCTTCACGACCGTTGTCGAATGACTACAACCGGGATCGACAGCTTAACGTGCCCTCCGAAGCACGGAGACGCTCTGAAATTAAACCGCTTTGGCGGTCACCCATCTATGGACTGACCGCGAGCCTAGTTGCTTAACCTCGCCGATCTCTTAAGGACCGGTGAGAGCATTTAGCTATGAGCTTTCATTGTCAAGAGATTTCATTTTTAGTTCGCTGAGTGACTAACACGTAGGCGGCGGCGGTGGTACTCGCACGCTGCGGTCTGTCACCACTATTTCCAAGTCATACATGGCTACTATGAAGCGAGTCTATTCCTTTCTTCAAGTCTAGCAACGCACTTGTGGCTACTCGGGTGTTGTGAGTGGCCATATTCGGCGGTGATCACTTACCGTCAGGTAATAATACACTTGTTCGTTTGCCTTGATATCGCATTAAAAATCAATTGTAACATCATGCACGATAAGAAATGTAGCACCTATTAAAATGCTACTTTAAAACAGAATAACGTATTCGTCGGTCACCGTAGCCTAGTTCGTAGTGCGCCTGCTTACGAAGCTGGTGGTTCTGAGTTCGAATCCCGGTAAGTGCAAATATTTGTTTGATGAGCACGAATATTTGTTTCTGAGTCATGAATGTTTTCTATGTATTTAAGTATTTATCTATCTATTTAAGTATGTATATCGTCGCCTGGTACCCATAGTACAAGCTTTGCTTAGTTTGGGGCTAGGAAGATCTGTGTGACACTGTCCCTAGATATTATTATTATTATATTATTATTTTAGCGAATCAAAACAACTGTATCAAAATTATATAAATACTATCTATCCAGAAAATCAGCGAACAAATCGTGTATCTGCGATAGGAAGGGTCCACACAACGACCACAAAGAGGGATTCCCCTTTTCCGTCACAAGTACTCAAATACTCACAACCCGCCAGATTATTACCGGACCAGCTGACCTTTTAAAGACGATTGAAGCATTATTTGATGGCAAAGGGATGAAATAATTACTAGGAAGTGTTTATAAACGCATGGACGATACAACGCTAAGTAATTATACTGTACGGTACAAATAATAAATATCTTGGGACAACTGCCACACTGCTATCTGTTCCTAAACTAGAATAGAATACATTTAATCAGCATTAGTGACATACAGAAGATCAAAGAAAACAATACAGTAGGTATAGATTACAAACAGCAAACACAATAAATAGAGATAGAGTACAGTTAGTAATAGGTAGAGAAATAGATGTAGATAATAATTAAGGTAAAGTATTTAAAATTAATAGACCCATTACATATTAAATAAGTCTTTCCCTGCATGTCCTGCTGAAGGGTCGCCGTCTCAGCATTAGCTAGGTAGGAAACACCCAACACTAATTTTCAGTCGACAACCTTGCTAGTAAACCACGGGCGACGGCATCTTGTTAAGGCAGAACTAGGCAGAGCGATACAAATATATTACAGATAAATTACACCCCGACAAAGAACAAATAAATTCTTTAAAAAGTTCTTTAAAACTATTCCATTTGATCCCCTAATTGCATTGTTTGAACTGATCAGAGATACTTGTGAGGTTGAGGGCTAAATCTATTGAGTTATTATTATTGGATTACAGAAAGAAATAGAAATAATTTTATTTTCATAAGAAATACGGAAAATACATTCAATTGTGGTACCTATATATTTTAAACACTATTAATTTTATCCGTAATGGTATGAAAAATGGCCCTATCTCAGCTAGTACTGCATTTCTGCAGTGCTGATCTTCGGATTAGTTTTAATTATGTCTATAATTCTTTATTTAAATACGCTAATTAAATTTAAATTAGCCGCTTAGCCATGGGTTATCAAAAATTTCATTTAAAAACCCGATTTAACTTGACACGTCATTGACAGGTTATGCGGTGGTTAAGTAATGTCAAAATTTAAACCACCTCGGCCCCTGGCTTAAACCTAGTTTAAAAGGATACAAAGATGGTGGATTTTATTTAAATTATCTGAAATTTTGTTTGACATTTGTGTGTTAATTAGAGTTTTGTGGAAATTATTTGATGTATTCATTGACAAGCAAACTTGACAAGCAACCGATGAAAATCAATTGTCCTTGAAAATACATTGTTACATCTCTCATTTCATGTCTACCATGAGATAGATCATTAAGTATTGACAAATCGTCCGATTTAGTTGATTAATTATGGTCAAGCTCAGATTAGTGGTTGGATGGAAGTAAATTTATCTCTTCCAAACAAGCGTTGGATGAACCTAAGCCCTACAGAGAAAGAGTAATACTTGGCAGTACATCTACTGATATAAATTTACATATATTTTGGTAGGTAACGTGTTCTAAATGCTAGTTTCGACGAGTGAGAAGAATGGGGGTCGAAATAATTTTTTTGTTAGTTCCAAAACCATCCTCACCACACGGCTTAATGCAGTTACCGTCATCCAGCATACCTCACTTCTTCCCCTATCTCTCTCTCCCACATTTTCCCTTTCACTCTTAAGCTGCATTCTTAATTAGACATTGGACAGATTGAGACAAACTCCAAAAATTATTCCTTATATATATGTTCAGGCGCCAGCACATCAAGCTACGCCAATCTATCAAATTTCCCCAATTGAAAGTGAACCTTATGTTTAAGTGATAAAGTTGAAAAATCTATAAAATAAATTTTACAGATTGGGATAGCTGGATGTGCTAGCATCGGTACCTCAATACAAATAATTTCTAATGATGATATTAAATTTTGGGACAGCTAACACACTGCCATCTGATCCCAAACTACGCAGAGCCTGTACTATAGCAAGGAGACGACTGATAAACATACTTATATCAAATAATCGTGCTCATTACACAAAGATTTTAATTAACTAATTTTTTTTTAACTTTATTTATTACAGAGGTTTCTATCACAATGTGACAATGCCAACCTCATAGTAATCTTATTACAAACTAAGGACACTAATAACACTGTCTATATATCTAAGTACACCAGTTAGTTATTAATGTCTATTTAAGAAGACCACTTTTGCAAAACTATAGAGCATTCTCGCTTCCTCTGACAAAGGGAGAGCGAGAATACTATTACAGATTCCAACATAATAACTTTTTTTAATGAGTTGTTTTCTCTAAGTCTCATTTCGAACACACACAATCAGCACATGATAAATGTCCTCTATTTTATCGCACTCAGAGCAATTTGGAGACGAAACTTTATTCATCAAAAAAGCAAAACTATTCAATGGAATATATCCCGATCGCAGTCTAAAAGCCATAACTATGTCTGACCTGCTCATATTAGCCTGGTCGATCCAAGAGGATTTTGAAATGTCAGGCTGTATCGTCTTCTACCAAATACCTTTAGTTAAGGATCTCTGATCAAAATATTCTTTACACAAAAACCTGCATCGCTCCCTAACAATATATAACAGCTCAGAGAAGTGCGGATTACACTTATATAATTAAGTAATTTGTGTCCGTCTATTATATGCTTGTAAAGTTCCCCGCGCAACAGGGAATAGATTCCCTAGTGCGGGCGTTGTCTTTAAAAAAAAACGACATCTGGCTTGGCCATACTTAAATATATGTATATATAGGTGTTTAAAATACTATGATAATGCATCTCTATATAGTACAGGTCACATGTCCACGACAAAAAAGTCGCAGTACATTAAAAAGAAAACACATTAACCATTTTAAAGTTGTTTATATTAGAGGTATGTTTTAGTGTCGATATTTTTGTATTAGCGTATTGTTTACTTTACGCTGTAGGGGTGCGGGCTCGAGGTAGGGGAGATGTAGCACTCAATGCACCGGATTATTTCGGACCACCCGACCTTATGGCTGACTGCATCATTTATTTAATGGAAGGTATAGAAATGATATTTGTCAATGGGGTTGCCGTTTTGATGTCTCAGTACAACTTATTTAAAAGAGAAACGTTGGAATGAAGTTTGATATAAGTTCCGAACTGGGAATTTTTATATTTAACTTGCTGTGCCCCGCGGTTTTACCCGCGTTAAACTTGATTTAAATTATAGCCTACGTGTTATTCAGATATAGTAGCAATATTACTACAAAGTTTCATCAAAATCCGTTACGTAGTTTTTGCGTGAAAGAATAACAAACATCCATACTTACAAATTTTCGCATTTATTATATTAGTAGGATGGTCTGACGGAAATCGTACTGGAACGTAAGAGAATCTACTAACTCAGGGTATGTTGGCTAGGAAAAAAAGGATATTTTTTAATAATCTTTAAAGTAAACATGGCTACGTATCAAGCTATGCATTTCCAATATAAGCAGACCTCTCATTGTATGGATCCTATACAACACGAGATCAGCTTATAGTGGAAATGTATAGCTTGATATGTAGCCGTGTGTCGACGACAGCACATCCAACTACCCCAATCTGTCAAATTTCTTTTATATTTTTACTTAATTTGACAGATTGGGGAGCTTGATGTGCTGGCATCTGTACTTATAGCCAGTTGCATTTACCGGTTCGTATGTAAGCGGCGAGGTAAAGCTAGATAAGCTGCCGTGTGCAGCAGGCCCGGCGCGCCCGATGCCGCGGCGCCGGCGTTGCTTACGCCGCCCGCCCGCGCAGCTGGCCAGCGCGGCTGTCGCGGCTCTGACAGAGCTGCGCGCAGCAGAACGCGCTTCTTTCTTCTAACTTAGGCTAATGTATTTATAAGGCAAAATACGGTGATGGTTAAATAAATTAGAATTTAAAAAAGCTTATATTTATATACATAACATTAAGGACTGACAGTGGTAGCTTCCGTTCCTGTGATGGCCGTCAGGCATGTTGCAACTACACTTTTCCGTTACAAGCATTTATGAGTTACATTAAGGATGATTAGAATTAAGTTCCTGCATGATAAGTTCGCGCACGATGAATTCGTGTGAATACAAATAAGTTTAAGTTTCCTTTCAAAGTCAGCAATGTTCATTAAGTTACAATAAAAAGGGATATGTTTTAATTAGGTTAAGTGAGTTGTTTTTCCTTCCACTATATTTTCATAGATTTAAGACTTGATTGATGTTGTTAAACTCATATTTTTGTTAACAGATGATATGTACGTTGAATAAGTCTTCTTAAACTCGATATTATTAACGTGTTGCAGAATAAAATATGTCGTGATGGATATGTAAAAAAAAAAAAAAAAAAAAAAAAAAAAAAAAAGTATAGATTTTAGCAAAGCTTTAGAAAATTTTAGATTTTTATGTGCTTTTAAAAAAATACACCAAATGACTTATGGGGCCCATTGCTAGAATGGCTTAAAAATTATCACCTAAATAGATCTAAAGTTGTTTGCATAGGAGGGTCTCATTGACAACCGATAAACATACTTAAATCTTTTTAACTACGTATATACATTTTACATAACATCATCTCGTCTCAAATGTCGCAGTGTCTCAAGTCTTTGCCCATTGGCAACACACACTGGTTGAATACTTTCGAATTGAGATTCTGCTGCATTTGTGACTGTTTCGTAAGTCATCATTATGACTTGCGGAACAGAGATGTGGTGGCTCACAATCCTCAGTCCTTACTGACGGCTCAGAGTCACCCAAAGAGCAATGGAGAGGATTTTCCCAGTGAGATCGACTCAGAAATGTCGAAATCCGAAAGTGAATCAAATAACTGACATACTCCGAATAATTGCCAATCTAAAGTGGGCAACGTACAGAGCTGGTAGAACCGACGGCCGCTGCAGGCAGAAAGGTTCTCGAAATGCGACCACGAAGCTCAAGCCGCAGCGTGGGCAGGCCCCCTATAAGATGGATCGATGATCATATGAGGGTCAGTGGAAGCCGCTGGATACGGGTAGTGTAACATGCAATTGAGAAAATGTTTGAGGAGGCCTTTGTTCAGCGGTAGGTGACTTACAGCTGATATCATGGCGTAGGTATTGTAGATATGTAAATAACACCCACATACAGAAAAATTATGTGGTTGGTCTAGAGGTTAGTTAATTAGTAGAATTCACTAACCTCTAGACCAACGGGCCAAAATTACCAATATTAAATAACGTTTAATAATTCTGTAAGCTTTAAAAAATCCAAATGCATAAGCGACATAGTGTCGCTGTCGACGTTGAGTTGAATTCCGGCCTTTGAGGTCTCTTCATTATCCTTGGAAATCGCGTCATTAAAATGGGTTACATGTATTAAGTTGCCGCTTTGATCTACTGATAATACGCAAATATTGGAACAAGGATGTTGATAACATCATAGATCCATCCTGTACAAACAGTATAGGTATACATATTAAAAATATTAGAGACAAATAATTTCTGGCATAATTTAGTAAACCATAGAGATCAAAATAGTAAAAAAACCGGCCAATTGCGAGTCGGACTCGCCCATGAAGGATTCCGCAGCAGCAAATATTTCAGTTGATTAAATGGAAGGTAAATTGCGGTTTGCTAGATTTCGTTCAAACCAATTTTCGTTGTTAGTTTACATGGTAATGTACATTATATATTTTATTATTATCTTATTTCAGAAGTTACAGGGGGGGGACACTCATTTTTCCACTTTGGAAGTGTCTCTCGCGCAAACTATTCAGTTTAGAAAAAATATATATTAGGAACCTCAATATAATTTTTGAAGACCTATCCATAGACATGGATGGGTAGGATGAAAATTTTTTTTTTTGAGTTTCAGTTCTATGTATGGGGAACCCCCAAAATTATTATTATTATTCTATTTTTGTGTAAAAATCTTAATGCGGTTCACAGAATACACCTACTTCCCAAGTTTCAACAGTACAGCTCTTATAGTTACGGAAAAAAATGGCCGTGACATACGGATGGACAGACAAACAGACATGACGAATCTATAAGGGTTCTGTTTTTGCCATTTGGCTACGGAACCCTAAAAACGAGTGTGTTTTAGACCATACGACTGAGGTGAAACTTATATATACGAAACTTTCAGAGAAAAAGAGAAAGAAAATGTGTGCTTGCACAACACTCTGTTTCCCGTAAAGTAATATTATACGACACTGCCTCGATGGTCTAGCGGTAGCGTGTTCACCCGCACATAATGAGGTCCTGGGTTCAAATCCCGGGTCGTGCCAAAAGTGATTTAGGATTTTTTCGTAAAAAGAAATTACTCAGTGTCTGGAAGTTGGCGGTATTACACCCCCGTGCCTCAGAGAGCACGTAAAGCTGACGGTCCTGTACCTGACCTCTTTCCGGTCGAGTCGCTAGTCGTCCCATCGGATCATGAGAGTGATGGGGTATGTTTGCGCACACACTGGTGCACTATAATATGTCCTGCGCAATTGGCTAGTCTCCATTGTGACCGACCGTCGTGGCCGAAATGCGGGCGGGAGGATATTATTTACTATTATACGAAACTTAACTCTCTCTCTTTCTTTCTATTTATAACTTTTTCTCAACTTCCGTTCGCCTCGTCCAATACACTTTTCGTAACGCATTCGCCAGTCCCCAAGTCTAGCGTGCGTAAAGAAGTTTTACTACATAATTCCTGTTCAATTACTTCTGATAAATATAGGAATGAAATTCTTATTTAATTTAAAACTAATTTTATTTCATTGGGACAAACCACCTGCGCAGGACATTTTATAGGGACGCAAGCGTGTTTGCACAAAAAACGCAGGTGCACTATCTATATCCTCATCCCTCTCGTGATGATGATACAAGCAGCGGTCCGAGGCACGGGAGTGTAGTCCTACTAACTAACTTCCAAACTCCAGGCTAATAATCATCATCATGTCAGCCAAAGTATGTCCACTGCTGGACAAATGCCTCCCCAAAGAATAGGGGGATATGCCATAACCGCCACGCTTGGCAGACGGGTTGGCGATCGCAGTTTGATGGTCATAGGTCACAGATAATCGCTGCTGCCCGTGCTCTGGGAGGTATTTATTCCCTTGGACGATTTCTTCGCCTCCACGGGATGACATGGGATGATGATGTGCCGTCACCGCACAGCAACAATAAATTTAAATATACAGAATACAGATATATAACTGTCAAACAACTAAAACTGCTACACGCACTGGGCGCATTTAGCGCATAATTAAGCGACAGGTTGTAAAGTCGCCCTTATTTTCCTACTAAATTGACATAAACAAGGATGCGGTGTCCTTCTCATAAAACATATAATACATACATTTATAATACACTACCTGTGCCCCGCTGTTTTATCCGCGTTAAACTTTATGAATTACTTATAGCCTATGTGTTAATCCAGGGTCTCAGAGTCTCAGCTAACTCCATACCAAATTTAAAATTGCTTCAGCCGTTTAGGCGTCAAGAACTAATAAACATACTCACTCACAAACTTTCGCCTTTATAATATTACTCCCTTTAGACGTGAAGAACTAACAAACACACTCACACAGTCACAAACTTTTTTTTTTATTATTATTAATGGCAATCTGCCGTTACTTTCAGCCAGTCACAAACTTTCGCCTTTATAGTATTAGTGTGATTAGTGTGATACATAGAATCGTCGACATGATTTGACAGTTTAATACACGTTAAAAACACTACTGTATGTTACATTTTCTTTATTCGCTATTAAACAAAACAAACTACAAAAATAGCATACTAATAAATTAATTCTTTATTTAAATATCCACCATTTATCGTAAATTGCGTTCAGAAATTGACAAGTGAAAAGATTATAATCTATGGTAATGAAAGCGGTTCCAAGTATTAATTAACTTTTTACCTGAAGCGTTGGCGATTAAATTATTAAAATATTATTGGATTTGCGGTAAAAATTAAATATGTAGATAAGTTAAGTTTTAGATTTTTACGAATGTTGATTTAAATATTTATATACAATACGATAGCTTGGTAGGTACTACGTAATACCCGCACTGGTATGAAAAATAAAATTAAAAATGTTTAAAATGTATACCACAATTGCAATGTATTTTCCGTACATGCTATGAAAATAAAATTATTTCTTTCTTCCTAATACAGATAACCCTTAAAGGGCTAAACAGGTGGACTATACGAGACCACATCAATGTCAACCCTTTTTCTTTGAAATAAATTGCAAAAATAAATAAAAATAACATAGCCAGCCGTCGACTCTGTACTCTGTACTCGAAGTTGTAGACGACTATATTTACCTAGGAGAGACAATTCAACTATGTAAGTCCAACTTCGAGAAGGAGGTCAATCGTAGAATCCAACTTGGCTGGGCAGCGTTTGGGAAGCTACATAATATCTTCTGGTCCCAAATACCGCAGTGTCTTAAGTCGAAAGTCTTCGACCAGTGTGTGTTCCCAGTGATGGCTTATGGAACAGAGACGTGGTCGCTAACTATGGGCCTCATCAGAAGGACCTCAAGGTCATCCAAAGAGCAATGGAGAGGACAATGTTCGGAATATCCCTGCGCGATCGAATCACAATGTCGAAATCCGCAGGCGAACCAAAGTAGCCGACTTGCCCAAAAAATTGCCAAACTGAAATGCGGACGACCAATGGGGCAGAAAGGTTCTCGAGTGGCGACCACGAACCGGAAGACGCAGCGTGGGCAGGACCCCTATAAGGTGGAATTTGAAATTTTGAATTGATTGGTTTTGAGTTTCTAAAAGTTAAAGAATCGTGTAATCCAATTAAAATTATGCAAATTATTAAAATATGGTGAAAATTATAATGTGTGACTAAGTTTCAGCGATGTATTTATACGTGTCGATATTAGAGAAAGAAAGAAAATCTAGCAATAATAAAAGCAAAATAAAATACCTACTTATAGCAAATTATTAAAATACGGCGACAACTATATTGCTTACCAGTTAAAGGGCTCATACAAGATTTCCTTATATTACATACTAGCTGTGCCCCGCGGTGTTACCCGCGTTAAATTTTATAAATTTTCTTTGCTATAAACCTCACGGAGCCCGAGACCTTTCCAACGAATGCAAACCCGTGGAAATCGGTTCGTGCGTTCTGGAGTTATAGCGTCAGGAAGGAAAACCCGACTTATTTTTATATAGTAGACTAGCTATGCCCCGCGGTGTTACCCGCGTTAAATTTTATAAATTTTCTATGCTATAAACCTCACGGAGGCCGAGACCTTTCCAACGAATGCAAAACCGTGGAAATCGGTTCCTGCGTTCTGGAGTTATAGCGTCAGGAAGGAAAACCCGACTTATTTTTATATAGTAGAAGACTAGCTGTGCCCCGCGGTGTTACCCGCGTTAAATTTTATTGCTCTTCTTTGCTATAAACCTCACGGAGCCCGAGACCTTTCCAACGAATGCAAAACCGTGGAAATCGATTCGTGCGTTCTGGAGTTATAACGTCAGGAAGGAAAACCCTACTTATTTTTATATAGTAGATTATATACGGGTCAAATAATATTCTAATTCAATTAAAATTGAGCAAATTATAAAAAATCAAATGCAATATAAAGGTAGAAGTGATTTTATTCCCTTAGCACCAAAGATAGTTATTGATTCAAAGTACGCTCATTTGAATCGTAACAAATTTGAATTTCGAATCGTATTCCAATACAAAGTTACTTTGTGTTGAACTGTTTTTGAATCACTAAACTGGTATTCCCTTTTGGTATGTATATCAATCCTTTCATCATTCCTTTCTATGATGAGGTCATTTGAATGAAAACCGATAGAGAACGCACATGTGGCGCAGTGGTTAAGTTCACCTTGTTACTATCTCAACACCGTCTTGTTTCGGGTTCGAACCCCGGATAGGACCGTATATCTGTGAACCGTACACAGGGTAACTAGTAAAACACCAATAACCACGCAGAAGTAGATAGCATACACCATAAGCTGTGTTATTCTATAACTTTTGATAATTTGTTAGATTTTATTTTCGTACAAAAATAATTATTAATTTAATTTCCCCGCTTGAATGAACATTACGTAAATATACCCTTTTCTTTTTAACGTGTAGAAATCCATTACGAATCCCTGCCGCTGGACAAGCGACATGGTATGTCGGGCTACCAGTCGATCACCGGTGTACTGACTAAAACCCCACGGTTTTTCCACAACTACCTGTGGTCTAGGTCACGGGATTCGCGAGCTTTCACCGCAGCATGTATACCTTTGCGAGGGCGCGGGGAAGGGCTGCAGCGATAGCGCCTTTGAACTTGAGCTATTTCTCTAGTCGCCATTCGTCCGTGTAAAATCATTTTCATTTTTAGGGTTCCGTAGCCAAATAGCAAAAAACGGAACCCTTATAGATTCGTCATGTCTGTCTGTCCGTCCGTATGTTACAGCCACTTTTTTTCGAAACTATAAGAGCTGTACTGCTGAAACTTGGTAAGTAGATGTATTCTGTGAACCGCATTAAGATTTTTGCACAAAAATAGAAAAAGAACAATAATTTTGGGGGGTCGCCATGCATAGAACTGAAACTCAAAAAAATCTTTTTCATCGTACCCATACATAGGGTGTCTATGGATAGGTCTTCAAAAATGATATTGAGGTTCATTTTTTTCTAAACTGAATAGTTTGCGCGAGAGACACTTCTAAAGTGGTAAAATGTGAGTGTCCCCCCCCCCCCCCTGTAACATCTAAAATAAGAGAATGATAAAACTAA
The DNA here is from genome assembly GCA_951640165.1 of Pseudoips prasinana. NCBI lineage: Eukaryota > Metazoa > Arthropoda > Insecta > Lepidoptera > Nolidae > Pseudoips > Pseudoips prasinana. The sequence continues at coordinate 33,119,037 of OX621243.1, read as the reverse complement.
AAATAATATATGATGTACATTACCATGGAAACTAACAACGAAAATTGGTTTGAACGAGATCTAGCAAGTAGTTTTTTTTTTATACGTTATAAACCGCAATTTGCTTTCATTTAATCAACTGAAATACTTGCTGCTACGGAACCCTTCATGTGCGACTCCGACTCGCACTTGGCCGGTTTTTTATGTATTGAGTTATGTCCAAACTCATAGAACAAAAGTTGTTGCTTATAGTGTTAGCTATCTAGTCCTGCGAGGTTGTTGGTGTTTTACAAGTAAACCTTTATTGATTTGTCCCATCCAATTCCAGCGCCGTGAGGTACGCGGAAAATGGTTTGTCAGTCTGGCAGGTAAAATAGTTGTCCAATGTTGGGCTTTTGTTAGTGTTTCCAATTTCCTCGCACTTAACATTGCACCTAAAACATTTTTTTTTTATTAAGACAGGGGGAATTGCTAGCCATCCTGTACCAGGTGGATGCGCATGCCACCCGCAAAAAGTGTTTTCAGGCGGTATGTCGGACTCGCACCGACTAAACTTAACCTGCCGTGGACTTCTTCTGGCGCCCGAGAAGGCGGGTATGCTGCTCCGGTGCCCCCCTTTTGCATCGTGTCCCAGATGGTTGGGACACGCACCCGGGGAGGGCTGTGAGTTGCCCTCTCCAATTGCCGACTCCTGCCAGTACGGCACAGCGACTGTACCACAAACAGTTCGCTGTCTTCCCGGGGCTGCTTGCACGTGGCAGCAGTAGAGGACACTCATACTGCCACCGCAGCCCCGAGGGGAGCACCTAAAATACCTATCACGTATGTAGACTTTGGTTGCACTAAAAGGATCTATCAAGTTTGTTGTTTTTTTTTTCAATTTTTATTTGCTCAACAGAGGTGTGGTACAGATTCAAATCTGTACCACACCTCTGTTGTTTGTGGACTTGTTTCTACCTAAAAGCAAAGGCATGCAAATTGTATATTACATACTTAAGTAAACAATGTAGTGTATTATCAACTAAAATATTGCATTCATACTGATAGAAAAAATCAAAAACTACTTTATAGATTTAAAAAATATATTTCCACTCATAGAAAGTTACATTATCAGCGTGTAAAATGGGCTTTAATTTACTTTCTTATAAAATTGATACACCGTCGAACATATAATACAATAATGTCACCCAATAGTAATAATAATAATAATAAAAACCCAAATATCTCAAAAATAGGCCTATAAAAGTTTTTATTTGGCGAACGCCGCAAAAACTACTTATATTCATAAACTAATGTAAGTACTAAGTAGTACTACTCATCATTACCCACAAAGGTATCCGTGAAGTTATCTATTTTAGTTAAGGATTATCATCAATACGTATGGAAGTGAAAGTTGGGAATGGCAGAAAAAGAATGAAAGTAAAATAAATGCAGTGGAAATGAGAGCTCTGAGAAGTATGTGTGGTGTGACTTTGAGAGACAGAATTCGAAATACTGATGTAAGAGAGCGTTGTGGTGTGAAAGAGGATGTAGTCACAAAGATTGAAAAAGGCATGCTGAGATGGTTTGGCCATTTAGAAAGGATGAATGAAAGAAGATTGACAAAAGAAGTATACCTGGCCTGTGTGAATGGGACAACCGGAAGGGGAAGACCACGTCGAACATTCTCTGACCAAATTGGAGATGTTCAAAAGAAAGGGCAGGTCAGAAGTACCCTAAACCGGCGAGCATGTATGAAGAATATAATGACAGTAATCGAGGCAAAAGAAGTATGCAAAGATCGTGACAAATGGAAATCCGTTGTCTCTGCCTACCCCTCTGGGAAACAGGCGTGAGTCTATGTATGTATGTATGTATCAATACGTAATTATCATATGCGGCAACAATAATAAAAATTGTAAACAATAGAAAAATTGTATAATGGATTTGTACGACTTTAATAAGCTTAGATTTAATCGCCAACCCGTCTATCAAGCGTGGCGATTATGGCATATCCCTTCAAATGATGGACACACTCCAGGGTGGAAATCTTTTGGGGAGGCCTTTGTCCAGGGTCTGATAACACAACGTTGAACGTCTTTCAGCCGACGTGATAAATGTTGATAAAAGTCGTGCAGATCTATTGCCCAAATTTTTTATTGTTTATATTTTTGATATAAAAAGAAAAATGTGTTTTACACGAATTGTACACATAAAACCATAAGTTGGAATAAACATTTTTTAATCGTATTGGTCAATTAATCGTTCTATCTAACCGCGCGAATTCGAGCGGGTCGATAGTAAAAAAAATGTGGCTTTGCCCTAACAGCGTTTCATGTTTAAACTTATGTATATAATATACCATCTTAATGTATTCAATTTAATTGAATTTTAACTCCTGTGCTTTCATGTAAGGTACTTACTTGGAAAGCTTGTATGGAGGGAGGAAGTACTGGAAGTTCATAAAGTACCAGTAGAAAAGAAAATATCCGGAAAAATGCGAGTCGGACTCGCCCACCAAGTGTTCCGTACGAATTTGTTGGTACCTATAATATTATAAATAGCTCAGGAACTTCATGAACTCATCCATCAATAAAAACAGTTAAGTATGGTATTTAATAAAAAAAATGTACGGTTTTCAGTATTTCCCCTATACTTGTAATAAAATACTTGCCAAATTTCATAGTTCTAGCTCAACGGAAAATACTCTATAATATTTTTTTACTTTTACTTAGAAGTTTGATTTTAACACAGCTTCAAGGGACTGGAGTCTTAAGTACCTACCTATATGGTAATTTCAACTCGATACCTCTACGAGTTCCCGAGATACAGGGTATTGACAGATAAACGGATAACGATGTGATGCTGTAAGGGTTTCTTTTGTCCTTTGGAAGTACAGAACCTTAAAAATAGTCTGATGACTACTGGGTAGTCAGAAGTGGACGATAAAATACCGTAATAACTATAAAAATAAACCACTTATCTTCGTAAAATAACAAGCTCTTATGTAAAGCTCTTTGCAGATAATGAAGTCTTTCATAGCAAGTATTTTAATTGTAGAGTTCATTAATTTTATCAAACTGATAAGTAATGACTTAAAAATTATGTCTGATAAAATAGTCATTCGAACAGATAAATTACATTGTCACCTAAATGGACAAAAAGCTTTACACAGTTGCTAATTACTTTAGAGCTTAAGGATAATCACGAAAAGATAAAGCTTATTCCAACTTACCCAAAGTTTTACGTCCAACAAATAAAAATAAACAAACACAAATCATCACTCACATAAAATAAAACAAAAACCGATTTAAATTTAAAAAGTATTAGAAATATCGAAATTCAAACTTCGATGAAAGTTCGTTACGCGGCAATCGATCACGCGAGGGGACGCGCGCTCCCGACGGACAACGCACGGACTCTGCCGGGATGACGGACGGGAACGAGTAAAAAGCGGGAAAAAGTCAGGTAACCTAACTATTATAGCTTGTATTTCGTTTTTAATTTTCGTAGCGATGCTTTTTTACCAAGATTAAAAACTCACCGGACTGCCTCCTGTACTAATAACATTTATTTTTGCAGTTTTAATATTATGCCTACTACGGAATCGTATTTTAAAAATATAAGAAGGACTTAAATATGAATAACCTTTTTAAGGATTCAATTACTTAAAGAATAATTGTTTGCAATATTGTATCAATACTAACATAATAATATTACCTACGTACTTACCTAATTAATTAGTTAGTATCTAGTTACTTTTAAAATATTCAGTTAACTGGTGAATGAACTGGTGGATGAATGTTTATTATCACATGTTTTCCTTTGAAACTAATTTAAAATTATTTAATAATGATTTTTCGTAATAGCTATAATAATATTGTTTAATTCGTAATTATTCATAACTAGACCGATATAATGTTCTACCACATTGCCATCTATACTGTTTGCATCTAACTTCGTACAAGTTAAGCAGGTATGTCTTTGTCGTATTTATTAAAATAATGTATAGATGGCGTTGTTCGCAAAATAGGAGATGGAGCTTGAAATTATTGTTGCATCAGTAGGGCTTAGTTAGATGACATGCGTTTGTTACATACAATTTAAAACAATATGGTCAGTGATTTAATTATATAACGTTTTTCAACTTACATAGAGGACGTATTTATGCTGAAGAACCTTACCAAAGTATAGTGGATAGCTAAAATTATTTAGCAAGTTAAGCAGGTACTTCACTAGTTTGAAATATATTTATCATCTCGCTGCACTGTTCTGTTATAATTATCGCATGTCATGAACATTCATTGTTCGTAGCTAAACATAATAATATGGAATTTACTAATGGGTTTATCAGGGGCTCTAACGGCTAAGTCGAAGAACATCGATTTCTTAAATGGCGTTCAAATAAATAATGGTTAAAATTGACTTAATCAATCGTTAAATCAGTTTCAATCTTGTTAATAAAATGAATAATATAAATAAATGTTGATAATCGATTATTTATATTATTTAACGAACGCCATTTAAGAAATCGATGTTTGGCGACTAACCGGTAGAGTCCCTGTATCTTTCATGGAGAACAAAGTAGTAGGTACATTTAAATAAAAATTGTCGATAATATCCTCCTAGCCGAATTTCGGCGGCCAGTCTCAACAGAGATTAGCCATCTGCGCGGGACATGTTATAGTGCTCAAGTGTGTGCGCAAACACAGGAGCACTTTCTATTCCATCACTCTCATGATCCGATGGGACGCCTATGCGACACGACCGGAAAGAGGTCAGGTACAGGACCGACGGCTTTACGTGCTCTCCGAGGCACGGGGGTATAATACCACCAACTCCCAAACTTCGGGCTGATGCTGAGATTTTTTCTTTTTACAGAAAAGTCCCAAAATCACTTTTTGGCCCGACCCGGGATTTGAACCCAGGACCTCGTTCTCTGCGGGTAAGGTATCGACAATTTTTATTGAAATGTTGTTGCGTAAAGCAACTTATCTAAGTGAATTAAGCTTTCTAAGAATACCATATTAACACAAAAGTACAGATGACTGAGATAAAGACAACTTATCAGTATTTTGTAAATCAGGAGAAAGTTTGTTTCCTTTTATTTACATTAAATTATGTAACTAGTTATTTAAAATGCAATGAAATTTTGTCACCCTTAGAGAACTTATACCAACTACTTATAAAATGCAACGGACCAATCGTTTTCAACCAAATAATCAGTTATTTAATAATTTATTTACTTTAAGTAATTAAAACGGTTGAACTCCAATTACAGTAATTATATTATAAATAGCCAGTCTCACTCATCGCTCTGTAAGCGATCGGTGAGGGAAAGCACCTAGGCACGCGGTTAGTCCATAGACGGGTGACCACTAAGTGGTTTCATTTCTGAACGTCTCCTTGGTTCGGAGGGCACGTAAAGCGGTCGGTCCCGGTTTTTCTCGTTAGAAGACAGTCGTTAAGCCATGTCAGAGGTCTACTGGGCGGCTTGAAGAACTCTGACACCAGGGTAAACACTGCCCATACGATAAAGAAAGAAACGAAAGACAGTAATAAAAGATAATTATTACAATAATCAAATAAAACATTAATAAGGTAACATAGATATTGATTTTAACATGCAATTATCGAGATATGTGTACCTAATTAGTTTGTTTTTGGTGTCTCGGATGAAATGAAAAATGTGTGACAAGAATGTCGACATAATAACAAACATAAATTTTATTTTATATACTGCGTATGTTACGTATTTACAAATTAGTGTTACTTTATTAATATTTTTTATTTTATAAGTCTCCATATCCACATATTTAGTATTTTAATTAGTTGTAAGTTAGATTATTAGTGTTTAGGTACTCTTAAAATTTAAATGTGAGCTGTACTGACACATGAATTGTCTAATTGTTATTGTAACCTGGTTCCATCAGAAAACCAGCGCTGCAACAGTAATGTCGCAGCTAGTGCTTAGATGGGACCAATTCGGACTCGCACAGATAGCAATTAAGAATTTCTTTATGTGTACCCATATATTATTATTATCTGTGCTTGTTTACTGAATAAATATATTTTCTTCTTCTTCTTCTAAAACTTGACAATAACTTAATTTTAGTTAGCTAAATATCGTTACTGTTACAAAATAAATCTTATTGTAAATTATTTCCTACAATCCGTGTACCTAAATATACGTAAGTACCTGGAAATAATTATAAATTAATTATATATTACTGCGAACATGTTCTGACTATTTACAAGCGCTTTTTTAAAGTCTACGTAAATAAAAACCTTTTTATTTTATTTATTTATTTAAAACACACACACGCATTAGTAGCACACATGTGAAGCACGCAGGCAGTTGTTACGAGTATGTCTTCTTACTATGTATAGTTATTATTGGCTTGTACAGACGCCAGCACATCCAGCTACCCCAATCTGTCAAATTTATTTTATGGATCTTCAACTTTATCATATAAGCATAAGGTTCACTTTCAATTGGGGAAATATACATGTACATACATAAGCGGCACTACAACAGTGATAGCAATTCTTATATAGCATATAAGAATTGCTATCACTATAACATTCACACTAGAACTCTCTCTAATATTATATTCTTCTAGTAGCTGAGCTGGTTGGTAGGTACTTGCCTTTCAAGCCGCAGGTCGCGGGTTCGATTCCCAGGACAGACATTTGGCCTGAGTCTGGGTGTAATTTTCTATATAAATATGTATTAAAAAAAGACAAGTAGTACAATTATCTAAAAAAATATTAGTAATATTAAAAAATATATTAAATATTAGTTAATTATTTAGATTATAAAGTTAAACGGATAACGTAAATGCAGAATCAAGACAGAGTACATGGTATGCAAACTCAACCACGACAAATAAAAAAAATAATAATAATAAATATAGTTAGTTAAGTATAGTTTTTATTGGAATAAAATTATTTTTTTGGTTTATAAACCCACCTAACTGCGCAACAGTTTGTCGGCGGGATTAGCGCTTGTTTTAACTACCTTAAACTAAGTACAAACTAGATGAATACATATAATTTTGATTAATATTTGTAACTGTAGTCATTTTGTCAAACCACTTACAAAAATATCAGCATTCACAAAATTCAGTTAGGAGTATTTGTCTAACTTTATATTTTAGGGATGCTTTACTGATCGTACCATGTTCTTTCCGAAGTCAAGAAAATTGATTAGGTACCTATATATAGTTGGCCTATCTAATCTATGCCTTCAAACGTGGAAGTCAAATTGGATGGCAAAGCTCCACCTAGAGTAAATAAATTTAAATACCTAGGATCACTAATCGTGGAAGACGGATCGATAACAGTAGACATTACATGTAGAGTGACTTCTGGATGGAATAAGTGGCGTACAGTAACAGGAGTTTTCTGCTATCCAAAAATGACGTTAAGACCTATTGTAGGTGAGACCTATTTTACTCTACGGTACCTAGCAAAACATTGACTTCAAAAAAAAACCTATGAAAAAACTGCAAAAAGTTAATCGTGGTACGAAGTTTTTCCAGATTTTTCATCATTGTTAATGTTAATACGTATATTACGTTGGGAAGGAGGAGTCAATCCCGAAGACAAATTGCGTAGTGAACACATAAAGGGGAGTTTTAAAGTATCACCTATTTCTGAGAAGATAACAGAGTCAGAGAGGTGATACGGCCATATTATGCGTAAACCCGATGACCATATCGTAAAAAGTGCCTTTCTTTCCATGGCTACAAGAAAGAGAGAGAGAGGTAGACCGCTAACTACCTGGATGACAAATGTCCAGAAGGACATGCAAAAGCTGGGCCTTAAGGACGACGACACTTGTCAGCAAAGTAATTGGCGTCGAAGGATTAAGAAAGTCGACCCTGCGTAGGTGAGGCGAGGGCAAAGAAAAAAGAAGAAAGTAATATTATAAAGTCGAAAGTTTGTGATTGTGTATGTTTGTTACTTCTTCACGGGTAGAGCGATTTTATAAAATTTAGTATGGAGTTGGCTGACATCCTGGATTAACACATAGGATATAATTTATAAAGTTTAATGCGGGTAAAACCGCGGGGCACAGCTAGTATTGTATATGGTATTGGGATCAGATGGCCGTGTATAAATAACGTCCCAGGATATTATTAACATTTTATTTTTACTATTTTATACATTCGGTAATATCCAATTAGTGAGTGTAACTTCGTTAGTAATTTGTATTAGAATCATCTCCCTTAAAAAATTGAACCCACTTCCACATTTATTTGTGTGAATCGATTTAAACAAAATGTATACCAATTAAACGTCATCAAAATCTGTTCTCAAATACATCTTACATCTGGAACGCATCTACAATCTGGGAAGCATTTACTATCAAATAATACACACATTACACAAATCGGTTCTACACCAACGATAAGATCTCATGTATAGGTACAAAATGTCATAATTAACAGCTGATTAAAAAAAAAAAAAAGCTTTTCTTTTTTTTTATATTTAGCATTCCTTCAAAGTTCCACTCATTATTTTTAATGACAATATATTATGTATCACATTCATGAAACGAAATATAAAGCAGAAGTTCTTTGACACTGCTCTTAATTAGATAGGTAGTTCCCAACTAGCAAAATACCCTTACATACAAAAGCTTGTAAGAGCTGTGGTTTCATAAAAGGTTTACATGTGTTTTGAGTAAGCCACAAACACTTACTACCCTTATAAATAACAGTTAGTAAGAGCTATGGTTTCATATGGGCTTTATATGTGTTCTGATTAAGCCTAATTAAGCTTTAAGAACATTCATACTTGTAACATATTCTGATAGACGTATATGAGAAAACCTTATATAATATTAATAAGGGCAGTGGTATTACAAGCACCTTTTACAAGTGTAGTTGCCTTTGATTCCTAAATAATACTTATAAAGGGATTTTGTAAGTATATTCAGTCTTAGAAGTGACTATACTAAGTCTTTTATTAGACTTCTGCAAAAATTGTATTTTAAAAGTGTGATTTATCTCACCTAAGACATATTAAAGAGTAGTAGCATTTTAAATCTCCTACAAGTGTCTTACAAAATCTACTGTGAAGGGTTATTATTTACTTTCGTTGTCAACGTGGCTTACTCCAGAAATTGTTATTAAATCACCAATATAATTATTAAATCACCAATGGATTTACAAAAATGGAAGCGGTTTAAGAGAAGCGGAGCATACCGAAGAAATATATATACGTAGAAAATACTTGGAATTAATGCAAAAATCGGCGTCCCTCCGAGCAACTGAGTCGAACAATATTTTTGCTGGTTCCGCACAAAATAACGATTACTATTTTGATGTCATTGAACAAAGTGATAATAGTGATGGCAGTAACCAAAGTAGTCAAAATGAATCAGAAGACGGATTATGAAAAAAATATAAAGTTGCGGAAAGATATTAAAAAATGGGCCAGATAGCATTATTCCCACGAATGTTGCCAGGGTAGTTTAACTGTAATATTATTCATAAAATATATTTGTTTTATTTAAGCATAGATTAGTAAACACTTAATAATTTTGTTATATTACTAGATCCTTAAATAAATAAAAAATAATAACAATGCCAAAACTACGAGTATTAAAAAGTCTACCTACCAACTATTATTCAGTATGTAGATTGAAAGTATGCTGTAATTGCCTATTATATATATATATATATATATATATATATATATATAATTTTTATTTATGTACTTTATCATCAATTATTGGTTATTTAGTGACATACTTCACATTCATCACTTGAGTAATGGTCGTAAATTGCAAATTTATGGCAGCGTTTGCACCAGAAGAAATTCAAATACAATAAAGAAATTATATCATTTTGGGCCAATGTAAAATGTTGTGGCAGGAACTTTGAAACAGGATATCCACAGGTGATACATTTTTCACACAATACAAAGTGGGTTATCTTCCATGGCCATTTTTTATTAGTAAGCATTCGGATCTTATTTTTACTTATGAAACAGTCGACGTCCATAATTACAACCATACTGTATGTATATTTGTCCTAAAACAAAAACCCAACACAAAAAAATATACATGTGAATATAATTAACGTTGTGGATATATAAATGAATACCTTGCTTTTACTTATTAAGGAACCCTAAAATTATGAACAGTATGGCCGAGTAGGTGTATGGTTCTTTTTAGTGTGACTTTACGAGTGTAATATAAACCATACACAAGAGTACTGGACTTATGTTTTTCTGATAAAGCACTAGTAAGTCATGTCGTTATAATGGCTACCATTTTTATATTATTTTACAAATAATTTAAATATTTATTATATATATAATATATATAAGATAGGTTTTTGAAAGGGCCCGTGAAAAAAATGTTATTCAAATTTCAAAATAATCGAGAAAAACTACTTCGCACCCTAAAAATCGACAAATATATGAGTAAGAAATTGGAAAATATACAGAAGTAAAATAGATAATTTACTTAAGTTTTAGATCCCTTACGGTTTTGAATTTATATTATTTTTCAAAAGTTTCACTACTAGTTGCAACTTCACGGTAGTATATCTGATTACACTCTTACTAGAAGATCAGAAAAAGAACTACTAGCCATAATACACTTAGAACAGCATTAGTAAGTGCACTATAAGGTTATTTGCCCTTAAAAAAGGCCATTGTAAGTCACTTGTAAATTTGTTTGTCTTTATAAAAGTATCAGCAAGAGCTTTGTAAGATTGAAAATACACTTCGCGAGACGATTATAAGGCAATTGCCAGGGTGAAAATACTTATAAAGTGCGCCCAAATCCACACTTATATAAATCTATAAGTGGGTTATAAGACTGAAAAATAAATGGTCTTGGGATATTTATAAGATTATTTTTTGCTAGCTGGGTTATTATTATAAATACAGAAACGGAAAAAGTTAAATATAGTTACTAAACATGAAGAAGTTCCTATTATGTTCTTCTTAAAACATCACGTCACAGGTCGTGAGTGCGATTATGCATTAGCACGTCTGTTTGTCCTGCGTCTGAGTGTAAATTATTTATATAAGAAATAGAAATAATGAGTAGGTAGTGTAAGTAATGTTCTAGGATTATTATTATTAATTATTAAACAACTTCTTATGAAGGAGGTTATTATAGGTTTTTTATTTTATGTCTATTTTACGGGGTTTCTTCGTGGGTTGCGAACGGATATTTTTTAAATGTAATTTTTAATAGCAAGGCAAACGAGCAATCTGGGTCTCTACCGGAAAAGTCGCCGAACATCGATTTCTTAAGTGGCTTTCAAATAAATAAAGGGTAAAAATGACTTAATCAATCGTTAAATCGGCTTCCATGAGCACATTTGACGTCATAAATGGTCCGGAATCGATTGTCAACGTTGAAGCCGATTTAACGATTGATAAAGTCATTTTAACCTTTATTTATTTGAACTCCATTTGAGAAATCGATGTTCGGTGACTTAGCTGGTAGAGGCCCTGGTCCTCTGATGGTAAGTAATCACCGCCGCCCAAGGACACCTGCAACACTAGAGGGGCTGCATGTACGTTGCCAGCCTTTGAGAAAGGAATAGTATCACTTTTTGAAGGTTACCATGTCATACCGGATCGGAAAAACCTCCGCAATTCATTGATTCCACGTAGTTTCTTTTGTATCGCCCGGTGGTGGACTTATTGCACAAAAATATCTGTATTATTTTTGTGTCGATTGTACTGGCAGGAAAATTAATAAGAGCCAGTAAAATTATAGCACTGCTGGAGGAGGGGTGTAGCCAATATTTATTTTATTTTATTGGCACACAAAACAGAATATTATCAATACATAACAGCGAAGTATACATTAAGGTTTAGTACTAGACAGTATTCCTTAACAAGTGTACACAGCATGACAATTTGAGTAGAACTAAGAGTGACGCAGGACATAAAGTAAAATTATATGATAAGACTAATAGATTTGAAGTTCACCGAAGTACGATCCGTAACACCATGATCAAATCGAGTCGCACCTAGCTGAACATGCACCTTAAAACGAATTAATTAACACTAAAATCTAATAGTTTGAAGCTTAAATAAGTATTATAAGTTAACAAGATTTGACTTTTAACTTTTTGACATGATATGTCTAACTTTCCTTTTAAAAGTTTGGATTCCGAGGTTGAAAATATCTAATTCGTTGCTATGTTGAAGCAGTAGCTCATTACGTCTCATTGTACTTATACTTGAGTCGCTCAACCATCCAAAGAACCTGGGGTCGATACCGAGACCAGTTCCCAGCAAGGCAAGGTTCTGGGAGTAAAAGTTGCACACAACCATAAGACGACCGCTTTTTAGTTACGTAGGCAGTGAGGAATCGCACATGCATTTACATAGACCTTAAAAGTAACCTGGAAGAGAAACGAGACAGATAGGAGGAGGCTATTAGGCTCACTAAAACGATTCATACAGGTGATGTGGATGAAATTTCCACTTTTGGGAAGAGGGTTTTGCGGGGCGTGGCGAAAGGCATTCGAACAATTCCTCAGAAAATTCCCGTGATAGAGGCGGTAAAGGACACATAGAGAAGCCACGTCTCTCTTTTTTATGCTGGATGGGTTTGTGCTTGACCTTTATCTCAACTGATGGTAAGTGAAGATCTGGTCAAAGGTGGACCGCGGTTACCCATAAAATGCCTGTTCACTCTAGCCTTGAATAAACCCATGTTGTATGAGTCTGGAAATACGTCGTTCGAGAGGGTGTTCCACTACTTAGCCGTGCGTATGATGAAGGAGGAAGCAACGCGCTTCGTACGGCAAAATGGGATGTCTCTGTCTTAATTATTTCAGTTATAATGAATAGGAGATGTAGTGAGGTCCTCTATAAATTTTGTTCTAATCACTGGGTAAAAAGAAGTTAAAATCGGTTTTATGTTTTTTAAAGAGTAATTATTAATTTAACGATTTCAAATTTCGAGTAAGTATATGTTGTATGTTGTAGGTATGTAAGTTACATGATTTTGCACAAGATGTATACGTGAAAACTAATAAACGGATTTGAATGAAAGTTTGTACTAATATAGCTTATACATATATCCGAATAAAACATAGCTTATAATTTATAAAGTACTAGCTGTGCCCCGCGGTTTTACCTGCGTTAAACTTTATAAATTATAGCCTATGTCCAGGGTGTCAGCTATCTCTGTACCAAATTTTATCAAAATCGCTCCAGCCGTTTAGACGTGAAGAAGTAACAAACATACACACTCACACAGTCATAATATTAGTGTGATAACGTAGGGCACAGCTAGAGGCACAGTTTTAGGTATTAATATTAGTATTAGTTGAACGACGAAAGAGATAGGTACAGAGAGCGGATCACGCATACAATTTTACTTTCAACAAACCTAAGTGGAAGTTTGCCAAAAATTTCACTTGACTATATTGCGAATAAAATGAAATTTTGCCAACTCGCTGTGTTAGTTATAAAAATAAATTATCCGTGAATATTCTTTATAAGCGACATTTTGTTCGTCACGGTCCTGCCCTTTTGTTTCGAGGCCAATTTATTAACAAAGACACAAATGTATCAAAAAACTCAGTGAACTAATTATATTCAATGGTACCCAGATGATTTTGTCTAGAAACAAACGTGTTCGAAATTCGAGTGTGATTCAAAAAGTGTTACGTTCCTTTTGAATAAAGAAGAAAAATATTTTAAAATGCGTCGGAACATCAAGATTTTGTTCCTACTCGGAGCTGTTTTTCCTTCACTACATTATTGCTAATAATGTAGTGAAGAAAAATCTTGGTTTAGTAACTAACAGATCTTAAGATTTTAACTCCATAGGTAATAACCAGTTTCCTCCTGCATTCCTTGTAGTAAACACATTATAGGTACCTACGCCGGTAGTGTTATTGTCCGGTGAAGCAATGTAAGCATTCTAGGCTAACTGTAAATCTCAAAATAAACAAATATATTTTATACTAGCTGTGCCCCGCGGTTTTACCCGCGTTAAATTTTAGAAATTATCACAGCTCCTCCCCCGTAGGTGATAGCGTGATAATATGTAGTTTATATGTTGACCCGTCCTCTTAGTAATAATCATGCAAAATTTGAAGTAAATCTATGCAGTACTTTTTAAGTTTAGCCCGGACTTACATACAGACCAACAGACACACAGACAAAAATTCTAAAAACTATATTTTTGGCTTCGATATCGACTGTAAAATCGTAGGAAAGTCAAAACTGTACATTGAATATTTTTTTAAAAGGATACATGATCCTTTAAAAAAAATTCAATGTACAGTTTTGACTTTCCTACGATTTTATTATATGTATAGATAGATTTTAGTCTGTTTTGCCTATATGACGGACCGTTTGGCGTATTTGGTAAATGCTTGCCTTGTATGTCGCAGGTCGCGGGTTCGATTCCCACACAGGACATAAGTATATTTGTGTGCATGAACATGTCTATTTGTCCTGAGTCTGGGTGTAATTATCCATCTAAGTATGTATTTACAAAAGCAAAGTAGTATGTGTAGTATATTAGTGGTCCGATTTCCATAGTGCAAGCTCTGCTTAGTTTGGGATCAGATGGCCGTGCGTATATAATGCCCCAGGATAATAATATTATTATTATAATTTAATAGCTGTTCTTATTACAACTTCTATTATCAGTTTGCACAGAAATAAAAAATCTGCGGACCTAGATTAAGGTGTTCCTATTATTTATTGCGTGACTTAAAGGGCTAGTTCAATAAGGCACGTGAACCGGTTACTCGATGTAGTTACTAGGCAGCATAGAGCTGTGCCTCTAGCACGAGTTCCTGCAGTTTACTTACTCGATCACACGTACAGTTTCCTCCATACATTGAGCACCAGCGCCTCTCGCGGAAACTATTAAGAACTAAAACTCTGGTGCTCAATGTATGGGACGAAACTGTACGTGTGATCGAGTAAGTAAACTGCAGGAACTCGTGCTAGAGGCACTGGTATAGAGTGGCAACGTCTAGACACTGACCAAGGAGAACAATGCAGTGAGAGGGCCGCACTGCACAGTTCGTCGATGCTGGCCAAACTGTGCAAGTTCTATTTTCGTACGCGGTGTCGAGGACCGATACGCGCATGACCGGCAGCTACTCGTATCTGTATTATTCTGTGAACTGGGTTCAGTCCGCACGCCGCAGCAACGAGCGCGGCCGCGCGCCGCGTACCGACCTCCGACAATCGACAATCCAAATAATAACAAACGCGTCTCGTGAAACAAACGTGTTCGAAATTCGAGTGTGATTCAAAAAGTGTTACGTTCCTCTTTTAAATAAAGAAGAAAAATATTGAAAAATGCGTCGGAACATCAAGATTTTGTTCCTACTCGGAGCTGTGTGGATGTTTTTCCTATTTTATTACATGCAGCCTGATTCTACACTATCAAAGGTAGGTTTTTTACTGGAATATGTTTTGTTTCCATTTGGAGATTTTCCCTAATTGTACCTGTGTTGTTTATCAATGATCAGCTGTTTTGTTAAGGACCCCTGCAACCTCCGGTTGATTGCAGTGCGCATGTCGCGTAACCGCCTAGCGCCTATATCAAGCGTGATAACTGCAGCTTACCGAATGATACTGTTCTTAATTTGCAAAATTTTTTCAAGCTTGTATTGAAACAATTTATTGTTAAAGATTTGCATGAATTTAAATCGAATTTTGAGAAAATTTATCTTGATTAAGTATGTTACTGTGAACAGTTGGGATAATTTAGATTTTATAATATATTTAGATATGTAATTTGTACCACTAATAAAGTTATATTTTATTGGTATCTGTACAACGTGTAACATGGTGTAACTTAAGAATCTTTATTTGGCAACGAAAATGAACAATATGAAGCACAACAACGTGCAATACACCTAGGTACACTATGAAAAATAAATGATGAACTTCCCATACAAGAAAAACTGTCAGCTGATGCATTTTGTATGGCAAAAAATATTTTTTATACCACAAACTGGCGCTCTTTAAGTTTCCTGGACTATTTATTTTACACATTGTATAACTATAATAGTTATTTTTAACATAATAATAACATCATAATTATGTAATTATTAAGTTAAAAAAGTACTAAAAATGTGAGCAGGTAAATTATTGAATTTAAATACCCAAACCGGTACATAAAATATTTATAAAATACTGGTTTATTAAAATTATTCTAATTCAGGTTTAGAAAAGATTCTGTAATAGGTCACAGTCGCAATATTAAAACGTAATTTTAATGTATTAAAATATATATATTAGAAGCTGTTTCGTTAGTATTTATTATATATGAAATGAATAAAATTTTTTTAAATTTTTATTGACGTTAGACAAGTTATGATTCAGACAATCATAATTTGTCTAACGTCAGTAAAAACTTTTACGTAGAATTTAGAGAAGATATCTAGTAATTTTAAATTCTATGGTGACCGTAAATTCTAAAGAATCTTAAATTATTAACTTCCCTAGTTCTCCGAGCATATTTCATAATATGACATGTTTTCACTATACAATTATCTCTGACCTTAGTCAGAGAACATAAATCTCAATTAAAAAAATAACATGTCAAAGCTATGAATTCTATGGTATGGTGTACCTAAATACAATATCTACATATTCTATTATATTCTATGTACCTGTATATATTTACCTGGATGTAATGTGTATATATTTTGATGTCTCACTCTAAATTACTCTTTTATTTTTAATTTTAAATTGTACAAAGGTGCTCTATATATTCTAAAAGTTATCAGACCTACGTGAGGAGATGTTGAATGATAGAAAGTTAACATTATGTAGTATGACACACACACAAAACTACACAAATACATAGGTACGTAATTTAAAAAATACATATTATATGTAGAGCGAAGAGGAGACGTGGTGTACTTTTTTCTTTATTTTTAATAAGGAAGAGGTTTTAAATATTACTATGTATTGACAATTTTATGTGTAACAGAGTTTTACAGCCTGGTCGCTTGAATGGGTAAGGAAAAGATAAAAATCATTTTTATGGAATAAATCACTTTTTTATATACAGCCAAGACCTGGTGGGCTCAAACGACTTTATACTCACAACGACAGATTTTGGACGCGAGAATTTATTTCCGTAAATTAATTTTCTATTTCAAATTTGTAATAAATGATCTCTGTGACAATAATTTGATATAGACTAGCTAAATAACTAAATCAAAACTATTACAAATTAAATATTATTTCTATATTTTATAACATATACCACTGTCTATTCGTGGAGACCTGTAATTGGCCTTCAATTACTACTTAAAGTTTTTATATTTTTTATGTGCTGTTGGTCTTCCTTAATATATAAATGTAGAAATGTACCATTTTATTTTATTGACTAGTAGAAGTAGGTACTAGTACGAGTTAACAGAAAACCAAAGGTTGAACGAATTCAAACTCACGATGGCAATCTGATTGGTAAAACTTATCACGACAATAACTACTGAGAGCAAAGGATCGTGTCTATGTTTAGTTTTTTTAAACTTGCTAACTGCACCCCGCGTTAAACTTCATAAATTATAGTCTATGTGCTATTCGGCTATATAAGCTATATTACTACAAAGTTACATCGAAATCCGTTCGGTAGTTTTTGCGTGAAAGAGTTACAAACATCCATACATCTATACATCCATACTCACAAACTTTTGCATTTATAATATTAGTAAGAAAATTATGCAAACCGACATTCTAAAAAAAATTACATTGTAATCCAACTATTTATTTCTAACTGATTCTTGTTTTTTTCCTGTATAGCTACAGCTTCTGTTTAGGTAGAATTGAATTGGTAAAACCTTATTAATCATTACGTATA
This sequence comes from Pseudoips prasinana, assembly GCA_951640165.1. Taxonomy (NCBI): domain Eukaryota; kingdom Metazoa; phylum Arthropoda; class Insecta; order Lepidoptera; family Nolidae; genus Pseudoips; species Pseudoips prasinana. The sequence goes on along the minus strand of OX621243.1, from coordinate 33,101,237 downwards.
AAACACGAATAAAATCAAAATCAGGATTTTAATAATTACTTTTCTAAAGAATAAAGAACCGATTAAAAATTTTCTATAACAACAGATTTCAACAAAGTTTCGAAGCTATTAAAGGAAGCATTTCCCAACAATTTAAAAAGAATGATATAAAACGCCTTTGGAAAAAAAAATACCTGTGGAACTCTTTACCACATTTCATACGTGAAAGCTCGTCATTAAGTATATTTAAGAACAGAACTAAGAATCACTTCTTATCTCTTTAATTTATGTAAATAATAGATATGTAGGTTTATGTAGTTTATTATATATATATATATATACATATATATATACTATCATCATAATCGTCATCACATCAGCCGAAAGACGTCCACAGCTGGACAGCTGGACAAAGGCCTCCCCCAAAGATCTCCACAATTGCCGGTCTTGCGCTATCCACATCCAGCGATTTCCAAAAAAAAACAATAATAATAAATATATATATATATTGTATGTAAATATTTGTGTGTATTTTATCAATATTTTTAATTTAATATTTTGTAGTACACTGCTTGTAGCCATTATAAAATAATGACTCTCCTTATGGTTTGCTGGAAGAAAATTATTAATGGTTGAACACTCTACCGCAGACCAGCGAAGCAGTCAAAACATAATATACATTAGACACTAATCTAAAAAGTATACCAATTACGTAACAAACATTTATCAGTTAAAATTATGTACAATCGGTATATTATACTTATGTAAATGTGTATTTAACTAGTGCCAGTGGAGCGTGCAAGATGCATTGCAACACGAACCCACTTTGCATACTATGAAGATAATACGGCGGAAACACTAATTTATTTTGTAATTAGACAATAATGTTGGACGCAATAACGATCAGACTTTACCTTTACTATAATTATAATGTGATTCATACGGCTTTCCTTTCGATCAACTGTACAATTTCACGATGGTGGTATTTATATAGCTCAGTTTTTACTCTGAGCTTAACACCGGTAAACGCATACCGAGCGGACAGTACCTGCGTTATAAGGATGTCCAGAAGCGCTATCTGACTGCTATCACCATATGGTGATATCCAGCAACTCGTGGGAGAGGCTTGCTAATCAGAGGAGAGAATGGCGAGCTGCTGTCAAATCAAGCTTAGAAAACTTTGAGCATGCGCGTCTCGAAACTCTTGATGCCAAACGCCAGTTCGGAAAAACCCAGCCTCCTAAAATTATACCCACGTGCCTCGGAGAGCACGTAAAGCCGTCGGTCCTGTACTTAAACTTTTTCTGGTCGTGTTGCTAATCGTCCCATCGGATCATAAGAGCGATGGAATAGAAAGTGCTTCTGTGTTTGCGCACACACTTGAGCACTATAATATGTCCCGCGCTGATGGCTAATCTCCATTGAGACTGGCCGCCGTGGCCGAAATTCGGCTAGGAGGACATTACATATTTCTGCATCTCTTATCGCCATTTTGTTGCTATAATTATTTCGTATTGATTAAAGCAAAACGAATCCCTATAAATGCAAGTAAATGTTAGAATTTGTAATGCAATTTAAGTTGCTCAACATAAAGGTTTTTCTCCAAACTGTTGGTACAGGTACTAAGCTATCAACAAAGCTTGTGTTGTTTTATACATACAGATATAATTTACTCATCCTGATAATATCATAAACGTGAAAGTTTGTAAGTATGGATGGATGTTTGTTACTCTTTCACGTACAAACTACTTAATGGATTTTAATGACTTTACAATAATTTAGCTTATACATCAGAATAACACATAGGGTACAATTTATAAAGATATTGTGTGAATTTTCCAAACTATGACGATAAGTGTCAAGTAAGTAGGAAAAAATCTACCATCCGCGAGCTATTCCGACGTGCACTGCCAAAACCGCTAGAGGTACTACTAATATTATTATACATCCTACTAATATTATAAATGCGAAAGTTTGTGAGTATAGATGTATGGATGTTTGTTACTCTTTTACGCCAAAACGCTACTTCAATAACGTTATAACGTATACGCTAATTCAATCATTTAATTCTTTTGAACTTTAAAAATCTTTGGGGCTCTTCCATTATATAATTAACTCAATTTACTGATGTAATATTTTAAAATCTAATCTATAAAAAGTTTATACACTGTAATCCACTTGGCACCCTGCAGCTATGCTACAACTTTCAATTCAAGTGCGATGCTGTGTTAAATTATGTTTTTGTAGTAAAGTACGAGTAATAAATTTTGTGAGAGTTGACTTAACAATTATATTAATAATATTTTTTTTATTTCCATGACATAAAAAAGTACATTTAAAACATATGAAACAATGATATAAAGTATGTTGAATAAGTAAATATTTCAAATCGTTATATATGTCATGGCCCCTTTCGGGTCTCTTAGGTCTCTTCCATCTGCCGCCATTTTTCCCTGTCGATCGCTGTTTTTATCCAGTCTCTTCCTGCCACTTGAAGTATACCGTCTATTCATCGAGCTTTATCTTTTCCCTTCTGGACCTATCCATTTTGTTACCTGTTTTGGCCATCTTTCTTATGATAAGCAATAAAAATATGATGATGATTTTAGACATAAGTTCTTTGTTACTCATTGGCGCCATTACTTGTTTTCTTCGGAAACAATACTAAGTGTAAATAAAATATAAATTAAACCTAAGTAACGTTACAAGAATTTTTGTTATGTATGCAGTCAATACACCTGCTTACCCTTTTATAAATTGAAGTCGTTATATTATGTATGCTACATCTGCTTCAAATATGCGCGAAAGATAAGTGTGGATACCCAGAACGTAATGAGTAGATTATCACTTGGTAATGTAATTACTGGTCATGCAAGGCATGATTCACTATTTAGAGACAATATGTGTCTCAAAATCCCAAAGAATTCCTACAAAATTACATACATACATGTGGATAATAAGCGCGTTATATTATTGAAGTCAAATATCGTAAAGGAAGTTCGTGATATGGCTCAAATGGGAATTTTTTTAACCCAAATATGACGGGAACGAGGCAGTCTTTTTTATCTCCCGTGTTCTTGGCTGAGCAGCAATAGTACGTACTATTGTCATAAAATACACTATAATGCAAGTTTTTTCCTTATTGAAATTTCAACAGCACTCAATTTCAATTAATCAACACATACCGTAATCATATTACCGTTTTTATTATCTTCCTCCATGTTCATCTAGCTATTAACGCTAATGTCATTGTCATATTGGAATTAAAAAATATTTTAATATACTTAATATTAATAGATATCTACGAAATGGAATATTGAAAATGGTTTGATATAAAATAAGTTACATTGTTATTATTTAATTCAAATTATAAAATGATTACCAATAATATATAAATAAGGAAACGTTAATTAATAATGATGATGTCCCAAGACTGAAGTGTGTAAGAAATCATCATTTATAATGGATTCTTTTCTTCTTTGACCTACAGACTGAGATATCATGTCGCTATATAAGACAATCGTCTTCCAAATCTACAAATTTCTTCAAATTATAAGAAGTCACACTATCCGTCACCATCATCATCATATCAGCCGAAAGACGCTCACTGCTGGACAAAGGCCTCCCCCAAAGATCTCCACAATTGCTGGTCTTGCGCTATTCGCATCCAGCAGTTTCCAGCGCCCGCACAAGATCATCGGTCCATCTTGTAGGGGGCCTGCCCACGCTGCGTTTTCCGGTTTAATATTCATAGTCATATTCATAATTAATTCTATTTTAAATTCCTGTCACCGCCTCTTTGAGTTTTTGGGTATGTAATAAAACGCATTTAATTATGTCTATGTAAAAAATGTGATTGGGATTTTCACTCAAGTAAAACACGCAGAAGAAAATCCTGGAGCGAGAAACTTGACGGTGATACTACGTTTCTTAGAGAGATCAGTTCTATGCTTGATCTAAATATATATATCTGTCCTTGTATAAGAGAATGCACCGGTTTTAGCGAACGAATGAACGAAATATTCTGCATTATGATAACTTGTGGCTAGTCCTACTAATATTATAAACGCGAAAGTTTGTAAGTATGGATGGATAGATGTTTGTTACTCTTTCGCGTAAAAACTACTGAATGGATTTTAATGAAACTTTACAATAATATAGCTCACATCAGAATAACACATAGGCTACAATTTATAAAGATATTGTGTGAATTGTCCAAAATATGACGTAAAGTGTCAAGTAAGTAGAAAAAAATCTACCATGTGCGAGCTATTCTGGCGTGCACCGCTAGAGGTACACATCCTACTAATATTATAAATGGGAAAGTTTGTGAATGTAGATGTACGTTTGTTACTCTTTTACGCCAAACACTTTAAAGCGACTGAAACCGCGGGGAAATAGCTAGTAATACATAATTTATTGAGATTGGTCACTACGAGCTGTCGTCGAAGTTCCTTCAGCAGCAGTATTACCTAATAAGATTCCCTAGTACGAACGTAACTTGGAAGTTTCATCGTTAATAAAGTTTCTACTGAAAATTCCGTGTAAGTAGCTCAGGCCGGTACGTTTCAACTTGTTAACAAACGAAAATTGTTTTGACATTTTAATTGGGGATTTTAGTTGAAATTCTTAATAAAATTAACTTTGTTAAGAATTCAGTTTGGTGAAGGTTCTTCCTTGGATTATCCTTAACATCAATGTTAGAATTATGTTGTCGTTAGTAGATTTCTTTCCAATTAATTATCTTTTCTCTAAATTTTTGTTGGTTATGTGTTACATGACATCTTCTATCTCTATTATCTGGTTCATATACATCAATCACACTAATATTATAAAGGCGAAAGTTTGTGAGTGTGTGAGTGTGTATGTTTGTTATTCTTTCAAAACTTGGTAGTAATATAGCTTATACATCCGAATAACACATAGGCTATAATTTAAAAGTTAAACGCGGGTAAAACCGCTGGGCAAGGCGAGTACTACTATAAATTATAACCTATGTGTTATTCGGATATATAAGTTATATTACTACAAAGCTTCATCAAAACCCCTCCAGTAGTTTTTGCGTGATACAGTAACTCACAAACTTTCGCATTTATAATATTATTAGGATATATATATTTTTTTTATTATGACCACATATTGTAAAACAGAGAACGGAATAGAAACGTGGCCGCTTTACTATGACCTCTTAAGACGGCTCATGGTCACCCAAAGAGCAATGGAGAGGGCTATTCTCGGAGTTCCACAGCAAGATCGAATCAGAAATGTCAAGTAAAACCGCGGGGCACAGCTAGTTTGGTATACAATTGTAAATGATTAAAAAAAAGGAATAATCTCGTAGTTACGTATAGTAAATCGATCCATGTTAATAAAATTAAAAATTTAACAGATGTCACAAATAAAGTTCAATTTAATCAAAAATTAAGTCAGCGGTTCACGTGTAGCTAACAAGAATCAATAATTAAATTTTATATTGGTTTGTTATATCTTGCCTTTACTAAGATGAGCAAATTCAAGAAACACATTTATTGTACGTTACACAACCGCTCGCAGTTGCGGTGTGAAACTTTTTATATTAGCATTATTTTATTGTAATATACACTCACTTTCAGAACATTTATCTTGTTGGTAACAATAGTGATAGTGGTTCGCCCACATAGCAATTGTTTCCTGTCCAGACCCCTACTGTGACAGTATAAAAATATACACAGTAAGGAAACTACCTACAAACGCTCGAAACGGCACACTCACACTGACATGCGCATCGACAAGACCTCTAAGCGGTTATCACCTGTCAGCATACGTAGTACGAGTGATCACGTATATGATTACGAGAGTATAGCCTAGAATAGAGTTGTTAAAACCATCATCAAATCCGAAGCTATAGTATTATAAACTTCTGCTGATGTTTACAATCAATATGTTTAAATAAATTGGTGTGGCCATTTAGAAAGGATGAATAAAAGAAGATTGACAAAAGAAGTATACCTGGCCTGTGTGAATGGTACAACCGGAACGGGAAGACCTCGTAGAACATTCTCTGATTAAATCGGAGACGTACTTAAGAAAGGTCAGGTCAGAAGTACCCTAAACCGGCGAGCATGTATGAAGAATATAATGTTAGTAAACGAAGCGAAGGAGGTGTGTAAGGATCGTGACAAATGGAAGTCCGTTGTCTCTGTCTACCCCTCCGGGAGACAGGCGTGAGTCTATGTTTAAATAAAAAACATCATAAGTTACAACCCTATTCAATAGAGTGTAATTAACCATTGCACTAAGGGCCTATGCACACCACGTTTTTTAAGCGCGCCGTTGACGCGCGTTTGTAGCTATACAGACGCGCGTTAGCATCGCGTTTGTATCGATACAAACAAACACTAAATTGCTCTGTAGGATAAAAGCGCGCCGTCGACTGGCGTTTCTAAAACGCGCGTCGATGGCGCGTTTAATAAACGTGGTGTGCACAGGCTAGAGCCTGTCTTAGTTTCCGTACTGTCCATATTTTTACTGTGCTACTGTCAGCCGTTGTACGTAATGATAGTGTAAAAAGGTGAAACATAAAATCTCACTTTTAGTCATAGTATAATGGTAATCTTAATAGTGTTATTACTCATTACACTATTATGTAATAAACTACAATAGTCTTTATTCTACATCAACAAGATTTCAAAATGGAATAGAAATGTCGCATAAAAATGTACAGCCACCAGCACATCCAGCTACCCCAATCTGTCAATTTCTTTTATAGATTTTCAACCTTATCACATAAGCATAAGGTTCACTTTCAAATGGGTAAATTTGACAGACTGGGGTAGCTTGATGTGCTGGCATCTGTTCAAAGGGCTGTCTTCTATTGCAATCTGCTATTTTTTATAGCCAGCTTTGGCAGATAGACACGAGTGGTATAAAAAAAAAGATTTTGAAATAAAAAAAAATATGGCTAATGACAAACATAGGTTACAAATAGTTAGTGTTATTAAAAGAAACAATACACCTAAATAAAGTTGGTAAATATATAATTTTACTAAATATTATTCATGTATTACATAATCGATATATATAAAAATGAATGTTTGTCTGTATGTCCTTTAAAGAATCATAAACGATGCAATTTGATCATATGATGATCTTCAGCAAAGTGTTGTGTATGAGCATGAGCCCACGAAGGTTTGGTATACATAGGCTATAAGTTATATAGTTAACGCGGGTGAAATCGCGAGTCACAGCTAGTTCGTTATAAAAAGTTTGGACCGATATCAAAACAGGAGAATGGTATTACTTGGACTGACGGGTGATTTAGATATTTTACTTAATTTGATACAATTCATTGGATTTAATATTACAAATATAGAACTATTATAAACAAAAAACTACCAATGTTATTCATAAAAAAATGCTTGTACTATGGAAATCAGGTAATTAATAAACTACTTTTTTGTAAATACAACCTTATATAGATAACTACACCGATACACAGGAGAAACATACATTATCATGCACACAAATATCTGTCCTGGATGGGAATCGAACCTACAATCTGAGGGGTGAAAGGCAAACATTTACCAACCACGCCAACCGGCCCGTCAACTAATGTACAGACTCCAGCACATCAAGCTACCCCAATCTGTCCAATTTTACCAATTGAAAGTGAACCTTATGCTTCTGTGATAACGTTGAAATTCTATAAAAGTAATTTGACAGATTGGGGTAGCTGGATGTGCTGGCGTCTGCACCTTGTTTCACTTGGTTATTTATATTATCATTTTAGTGGCATGCCATGTCAAGTTATTAATATGAACTGACGTGTTATAATAGTGTACCACATTGTAACCCAAGTCAAGCGTCCTCATATTGCACGATGATAACATATAATAGGTCTTTACCTATGAAATTGCCGTTTTGTATGAAAAAATTTAAACGAATTTTTTTCATGAATTTTTTTATTTGTATTAATCGAAGTAATCACCCATGCAATCAATGCATCTTTGCCATCGCAGTGGCAGTTTATTGATGCCCTTCTTAAAGAAATCAGCTGGACGGGAGGCAACAAATTCTTCAAAGGCATTTTGTACTGCCTCTCGGGTATTGAATTTTTTTCCCGCCAAGAAGTTATCCAAATTCTGGAAAAAGTAGTAGTCTGTAGGCGCAAGGTCTGGTGAGTAGGGCGGATGACGGAGAGCTTCCAACCCCAGTTCTTGCAACTTGGAGACCGTCTGCTGTGCAGTATGAGGTCGCGCGTTGTCGTGCAGGAGCAGCGGAGACGAGCGATTGACCAATGCTGGTTGGAGATGCGCCAGCTTCTCCATCATTGTGCTCAGTTCTTCACAGTACACATCTGCAGTAATGCTCACCCCGTTTGGTAAGAAGCTGTGATGAATCACACCGGCGCTAGACCACCAAACAGTGACCATCACTTTTCTAGGGGTAAGTTTTCGTTTAGGGCATTGTTTAGGTGCTGAACCAGGATCCAACCAACTTGCTGAGCGCTTGCGGTTATCAAACAGAATCCATTTTTCATCGCAGGTAACAATGCGGTTCAAAATTCCTTCATTTGTGTGTCTGTTGAGCAGTGCAAGGCACGTCTCGACGCGTACTTCGCGCTGGCGATCATTGAGTTCGTGGGGCACCCATTTGTCAAGCTTTTTTACCTTGCCAATTTGACGCAAATGGACCAATATTGTTTTGACGCTAACGTCGAAAGCTGCTGCTAATTCAGCCGTAGATTGTGTATCATCAGCTTCCACAACCGCCTTTAATTCGTCATTGTCGACCAAAGTCTTCGGACGACCGCGAGGTTCATTTTTCAGGTCGAAATTTCCAGAACGGAAGCGAGCAAACCAATAACAGGTGGTGCGTTGGTTTGTAGTGTTAGCTCCGTAAACGTCGTTGATGTTGCGTGCCGCTTGTGCCGCGTTGCTGCCACGACGGTACTCATATTCCATAATTACTCGAATTTTTAACGTATCCATGATGACGAAAAAGATTGAAATGCGATGAAAATGTAACACTAATCAATAAAGAAATGACTACTTTTGGAAAAAAGAATCCATGTTTTTAAAATAAAATTAATTTGAAATTAGAATTCTTAGCCAAACAAAAATTATTTTGATTTGAAATGGCCAGTACTGCAGAACGGCAATTTCATAGGTAAAGACCTAATATGTACATTTTAATACTCGATGCGGTTATTACGTCATGTGACTTGACGTAACCTCATTGCGTATCTAATGCGATTATTAGTTTTGATAATAAAGTAATGAGATATTTAGGTGTGTCATCACAAGAATTTGAATTTCAAATCGCAGCCATTTTGAATTGTCCGCTGTTGAATTTGAAAACTTGCGCCATTTTTAAGAAATTAAGCAAACGTCACTTTACAAGTTGGAAGGAATTTTGTTACGAATTACGGATTTAGAATGATATAGCCTGATATGGGATAAGTCTTTCTAAAAATAGTTTTGTGGGTACACAAAATTTAAAATGAGAGGGCGCTGGCCAAAGTCCACCATGTTGGTCCAGTGTGGGTTGGCAGACTCCACACCACCAAAAATCTTTTGGAGAACTCTCAGAACCTGCAGTTTCTTCACGATATCTTACTTTATCTTTTTATTTATGAGATAATTAATTTCTAAAACGCAAATTTAGTCGTATATTCAGTGGTGAGCAATACTTACTTTTTGATTATATACGCCGCCTATTACCTCGCCGATTACTCACAGGTGCATGGTTAAACCTTTTCACAGGGTAGTCAGTGATCTGGAGTTATAACCCAAGTTATAACTCCAGATCACTGACTACCCTACTACCCAGTGAAAAGGTTTAACCAATAGGCTATCTTAACTTAAGCATATATTTTTTTGTAAATAACTGGAGGACTTGATAAATATACAATTTATAAACACAAGGAGCAAGTCACTTCGGTACCACGTAAACCAACTAGGCACTCGGTCAGTCCATAGATGGGTGACCGTTAAAGTGGTTTAATTTCTGAGCGTCTCCGTGCTTCGGAGGGCACGTTAAGCTGTCGGTCCCGGTTGCTGTCACTAAAGAACAGTTGATAAGCCATGTCAGAGGCCTACTGGGCGGCTTGATCAACACTGACACCAGCGTAACCACTGCCCATAGGATAAAGAAGAAAGAATGCTACTGTATAATAATAATATCTAGGGACAATGTCACATAGATCATCCTAGCCCCAAACTAAGCAAAGCTACTACTGGTGCCAGACGACGATATACATACTCATATAGATAGATAAATGCTTATATACATAGGAAACATCCATGACTCAGAAACAAATATTCTTGCTCATCACACAAATATTGGTACTTACCGGGATTCGAACCCAGGACCACCAGCTTCGTAGGCAGGAGCACTACCAACTAGGCTACGGTGACCGTCGTATGAAAGTATAAAAGATAAAGCAATATATTAAATACATTAATATATCGGGACAACTAACTCTAGGCAGAGACTAGCAGTAATAGTAGCACCAGACAACTGTGAAACATACTTATGTATTTTAAAATCCATACATATTGTAGATAATAATAATATTTTGGGACATTTCACAGACGGCAATCTGATCCCAAACTAAGCAGAGCTTGTACCTACTATGGAAACCGGATAACTGATATACTACATATTATACTGCTTTTCTTTTGTAAATACATAGTTATATACAAAGGATGAATGAAAGAAGATTGACAAAAGAAGTATACCTGGCCTGTGTGAATGGGAGCACCGGAAGGGGAAGACCACGTCGAACATTCTCTGACCAAATTGGAGATGTTCTCAAGAAAGGGCAGGTCAGAAGTACCCTAAACCGGCGAGCATGTATGAAGAATATAATGACAGTAATCGAGGCAAAAGAAGTATGCAAAGATCGTGACAAATGGAAATCCGTTGTCTCTGCCTACCCCTCTGGGAAACAGGCGTGATTCTATGTATGTATGTATGGCCGAGGAGTTGACGTTCAAACGCAAAATTTAGATACTTTATGATGAGGAGTTTCCGAATCACCCTATGATGCTATACGATTTTGCGTAGTTTTCCACATATAATTTTTTACTGGTTTTTTTTTTTTAAATTTCACCTAACATCAGTTTACGATTTTTTTCTCGTTCTGTTGAACATTTCTGGTTTTCGTGATAACTAATTAGCATCGTTTAACCTAACATCTAAAAAGTATGGTTTATCTAACCTTTGCAGAACTGACTTAGAATTTATTCGAAAATTGAAAATTAGGGTTGAGCTCAGGACTCTAAAATGGGGGTGATTCGGATACTCCTCATCATAAAGTATCAAAATTATGCGTTTGAACGTCAACACTTCGGCCACCCTGTAGATAAATTATACCCAGACAAATAACAAATAATAGTTCTCATCACACAATTGATCACCACAAAAGATTTGGGCTGGGTGGGGCTCGAAACTGGCCTAGCGTTCAAGATCGCTAACCACTAGACAGGCTAGAGGAATGAGTAGAAAAGTATGTTATATCGTATATCAAACAAATAGTTGGTTTTACGACGAAGCGTTATTTACTTGGTTCTCTGGTTTCAGCACTCACTCAGCGAAGACATTCGGATATCCTTTGCGAAGTTGTGCAAAGTTTGGTCTTACTCGTACAAAGCTATTTATTTATCAGTTAAAGACATTTATTTCTCAAAAACAGAATATACATAACATTCACTTACATTGAGAAATAAATATGAAATAATCTATTGCGTGAAAGAGATACAAAACGGCGGCATAACTTAGTATAATTAATGTTAGTGATAGGTACATAAAACTTAGAAGGTAATTTAGTAACACGTTATTATTTTAGACACATAGGATAAGTACTTAAGTATGGTTTTTAGTAATTTTTTTGTTACGATATTTATTAATTCCCTTTTTTACCGAGTTCTACAAAAGAAGGTTATCAATTTATATGTATGTATTTAGAAATACAAATGAATAAAACTTTTTACCGCGCAATATCACTCTGTGGAATCATTTTTGCGGAGGCATTTCCGATCGGGTATGACATGACAAACTTCAAGAAGCGAGTCTATTCCTTTCTTAAAGGTCGGTATTTCAGTTGCGGCCTCTTAGGTGTTGCGAGTGGCCAGTATCATCTGGTGACATAACTAGCTATAATATCAAAAAAAAAATCAAATAACTCGTCGTCAACTGTACATCAGTTTAAAACCATGCAGGGCGTTCCATTTGGTTCCACTTAGTTTAACCTATATATGACAGCCAGACATGACAACCTTCAAGAAGCGAGACTATTCCTTTCTTAAAGGTCGGTATTTCAGTTGCGGCTCCTTTGGTGTTGCGATGGCCAGTATCATCTGGTGACATAACTAGCTATAATATAAAAAAAAAACAAATAACTCGTCGTCAACTGTACTGTGCTACAAACTTATCTGGCCCGGTGGCCAAAAGTAGAACTAATGACGCCAGTTTGAAATGTCAATCCATGACATTCCTGCCATTGATTGTTTGTTGCGCGTATTTATTTTTCTCTTTGTGGTTTTTAATTGTGAAAAATGCCGAAAGCTTTAAAAATTGATGCGGGGAACGTTATATTACAAGTATTGAATTATATGAAGGAAGAATAACGCCTTCAGGCACCAATTATACCCTTCAGTAAGTTGTATGAATGCGTAGCTGCTGCTACAGGTTAGTGTTGTCAGCTTCTGAAAAAATACGAAATTCCCCCTCGCTCTTTAAATTAAAATACATATTTTAAAATATTAATTATTTATTTAATTTTTGCTGTTTCCTTTGTAGGTGTCTCGGAGTGATGTGTAAGAAAACTTGTGAAAGAAAAAGAGCATGGTAGATAGAATTCTGAAATCCTATCATTCATTGCAGAAGCTTTTGATAAAATAATAGTCAATGAATGGCAAAAGCATTGCAATAATGTACAAAAATATTGAAAATGTGTATCGAAAAAGGGATGGATACTTAGACGAGCCTTTCATCATTCATGGTGATTGCGATAATGATGATGGTGAAATGACTTCTGAATTAAACCATTCCGGTCACATAATAATACCTGGAGCATCTCCGTTAGAGAACACATAGCATACATTTTATGTAAATGATCATAATTATTGTATAAAAATATAAAGATGTTATAAAGATTAGTAATGACAGTATTTGTTTGCTTTTTAGTGAAGTAACATTTACGTTACAATGTGCATATTATTTTTACCCACTTTATTGCAAAAAATATTTACTAGCAACACTAAATGCGATAACAGCGACGCTGCCACCGGGTCAGAAAAGTTTGCGGGACTGTACATCAATTTAAAACCATGCAGGACGTACCATTTGGTTCCACCTAGTTTAACCTATATATGCCTATTTAACTGCTAGTAGCGTTATAGTGGCGTAGTTAATGACTTATGCGCCTTTTGAGTAACGGAAGGTGTTGGTACATCGTTTACGAATAAGTGTTGCTTCCTTGTAGCATTTTTTCCGCCTTTTAATTGCATAGCTGTACTGCAATTAGATTCTTTCTGTTCTTTATAGCAATATTAAAATGTAAAGCGATGCATAATTTTGTTGGGTAAACGACAAGTAACATGCATTTTAAAATCTTTAAAGATGTAAAAACAATATGTTTCTTTGTCCATTTGCTACTAGTAAAATAACACGTTTTTTATGAAACTCTATGCAAGTGAAAAAAGTCTCTGATGGCGAAATTAATTCGTTGTTTGATATTTCCGCATTGTTATTAGATTTTTCTCGTTGACCGGTTTATTTTACTCTACTAGCTGAATCGTTTTCATCACGATCAAGTGAAGGGTAACATTTATTTTTTTATTTTATTTTATTAGGGAAGCTAACAGCTACATACGATTGGTTACAAATTTTGGTAAGTAAATGCCAATAACAATCTTCCACAACTAGTTAACTAAATGGATGCATCTCCGGTCTACTTAATTAATTACAGTAATGACAATTCTACAAATGGTTTTAAAAGATTGAGCCAATAGTGCTATACATAGATTTATACATTATCAATGAAATATTACATAAATACATTGATCAAAACAGAAATACGGTGGAGCGCTTGCACAATTAATAAGTGAATTTTCAAACTACTCGCTCCCGCACCTACGAAAGTATTAAAAAAATTGGAAATATATAGGATTACCAAAAAGTCCTTTGGTGATCGTCCATACTTTGAACAGAGTTAACTATGCTAAATTTCAAATCAATCGGAGGTATAGTTTAAGAGATAGACTCAGTGGTATTACGCTTATACATGTTTAGTAGGAGTCACCAATTTAGTGAGACTACTAAATTAGTAGAAGGAGTAGAAAATCAGAAGCGAGTTAACATGTAAAATTATTTTATTTTTCTCTGACTACTAAATTAGTAGAAGTCAGAGAAAAATAAAATAATTTTACATGTTAACTCGCTTCTGATTTTATAGATTTAACATCGATAATATTATATAGCCTTGTGTGCTATTTGTGTACGGTATAATTTAGTCGTGTTTTTATTCCACTTCTGTATCAGTACTTTATAGAATTTATGATTTATCTTCTTTGCCTACACGTTGTAAGCGGGACTGTAGTTACATAGGGGGAATTGGAAAACGTCTTCAGCATTATAAATAAGTACATCACTTGGAGAATCCCCTTTTTCCTCTAAACTTACACTTAAGGCAATTTTCTATATTATTAGATTGCTTTAAGGTATTAGGACTAAAGCGATGAACTAAATATGGTATTATCATAGAGATAACAGCGAATGTTCTGTGCTAAGAACTTAACAGGCCTTGGCTGTGTTGAGGTAGCCCTCAACACCCGATCTTTAAGGTATTAGGACTAAAGCGATGAACTAAATATGGTATTATCATAGAGATAACAGCGAATGTTCTGTGCTAAGAACTTAACAGGCATTGGTTGTGTTGAGGTAGCCCTCAACACCCGATCTTTAAGGTATTAGGACTAAAGCGATGAACTAAATATGGTATTATCATAGAGATAACAGCGAATGTTCTGTGCTAAGAACTTAACAGGCCTTGGCTGTGTTGAGGTAGCCCTCAACACCCGATCTTTAAGGTATTAGGACTAAAGCGATGAACTAAATATGGTATTATCATAGAGATAACAGCGAATGTTCTGTGCTAAGAACTTAACAGGCCTTGGCTGTGTTGAGGTAGCCCACAACACCCGATCTTTAAGGTATTAGGACTAAAGCGATGAACTAAATATGGTATTATCATAGAGATAACAGCGAATGTTCTGTGCTAAGAACTTAACAGGCATTGGCTGTGTTGAGGTAGCCCTCAACACCCGATCTTTAAGGTATCAGGACTAAAGCTATGAACTAAATATGGTATTATCATAGAGATAACAGCGAATGTTCTGTGCTAAGAACTTAACAGGCATTGGCTGTGTTGAGGTAGCCCTCAACACCTGATCTTTAAGGTACTAGGACTAAAGCAATGAACTAAATATGGTATTATCTTAGAGATAACAGCGAATGTTCTGTGCTAAGAACTTAACAGGCATTGGCTGTGTTGAGGTAGCCCTCAACACCCGATCTTTAAGGTATTAGGACTAAAGCGATGAACTAAATATGGTATTATCAAAGAGATAACAGCGAATGTTCTGTGCTAAGAACTTAACAGGCATTGGCTGTGTTGAGGTAGCCCTCAACACCCGATTTTTAAGGCAAACTATGTTCTACTTTATATATGAACATTGTTAACAGGTATTAACGCGACTAACCTTATTGTGATTGACCAAGTTGCATTGATCGTGGTCACGGGATCGGGTCCGGGTCATCCCGTGACCACGATCAATGCAAATCACAATAAGGTTAGTCGCGTTAATACCTGTTAACAATGTTCATATATAATTATGATACACGAAAGTTTAAAAGTGTATATGTTCTACTTGTGTTCTGCCCCCCCCCCCCCCCCCCCCTAGCCGCAATAAATATACACATATATGCTAGTAGCACAATATAAACAAGGAAATAAAAAGCACCAGAATGACACGTGTTACGCGTTTATATTGTAAAAATTTGTCAATAATATAAAAACATTTCTTATTCAAGAAAGTATGAAATTGCTACTGAAATTTATTTTCCTGCTAATATCATAAATCCGAAGGTTTATGCGTATGAATGTATATAGATGTTTTGTTACTCTTTCACGCAAATACGGATTTTGATGAAATAAAGCTTATATGATGCTGTGTGGTGACGGCGACAGTGCTGTGTGGTGACGGCGACAAATATCAGAATCAGAATATCATCACCCCATCTCATCCCGTGGGGGGCGTAGAAGCCGACCCGAGGGAATATCTACCAGAGGATGGGCAGCAGCTTCCTTCTAATTACTATGACCATCTCACTGCGATCGCCAACCCGCCTGCCAAGCGTGGCGATTATGGCATATCCCCCAAGACGATTCTTGAGGGAGGCTTGTCCAGCAGTGGACTTATTTAGCTGTAATGATGATGATGATGAAAGCTTATATATCGGAATAACACATAGACTATATTAATGTCTAAGGTTTAAGTCGGGTAAAACCGCGGGGCACAGCTTATTGTCTAAATATTTTTAAGACAGATTTATAATAACTATGTCAATATAATAAGTCCATCTATCAAGAAAAAAGCTATTTATAATATATTTTCTGTTCTATCTTGCCATTATCTATCAAGTAATTCAATTATTATTGTATTAGTCGTGAAATTAATTTGTATAGGTATTTTTAATATCACCATTATTATCAAATCTGTCCAAAGAGTTCCACAATTGTTGTTCTTGCGCATCCAGCTAGCAGCGAACCTCACAAGATCATCGGTCCATCTTGTAAAGGACCTGCCCACGTTGCGTCTTTCAGTCTGTGGTCACCACTGTAATACCTTTCTACCACAGCGGCCCTTGGAATACTTGCTGAAGATTATGTTCCGGTTAAAGATCTGACCACATATTAGATTTTGCAACAAGTCCAGCACGGTATGGGTTCCCTTACTGGACTTGTTTCATTGATGGCGGTGTAGGCGTCTCCACCTACATTCTCCAGATCCTGAACCATTAGTATAAGGTGCTGGCGGAAGCCCGAAGATGGTGAAAATAGACTACTGTGCCACTAACTACTCGACGTTGTTTCAGCCATTTTAGTATCTGATGTTACGATGCAGCGCAACGCAAAATGATAACAATTTTTACGCTTCTTGATTTTATAAATCCACCGTTTAGTAAAATTTCCGCTAACTTCTAATTTGAAAGCACTTGCGTTAAAATATTTATCTTTTATATTGATTAAATTTTGTTTAGCACATGGGTAAGCATACACTTGTACTTGTCAAGCTCACAATGCAGTACATAAATATAGTCAAATACAATATTAAAGTAACAAAAAATATTGGTAATAGTCCATCCATTTGGTCTATATTATCACATACTTATTTTATTTTGAAATCCTTAAATAAATAACAAATAACTGTAACTAAACTATACAAAATAAATAATATTATTTTATATGGAACATAAGTAGTAAAGAAAGAGAAAGATAGAAGATGAGACGTATATCGGTCATTTAATTTTGATTCATATTTGGAGCTCACCTTAGCTTTAACATTACTTAACACTAGGACCACTACATTAACAATATTTTATATTTTAAACTTACAGCTAATCCAGTAACATAAGTATAAATATCCTCCTGGTCGAGTTTCGGCCCTGGCAGCCAGACCCTATGGAGACTAGCAGATGTAATATGTCCCGCGCTGATGCGGATTTATTAGTGCACAAGGTGTGCGCAAAGGCAGTCCCATTCCCTTCCGTCTTTCTATTCCTTAACTGGTCCAATGGGGTGGACAGCTGACACCACCTGAAAGATTTCACATTAAACATCCGAAGGCTTCACGTACATTCCGAGGCATTGGGCCAATGTACAGTCGCTAGCACATCCAGCTACCCAATCTGTCAAATTTCTTTTATAGATTTTCAACTTTATTGCAATAGCATAAGGTTTACTTTCAATTGGGGAAATCAGGCTCCGAGCTTATACTGAGAATTTTCTTTATAGAAAAATCACAATTTCACTTTTTGCCCGGACCAGTATTTGAAACCAGAACCTCATTATCAAAGGCTTGCAGGCTTAACATGCTTCCATTATACCAAAACACTGTTGCATGAACTGATATACCTACATTTAAAGTTTACTAAGTATAAACGTTCCCAAATCTCAATCTCACAGATTGTTATTTATAAGTGCCAATGTCACCTTGTCTTACTAAGCTTACATAATTAATAGCTCGGAAGATTAACTATCTTGTCACGATAGTGCTCCTAATTTATAATTAACAGGGTTAATTGAATCAAGACTGCCTCTTGTAGCCTATTAAAAATTTACAGACTGAACTATCAGATGACTTGACATCTTGCAAACGTGTTTTTAAAAGTGGAAAAACATGTTAAAGTCTGCAGGTTACAAATCTTTTTGGCGTGGCATTTAATTGCATACAAATAAAAAATCTTCGCTAAACAAGTTTTCAACTTATATTTCTAATCAATCTAATTAATTTGATGGCAATCCACGTTATCCACGTAAGATTTAAGGCTTCTTTCTTCTTTATCGTATGGGCAGTGGTTACTCTGGTATCACAGTTGTTCAAGCCGCCTAGTAGGCCTTTAACATGGCTATTGTCTTCTAACAAGAACAACCGGGACCGACAGTTTAACGTGCCCTCCGAAGCACGGAGACGCTTAAAAATGAATCCACCGACTATTCACGCGCCTAAGTGCTTTCCCTCGCTGATCACTTATAATAATATTATGATTTAAGGTTACGAAAGAGTCTCCATCGTTTTGTCGTTGACATTCCATCTTACGGTAACAAGTGTTGCACTTCCACTTTTATCATATGTACGGCCAGGCTGCCAAATTTGGTCCCATACTACAGGCGTCGTCATTACCATATCATCCATAAGACTTCCACTGCTGGATAAAGGACTTCCCCAAAGATCTCCACAATTGCCAGTGTTGCGCCGCTACCCCGTATCCACCGGTTTCCAGCAACCCCCACAAGATCATTGGCTAATCTTGTCTGGCATGCCGGGCATGCCCACGCTGCGTCCTATGGTGCGCGTGACATGTTATATGCCCAGAGATCAGGTGCAAGAGTTGGGCTTTACGAGCTTTCCGAAGCACGTGGATGCAACTTGGAACTTCCAGACTCCAGGCTGTTACCAAGAGCTTTATTTCCCAAATACGGAAATAACCAGGAATCCAACCTGTGGATTGATTGATTTCTACCACTTGAAATAGCAGCCAAAAATAAAAATGTATGTATTGCTAGAAATAAAACTTTGAGGACAACATTATTAAAAAGTCAAATGCTACTAAAAACTAGCGAAAGAACTTTGTGATCTACCGACATTAACTATGAGGGGGAAAGAGACAGAATTATGGCAAAGACAGTGATAGCTAGACTTGTTGGCTACCCTTAGTTTAAGTAACCGTGGCGTAGGGTGATTCGATCAATATGCCCCACTAGGGGAATGGTGTAAATTATGAAAGAAAACTGCAGTTCATTCGCACTTGGATGTTATATTTTACAATTTATTTTGTACTAGCTTATAAAACAAATAACACTGGTATTTGTATTCAATTCGAAAAAAACATTGAATAAAAACTGTTTCTCAAATGTGACGCCGGTTCACATAACATAAATTAATAAATATCTTTCCTTAAATCTAAAAGTCACTTAGTCATACCTATATACACACATCAACAAAGTCTAGGGATACGTTATTTTGAAATCAAACATGGCTTTATTGTTTAAAACCTATTTAGTTTCCTTAAAAAGTTTATTTACAGATTTAAACCTTGTCTATTCTTTATTCAAAATTTAAAAATTAAAATGAGAAACAAATGAAAACACGCAAAGCACAGCGCAATCTTGAGTTGTATCTAATTTCAAGAAGTTGCATTAAAATTTTTTTTGCGTGTAATTGAAGAAAACCTGATAAATTGTTTTATTTTCTTTTCTCAATTGGTTGTGTAAGCTTTTTAGCGTCATGCCACGCCATCATTTGAGTCGAGATGAAATGTTACGGGCAGTTGGCATGTTACAAAACGGTGCTATTCAACGCGTCGTTGCTGAGTCTCTGGGCACAAGCCAAAATGTGGTATCCAGGCTGTGGTCACGTTATCGCGCTACTGGAGATGTGGCAGAACGGCACACAGGTAGATATCGTGTTACCACTCAGAGACAGGATCGATTTCTCCAAATGACCACCAGAAGACTACCCAATATCACAGCGATGCAACTAGTGCAAAGGCTCCAGGAGGGTCAGCAGCTGCTGGTGAGCGACCAAACCGTGCGAAGGAGGCTGCATGAAGTTGGTCTTCATGCTCGCAGACCGCTACGAGTCCCAGCGCTGCGACGTGGCAATCGCGGTAGGCGACTTTTATGGGCTCAAGAACATTTGACATGGAGTGATCAACAATGGTCATTGGTGCTGTTCACTGATGAGTCCCGCTATGGATTTCATCCAGATTCGAGACGAACACGCGTTTGGAGAACTCCAGGCAGGGTCAGCCGTCTCCGACATCCACAGGAGGTCCACTCTTACCAAGGCGGGACAATTATGGTGTGGGCAGGAATACGAATCGGCGGACGAACCCAACTCATTTGGATTCAGGGCAGCATGACTGCCCATAGATACCGTGAGGAGGTAGTAGAACGTGTCATTGTCCCGCTCAGGGCCCTAACGGGGCAAGAATTTCAGCTCATGCATGACAATGCACCTTCCCATACAGCGCGGCTGGTGAGGGCCGCCCTTCGAGAACACGATGTTCAGGTATGAGATTGGCCTCCACAGTCGCCAGACTTAAACCCAATTGAACACGCCTGGGACATGTTACAGCGAAGAGCATTGAGGGATTTTCCGCCCAACTTGACAACAGAAGAACAACTTTTCGAACATTTAAAAAGAACTTGGGACTGCATACCCCAGCAAGACATTGACACCTTAATTTTAAGTATGGAAAATCGTTGCCGCTGTGTGATTAATGTTAGAGGAGGAAATACCGATTACTGATTATCAGATTTGGTAAGATTTTTATTCATTTAATTCGATTGAATAATTTTATAAGAATAAAATGTTTTTGTTCACTCAGTAATTTTCTATGGCTTAATTAATTTAAGACTTTTATTAATTATAAAAACAAAATCGCATCGTGTTGTTAATGTTTAAATATCGGCCATGAAATTATCTTTAATTCTTCCATTTACAGTCATAACAAAATGTTTATAGTTTTCTAGATAATCAATGAAATGTTCAATATCCCTAGATTGTGTTGATGTGTGTATATCTGTACAAATCCGGATCTGATTAGGTCTGATTGTTCAGGATTTTTATTGATTTAAGTAAAACTGCAAGTTAAAAAATAGCTCTATTTCTTGTGATGTGTATGTATATGTAATGTGATGTAACTGTATGTGATTAATTGAGTTTAAGATCAATCTAACTTTTTTAAAACGCGCTTGGCGCACTCGCTACTTCATTTTTCACCATTTTAAAAATATTAATTATTACATTTTATTTTAAAAAGTTGTAAATTGTATTTTAAATAAAATCCACTTCCAATACCGTCAGAGTAGAAGTGAGAAGTAAAACCTACACTAAATGTCAAATATCATAAGAAGCAACTGAGGCATATCGCTGTGACAGATAGACAGACGGAGTAAGTCAAACCATAAAGATTTTATATCTTATATAATGTACTCTATTCCTTCGTATTTTGAAGGCACATGTCATCATATTCGATTATTTCTTGAAATTTTTTATCGATATATATTATTTTATTGCATTTCATGCTTGGTAACGTCGCGCCAAAGTAAATTATTATTATTAAAACTATATTTATTCATATGTTTTATTTTATTAAAAAATCAATTTGTTGTTTATGTGGCTAATGAATAATACAGATAATATCATACAAACAAATGAGTGAAACATATAAACGTGCTCCACGCGAACACAACACATTTATATATGTATAAAGTTACTTCGATTCAACTATCGTCAAAGTTGCTCTAAACACTGTTTAAAATCCCCAACACTACTTATAGTTTATTTTTAAGGCGATGCTTATTTTTTAAAACAGCTTTCATTTCAGCCTATAATTGCCAAATAAGTTTAATACATCAACAGCGCGGCGCCTGCTCGTTAAAATCTGTTCATCATCATCATCATATCAGCCGAAAGACGTCCATTGCTGGACAAAGGCCTCCCCCAAAGATCTCCACAATTGGCGGTCTTGCGCTAATCGCATCCAGCAGTTAGTGTTAGTAGTAATCTGTTAGTATTCTTATAAATTGCAAAATTTTAACAGAACTTAACAAAATTGTTATAAGACCACCTTGCCAGAATGCCTATTACAATTAAACTATTATAATCCACATTGATTCTCAAAAGCCTGTATAATTAATGTACAGACGCCAGCACATCAAGCTACCCCAATCTGTCAAATTTCCCCAATTGAAAGTGTATCTTATGCTTTTGTGATAACGTTGAAAATCTATAAAAGAAATTTGACAGGTTGTGGTAGCTTGATGTGCTGGCGTCTGTACATACAATAAAAAAATATCCGTAACGAATGGAAAACTTTCCTCCTAATTAAGTCGCTTTAGAAATATTAGTAGCTAATTACCATATTAAAATATTAATTAGTAGTTAAAATGACATTACAATATAAGTTTTCTTTTGTCTTTGTCTTGGTTAGTGACCCAGACTACGAATAAGTTTAAAAGAATTATTAAAGCCAAATTGTGTATTGTATTACAAAATTTCTCATTATTTAAGTGATAAAAGTGCTTGGGATTGAGTTGTTCTGAGTCAACACGCATGATTGTAATTAATCTTAAGTATATTTTATTTTAAAAAAGGATTCCTACTGAGTTTTCTGGCAGTGTTTCTCAGTAGCTGCCACGTCATGCACTGCACGGTAGGGTAAAAAAATATGACGATTCCACATAAATGTAAAATTTTTACGGAATAAATGATTTTGACTTTAGAGGTCGGTGGTTTGATCCCCACCCAGGACAAAATTTGTGTGATGAGCACGATTTTGTGTTCTGTATCTGGGTGAAATTTATGTATAATATGTACGTATTTATAAATGTATAAGTATGTTTATCAATAGTTTGGTTGCCATTGCACAGGCTCTGCCTAGTTTGGGATCAGATGGCAGTGTGTTAATTATCTCAAGGTATTTATTTTTCGCCTGCCATACGAACAAAAATACATATATATACATGTATGTCGGAGAAATTAAATAAAAGGCCTGTTTAAGTACTAGTAACGCCATCTATTAGCGTTTGGAAAACACTACTCACTGAGTCAGTAGTTCGAGTCGAGGTTGTCTATGAACTGTCGCATGTGACGTTTGACGTCTGTCAGTTGTCTAAGTGACATTAGTGTGTTAGCGACACGACACACACAGTTGGCATACAGAGCTCGACGGCGCCGGGTGTGCGCACTGATTCTTTTCACCACGTCCATGATGGCGGACACCGACGATGTTTCGGAGTTAAATCCGTCAGAATCTGCGACAGCAGCGGAGGGATAGATTCCAAAATCATCCCACGTGTCTACCGCAATGCCTGCTACTCAAAATCAAGAATATTTTCGTGATTTGGTTCCACCACGTAGCGAAAATAGTGTCGTTACAAATTTGATAAATAACGATGAAAATACAACCCCGCTGATTGTGAATTTACGGTTGTATCGCAAACTCGTGGACCGATTACGAAACTCGATACGTTACATTGACACATCTTCGATGTCGAGCTCGCAAGTGGACTTCGAAGTCGTACCCGTTGTGCAAAACGTTAGACGAATCAAAGGAGCGTGTATCAAGACAGTTTGCGGCGACCGAGAGATTGATGCCCTTTTTCAAGATATGGTGCCGTATGGTGCAGTGACCGTGCGAGAACTTACATACGTGGAGTACTCGACTTACAAGCTTGCCTTGATTGACCGGTTGGGGTCTGCTTGGAGCGAAGGTAACCAGATTTAAGTTGTTATCGCAGGTATCTCGAATGCTCAGGTATGTTAAGACTTGTTTAAAACATTCCTACTGATTTCGTGTTTCGATGTGGTTACTTGCGAAGAGCGGAGTCTCTCAGCCAGTTCGTGTGTATCGTTGAAGAGTAGTTTTTGGTGCATCAGTGAACGTGGAAGAAGTTTTTATTTAACAATGAAAAGAGTACGGGCTCTGATAGTTAGGCTGCCTTTCTGTCGGTCGACTCTTTGAGTTAAAATAATTAGTTTGTTCTTTTCGAGGCGAAGTTGATCGTGCTGTCTCTTTGCAAATAAGGAGACGGCATTGGCGATTCTGGATTGGGGAGAAGTCACCAGTTTGTATTAGTGTGTATCGTTGAAGAGTAGTTTTTGGTGCATCAGTGAACGTGGAAGAAGTTTTTATTTAACAATGAAAAGAGTACGGGCTCTGATAGTTAGGCTGCCTTTCTGTCGGTCGACTCTTTGAGTTAAAATAATTAGTTTGTTCTTTTCGAGGCGAAGTTGATCGTGCTGTCTCTTTGCAAATAAGGAGACGGCATTGGCGATTCTGGATTGGGGAGAAGTCACCAGTTTGTATTAGAGTAAATTTAAAGTAACCTCTAAAGTAAAAGTGCCTCGTGTCGAGTGTGAGTGGTGGATCTTTATTTTATGAGAAAAAACCTGTAAGTACTTTTATTTTATTGTTTAAAAGGCACTTGATGACCTAATGCTGCACTGAAGAATTTTTGATATCTGTGAAATTCATAACACGTGTTGTTTTGTGTGGTTTATACTTTTTAGATGTTGAAAATACGCCCAACGTCTGTTATATTTAATTTTTATGGTGACAATATGCGCGTTTTGAAGGTTACATAGTTTGACGGTTTATTTCGAAGTCTATGGATGTAGGGGCAAGTTAGGTCACATACACGCTCTTGTGGACAGTGGTTGGTAACAGACAGATTGTTCCCTAATTCGTAAATGATTTGTTGATAACCATACAGGTATTGGGTCGAACATTACATTTTCTTTTTCCCGTATTAGTCTGCCTGTCAATCAAAATAGGAGTCTCCTTTGAGCACTCGACGAGTTAGCAGCCCTTGAGAATGGTCCGTGGAGGCCTGAAACACGTGTTGGGTATCGTACTGGTGACAATTAGCGGAATTAACACTACATATTGATTTTGTATTTTGATTGTTATGGATTTCCGCAAAGTGACGCCTGATTCCATTACTTATCTGCCTGTCAAGGTCAACGAAGTACTCGTGTGTGAGAAGTGACTTTTGTAATTGTAGATTCACATATTTTGCCTCATGATGTTATGATAGGTAGAGATGTTTTTACTTAACCGGGATTGAGCTTGACTATTAGTAACAAAGTCATCCGCATCACTCGCGAGGTCCATGCTAAAGTTCGTTTATTACAGAATCTTGACACTTGTACTAGCTATGGCGTATTGATTTGATCGACTGTAAAGACGTTTCTCAATTACTGACAAGTGGAAAGATTCCTGTCTGTTCTAGTAATAATTCATCATCATTATGTTAGCCGAAGGACGTCCACTGGGCGGAGGCCTCCCCCGGGAATCTCCGCAGTGGTCGGCCCTCCTTGTGGGGGGCCTGCCCGCGCTGCGTCTTCCGGTGCGTGGTCCCCGGTCGGGAACCTATCTGATCCAGCGGCCGTTGGTGTTGGGAGCTGTGTGCCCCGCCCGCTGCCGTTTCGGTTTGGCAATTCTTTGGTTATAATCATAATCACAATCATAGTATCTTTATTTGTATAAATGTGGTGAATACAGGTGTTATTGTTTACATCATTTAAGTTTCACACATTTGCCATATTGTACATGGCATACAAATGTTGTACTTACAAACTAGGTATATTTAACTCAAAATACCAACTTCCTGATTTGTGACACAATTTTTATGTCGTCTGCTTTGTTTCGCCTGCGGATTGCGACGTTTTTGTTCGGTCGCGCAGGGATGCTCCAAGCGTGGCCCTATCCGTTGCTCTTTGGGTGACCTTGAGCCTTCTTGTGAGTCCAGTGGTGAGAGACCACGTGAAAGACTTTAGACTTGAAACACTGCGTTATTTGTGATGGGGGGATGTTGCGTAGCTTCCCGAACTATTCTAATTAATTGCTTCACTATAACCGAGAACCACGAGCGTAGGTTCTGGAAGGCAGCTTCAGGTGTAATCCAAATCGCGCTAAATTGTATCATAGTTAGAAGTACAGTTAGAAGTCCGGTTCAATTGATGACGGGTTGTAATAAAAGTTCCCCTCCAAAATTAGTGCCCTTGACCAAAAATATGGTAAGGTTAACCTCTACGAACTTAGATGTGAGGCAAAATGCAGGATGGACTGGCTAGCTCATGCTGATAAGGCGCGTTATGGCAATACCAAAGTTAAAATTCGTCCATTTAAAATAAGAGACGTTGTTTTTGTTGGAAAGAAGCCTAACAAATTGTGTTATTTATTTTGTCTTCTATGTAATTGTCCTGTTTGAGTGTGTACAATGGGGAGTATTCTATTCTATTCTAACAATAAACAAATTAAGTGAAAAGTTTTTAAATCCTTGTAAGATAATAGAGGTCTATGACAACGATAGATACAAGGAATAGCCAATAGCTGGTGGACGCGTTAAGTACCTACGTATGTTACGAAAAACTTGAATTTGACAGTTGTACTCAGAAATAACAGTGTAGTTAATGCCGATGGTTGAGTTAAATGCTAACGTTTAAAATGATTATTGGAGTTCATTGTAAGACACATTTATCTGTTACATTATGAGTAATAAAGCTGGTTGATTTGAAATAAGTTGTGTGACAAGGGAAATACCCTACTTAGAGTTCCTGAAACTTGAGCATTGAAAGCTCCGCGCTTTGTGCTTATGGTGGTTGAGCATTGGAAGCTCCGCGCTTTGTGCTTGTGGCGTTTGAGCATTGAAAGTTCCGCGCTTTATGCTTGTGACAATTGAGTATTGAAAGCTCCGCGCTTCGTGCTTGTGACAATTGATTATCGCAAGCTTCGTGCTTTGAGTTCGTGACGCTGCATTGCGCACTTACCTATAGTGTTCCAGGGTGGAGAACAACATTTTCGAACTTGTAGCAAGACCTCTAAGGAGTATGTGATAGTCATCGTAGATGCTTTTACGAAATTTTGTCAATTAATGTGTGTCAAAGATTTAACATAACGATCTGCTTGCGAGGCACTACGTAGCTTTGTCCACATATTTGGAACCCCGAAACGAATTATCTCTGATGAAGGTACATCTTTTACTGGTCAAGACTTTCAGGATTTATGCCGAGGTTGGGCCATTGAGTTCCACGAGATTGCTAGTGGTGTTAGCCGAGCTAATGGTCGGGTGGAGCGAATGATGTCCACCTTGACAAATTGTTTAACAGTAGCCGAAAATTATAAAAATAAATCCTGGAAGTCTGTTTTAGGCAAAGTAAAACTCGTTTTGAATTGTACTGTAAGTAAGAGTATAGAGAAAAGCCCCTTACAGGGTAGCTAAAGTGTGTTCCAATGAGCGTTATAGGGTGAAACCAGTATCTGGGGAACGGGCCCAATATGTGTGCTATGAACGACTGCGTAAATATCCAGCTAGTTTACATGAATTGGCAGAATGTCTTGATCCTGTAGAACCCATAATTGAATAGTTTCATTTAATTATGGAACAAATTGTATTGATTAATTTGGTATCCTAATTTGGTGTAATTAAGATAAGATAAGATAATTAGTAATTTGGATGAAATTACTGTATTGAATCATGACATTGTTTGAGTTGAACGATAATTACATTGTTTTGTTGAACGTAAACCTGTGTTGATAAAAGACTTATGTTCATTGCTGATTGATAAAATGTTTTATTTAAACTGAAAGCTACTACGCTTTATTGAAGGGTGGATTGAAAGCCTTATCGCTTTGTCCTGATGTCCTGCTGAAAGCCATCACGCTTTGCAGTAAGGTCGGGCTCATTAGTCGTGACCCAAGGTTGATGCTGAAAGCTGCAACGTTTTGCAGCGTTTTTTTAAGTGCTGCCTCTGTGCAATGCTGAAAGCTGTAACGCTTTGCCGAGTAATTGAA
This sequence comes from Pseudoips prasinana, assembly GCA_951640165.1. Classification (NCBI taxonomy): domain Eukaryota; kingdom Metazoa; phylum Arthropoda; class Insecta; order Lepidoptera; family Nolidae; genus Pseudoips; species Pseudoips prasinana. The sequence continues at coordinate 33,073,124 of OX621243.1, read as the reverse complement.
CTTTTGCTGAAAGCTGTAACGCTTTGCTGTGGGTTGCAGTTTATGCTGAAAGCTTCAACGCTTTGCTGTGTGTAGCCGTTTATGCTGAAAGCTGCAACGCTTTGCTGTGTGATGCAGTTTATGCTGAAAGATTCAACGCTTTGCTATGCGTTGCATTTTATGCTGAAAGTTTTAACGCTTTGCATTGTGTGAGAGGTACGCCCTTTAACTAATGATGAAAGCTTTAACGCTTTGTGGTAAATGCTGAAAGCCTTTACGCTTTGCCTTGTGTAACATTGAAAGCCGCTTGTAACGCTTTGTGTCCTTGCCAAACTGAAGAGCTGTAATTCATGCTGATTATGTCAGCGAGTAACAACGCGAGAGCGCGTTGAACGTCGGATGGCCGTGTCGGAGAAATTAAATAAAAGGCCTGTTTAAGTACTAGTAACGCCATCTATTAGCGTTTGGAAAACACTACTCACTGAGTCAGTAGTTCGAGTCGAGGTTGTCTATGAACTGTCGCATGTGACGTTTGACGTCTGTCAGTTGTCTAAGTGACATTAGTGTGTTAGCGACACGACACACACAGTTGGCATACAGAGCTCGACGGCGCCGGGTGTGCGCACTGATTCTTTTCACCACGTCCATGATGGCGGACACCGACGATGTTTCGGAGTTAAATCCGTCAGAATCTGCGACATGTATTTTTTTTTGTAAGGCAGGCGGAATGGCTATGCATGCCCCCGCAAAAAGTGTCTACATACCCACCCGTATGTCGGACTTGCACCGACTAAACCTAACCTGCCGTGGACTTCTCTTGGCGCCTGAGGGGGGGAACTCCGGGAACTCGGTTATATATGTATAACACGTATGTAATATGTGCCTATATTTAAAAAAAATTACACTGATTATTGAATTGGTTCATTCATATGGGCCCTAGTGACCCTAGTAGCAGAATTGTGCAGACCACTAGGCAGTAATGAGGCAGCTTATCGTTAGTTGTCTAATTACTAGAGACGAGATCAATATGTTTCAGGTGCTCATAGCCAGATGATCTCACCGGTCCGTAGGAGATTGGCAAGGTTAAGCAATTAGGCTCGCGTTCAGTCCATTGATGACTGCACATGTGGCGAAGCGGCTAAGATAGTCGCCGCGCCTAATCGTTTCGCGGGTCTTTATGTGACCCATAAATAGTTGTTCTGAGTCTGGATGTAATTTGTGTGCGTCAAAACAGGGATAAGACTACCTAATGCGGGCGTTGTCTTTAAAAAAAGACATAAATTGATGGGTGACCGCCAAAGTGGTTTAATTTCTGAGTGTGTCGTTAGAGAGGGCACGTTAAGCTGTCGGTCCCGGTTGTAGGTATTAAGCTCGTTAAGTCATGTCAGAGGCCTACTGGGCGGCTTGAACAACTCTGACACCAGAAGAACCACTGGCCATACGATAAGTAGTAGTTTATTCTTATTTAAAACGAGCTGTGCCCGCGACTTCGTCCGCGTTTTAATTAGTTTATTTTGTTTTATTTTTGTTTTTTCAAAAATAAAAGACTTTTCTAAAATAAAAGTAGCCTAAGTTACTCCTTATTACATCAGCTATCTGCCAATAAAAGTCCCGTTAAAATCGGTCCAGCCATTTCAGAGATTAGCCGGAACAAACAGACAGACAAAAATTGAAAAAATATATATTTTGGAGTATGTACCGTATAAATATTCATATACATGTAGTAAAAATCGGTTATTTCAATATTACAAACAGACACTTCAATTTTATTTATTTGTATAGATTATTGTGCGTAATTTGTAACCCATTAGGTACATATAAGCTCTCACTCTGACAAAGGTTTGCTGGAAGAGAACTCATAGTTGAGTTAATCTCGCCCCTGTACATGATATATCTAATCTATTATATAATATAAATATGTATTTCTGTGTGTAATAAAGAATAAAGAATAAGTGAGTGCTTGACGTGCCCGCGGACGCACGGAGAGGCTCAATATTTAAACCACTCTTGTGCTCTTAACGAGATGAGTCAAGGTGTTTTATTTGAATAGAACAAGGTGAAGTACCTATAATAAGAGCAAGGTGTCGTAAGATAAGGTGCATGTACGGTAGCTTACGCAAAGTAAGTAAAACATTCAGGTGTTATCTGTTTGACTAGTTGTTCGTCATAATATTTAGGTACTTGTTTGTCCAACATTGCGACGAAGACTACGGGCTCGTTGGTCTAGCCGTAGCGTGATCAACTGCAGATAACGAGGTCCTAGGTTCAAATCCCGGGTCGAGCAAAAGGCGATTTTGGGATTTTTCTGTAAAAAGAAATAACTCTTAAGAGTGGTATCAGCCCAAAGTCTGGTAGTTAGCGGTATGTATATAGCGGTGCGTTGGAGAGCACGTAAAGTCGTCGGTCATAGAGATGTAAAATGACTGAATATGACTAGTCACAATTATCATAAACTCTAAATGACCGGTCATTTACTGTCAAAATATTATTGTCTATTCTCGACTACCACCCGATTATTTATTTATTTAGGTACACAATTTATATGCAAGTTTAAATGAAGCAACGTTTTATTTTCTGTTAAATCATGAGAGGATAAGACGACATCAAAGTCGATGCGCGAGGCGGTGCGACGTTGCCATTTTGTCTTAAATGCACGCATGATTAGAAATGTAAAATGATTAACACTATATAATAATACTATAAGTCATAAAAACAACTTTTTTATTTCAATTTAGAAATTGTAGACTTTTATCAACGACAAAAACTTAAAAGGTACTAAAATATTACTGAAATCAAATTGACTGAAAATGACAATTTTTGACCAATTTGACCGTAAATGTCAGTCAGTCAAATTCAGTCACTTTAGTCATTTTCAACACTAGTCCTGTACCTGACGACTTTCCGGTCGTCTCACTAGTCGCCCATTGGATCATCAGGTGCCTCTAGCACGAGTTCCTGCAGTTTACTTACTCGATGACACGTACAGTTTCATCCCATACATTGAGCACCAGAGTTTTAGTTCATAATAGTTTCCGCGAGAGGCGCTGGTGCTCATTGTATGGGAGGAAACTGTACGTCTGATCGAGTAAGTAAACTGCAGGAACTCGTGCTAGAGGCTCACAGTAATGGAATAGAAAATGCTCCTGTGTTTACTCACACACATGGGCACTATAATATATGCGCGCAAATGACTAGTCTCCATTGTGACTGGCCACCGTGGTCGAACGTTGTGAAGAAAATGCCTCCTGTATAGATGCAGGCATAATTTATTGACTGTAATCAAAATAAAAAGTTCTACGATCTATAATATCTGGTTTAAGATCTTTATTCCTCAAAAGAATCCAATTCACTTATATGAGAAACATATTTAACAAATTAAACAAAGGTTTCTTAAATACTAATCGGGCGGTTACTTAATTTAATTTACAATACACAAGTTATGTCTATAGAAAAATATTAAACAAAATGGGGTAATATATTTTTTATTACCTTGTGATTGATAAAAACAAAATTGATAAAAATATAAGTAAACTAAGCATCCTTAGTTTACTTACATTTTATTAATTTTCAGTCTCTCATTTCATTTAACCGGCAATTTAGAGCGTAAGAGAATTGCAGGGTACATACATTTAGAAATTGAAAATATTCATGAGTAGAATATCCCAAGTATTAAAAAACATAAAAAAAGCTAAGAAATAAAAGTTCTGGCCCAAATATTTATTGTTCTTCTTTTCTTTTAGAAGCAACTATTAATTATGACTACTGGTATTTTATACAATTATTAATTTTATTTCAACTTGCTGAAATAATATTCTAAATAATTCGCAACATTTTTTTGAATATTATTTAATTGAACTTCAGGTACATATCATTAAAAGTCAAGGCAGCATCTTGAACTCAAAAATAACATGATGTTACTAAAATAGTTTAAGATAAAAAGTTATACTATAGTAAAAACGACAATAATATTTATACCTACATTTTTACGTTCACATTTATGTCCAAGAAGCCGCTTTGATTTTAATTTCGTGGTATTAGGTATACTTTATAGTTTTGTACTTTACCGTTAAGAGTCAATCCTGAACTAGAACGATCGAAGTCGTGGGGTGTATGATAAATACTTTTCTAAAAAAGTTGGGAAAGGCCTTTTCTTGTAAGGCAATATCATAAAATTTGACTTGACATTGATTTGATATAAATTTCTTCTATATAGCGCTTCTTTATGACAATGTACGAGCTACGTAGGTTGTTAATAGGTCTTTACCTATGAAATTGCCGTTTTGTATGAAAAAATTTAAACGAATTTTTTTCATGAATTTTTTTATTTGTATTAATCGAAGTAATCACCCATGCAATCAATGCATCTTTGCCATCGCAGTGGCAGTTTATTGATGCCCTTCTTAAAGAAATCAGCTGGACGGGAGGCAACAAATTCTTCAAAGGCATTTTGTACTGCCTCTCGGGTATTGAATTTTTTTCCTGCCAAGAAGTTATCCAAATTCTGGAAAAAGTAGTAGTCTGTAGGCGCAAGGTCTGGTGAGTAGGGCGGATGACGGAGAGCTTCCAACCCCAGTTCTTGCAACTTGGAGACCGTCTGCTGTGCAGTATGAGGTCGCGCGTTGTCGTGCAGGAGCAGCGGAGACGAGCGATTGACCAATGCTGGTTGGAGATGCGCCAGCTTCTCCATCATTGTGCTCAGTTCTTCACAGTACACATCTGCAGTAATGCTCACCCCGTTTGGTAAGAAGCTGTGATGAATCACACCGGCGCTAGACCACCAAACAGTGACCATCACTTTTCTAGGGGTAAGTTTTCGTTTAGGGCATTGTTTAGGTGCTGAACCAGGATCCAACCAACTTGCTGAGCGCTTGCGGTTATCAAACAGAATCCATTTTTCATCGCAGGTAACAATGCGGTTCAAAATTCCTTCATTTGTGTGTCTGTTGAGCAGTGCAAGGCACGTCTCGACGCGTACTTCGCGCTGGCGATCATTGAGTTCGTGGGGCACCCATTTGTCAAGCTTTTTTACCTTGCCAATTTGACGCAAATGGACCAATATTGTTTTGACGCTAACGTCGAAAGCTGCTGCTAATTCAGCCGTAGATTGTGTATCATCAGCTTCCACAACCGCCTTTAATTCGTCATTGTCGACCAAAGTCTTCGGACGACCGCGAGGTTCATTTTTCAGGTCGAAATTTCCAGAACGGAAGCGAGCAAACCAATAACAGGTGGTGCGTTGGTTTGTAGTGTTAGCTCCGTAAACGTCGTTGATGTTGCGTGCCGCTTGTGCCGCGTTGCTGCCACGACGGTACTCATATTCCATAATTACTCGAATTTTTAACGTATCCATGATGACGAAAAAGATTGAAATGCGATTAAAATGTAACACTAATCAATAAAGAAATGACTACTTTTGGAAAAAAGAATCCATGTTTTTAAAATAAAATTAATTTGAAATTAGAATTCTTAGCCAAACAAAAATTATTTTGATTTGAAATGGCCAGTACTGCAGAACGGCAATTTCATAGGTAAAGACCTAATATATTGCTTTTGATGCATACTGCTCCATTTAATGTTTATATAGATTTTGGTACTGCAACTGCTTATACGAGCATCTTTAAGTTACGTTTTTATACAATACTAGCTGCGCCAAGCGGTTTAATCCGCGTTAAACTTTATAAATTAGAGCATGTGTAATATTCGTAAGTATATGTAACCTATATTACTACTAAGTTTCATCAAAATCAGTTTGGTAGTTTTTTCGTGAAGAAGTAACAAACATACACACTCACACATTCACAAACATTCGCCTTTATAATATTAGTGTGATAGTTAACTAGCTGTGCGCCGCAGTTTTACCCGCGTTAAACTTTATAAATTGTACCCATTGTGTTAATCTAGGGTATCAGCTAACTCCATACCAATTTTTTTTGAAATCGCTCCAGCAGTTTAGACGTGAAGAAGTAACAACCATACACACTCACACACTCACAAACTTTCGCCTTACTATTAGTGTGATTAACTTACAACGTTTGAATACAGACTTATAGCCTACAAAAAAGAAGAGAGAATTTTGTCTAAGTATTGAATTAACGATAATTTAATTTATTAATCGTAATGGGAAGATTGGCGTGCTTGGTAGATACTTGGTTTTCATGCTTCAGGTGGTGGGTTCAATTCGGACAGGACACATATTTGTGTACATGAACATTTCTGTTTATCCTGAGTCTGGGTGTAATCTATATACATATAATAAAATCGTAGGAAGGTCAAAACTGTACATTGAACATTTTATAAAAGGATACTTGGGGCGTGATTTCCAATCGATATCGAAGCCAAAAATATAGTTTTTAGAATTTTTGTCTGTTTGTCTGTCCGTCTGTATGTATCTCCGGGCTAAACTCAAAAAGTACTGTTCAATTTTGAATGAATATTACTAAGAGGTCGGGTCAACATATAGGCTATCTATCACCTACGGGGGAGGAGCTTTGATGAGGTATTCCTCGAAGCGCTACCATTTTGAAGCGCTACTAATGAAGCGCTCCTGTTTTATTCCTCGGAGCGCTACTAAAAGTAGCGCTCCCAATAGCAAATAAAAATATTAACTTTTATTTCCTCGAAGCGCCACTATGATTAACTTTCGAATAGAGATAGGATACTAACTGAAACTATCGATAATAAGTAAAACACGTTATTTTATACAATTTGCAAACTCCTTGAACATAGATTGGTTTAACAAAATTGAGCTTGCTTTGGCATTGCTTTCGGCACTATAATGAAATAATGACCAATGTTATTGTGTATTCAAAGAGTAAATGTTATTCAAAGAGGATGCTATTAATAAATAAAAAGCACAGATATAAATGATATGCGTATAATAATCACATTGCAGCAGACAGGACCTACGTAATAATTACAAGATTACTTTGGGTGGTGTTATCGTAAATACAGTTTGCTACATCATTAAAAAAATTACAAATGAATTATGAAAATGTAACTGTTACTCACTCGTTTTTGGATTGGATTGCTGTAAGCCGCCATGTAGACGGCTCTTTTTGTATTGTATGATATGTTATGTTTGTTTTGTTATGTTATGTACGTTATGTATCCAAACCAAAAACGAGTGAGTAAGCGGAGAGAAGGCACATTATATAATGTAAGGCGACATCTAGCTGCCGCTTAGGGAATGAATCTGTATAAGACTTTGATGCTGATTATTAATTTGAATTTTTACTACTCTTAACACTGTTAACTATTATATATTAAATCATACATTCTCTTGAACGACTCAATCACAAAAAAAAATATTAAAATATCTAATTTAATTTCTTCTTTGTTTTGTTGCTTGGTATTGTTTAATTATATAAATAATAACAGATTCATAATTATTAGAACGGGTAAAAATCACATTAATTACTAGTAGGGAGAAACAGTAAAATTACAAAATAACACAGATTGTTTCGTTGTCTTAAAAGTTATTGCTTAACTAAATATAATAAATAATCACAGATGGTTCATTTTTATTTGCAATGTTTAACAATTCCAAATAGGATACATAAAATCACATTAAGAACAATATCAACATTAAGAGTAAGTATATAAAAAAGAAAATAGCTTTAATATTAATAATCACAGATTGTTATATCTCAATTAGTACTGAATAATAATAATTTCTTACAAGCTATAAACATATTAAAATCTTAACATCTCCAGACAATGTCCTATAGAGATAGAGCCAGTCACGTATTGATATAATATATTTTCGATTACATTGTTTCTTTCTTGGGCGTGTTTTTGATTTTCCGAAATGTTCATTTTCAATCTTATTTCAGCAAAATTGTTACAGTAGTTTTGCAAGTATTTTAACAGTTTGGCTAAATTTACACCGTGCTTTTGGTTGATTTTTTTATTAATTTCTGAATAATGTGATTCTACAAAATTATTTGTTTTATTTTTTTCACCGTAACATGTAAATTTGGTTTTCCAAAATCGGTTTTCATAATTCATTTGTAATTTTTTTAATGATGTAGCAAACTGTATTTACGATAACACCACCCAAAGTAATCTTGTAATTATTACGTAGGTCATGTCTGCTGCAATGTGATTATTATACGCATATCATTTATATCTGTGCTTTTTATTTATTAATAGCATCCTCTTTGAATAACATTTACTCTTTGAATACACAATAACATTTGTCATTATTTCATTATAGTGCCGAAAGCAATACCAAAGCAAGCTCAATTTTGTTAAACCAATCTATGTTCAAGGAGTTTGCAAATTGTATAAAATAACGTGTTTTACTTATTATCGATAGTTTCAGTTAGTATCCTATCTCTATTCGAAAGTTAATCATAGTGGCGCTTCGAGGAAATAAAAGTTAATATTTTTATTTGCTATTGGGAGCGCTACTTTTAGTAGCGCTCCGAGGAATAAAACAGGAGCGCTTCATTAGTAGCGCTTCAAAATGGTAGCGCTTCGAGGAATACCTCGCTTTGATAATTTATAAAATTAAACGCGGGTAAAACGGCGGGGCAATGTTAATAAGTATGTATTTACAAAAGAAAAGTAGTTTATGTAGTATATCAGTTATCTGGTTTCCATAGTACAAGTTCTGCTTAGTTTGGGATTACATGGCGGTGTGTAAATAATGTCCCAGGATTGTTTGTCTTAACTATATCTATACAAATAAATAAAATTGGAGTGTCTGTTTGTAATATTGAAATAACCGGTTTTTACTACATTAAAATGAATATATATACGGTACAAACACCAAAATAACATTTTTTACAATTTTTGTCTGTCTGTCTGTCTGTTTGTTCCGGCTAATCTCTGAAATGGCTGGACCGATTTTGACGGGAGGCTTTTATTGGCAGGTAGCTGATGTAATAAGCAGTAACTTAGGCTACTTTTATTTTAGAAAAAGTTTTTATTTTACTAAAAAAACTAAATAAACTAATTAACACGCGGACGAAGTCCCGGGCACAGCTAGTTACTTAATACTATAGTTAAGACAAACAGAAATTATATAGTTTCCATTTTGAATTTTTATTTAATAATATGGGTCCAATCAAGTAATAGGTTGGGGTAGGTAAAATTACAAAACCAATGGTCCAGATCTATATTTCATCAGTATTTTTAGTTAAATATTAAATCATATTGCGTAGATATCAGTATTAAAGTAATAGTAAATCTTGATTTACTAATACTTACATTAAAAAATTATATCTGTAAGACACATATACAATATTTAATTAAACTACCGACGGACTAAATCGTAGTTTTTATTTCAAAAATAATGAAAACTATAAGTGGTTTCCATAGTACACACGGCTACATATCAAACTATACATTTCCAATATAAGCTGACCTCTCATTGCATGGAAATCTTATACAATGCGGGATCAGCTTATAATGGAAATGTATAGCTTGATATAAAGCTGTGTGTACAATAAATAATACTCTGCACTGTTAATGTGATTATGTGAATAAAATCTTTTTCTATTTCTTTTGTCTTAAGTTTTATGTACTCAATCCTACTTCCTACGAATATTATAAAGGCGAAAGATTGCGAGTGTGTGAGTGTGTATGTTTGTTACTTCTTCACGTCTAAACGGCTGGAGCGATTTTAATTAAATTTGGTATGGAGTTAGCTGACATCCTGGATTAATACATAGGCTATAATTTATAAAGATTAATGCGGGTAAAACAGCGGGGCACTACTCGTTTTCGATATGACAATCATATTTTTTTAATTCTTACGACGGTATCAATATTCCTGTGTGTTGCTTGTCCTATGCAATGGTTTTTAGTTCACACGTTTTTAGTACAACGGTCCCATTATGTGTTAATTAAATTCAATTCTCGATAACTAACCGTACTTCAAGGAGGTTTTATAGAGTTGCATACATACGCCGCTATATTAATCAATCATACAAAATAGGTTCTAATTATATGCACTTTGTAAAATAAAATCTGTATCTATAAAAATCTTAGGATAACTAACACACTGCCATCTGATCCCAAACTAGACAGAGCCTGTACTATGGCAAGCAGACAACTGATGGACATATAGAAATTACATCCTGACACAGAAAAAAGATTTGTCCTGGGTGAGAATCGAACCCACGACCTCTGGTGTAGCAGTCAGGGTCACTTACCTGATCAACAGACCAGCCAAAAAGGGTCTCAAAAACCATCCATACAGAAAAGCTCCGTATTAGGCTGTATGTGATAAAGCGCCGTTTCGTATAAGTATTGGTTTTGAACTTAAAATGTCTCTTTACGGAAATAATTAATGAGTTTGAAAAATTATCTACTTTTTACATAGACAAGGACATTAGTAAATAAAGTAACCGTATCTATACAATAAATACGTAAATGTCTCCATAAAAACACCTTTCTTCCATTCCCACGTCAATAGCGAATCTAAGCAGAAGACCGATTACCATATGGTGGGTTGGTTCTGTGACGGGATCCTCCGCCTCTCCGTAGTAGGACCGGAAAATGCCCATGTTCGCATTCAACCGCTAAAATGTCTCGTGCTCTGGTAGAAAGACAGAAAGAAAGAAAGAAAGAAATAATTTTATTTTCATAACATACGGAAAATACATTCAATTTTTAAAACCAAAAATTTTATTTTAAACATTATTAATTATCCGTACTGGTATGAAAAATGGCCCTATCTCAGCTAGTACTGCATTTCTGCAGTGCTGATCTTCCGATAGGGCCAGTAGCTACTGGAAGCATGATACCAGACGAATTCACATTATCATACATATAAGCTAAAAAAATCCTAGATTGTTATAACATTATACCGTAGCAATATATTATTACCGCATGCGCTGTTTTTTTCTCCACTTACATACACTAACATGGTACGCTATGGTGGGTTGGTTCTGTGAGGGTAGCCCCCCCTCCCTCCACCCCTCTCCGTAGTAGTAGGACCGCAAAATGCCCGTGTTTGCATTCAACCGCTATAATGTCTTGAGCTGCAGAGTAAGCAATAAATTATTACCACATGCGCTGTTTCTTACTCCACTTACACACATTAACATGCCGTCCCGAAAATCTTTACCGACAAATTTGGTATGCTATGGTGAGTTGGTTCTGTGAGGGGAGTCCCCCCTCTCGGTAGTAGTAGGACCAGAAAATGCCCGTGTTCGCATTAAACCGCTAAAATGTCTCGTGCTGCAGAGTAAGCAATAAATTATTACCACATGCGCTGTTCCTTACTCCACTTACACTCATTAACATGCCGTACCGAAAATCTTTACCAACAGATTTGGTACGGGTTCTGTGACAGGAGACCGATCTTGCGTACGAAGCACTTGCTCGATTATAGTCTGGTGAAGCAATGAAAGCTTTTCTAGACAACTAGACATAACATGTCAATAAAACAAATCCATTAAACTCAATTCTCGTTTCCAAATAATAAAAATTTTCACCGAAGACATAGTCGATGTATTGGCGAAATTAATAGTTCATTGAACGTTCCAATAACGTGACCGTGTTTATGTAATTTACTATCATCATTAATCGTGTCATTTCAAGAAAGCCCACAAAACTATTGAAAATCGACCATTTTGTTACCAATTTTCCACTAATCTGTTTGTGCGGTACAATCTTAGGAGGTATGGACAAAACGCCGCTCATACTCATCAGGATCAGTGAACTTAATGTATATTTTGAATTGGTAAACTGATCTCGTTAAATAATTTTACAATTTGTATGGACACCTAGAAAAGTTTAATATGTAATATACTGTAATAATATGTGTATAATATTATTATGAAGCCGTAGCAACATTGCTTTTAAGGCAAGTACATTTGAAGATGATGAAGTCCCATTGTAAGAATACGAATACTCGAATTTAGACAAACACGGTTGAAGACCGTCAGGAGGAGAAGAGAGATTTTCATTATTAATGTTGCAGGACTGTCTTAGACGATAAAATGCGTTCTGAAATATCGAATGGATTGTACAAATTCGAATCTCAGAACCACGATGCGGTGGCGGAGCGGTTAACGCACATGGGGCCAGATACTCCGTGGTCGTGGATTCGATTCCCACCCGCACTTAATTTTTTTAAAGACAACGCCTGCAGGTCGGAATCTAATCCCTGTGTCGCGGGGTAATTTACGAACATACAATAGACGGACACAAATTACATCCAGGGTCAGAACAACTATTTATGGGTCAGACAAATAGTTGTCCGGCCGGTGCGGGACTCGAACCAGGGACACGAGCGGCGAGGCGACTGTCTTAGCCGCCACGCCACATATGCAGTCGAATTAATACAATTAACTTTAAAGATATCCGAAATTAGATTTTTGCCAACTGCTTGCTTGTAACTCCACTTGTTTAAGCCATTATTATGATTAAATAAATAAATTAGTAGTTTCGTATTTGGTGTTAATTTTAATAATTGCAGAACCATTTGTTAATTGAGTTCTCTATGAGTTATTTAAAAATAATAGGATTTTAATGGTTGTTATCAATTTCAAAATAAATTTCCAATTTATTCGGTGATTAACGAAACACCTGAAATAAGTTTTAGACAATTCGCTTAAGTATCCATTTAATTCGTCTTAAAATCATTGTGATATAAAATGTAGAAATAAGCGTACAAATCACTGACATCTTTTAATAAAGTCTGTTGCAATTTGAATTTAGATTTCCTTATTCTTAGTAACGGTTCGTTTTTAACAAAAGACTTACAAAACACACCAAGTAATGACACAATACGGGAAAGAAAGTACTAAGTCCAGGTTTTCCTTATAGGGAAAGATTGGAAATATCCCAGAACTAGCTATTCCCTTCGGTTTCTCCAGCGTTAAACTTTACAAATTAAAGCCTATATGTTCTTCGTATAGTATAGTTTGTCCTTTATTTTATACAGAAAATACATTTGAATTAATCTAAAGCTATTGTACCGAAGCGAGCTTAACTCAATATGAGTTTACTTCCAGCAAATTCTAGTTAAAGTGAGACTTGTGCGAAAGGGTATACATAGTACACAACAAATAACTAATTTTAACTTCATCAAAATCCGTTCAGTAGTTTTTGCATGAAAGAGTAACAAACATCCACACATCCATACTCACAAATTTTCACATTTATAATATTAGTAGGATAATACAGGCCATGTTACGTCTGTCGAAACATTTAGATCTAGACAGTGTTGTTATTACTTAGACTAGCTTCTGTCCGCGACTGAATCCGCGTCGTAATCGAAATCAGATATCGAAGAGTTCAAAACGAAGAAATCAAGATTATTTGTATAAAAGAGGAAACAGACTGGCTGAACACCGGGACTGGTTGCTTAACATGCCCACGAAGCACGAGATGCGCACAAATCAAAACATTTTAGTGGTCACCCATCTATGCGCTGACTGCGAGCCTAATTGCTTAACCTTACCTAATCACTCACAGACTGATGAGAGCATCTGGCTATGATCGCCTCAAAAGGCTGTGGTCGCGTGTCACTCGTTGGATGATGAAGCTTAGTTACCTATTTAGTTATAAGAAATTAAGTTGTGAACCCGCGAGAATACTGCCGACAAACTGTACTGCAGTTTGGCAAAATACATAAAGTTTAAAAATATCTGTATGGTTTTTAATGTTAATTAAATACTAAAATAAAGCGGCCAAGTGCGAGTCGGACTCGCCCATGAAGGGTTCCGTAGCAGCAAGTAACAATATAAAAGTAATAATATAAAAATTTTTGTAGTAGTTGATTGAATGATAGGGAAATTGTTGTTTATGATTTGTGACGTTTAAAAAAACAACTACTACTTAACTAGATCTCGTTCAAACCAATTTTCGGTGGAAGTTTGCAAAGTAATGTACATCATATATTATCTTTAGTTTTATCACTCTCTTATTTTAGTAAGTTACAGGTGTGGGGGGGGCACATTTTACCACTTTGGTCTGAATGAATGAATGAATGAGTTCCGTATTTTTTTACGGAATCCTTAAAATGGAGTATCAAGATTGAAGAGTGTGTCCACCAAATGTGATGTCAACTGTACCTTCTGTACATTAATCGTGTCATCCCCGTACAATGACGTATCGCCAGACGTACTACACGTTAAAGTGGCCGTAACCAAATCGACACTAGTCGTAAGAGCGCCACTTATAATGAAGCGGCGAAGTGGTATAATGTTTGCAGTGTAAGCACGTTTGTCGTATTGATCGTAGTGGAGCTTTACCAAGTTTTAAACGAGTATATAAATAATATATCCAAGTAGAAGGCAGTGTTGGAAGTTCGTGTAGAACTTGGAAGGTTGTATGTTGTTTGAGATATACAACTTGTAACATAAATAGTGAACGGAAGTTAAGGAGTAATTTGTCTATGAAACTGAACGACAAGTAGCACACCAAAATGCAAAATACAGATAAAATCCAGAAAAGTGCGAGTCGGACTCGCGCACGAAGGGTTCCGTACCTAAATCAATAAAAACGAGCAAAAAATTCACGTTTGTTGTATGGAAACACCCTTTAATATTTATTTTATTTTGTTTCTGGTTATAGCGGCAAGAGAAATACATCATCTGTGAAAATTTCAACTGTCTTACTATCACGGTTCATGAGATACAGCTTGGTGACAGACGGACATACAGACAGACAGACAGCGAAGTCTTAGTAATAGGGTCCCATTTTACCCTTTTGGTACGGAACCCTAAAAACATGTATGGCAGTCTTTGGGGACTGCTTATAGATGTGTAAACTACAAATCTTTTCATTTCCCATCCTCGGAATGTAGTTTTTGTTTTGTATTTGATCCAAGTAGCGAGTGGAAGATTCTACTTCCCACCTTGGGCGGTAGACTCATAGTAATTGCTACCCTCCCTATGGTGGGAATAAATTTTAAAAATAGAACTAAATTTGGCACTTAACTTGTGGGAATAAATTTTAAAAATAGAACTAAATTTGGCACTTAACTTGTGGGAATAAATTTTAAAAATAGAACTAAATTTGGTTGGGCTGTAAAAGTCTATCATAATTAAGAAAAAATGCTGCGGTCATGTGAGTGTATGCGGCCAAAATGAATTTAAAAAAGACCCTCCGTTTAACGAATATTCGATCAGGTCACGTGTCCTGGTCCTGACGCGAGTTTAAATTGTTCGAAATTTGACCATTAAAGGTTTTATTGTCAAAGAAATTAAAGACAAAATAATATTAATCTGTTCTCTGTCATCTCTTCTCAGTTTGTCCAAAGCATGGTATTGTGTGTAATTTTTATTTACAAAAAAAAAATACTTCTAATGCCTATTATACAAAAAAAAATACGAGTAGCTTTCTGCCCTCCTTATGAACTGTTCAAAATTTCATACTCCTTCGTACACACGGCTACATATCAAGCTATAATTTCCAATATAAGCTGACCTCTCATTGTATGGAAATCCTATACAATGCGAGATCAGCTGTGTGTACGCGCCTTTCTCGTAAAACGGGGTACCTACCTACAAAGTTTGTACTTCACGTATTACGATTGAATGATAACAAATTGTTCTTTTTGTTTCAGGTTTGTTCGAAGTTTTGGTAATGTATTAAGAACTGAGGGGTGGTTGCCGTGGTTGGTAAATGCTCGCCTTTGACGGATATTTGTGTGCTTGAACATGTCTGTTTATCCGAGTCTGGGTGTAATTATCTATATAAGTATGTATTTACAAAAGAAAAGTAGTATGTGTAGTATATTAGTGGCAATAGGGGCAGGGAATCCAGAGTAACCCTCCCAGGGTACGTGTCCCGACCATCTGGGACATGGCGCAAAAGGGGTGCACCGATGCGGCTTACCCGTGTTCCCGGGGCTGCCCCATCAGGCGCCAAGAGAAGTCCACGACAGGAAGGTTTAGTCGATGCAACTGCATATACCCGCAGACACTTTTAGCGGGTGGCATACGTAGGCTATCGCCCTGCCTAATTAACAAAAATAGTATGTGTGATATATGAGTTATCTAGTTTCCATAGTACAAGCTCTGCTTAGTTTGAGATCAGACGGCCGTGTGTGAATAATGTCCCGGGATTATTATTATTATTAATTCCGCTCTATCCTACTTAAACCACTTCGCTAGCCACTCGTGTACCTGCAAATGTACTTAACCTCGGTGCTCGTTTTCTTACAAGTGAATGGAATCTGTTATAAGTGCGTAATATTGCAATCTAGTATTGGTAGGTCATATCCGTTGACGCTTGGGTACTTTTACGTACATAGAAGTACCTATTTACCTTAAGCAACGGTTTGAATTCGTTTGTGATACACATTATAGGTTCTTGATAGCTTCAGAGAACTTAAACTACACATACAAGTGCATACTACCTACAGTACCTAAAATTTTTATTATATTACTTATTGGAACGAAGTTCCTTATCGCGCGTTGCGAAAGGGGGCTAGACGGAAATAATTCTTACGAAAACTTGTCACGACACTTTTTGCAGCTGTGCGGCGTGCGCATGTTTCTCTGTCTGTCTCTCTCTCTCTCTCTCTCTTATAGAAAGCAAGCCAGATATTTTCATTTCTATTTCGCATTGAACAGTGTGGGGTCGCGACGATTATTTTTGTTGAGTGTATACAGGTTTTTTGTACATAATAAATAATAAGAAATAACTTCGTTCCATCCGGGTGTCCCTTGTCGACACATCTCAAGTTTTTATCTTTTTGTCCAAGCAATTCAGCCATATAATTTACTTTCAATATCTGGCTTCTTTTTAAATTTCGTTAAACAATAAATTTATCGCTTTAAATATCTCAATCACTTCTCTTGTTATCACTTAACTTCTTGCTTTACCGAAACTAACTAAATCGGTTCGCTACAACGGAAATCGCGTAATACATATTCAAAAGTATGTTTTTTGTACATGTGTACGAAAAACATACATACTTTTGAATTGATAACCACTTTCCTAATTGAAGTTGGCTGAATTTTTTTTTTATATTTACTGCGGTATAATAACGATTGGTCACAATTAGTATGAACTGTGAATAATAATTATCAAAATCCGAAGACTTTAGTAGGTATCATCATCATGTCAGCGTCTACTGCAAGGAATAGGGGAGACCTATGAAATGAATAAAGGTTAACTATTAGTAGGAATAGACGATATGGGAAACAGAAATCATACATGCCAAATATTTAGTAATATATAAAGTATAATTTGAAATAAATATATAATTTTGAAAAATATTCTTTATCAAAATCATTAAATGCCTATGAAACTGACTTTTCATAGGCATTTAATGATTTTCTATAATTTTCTATACAACCGATTAAATTTGTCTTCACTATAGCTGAATATGACTAAATATAAACTGGACCATTTCCTATAGCATGAAAAAAGTCTTATGTGCTAGACGGCTTCAGCTTCCGCCTTTTGTGTCCGGTGAAACATCAAATGATAACAAATAAAATTATAGAAAATCATTAAATGCCTATGAAACTAACGTTTCATAGGCATTTAATGATTTTCTATAATTTTCTATACAACTGATTAAATTTGTCTTTACTATAGCTGAATATGACTAAATATAAACTGGACCATTTCCTATAGCATGAAAAAAGTCTTATTTGCTAGACGGCTTCAGCTTCCGCCTTTTGTGTCCGGTGAAACATCAAATGATAACCATAATGTAATAGTACTAAGTGCTATTAAATTTAAGTTCCATGGTAGATTAAGTACGAGTATTATGGCATAAAGTCTTAGATTCTTTGTTTAGATGTATCCAGGAAAGTTTCAACAGTCTGTTTTTCTCTCAATATATTTATTCCATTGTAAAATGTCGATTAATCGTCTTAAGCTCTTCCAACTAATCCATCAGCACTAAAGCTCCGAGGGGATTCTACACTAGTTTTCAATTATTCATACATTTAGTTTATCTCTTAAAATAGCAGCATTTACTTTCATTAGATCAAACGAATGGTATTGGAGCTAGTATCCCAATGTCATTAGTTTGATGTTTGTCTCTTCAGTCCAGCGGTGTGTATATGTGTTTGTACATATGTTTTTTTTAGTTCCTTACATATAATGTTTTCATCACTATGGGCCTTATCAGGCGGCTCAAGGTCACCCAAAGAGCAATGGAAAGGGCTACGCTTGGAGTTTCCCTGCGAGATCGAATCAGAAATGTTGAGATCCGCAGGCGAACCAAAGTAACCGACATAGCCGTAAGAATTGCCAAGCTGAAGTGGCAGTGGGCAGGGCACATAGCTCGTAGAACCGACGGCCGCTGGGGCAGAAAGGTTCTCGAGTGGCGACCACGAACCGGAAGACGCAGCGTGGGTAGGCCGCTGGAAATCGCTGGATGCGGATAGCGCAAGACTGGCAATTGTGGAGATCTTTGGGGGAGGCCTTTGTCCAGCAGTGGACGTCTTTCGGCTGATATGATGAATGTTTTCATGTAAATAATTTGAGATGATTGGGTTTCCTTTTAAATGAAGACTTTAGGGTAGCAAAAGAGACTATGCCGCAAACAAATTTCTTCTTTATACATATTGGTAAGTAATTTCTGCGTCTCTCTTTTTTGTTTTAAGTATCAATTAGAACTTACTTAATATTCACGCTTTTTATAATATTTCAAGTTACTTCTCAAAGTTAGGACGTTACTTAATAGTTGTTTAAGAAATAAATACGGTTATCTGATGCCATACTAAGCAGAGCTATATATAGTATATCAGTTATATGGAAAGCAGATTATTGATATACTACGTATACTACGTTTCTTTTGTAAATACATACTTATATAGATAATTACATTCAGACTCAGGACAAACATACATGTTCATGCACATAAATATCTGTCCTGGGTGGGAAGCGAACCGACGCTCTGCGCCGTGAAAGGCTAAGTATCTACCAACCATACCAATTTACTTTCGTCTATACCCAATGACAGATTGCTTCATTTGAAAGCTTTCTCTATGTAATTCCTTTATACCCATGAAATAGGCATCATTTAAGATATGCCTTGATGAGGGCTTCCTTAATCATACCTTCAAGAGAGTTACTACTGTCAGATTTCCATTCTTCAGTGTAATCCTTTTGCGATTTATTTACAAGTCACGTAATTCACTTTCCATGGAATGTCATATGAAACTATGTCCGATAACGTTACCTTCGAATTGTTTTTATGAACACACTTGGAATAAAGATTATAAATGTTTGATTATATTTACCAAACACGTAAACGTGACCACATATGAGTTTAATATACACTCATACACATATTTTTGCTCAAACTTTTATTATTTTACTTTCCTAAATTCAATGTCTGTAACCATAACACTATGTACCATTTTATAATATTGTGGAGAGAAATAAATAATATTGATTGATTGGTTGAATACGTTTAAACTTTTAATATGATAAAAATAACAAGAACATTAAATATAATGCGTTAAAATATTTTTAAGGTTTCATATTTATTTTAAATATAGCTGTGCCCCGCGTTAAACTTTATAAATTATAGCCTATTTGTTATTCGGATATATGTATGTATAAGCTATATTACAACAAAGTTTCATCAAAATCCGTTCGGTAGTTTTTTTTCGTGATAGAATAACGAACATACACACTCACACACTGACACACTTTCGCCTTAATATTAGTGTGTTTTCAACCCAATCAAGACTCTTTGTTGCAAATTACAATTATATGTAAAAAATAGTTAAATTTTACGCCGTAAATTAAAAAAAACGGCTTATCTAGAAAACATTAAAAAGCATACTGTGCATCAACCCTAATATGATAGAAACAAAACATCTATGACTATCATAAGAGATAGTCAGAAACTTAATTTAATCTGATCCCTGGTCTCATCATCTTAGTTCAGGTTATACTGGAAGCCAACACCAATAGAAATAGAAAAGTCAAGATACGGATAAAATACTTACAAAACAACGCTCAGGTTTTGTCAATGGACACAAAACAATAGCTGCAACCATATAACTGAAAATTAGGCTGTTCATTAGAATTCAATACACGTGCGTGGTACCACTAACCTAATCTATCGTATATAATCAGTATCCGTTAAGGTAAACGTGAGAAAATGTCGGCTCATATTAAAAAACTACCTCATGATGGGATATTGGCTATAGTGGCCAGTTTAAACGGAAAACAGCCATCAGTACAAGACGTATTATTATCACAAGTGTGTGAGCATATACATACGTGGGGTAAGTATTCTCTACCCATTCGGTGTTATCATCAAATCACAACTGGAGAGAGTCAGAGTTTAAAAAAAAAAAAAAAAAAAAATGAAAAAAAAGAGCAATACCAAAAAAGTGCTACCCAAAGCACGAGGATTTGACCCAGCAAAAATCTGTTACTATTTTTATTTTTTTTGGAACCTGGGATCGTGTTATTTCCGATTGATCACGCTGTCGTTAAACCAACGCGAGAGTCGTGTTATAACTGGCCAATGAATTATAAGGGATTTAGATCAAAATGCAACACAGTAGCACCATGAGAGTATTCTCTACTATATAAAAATAAGTCGGGTTTTCCTTCCTGACGCTATAACTCCAGAACGCACGAACCGATTTCCACGGTTTTGCATTCGTTGGAAAGGTCTCGGGCTCCGTGAGGTTTATAGTAAAGAAAATGTATAAAATTTAACGCGGGTAACACCGCGGGGAACAGCTAGTATTCTATAAATAAAACTGAAGTGAATAAAGTCAGGTCCCCTACAAGGTAGACCGACAATTTTGAAAAGTTCGTGGGAACCTGCTGGATGCAAGCAGCGCAAGACCGGCTATTGTGGAGTACCTTGTGGGAGGTCTTTGTCCAGCAGTGGACGTCTTTCGGCTGATATGAAGATGATCAATAAAGTTTTTCGTAAATTGCACCGTATCGGCTTGTCTGGTTATTGCTTTTATTTATGGTTGGTTTAATTTTGTATTGAAAATTTTTTCTTAAACAACGAATGAAAAGTGATGTTGTATTATTTTATGGATCTTTTCTAAAAGCAGTTCTGAATCTGTCGATGTATTTTATTTAAACGTAAAGATACTAATTTGAGGTGCTAAGAATTGAATTTTTGTCGGGAAAATATATTCATATGAGTTGCTGAATATTTGTTCTAGCAAAGACATCATTAACAAAATAAGAGTTAAACTTTCTCAAGGAAAAGCACATAATAAATATAATTTACAAATATAATCAAAAATCGTATTTAGGGTACTTAAGACCCGAAAGCGTGCTCATTATAACAGAAACGTGGCTGGAATTAATTTTATTATATTTGACGCATCCACTTAGGGTTGTCTCATATACAGAGTTTGTGAAATAGTTACGTGTTTTTGTCAAACTAAATAATACTAAAAATCCCGCTAATATTCCCGATAATATTCTACTTAATGTAAAAACAATTCTAATGAATTATGTAGTTTAGTGAGTTAAACTATTACAAATGCACAAAAATATGCACAAAAATAAAGATCTAAAATAAATATCATCAATCATTATATCAATAATAAATAGAATTGAAATAAATATCCCGTTTCTTTATTTTATTTATTTATACCCAGTATTGGTTGAATGGTTAGGGTAATAATATTAGTTCAAATAAATACCCGTAATTATTTTAAACTACTGGTAATCAATAAATTAATAAGCGGGATATTTATTATTAAGAAAACATTCAGATTATTTATGTACATTTGTACTTATCTCGATAAAAGAACTGATTTTGATTATTATCTTTTTATATAATTAATTAATTAATATAGAATACTTTTGCAATAGCACGACTGTAAGTATTCTATATCGAATAAAAAGAAAATGATCAAATTCAGCCACGAATGGTAAATATAAGTTAAGGTAGGTTTTATATTTTTATAAATTAGTGTCCATTACGATAGGTAACCCTATTTACTATACGTAACAATAAATACTGAAAGATAGAGGTGGTTTACTTTTACGATTTGTAAAGATCGTAACATTGATGATTTATGTAACACTTAATGTATTTAACACAAGAAAATGATAATTCATATTTATTTATTATTATAGGAACAATTATTATAATGATTATGTTATTGTGATTGCTTTTTGTAATAATTATGTAAATTATTGATGGTAATCGATTTAGAAATAAGGTATTTGTGTTATACGAGTAAAGCATGAGTTCGTGGCACTTTCAATTTGTTCTTTTTTGGATTTTAATGCGCGGCCGCTGAAAGAATGCTTTTATGAAACTTGTCAGATTTGAATATTGAACATCAAAGTTGATCAAATAAGTATTAGACTAAAACGGTGCAACTTTTTAGAAGGTTTGAGTTTTATTTGTACTGTAATTTTATAAGAACCATTCTGTACTCAATAAATTTTTCGACAAGCATGTTGGTCACTAGACCAATAAATAGGTCAGTAAAAAATTTTACACAAGGTTAGTGACCCTGACTGCTAAGCCAGAGATCGTGGGTTTGATTCACATTCGGGACAAATCTTTCTACAATATGAATGCATTTATCTTATCGATACATATATTATATTTTATAAAAAGGATACTTGGGGCGTGATCTGCAATCTACATCGAAGTTAAAAATATAGTATTTAGAATTTTTGTCTGTTTGTCTGTATGTATGTCCGGCCTAAACTCAAAAAGTACTGCATGCATCAAATTTAACGCGGCTCAAACCGCGGGGCACAGATAGTAAATATATAAATTACTAGCTGTGCGGGTTTTACCCGCATTAAACTTTATAAATTATCACAGCTCCTCCCCCGTATGTGATAGCGTGATAATATGTAGCTTATATGTTGACCCGACCTCTTAGTAATATTCATGCAAAATATGAAGTTAATCCATGAAGTAATTTTTGAGTTTAGCCCGGACATACATACAGACAAACAGACAAAAATACTAAAAAAGATATTTTTTGCTTCGATATCGATTGTAGTTCACGCCCCAAGTACCTATCCTTTAAAAAAAAAATTCAATGTACAGTTTTGAATTTCCTACGATTTTATTATATGAGATCAGACGGTCACCATAGCCTAGTTGGTAGTGTTCCTGCCTACGAAGCTGGTGGTCCTGGGTTCGAATCCCGGTAAGTGCAATTATTTGTGTGATGAGCACAAATATTTGTTCCTGAGTCATGGATGTTTTCTATGTATATATGTATTTATCTATCTATATAAGTATGTATGTCGTCGCCTGGTACCCATAGTACAAGCTTTGCTTAGTTTGGGGCTAGGATGATCTGTGTGACATTGTCCCCAGATATTATTATTATTATTATATGTATAGATGTTTATCAGTTGTCTGGTTGCCATAATACAGGCTCTACCTAGTTTGGGATCAGATAGCCGTGTGTTAGTTGTCCCAAGAAGAAGAAGAAGAAGTAATTCGCAAATAATATTATCATGCTATCGCTGAAAATCTGATGAACGTGAGAACTTACTCTATGGAGTCATCATGTGTATCAGTATGCGATATCTTAACTGCTTAAAGAATGGTCCAATTTAAGTGTGGATTTTATTGTGATGTCCGTACAATCCAACATTTCAAGAAAACTAAGTTGATACAAAATAATATTTGGTGAAGCCCTTGGGATCCTTTTTTGCATTGATATCGATGAAATACCCTCTCCACGTAGGGTAACTCCCTCTCCTCTCCTCTTAATGTAGAGTGAAATTTACATAAAGCTTCCCTAAAAGCCGGAACCGAACGTTGAACCGTGGTTCGAGCCAGAAAAGGCACCCGTTTTGGGGCTTGAAGTACTTTTTGTTCAGGTTGTAGTTTTATTTGCTAGAAGGCTTGGGCTTCCACCTACCTTTATTGTTTGGTGAAACCGTGAAAGCCACACAGGGTATCTATAAACTTCTTGGTAAAAAAATATGAAGCTTCGGATACACCAAAGTAAATAATCACAAAATATACACGTCATTTAAACTTATAATCATTAGTAGAATGACAGTTAATTTGCATACACTTATTATGCTGTTATGTGCGGCCACATAACCCTTAGTCACGGCTATTTGTAAGATCAAAAGTTATCTCGACTTAGTCCATTATAGAGATAAGAACATGCACTATGGAAATTTCTTGTGTAGGTAGACATTAGTAGATTTCCTTCTTCAGTAATACTTAATAATAAATAAATAGATGAACTTAACCTAATTATATTATAATTATATTATTATTATTCCTTTTAGGCATAACATTATTTTTGTTGGTAAGCCGCTCTTTAACATGCAGGTAAGTGTCGACAGATTAAATAGCGCAAGTGTTTTAAAACCAAAAAAAGACATATTTAGGTACGAAATTTAAAAAAAGTAAACGCATAAGCTAGTTTTTAAGTTGTTTTAAGAGTGCGTAAGTGAGTTGAAGTTTATGTTTGAATATTTTACGTCAAAATGATCAAGACGATTCAGTTTCATTGTATGTGAGATTTGTAACCAATTTGTTATTGCTTCCTTACATATGTATTTATTCATTGGGTAGATATTCAACAGTTTATTTATTTTATTGTTTAGGTAAGAACAGGCTCATACATGTTTCGCCGGGTTGGCATGCAAATATGCAATTAAATTTCAATAATCATGCTGTGTCAGCTGAGTGGCTGATGGCAAAGAATATCGCTACCCCATTTCATCCCTTTATAATAATAATAAATAAATTTATTTCTCTCACAAAGATCAAGTACAAAAGTGGTAATACATTTTATGTCACTTAGAATAATTAACTAGCTTTGTGAGAGCTGGTGCCTATTAAAGGTTTAGAAGAAAATCTGTATTACAGGTCACCAGTGCCCACTCCCCAGTTTATACCTAGTGAAATTAAACTATATTTTAAGCTTAACGGTACATGACGTGAGACGGTATTTACGGTATTTAAACAGATTAATACTTAAAACTAATAGAAAAAGAGCATATTATAAAGCATAAAAAAACTAAATAAAAAGTAGGTAGAGAGTTTGTAGATGTGTTGGTGGGTGTCTGTTTGTGTGATAAGTACTTGTTGTGTAGGAAATAAGCGTATCTAGTAATATTAAGAAGTTGGACTTAGGTGTTAGGTTTTATTTTTAAAGAAAGAAGGGAAGAAGGGGGAAGAAGTCAACTTTTGTCCAGATGTGAGCGTCATACGTCTGACATGAGACCACGCTACCATTGGCTGACTTCAAAACGATATTTTAGGAAGTTACTGCGATGAATCCATCAGTTTATTTATTTTTATCAGTATTTTACGTTATATAAGTAATTACGTGATGTTACTCACTGCTTTTGAAATTGATTGAATCAAATTATTGAGCACGTACCTAATTTAATTTGTGGGCCATTGAGAATCACGTATCTTCCACAACAACAACCGGGACCTTTTTTAGGGTTCCGTAACCAAAGGGTAAAACGGGACCCTATTGCTAAGACTTCGCTGTCTATCTGTCCGTCTGTCACCAGGCTGTCTCATGAACCGTGATAGTTAGACAGTGCAATTTTCACAGATAATGTATTTCCGTTGCCGCTATAACAACAAATACTAAAAAATAAAATAAAATCAATATTTAAGGGGGCTATCCCATACAACAAACGTGAATTTTTTGCTCGTTTTTTAATAGATATTGGTTCGGAACCCTTCGTGCGCGAGCCCGAGTCCCACGTGGCCGGTTTTTTATTTTTTTTGAAAAACAGGGCGAATGCTTACTAACGCATGCCACCCGTAAAAAGTGTCTGCGGGTAGGTTACCGGACTCCAACTAAACCTAACCTGCCGTCGAATTCTCTTGGCGCCTGATAGGAGGAGCCCCGGGAACGCGGGTATGCTGCTCCGGTGCCCCTATTTTGAGCCATGTCCAAGTTTTTCGAGACACCTACTCTGGGAGAATAACCGGGTCCTACACCTTAACGTGCCCTCCGATGCACGGAGACGCTAAGAAGTCTATCTACTTCAGGGGTCATCCATCTAAATACTGGCCGTGGGGTTAGGTCCTTAACCTCGCCGATCAATTACGGACCAGTAAGAGCATCTAGGTATAAGCGCGTCGAAATTCTAGGACCAAGAATTCATTTTGCAACTCATTCTTAACAACATGAGAGCTTTGAACGAATAAAATATATATTATAAATTATATATCAATCATGTCTTGCAACAAGACTGATTATAACGAAATAACATCTTTAAGTCAACGCCCAATCTAATTCATTAATAATGACTTGTTTCCAACCTTTTACATAATCTCCACTTAATCTACGCAGAAATACAAACAACGGAAATTCAAATAACTGGTTAATCAGAGCGCGTCAAATAAAAAGTAAAAGATGATAGTTATGCAATGATCCACTTTGAATACCTTATAAATGCTGAGACGACCGAGTTACTTCTGTTCAGTTACAGTTTACAGTGTTTAACAGATAAGATACTGCTTACAAGAAGAGAAAATGGAAAAAGTGCCCGACAGGCCTAAGAGGGTGGTCTATCCAGTACGTCCAATTCACAAGATTTTTTATTATGTCATAGGAATATAGGTAAGTAGGTAACCTTTTTTATTATTGGTTCCATTAATATTTGCAAAATTCAGACGTTTATAGTTATCGAAAACATAAGCATTGTGTTTCACTATTATTCAAATAACATACTAAAAAATAATCTAAATGGGAGAATATCTAGGAGGTGACAATGTTCTCCTAATGCATTAAAAGAAATCATCATGACCCTGCAACTAAATCCGTCTGCTCCGTATACTCAAGGAGCTGATATTTTAAATCAGAATAACGAATTCTACCTAAGGACCACGACTCTATATAGAGTTATATCTTTAAATTTAAGCAGAAGGAAGTTGTCGAGTTCCGACTATGGACCGGAAGACGCAGCGTGGGTAGACCCCCTACAGGGAAGACCAACGATCTTACACGGGGCGCAGGATTTCGTTGGATGCGGGTAGTGCAAGGCCGGCAGTTGTAGAGGTCTTTGGGGAATTCCTTTGTCCAGCAGTGTAGGTCTTTCGTCTGATATGATGATGATGAAGTTATCGGACCTCATTATCGTCAACATGGTTACACTCAAAGGCATATTCTGTTCATTCACCTGTATTTTGACAACTTCTTGGTAGTTTATTTACTGCGACAAGTCGAAACTGTGGTTTGGTGCCCCGACTCTTCCAAGATTACTCGTAGAACCAATCGGTTAGTCAATCTATAATGTCATGCTTCATTGATCGTTTGTTTTCATTGTGCGAGAAAAAAGTAAGTGAAAGATATTGTGATTGTTTTCAACAGAATAACCGGAGCACAACAATACGACGAAACGACGACACTAGGTGACGAGACAGTTTGTTTTTACCAGATTCGAGGTCATACTCATGCCAGAAAACAACGCTGAAATGATGATATCGTTCTTGAAACAGTAGTAAAAGTATTATATTGTATTGTAATGTATTAAGTAAGTCAGTTAAGTCCTCTTAGTCGAATTTCAGCCACGGCGGTCAGTCTCCGTAGAGATTAGCCATCTGCGCGGGACAAGTGTGTGCGCAAACACAGGAGCACTTTCTACCCGACCGGAAAGACGTCAAGTACAGGACCGACGTTCTCCGAGTGCTCTCCGAGGCACGGGGGTATAATACCGCCTACTCCCTGACTACGGGCTGATGCTGAAATATTTTTCATTATACAGAAATGTCCCAAAATCACTTTTAGTCCGACCCGGGATTTGAACCCAGGACCTCGTTCTCCGCGGGTGAAAACGCTGCCGCTAGACCAATGAGGCAACATTAGTATGCAAGGGCTGTCGCTAAATACCACATCACGATTTCTAATGTACCATAAATCTACAACAGTAAATCGTTTTCAATTCGATTCGGTACCTTTCGATACGGTTAATGAAGAAACCTAAAGGTTAAACGAATGCTAATTGAATAGAAACATAATATTTAATACGGTAGGCTGGACTTGGTAGCTGCGCAATGTACAGATTCTATAAAAAAACTTCCCAGAGATATCAGAGAATTTGTCTATGTATAAGTTTTAAACAACTATAAAAGCCATATTGTGTAGCAGGGCTTACTACAAAACTTTTGATTATTAAGTGAGAAAACGGCTTGGGATTGAGACGCTCTAAATTGACACATTTAAAAACAATCTTATTTTATTTTAAGAAATAAATATTTTATAAAGGATATCTACTGATGCACTGCATGGCAGGGTCAGTTTCTATTCGTAGGCATGAAATGCCCTTTACGTAGAGCAACAGTTGCACAAAAAGCCCTCGACGACCTTATGCGTCTCCACACCGTAATCGTGGTGACCTTTACTTTTTATTCATAGGGATGGAATCCCCTCTCCGATTCTCAATTGAACGGCTTCGCGTATTAACGTAGAGCAACAGTTGCACAAAAAAGTCCCTCGACGACCTTATGCATTTCCACACCATAACTATCCTGACCTTTTGTTTTTATTGGTAGGGATGAAATGCCCTCTTCGATTCTCGAAACGAAACGTCGTCGATACGAATAGGAACTAAAATTCACGATGCTTACGGAGTGGCGATGCATAAGGATGCATCGCCACCCCATAAGCATCGTGAACTTTAGATTTTATTCGTAGGAATGGAAACCCCTTTCCAATTCTCAATTGGACATCTCAACGTAGAGCGATAGTTGCACAAAAGGTTCCTCGAAAACCTTATACATCTCCACACCGTAACTATCCTGAGCCGTGGTTCGAACCCCAAAACCCCTGGCGTGGTTAACTTAGTCTTTACGAGTAGTCTTAATTGCTAGAGTTCTAGCTTAGCTATATTGTCAGGTGAGGCATTGAAGTCCTCCTATAGGCTTACTTTAATCCTCATGTTTAAAAAACACATAAAATGCGCGGCGAGGATACCTTTTTAGATAAGAAGCACTCTACCTACGTAATATTACTCTTGGGAAATTAGAGATCCTCCTTCGCTCGTTATTAAATGAGTATTGTCCCCACCTGATCATCCTATATAATCACCTTTATCTCACTCGAGGGAAAAATATTGCGTTAAAATTGCTCTTGTTATTAGTATTATGTGAGTTTGTGGTTTTATCAATATTCTTTTAATATGGCAAATTGGTGTCGTTACCAGCCACGTCATATATAAAGACATAATTACCGGTCTTAAGGTCACTTTTTCAACGGGCGATGATGCTAGTTATTTTGAATTATATACCATTAATCAATTTAATTTTCTCTAATATTGAATCGTATGAAATGAACAGGACATAGGTACATGCTTGTAGATCTGTCAAACTACAAAAAATTCTTATACTTAATACTTGCACCAATTATGCACCGGGCGCATAATTAATCGATAGAATGTCATTAGCACAAAGCCAAATGGATACAAGTTTCTGTTTTTTTTATTATGTTTATTGTAATAATAATTTATATTTATTCACTCATCACAAAGTTAAGTCTTAACAACATAGTTTGATAATTCTTGTATAAAATATAACTTTGGGAAATTTAGGTTAATATTAAAATTATATTATTTAAGAGCGAATGAAACGAAACGAATGAACGCTGTGCCCTACCTGGCACAGCGTTCATTCGCTCGAAGAGCAGCCCGACTGGGGAAGTACCTCCACCTTACAGAAGACATTCCTTAATAATAACATTAATAATTTAATGTTGTGATTCTGAGTGTGAGTAAGGTCGCCAGAGCTAAAAAAATATACATTCATAAATGTGTACATAATGTGTGTGTACTATATTTGATGTGTCTGCCTTCGTGCGTGCGCGGTTGTGTGTGTGTGTGCGTGTTTGTAAGACTATCAATTACCCGCTTACTATATATGTGCAGAAATACATTAAAAGCGTCGAGGGTTTATAATACAGAAACTAGATTGATTTCAATTGTTTGCTGTACATATATATAGATGTATAACACAGGCAGATAGCGATCAAACAGGGTTAAAAAAGATAGGGACAAATTCCATACATTTGAAAGATTTTGTCCCCGGTTCCTTTTCACTCATCCATTAATATTAAGCCTATTTTGATTATTATCTATATCCTATTTTTCTTAATGTATGAATCATCATCATATCAGCCGAAAGACGCCCACTGCTGGAGAAAAACCTCCCCAAAGATCTCCACAATTGCCAGTTTTGCGCTATCCGAAACCTGCGACCTTCACAAGATCATCGGTCCATCTTGTAGGGGGCCTGCCCACGCTGCGTCTTCCGGTTCATAGTCGCGACTCGAGAATCTTTCTGCTCTAGCTTCACGCCGCCGGCTCTGCTAGATATGTGCCTTGCCCACTGCCAAGCTGAAAAAATGTATTTTAGTAAATGTAGCAGGTAATAATCCAGTGAACTAGCTCACATTTCAAATTCGGGGCAACCAACAACAATCCCGAGGTTTAAATAATAGGTACAGCAAAATGCTTTCAGTTCGTTAAAATTAACGCGAGCTTTTCGCTCCTCTGTGTGGAAATGTGGAAATGTTAAGCACATACGCATGTATATGTAATGCTCTTCTAATTATACAACTACTGGCGGATATTACATGGGCTTAAGAAATAGTTCATGAGGTAAGAAATATCCGTAATTTAGCATTTTCGAGTTTTATAAATATTTTTACAGATGGCCTCTGTGTGTAAACGGTGTTAGATATTCGTTTTTTGTGAGAAGACTAGGAGTTATTCAAGTTATACTTCTTTTGGCGCAACGGAGAAAAATGATGAGAGTGAATTTTTACGATGCGCGCGCACACCGACACCAAAAAATTTAACAGCATGAAGTTAGTTCTAGGTGGTATGACAGTGAATTTTTACGATGCGCGCGCAGAAAAATTCACTGCATGAAGTTAGTTCTAGGTGGTATGAAAATTGATAACTATGTTCAAGTTGTATATTAAGAAGTATAACTTCTAACGCGTGTACATAAGTACACACAAGTTTTTTTTTATTTGTGGTCTGATTGATTAAAGATTGTGTAACTGTATGTGTATAAAAATATTGATCAATTGAAAAAGAAAAGTGAAATTCATGATATAAATACCCGAAATAAGCATAATCTTGTTGCACATGCTACTCTTCTCTAGAAAATCTAGAACTATATTATGGGGCCTTTAAAAAAAAACTTCCCAATGACATCAGAAAACTGTCAATCAACAATTAAAACTAAATTGGGTAGCCAGGCATTACAAGGTAATATCAAACTATGTTAATGATAATTTTTTTCTGGCAATGAGTAGATTTAATTCAAAGAACTAACTTAACTGTTCATTAATTAATAAATAATATATTTATTGGGACAACTGACACAGAATTTATTTCTATCCATCTGATTCTTTACCAAACGGAGTACATGATAAGCAGATAATTGAACATACTTATATATTTCAATTTTTTTTATTATAGAGACATTCAAATGTTCTTGATGACATATAAGTCTACCAACCCGCACTTGGCCAGCATGGTGGATTATAGCCTATGCCCTCTCATTGTGAGAGGAGGACATTGCCCTGCAGTGGGACACAAAGAAGCTATTGGGACTAGTCCCACCCTCTTACCCACCGCTGTAACTCCTGTTAGCCAGGATCAACAGTGACACACAATGAATTGACGCTGTGCGGTGAGGCGCAGGCATGTCCCGGGGAATCGCTTTAACTGTCTTGGATCCCGCAACGAACACAAAGATGCTGTTTTTAGGAAAAAAGATAAATTACACGCAGGCACAGAAAAATAATCGTTTTCATCAAATAAACTTACTTATTTGTTACTAGATAAGTAAGTATCAAATAAAGATTTGTCATGTGAATAAAACTCACGACCCCTGACTTAAAGTTAGCAGTCAGAATCACTAAGTAGTAGACATAAATATAGATATATATTTTAACGTTAACAGTAGCTTTTAGTTTCTTACCTCTTTTCTTATCTCTTATTTCAAGCGTTAAATGAAACCCGAAAACGAACCGTACCTCTAAGATCTCAATATAAAAATATGTTAAGTACCTACCGGAAACCATAAAACTGCCCTCTTAAAAAAAGTGCATTTGGTATGGCACCTTTAATTTACAACAAAATTCCTTCAGTAATCAAAGAGCAACCATATAACACATTTAAGAATATACTGATTACTCTATTACTAGAAAGGTGCTACTATTCAGTTACGGATTATTTAAATGATTAATTCGAATTATAGTTTTGTAATTTAATTTAATAGAAATTTAATTTAATTTAGTAATTAATTTGATTCCCTATTTAGTTTTATTTTAGCTTTAAGTCATTGCAATGTTTGTATGCCAAATTGGGAGAATGTACTCTGTATCTTTTTATTTCTAACATCACATATTGTAATCACCTTCATTCTATGCAAATAAAGAATTATTATTATTATTACCCATTGAATTAAAATTATCACTTTCATAGTTAACCACCATAACCCATCATTTTCACTTCTGGAAATCAGGAGAAAGTGTGGTGAATACCATTTCATTGTCATCGTGATACTCTACCCCGTGGTGAGGTTTCACTAACTGCAGTTAATCCGTATTGTCAGCTAATTATATTTTAACCGCTTAAAATTTTCCGTGCTTTGGTTCATTGGGGTTTTCATTGACAGTTATTGGTCACAGCTTGAAACATTTGATGGCCTATTGGCGTAGTTGGCAAATGCTTGCTTTTCACGCTGGAAGTCGTGGTTTCGATTCCCACCCAAGACAGATATTTGTGTGCATGAACATGTCTGTTTGTCAAGTCTGGTTGTAATTTATCTATATAAGTATGTGATTACAAAAGAAAAGTAGTATATTTTTTTCCATTTAAAGACTATGCGCGGTCTAGGTAATCTAATCCCTGTGTCGCGGGGTACTTTACAAACATATAACAGGTAAACGGACACAAATTTGTAGTAGCATATCAGTTATCTGGTTTCCATAGTAAAAGCTCTGCTTAGTTAGGGATCAGGTGACCGTGTGTAAATAATTTCCCAGACTATTATTATTATTATTTGTATTTATAGTTTAGTTTAAAACTAGTTTTATGAATAGGAATTGCCATACAACGTAGTAATGCTACCAGCCTGTGGGAACACTATCTATATAGACGGTCCCCTTTAATTATCACTATCGATAGGGCTGCTGGTTTAGTGGTTAGTGAACCTGACTGAAGTCCTAGGTAGTGGGATCGATCCCTACCTAGGACAAATAAAATTTATGTACCTAATGAGCGCGGTTATTTGCTTTGGGACTGGGTATTATTTATCTAAATGTATTTATTTAGATATATATTAGTACGTTTATTACTCGTCTGGTTGCCATAGCAGAGGCTCGGATCCATTTGTTTTATTATATTTTTAAGTAACGCTTAAGTTAGCTTATTTACATATTATATTATTTTGAGTAAATTAATTACAAACAATATTTCTTATTCTATGCCAACGAACATGTTTATATCATTTTTAATATTTAATTTCTCATGTAAGCGAGTATTAACATGTAAACATACGTTTTAATGGGAATAAATGTCTTAAAACGTAATAATAAATAGTACACAAAAAATTGAATAGTTATAGTTATTACTGTTCAATTTCATCATACTAATATTATAAAGGCGAAAGTTTGTGAGTGTGTAAGTTTGTTACTTCTTCAAGTCTAAACGGCTGCAGCGATTTTAATAAAATTTGGTATGGAGTTACCTGACACCCTGGATTTACACATAGGCTATAATTTATAAAGTTTAACGCGGGTATAACCGCGGGACACAGCTAGTATAGTTATATTTTCCAGTTGATTCTGGTCTAATTAACATAATTGTAAATAAAATCAATGACAGAGTATAAACTGACAGAATCCCAGTCCACAACAAAGGAAATACTAGTTCAAGAAATTTTCCAGAATATGAATCCGGTGAAACAACAGGAACTGTTTCAATTGAACGCACTAATTTGTTTACACGAGGCCCCAGTTACAGATTTATACTGGGAGAGCTCCATTAGTGCTACAGTGACATATTGCGCTCAATTGATTTTAACTGGTAGACTAGCTGCATGTAAATGTCCTACGTAAGCCGTACGGCATACATATATGTAATACAAGTCATCTGTTTGGAACTTTACAATCCACTAAGCCGTGGTTTGATACAGGTCAGATGGGACTATAAATATATACACTTCACATAGGTGCCGTCTGGTTTCCGACGAACGAAGAACAGGGCCACCATATAACATCCCTTTAGTGTCGTAAAAGGCGATTAAGGGATACACCAGAAAGTCGGACAGCAGCGCCACCTGTCAAAATCGAAAATTCTTTATTCCCTAAAAATTTTACATTTATGTGGAATCGTCATATTTTTTTACCCTACCGTGCAGTGCATGACATGGTAGCTACTGAGAAACACTGCCAGAAAACTCAGTAGGAATCCTTTTTTAAAATAAAATATACCTATGATTAATTACAGTCATGTGTGTTGACTCAGAACAACTCCCAAGCACTTTTATCACTTAAATAATCAGGAATTTTGTAATATGCCCTGCTACACAATTTGGCTTTAATAATTATTTTAAACTTATTCGTAGACAATTCTCTAATATCATTGGAAAGTTTGTTATAGAATCTTATACTTATATATTGTTATTATGTATTTATGTGTACTAACTACCACCTAACTTCGGTCGCCTTTAAATGGCACCGTTATAGAAACTTTTGGGGGTGGCCTTTTTTTAATTTTTTACGTGGTGGAAAAGCCAATTCGCACGTCGAGTAGGGCCGACCCACTAAAACCGCCACGGTAGCCATCCTCACAGTGCTTGTAGCGGGGGCTCTGGGTACTCGTGAACGATCTCGCCAGTACCCCCGCTGTACACTGAGCCTTTGAAAGTCTCTCATCCGAGATGGGGAGGGGCCTGAATGTCTCCCCCCCCTCCCCACCACGCACAAGCGCGTTGAGGCAACCTGAGCAGGTTGCCTCTTCCCGGGACCGTTTATACAAGACGAGTGGACTTCCTCCTCTAAACGCCAGCGGTCCCAGGGCCGGCGCCCAGCCGGGGAGAAGCCAGCCGGGCGCCGCATACTCTCTCGCGCTGAGATTAGCTCCCAGCGCCGGTTGGGGGAGGCCTAGTGTATATACAACATGTAACTTAATTAACGCACATCCTGAAAATAGTTTGTTCAGAATCGTTTACTGAATCGATTTATATCATTTTTAATATAGGTAATTTTTTATTCCAAAATATATTAAACTACAGAAATTGTCGTTATTTTAACCCTGTACAGTCAAAACAAATATAATAAGTCAAAGTAATAAGACTTTTAAATCGCAATTTTGTTTGTATTCATACAAATTCCATCATTAAACACCAAATTAAAGAAAAATAAACTTTATTCCAAGAAACTAATTTAGTAAGTAACAATGCATATACATGCCAAATAAAAAAATTAGTGTATGTACATGTTGATTACAACATAATATTCTAATTGGGGTGTCTGAGGGTGAGCGTTAATTACGTTACATTACACTCCACCTCATCATCAGCCCGATATCGTTCATATTTGAAATTATGACCTCTGGAGAAGCTTACATAGAACTGGGTTAAAGACCTCCCGTTTTTTTAACATGACGTTTATAGTTAGCCTAAAACGCTTTCAATGTTTCATCGGACATTAGAGACGAGTGTAGACTCAAGCTATCTTACGAATAAGACAAGGTCAAACCTCGGCTTAAGGAAGTTCAGGGACCTAGACGTAGATAAATTATTCTCTAGAAGTGCTGCAAGGATTATTAAAAAACCATAATGATGATGTGGAATGCTAATTTGTACCTTCATGTCATTAAATAAAATAAAACAGAATAGGGAAACGAGCAACTGGAACAGAAGAAAATATTTACAAAAGAGGGATTTAACGCATCAAGTTATACGTAAGGAGGCGAATGAAATGCTAATGAATAGGGAATGAATGAATTCCGTACGACAAATGCTTGACAATTTTAACAAATGAGAGAACAACCCAGTCATGTTCAAGCTAATTTCCATAATGACGTAGTTCCAGTTTAAAATGGTATTATTAAAATACAATACGAGGCTGCCGAACAAAAACACGCCGCAATATCACCCAATTCACAATGACACAAAAACAAAGATGTGCGCTTCGCAGAATTTCAATATGTGCAGGAAATACAAAAATCTTTAGCGTTTTTCAAGTATATAGTGTTTAATATACAAAGTGTAACATTTATTTTTTTATTATCCTAGTTTATTAAAATAATTAACGCTAACTTAAAATCTAAACTCTAAAAATATCAAAATCAAAATTCGTGCCAGTGGGTAACGTTCCTAGAATGCTGGCAGCATTGCCACGTTGTATAGCAATGCTCAGTTGTTGAGCAAAATATAGGCCAGCATTCCGGGAACGTGTCGTTTCTTCTAGTCGAGCTGCCGTTTCTCTATAGATTTCTTTAGTATATAGTCGTGCCAAATATTTTGCGGCCTAGTATAGATGATTATTAAAAAACATGGTGAGCCAATTTTCACTACACTAAAATCCATTTTTGCTATCTTTTTTATCGAAACCTATTTGTACGAACGTGACGAATTATATAAGATCAGGATATTTAAGGTTACGTTTTCCTTTCGTCGCTTTGTGTACGTTTAGTAATTGTTCTGTCAAATAAATATGTTGTGCCATATCGGGGAGCTTTGAAATGGTTTGTGGATCGACTAGACTACACATATATACATACATAGACTCACGGCTGTTTCCCAGAGGGGTAGGCAGAGACAACGGATTTCCATTTGTCACGATCTTTGCATACTTTACTTTACTTCACTTCTTCGACTAGACTAGACATAATTTAATCAAGTCTGCTAATTATTAAAATATCCAATGTGTTGAAACATTGACACTAATTTGCTTACAATCTCATCTGGCAAAAACTAATAAATATGCTTTGTAACACTTACATTGTTTTAAGGCAAATAAATTAGGTATTTTATTTATGTATGTAGTAATAATTACATAACCAACTACCCAGTATATCCAAAGTATATCCTGAGTAAGTGCATCATAATGATAATTATGATCTACTACTACTCTTCTTTATTTTATACCGACAAGTTTAATTATTATTTAAGTATGTACACACGGCTACATATCAAGCTATAAATGTCCAGTATAAGCTGATCTCGCGTTGTATAGGATTTCCATGCAATGAGTGGTCAGCTAATATTGGAAATGTATAGATTGATATGTAGCCGTGTGTACCACTGGCCCGCTTTTTGAGTGGTGATCCTTGATTAGTGATCCTGACTGCTAAAGCTGATCGTGGGTTCTCGTAAATATGCATGGTTATTTGTTCTGTGCCTGGGTATTATTTATCGATAATGTGTATATATTTAGTTGTATAATGGTTTCCATAGCACAAGCTCTTCCTAGTTTGAGGGTAGCTGGCAGTATTTATTTCATTTTATTTATTTATTTATGTACACACAAAAAACATACAAAATTTAACATAACGGAAACGAAGAGTACATAGGATCTGCTTATTTCGTAAGAAATTTCT
This sequence comes from Pseudoips prasinana, assembly GCA_951640165.1. Taxonomy (NCBI): domain Eukaryota; kingdom Metazoa; phylum Arthropoda; class Insecta; order Lepidoptera; family Nolidae; genus Pseudoips; species Pseudoips prasinana. The sequence continues at coordinate 33,035,684 of OX621243.1, read as the reverse complement.
TCCAGCAGACCCGCGACAGGAAATAAATAATTAAAGATAGTCAATACTGTGTGTAGGTCAACAATATACTTAGTATGTTGGTTTTGGAAAAATATTTAATTAAGCTTTTATTATATTTTTAATATTATTATTTTTTAAAGACAACAACCGCACTAGGTAGTTTAATCCCTGTGTCGCGGGGTATTTTGCAAACATACTCGTATAATAGAGGGACACAAATTACATCCAGACGCAGAACAACTATTTATGGGTCACACAAAGAGTTGTCCGACGCGGGACTCGAACCCGCGACACAAAGCGGCGAGGCGACTGTCTTAGCCGCTACACCTCACGTGCACGTTATTTGGGACTGGGTGGCTGTAAATGAAACAGCCAAGAAACTTAGACATTTTTTGGAAGTGCTTCAGTTTTATTTTTATGTATCATGGCACTATCGTCTAATAACAATCAATGATATCTAGGTCAGTTCTGCAAAATAGCGTTCATCTCGACAATGAACCTCACATGCTAAGAATCTGTAAAACGTTTGCATTATGGTCGAATACACGCGTGAATGAGAATAGAAATGGTAAACAAATTTTACTCATTCGTGGCATAGTTTTTTTTACTCCTAAAAAGGAGATGGTTATCAAATAGCGATATGGATTATTTGATAATTCATCACAACAGCCAAAATACTTCCTGCTGGACATAGGCCTCCCCCAGAGATCTCCACGATTGCCGGTCTTGTGCTATATCTGCATCCAGCCATTTCCAGCGACCCTCACAATATCGCGATTTCGTACTGTCCACTATTTTGGGGGGCTTTCGCATAATTACGTTCTTTGAGCACTATGACCATCATACTGCAATCGCCAACCCGTCTGCCAAGCACGGTGACTACGACAAACCCCTCCAAATGGCAAAGTTATAAAAGCTTTTGGGGGAAACCTATATTTAGCAGTGGAAGATATCAGGCTGATGATGATTAGTATTTTGTAATTAATTGTATTGAATTACAATAAATTATATTCTATTATAATTAAATATATTGAATTACAAAATCCTTTACATTATTGTTAGTGCCACAGTCCAAACGAATCAAGCATGGCGTCTTTTTTAAGGCGCACATTGATCTAAGGTCGCAACAAAGGCGTCAGTTGAGAGTGATGACACCAACTCCATGTAAACTGCCTTGGTCGACAGACACTTAGATAGGCCTACCATATAATAAGTGGTTTAGAGAATAAATTAATAGTTCTAGAAATAATTTGGCAACTGTGAAGGGTTGTCCGTTATTACTCAATGATACCTTAAGGTGTTGTCCACGATATACCCCTCCTCTCACTTTTCTATTTAAGGCACCAAAAGCCACTTCACTTTTGGCTTTGGCTCCATAAATGCCTTACAAATAACCCCCTCATCACTTACCTTGCAGAAGTCAAGCGAAAACGTGGTTAGTGCAATTATTACTCTTCAGTTGACAAAATTTTGCAAGATACGTAAAAGTTGTGATCATTTCATGTTACCCGAAATACGTCCACTGCTGCGCCTGAAGATCTCCACAATTGCCAGGCTAGCGCAATCCACATCCAGCGGCTTTCAGCGACTCTCACAAAATCTTTGGTCCAATTTGGAGGAGTTTACCACGGAATTCCGAAATATGGTTTGTCGATTCATGGGAAATCGAAAACACGTTTTGTTATTTTGCGTCTGACCGAATAAACGATTTACTAAGTTACGAGTGTCCGAAACTACTATAGACCTTTTCACCATCGATCGAAATAACGAAGGTCCGATGAATGTTTGGTCGAATAAACGAAACATCTTTTGTTAAGTAACCGAAAAAATCTACTAAAAAAAGATTATTAAAAAGTAGGTTATGAGCTATTCCAGACTATTTGCTATCGCTGTACCAAATTTCATCCAGATCTGCTAAGTCGTTTTTGCGTGAAAGAGTAACAGACATTCATACTCACAAACTTTGGCTATTATAATATTAGTAGGATTTAAAATAAAAATAAAAATAAAATAAAATTTATTTTTTCTTAAATGGTTGCACTTAGATATTTAAGGTGACACTGGAACCCGCACTAGGATACCCTGTGTTGCAGGATCCAGTCTCGTCCGTCGAGGATTGTTTTACAATAAAAAGTGCTTCATTCATGCTTCAGGTTACAGAATTAAATAATTAAAATTAAGTGGTACATTACATCTAAATTCTGAGTACTGTATAGATCATTGTTTGTACTAGTGTGAGTGTGTGTGTGTGTGTGTGTGTGTGTGTGTGTGTGTGTGTGAGAGAGAGAGAGAGAGAGTTTGTGTGTGTGCGTGAGTGTGCATGTGTGGGGTGTGGATATGTGAGTGCAGGTAAATACATATATTATGTGTGCATATATAGGTGAAGCCATGTGCAAGTTAGTTATTAGTTATGATTTTCTCGGTTTCTATATAATTTATTCGTAAGAGCCAATCACTAACTAGTTTTTTACATGCAAACTTGGTTAGTTGTAGTATGTTCAATTTACTGTTAGCCATATTATACAATCGGGGTCCAACACATGTAAAAGCTTTATTGCCGAACTTTAGTTTGGAAGAGCCTCTGTGCCAGGTTTCTTTTCTGCACGAGCGTTGATCAGTAACCTTAGTAACTAATGCCGTTTTGTGGAACTTAAGGATGACTGTCAGAATATACAGTTGGCGCACTGTTAGCACTCTTAAATGCAACTCCTAATTTAAAACATAAAAATAATTATTATCAATAAGAAACAAAAATAATGCATGTTTAGTTAACAAAACAAAACTTTTTCGGGGACGTGGTCGCTTTCTGCTCTTTCGCAAGTAATATATTATTATTATACATTTTATATACTTTGTATGTGTCTTTCAGCAGCCCTTCCATTCAACCCTTTTTCTCTGTTCTATTATTAACATTCTTGACATATTACAAAACCCACCAAAACTGTACTGTAAAGTTACAAACTGCATAGAATATATTGTGTGTCCTGTTTACGAATGTTCTCATATTAATTGTTTCATTAACCACAATTTAAATTTATAATTGATTATATTTGACATTCAATATACTTGATGATATAAGACTGCTCAAATGTAATCATAATTTATTTCAATTCATAATTTACTGAGATCCTATATTCGGTCAATTGCTTGCCTTCTTAGCTGTTTATTAACAGCTAAATTATGATAACTTCGGAGCAGTCTTGTAACAAAAAAAATTAACAGGAAAATAAAATAAAAAACGGTTGTAATAATCCCGAATTTAACAACTTATATTCCATACTATGTTATAAACTATATTTATGGGTATATTTTATATTTAGTATTAGAGTTTGCGTATCACTGGGATACCATAACAGAATGGTATCCCAGGGATGGGAAGAGAAGTAAAGGGCGTCAAACAAAAAGATGGGAAGATGACCTCAAAAAGGTAGCGGGTCCAGAGTGGACGAGAACGGCGAGAGACAGGCAGAAATGGAAAGCTTTAGAGGAAGCCTTTGTCGGAAGACAAGCTGTGCAGTGAAACCGATCGAATAATATGTAAATTTATTGTTTGATGGAACAGCAATAAAGGCTTATTTTATTTATTTTATTAGAGTTTGCGGGGATTATAATCCACGTGGTCTTCTATCTGGGGTAAACCATTTTAATCAATTACCCAGCTACTAATTATAATATGGGAAAGTTAAAAACGTGATTCCTCATGTAATGGAAACAAAATCTATCTAAGCGTTACAAAGAATTGCCGCACTAAACTCGCATTATCAACTAATCGGTGAAAATGTCGCAAAGTCGTGTGAACAAGGCCAATGCGCAGACTGCAAAAAGGTTATACAATTCCATTGTTCCGTTGCGATATAGAGGACTGGAATGCTCGTGTTTTTATTCAACTATGACATTGGATGACAAAGAAATAGGTTGATAGAGTAAAGTTGATCTTGATTTCTTGTAAACACTTTTACTGGTACATTATGTTTCGTTAGAATGGACGATTATATAGATATGAGCGAAAACGTTCCCACAGTTTGTATTTTCACTTGTTAGTTTATGTTAGCGTTACGGCTGAAGCGTTTTTTTAGGAGAGTGGCTTTCGTTGTTCTGTATAAATCTTAGATTTCTTTAGACACTGACGCATTGCTGTCCTACATCTTCTTATTGACAAATTCTGAACATCTCTCTTTTGTTTCTATATTTTTATTTCGTTATAAAATAAGTGTACTTATGTCCTTTTTAAAAACGCATTTTAGTCATCTCCAAAATATTCGCAAAAACTTGTAATTATGATAATTTTTGATATCCTACTAATATTATGAATGCGGAAGATAATGAGTATAGATGTATGGACATTTGTTACTCCTTTACGCAAAAAATACCGAATGGATTTTGATGAAACTTTGTAGTAATATAGCTTATATAAAGCAAAACAATACAGAGGCTAAATTTATAAAGTTTAAATAGAGTAAAACCGCGGGGCACAGGTAGTAACCAACAAATATTTTCATTAAAAGCTCCAGCATTTAGATTATTTAGAGGTTATAAAATTACTATATTACCTACTAGTGATAATTACGATAATTTACAGGATATAAAATACTATTACCTATTGCTATACCAATACATTGATATATTCTCATATGTTGGATACGGATTACGGATAGCGAAATATTGGCAATTGTGGATATTTTTGGCGGAGACCTATGTCCAGCAGTGGACGGCTTTCAGCTGACATGATGATAATTAAGGTAATTGATATGCCAATATATTGATATATGCTTTATCAATCTCACTAGTAAGTAATATAATAATTTCATATCATGTAAAACACCTAAATGCTGGTTCTGAGCCTTAACAAAGATAAAAAGAGTAGTTTCCTTTGCCCGAGAATTCAGCAAATAAACCTCAATATTTCAAAGAAAATTAATATTTACTTAACTTTTATTTACATACTCAACGAAAGCAGTAATCGCTGGAGATTTTCGTTTCATTCAAAGTTAGTACAAATACTAAGGGAGAGAAAATAGCGTTTCTTTTTAACTTCCAGTAGTAAAAGGGTATAATAATGAACTACGGTAAACTTTCGCAATATTTCCAACGTAACTTTTTATGTCTAACACCGGTAAAGAATTCAATTAGGTTCTTATTTTAGCACCGGAGCAGCATACCCGCGTTCCCGGGGCTCCTCCCAACAGGTACCATGAGAAGTCCACAGCAGGTAGGTTTAGTTGGTGCGAGTCCGACATACCCACCCGCAGACACTTTTTGCGGGTGGCATGCGTAGGTATTCCCCCTGCCATATAAAATAAAACAGGTTCTTAATTTAAATTTATTTATGTCGAAATCATGTATTGAATTGAAAAAAGTCTGCTTTATTGATGAAATTATCTGATGAGATAAATGCTCTTAAAGAAATAACACAAAATACGTGTATAAGTCTGAAAATATCGCCCTTTGTTTGCTTGCCTCTCTTGTACTGTTAAGTAAACTAACACTCATTATCGGACTTGTCTTGCAAGTACACGGAACAGAACGCCACTGCCCCCCACTGCCTCCGAAAATCACCAAAATCGGTTCGTAACGCACTCTAACCGGTCTCTAATTGGTGAACATATTAAAGATAAGATTTAAAACCATACCAATAATAGATATTTTTGTAGAACAATTTTTCAGACAGCTTTAAAGTGAATTGTATAAATTTAAGTCGGGTGAATAATTAATGAAATCATAGTTAATAATAAAAACTATGTTTTAATAAGTATTCAAATTTTTTTGTAGAAGTTATGTCCATACAAAAATTAATTAAACATTTTATATTTTAAACTGCCGAAAATAAATGTCTGGTAAATAACTTGAAACAAATATATTAAATGGTCAGAAATACTCTACTTTATTGGCGTTAGATTGCTGAAAATAAAATTGAAATCGATGCAGTTTTGTATAAGGATATGTGTGAATCTATTTGAGCGCGTTTTTTAATTAAGAAACAAAATTCTTCTGTAATTTAATACGTTCATAAAAAAGAACGATATAGTAAAGAATATATATTAATATGTGTCTTGTAGAAACAAATTTCACATTTCCGTGATTGTTTATTTACCAAATTATCATAAAAAAAGCTTTAATATAGCGGTTTTGTTAGATTGGTGTTAAACTTTTACCATTAGCTGCATAAAATACTAGTGCTAAATGTCAATAGTATTGTTGAAGCACGATTTTTAGAAATTAGCATAAACGCCATAGAATTTCAATTTCTTTATATTGTTGTTAATGTATGATTCTTTAATATTTAAATCCCGACACAAAAGAGTGGTGTTATAAATTTGACGTCAATGTCTGCCTGTCCGAACAACAACTTTTTTTTCAACGACCTATTTTGCAGTAGCCTTTGGGGCAAATGCCTTATCTTCGTCATCCAAATATAATATCCTGGAATATTATTAACACATGGCCATCTGATCTCAAACTAAGCAGAGCTTGTACCATCGAAACTAGATAACTGATATACTACGAATAAATATTTTTTTTTGTAAATACATACTTATATAGATAATCACAATGATATCAATTGAGACCCAATAAGTCTAGGTGACTGGATATAGGTACAGACACATCACGAAATGAGGGAGTCCGATAGAACGGGGTCTTCTTGGCGGAAAAAAGAAACGCTTGTGTTTTCGTGGCGTTGAATTGTTTTTCGAAGTCAATCACGGTCTTCCCCAGCTTCGAGGACTGGTATCCAATTTGTCAGAGTCCCAGCTGATCGAACCCCACAGGTGGGTTTAATTCTCACAAATACTAACTATATGTTTAGCTCTACTCCTTTTTTAGCGTGCCACCCTTTGTGACCTTTCTTTCTCACAATCGACTAGAGTTATCGTTGAGGTATTTCTGACGGGATTTTTTGAAGTAAGACATTTCCTGTAAGGCATCCCTTACAGCCTCATTCAAGATCACTCAATTCCATCAGTCATGCTTTATATGAATTATATCAACTGAATCCCATTCATAAAGATATCAGTTAAATTATCGACGAAATTAATCAATGGCCGCAAATAAATTTTAAAAGCGTCTAGTCTCCGTACTTGGGATGGTAGGTTCATGTTTTTAACCAGAGTTGATATAACTCTCGCACTAGAGTAACCACTGCCCATTTGAATGAATGAAAGAATGAAAACATTACTGTATTATTAAACAATGGTATATCTCTCAGTCAAAGTCTTGACTGCGGTGAAACTGACAGCAAAATCTAATGTGTATTTGACGTCGTAAACGATGGACTTAAGCTAATTTTCACATATTTATATTTGTATGTGATTTTTGTTCCAGGTATGGGTGAAACTACGAATGTGAGCTGTAAAATATATTATTATTTATTTGGTGGGTTATTAGCTTCCGAAGATTAGTGTAAGTAGTATTCGTATGACGGCATGCTCCGCAGCCCACGAACAAAATAATCGATGAGCATAATTTAAGTGACTTCTTAGCATTAATTGAATCTGTACAAAAACTACGGATATTTAACGGGCGTATTGGCGTGGTTTGCAAATGCTTGCTTTTCACGCCGGAGGTCGAGGGTTCGATTTCCACCCAGGACAGATATTTTTGTGCATGAACATGTATGTTTGTCCTAAGTCTGGGTGGAATTATCTATATAAGCATGTATTTACAAAAGAAAATTAGTGTATGTAGTATATCAGTTATCTGGTTTCCATAGTACAAGCTCTGCTTAGTTTGGGATCATATAGCCGTGTGGAAATAATGTCCCAGGATATTATTATTATTATTTTGGACACGTCGTCCTGTTGCAATACACTTGCTGCCCGCCTCATGTTCCCAGTGTCCATGGGCGGTGGTGATCACTTACTCGCTTGGAATGCTATCATATAAGAAAAACATTGAATAGGCGCTTAGCTCATTTTATAAAGTAATACTCATTTTGCAAGCGTCGTTCATTTTAAGACCGATTCATATCTGAAGTACGCCACTCGAAGTATCGAGTTCCTTCAATCTTTCTTTACCCAGTTTCTTATACAAGTGTAATTCGAGCTTGAAATGCGTAAAAGACAGACGGAGAGACGATTTCCAGTAAACTTCATAATATTATAAGTACACTTCGCTCACATACGCTAAATTTTCGCTTGGAAATGAATGTTTCAAATATACGCTTGAATTTGCTACCTTATTTTTCTGACAATAAGTAACTGTTTCGTTTTATTCTCGGTGACCTCTGATTCAATATTAGTTTCAAAGAAAATTGTTCACGTTTCGTCGATTACATATAAAAGAAAGGTATTGTGTAATACCAGTTTTGGTTGGTTTTGTTAGAATGTTTTACCATTTTATTCGTTTGCTTTTATATAAACTATCACGTTCATCATTCTGAATATTTGCGGGTATTTCTTGAAAGGTTAAGTAACTATTATGCAAATTGATTTAATTAGTTTTAATTACAAAAAATACTAAATGTGTGAAATGAGTTTATTGTTGCAATTCCTTTTACAAACTTGGAATATTTTATGAATATGAATTTATTTAAGAATATGGAATATTTTATGAATGTTTAAGAGAGGCAGGGCACAGCGTTCATTCGCTCGAAGAGCAGCCCGACTGGGGGAGTACCTCCACCGTACAGAAGACATTGCTTAATAATAACATTAATAATTTAATGTTGTGTCTCTCAGTGTGAGTAAGGTCGCCAGAGCTCATCGGGGTGGGGGGAGGGTCAGCAAGACTTGTTTTGCTTTCTTAAACGCCGGCAACGCACCCGCGACTCCTCTGGTGTTGCGAGTGTCCATGGGCGGCGGTGATCACTTACTATCAGGTGACCCACTTGCTCGTTTAACGACCTCTGTCATAAAAAAAAAAATGTAGAATATTTTTTTTTACATTGCAGATTACCAATGTTTAAAGAACCAAAATAATTTCCGATAAAACTATTTTACAGTTATTTTTAATGATGTTGTCATCATATATGAACGGAAAAATAATACGCTTGCACAAACTAATTTGAATGTTTTAAATGCCAATGTTCAATGTGATATTTTGACAAAAATATCTATCTATTTGACTTCGTTCGTTCTAATATTAACTCGCAGTACTTACGCTATACGTCTAAGTACAGTTTAGCTTAAAATTAAAATATAACAATAAAAATAGCTGTATATTAATTTAGATATTACAATATCACCACAGCCTTAAGTATTAAACGTCTGAGCAAAGTGCAACTGTACTTTGTGTACACTAACACTTTGCTCAGCAATCTGGTATATGTCATCATTCGAGATACTTGTACTTTTTCATTAATTGTTTCGCTTCCGAGAACACTTTATCTGGAATATAATATATAAAATACTGTTTCAATTAATTGACGGGTATGCTGTTCTAGTGGCTAATGACAATGACTGCTTAGCCTGGAGTCGTGGGTTCGATCCCCACCCAGTAGACATTTTGTTTGCTGGCCACCCTTAATTGATTTATGTCTGTGTGTAATTTATCTATATATGTATTTAAAAATATATATATGTTTATCAGTTGTCTGGTTGCCATAGTATAGGCTCTGCATAATCTACTATCAGGTGGTTGTGTGTTAGTTGTCACAAGATATTTATTTTATATTTATTTATAAATGCGCACGCTAAAGGAACATTTCTTATTTTTGTCATAGAGATACTTAATAGCCAGCTAGAATTTCTAGCTGGCTGCTCTTTTTCATATCAAAATATAATATTACACATATGTATATAATATTCTAGAACGTATGTGCGAACTTTTCACAGAACCCTTAGAAATCAGTCAGGTGTGCTTGGGTAAAGGATGCGTGAGACGAATTTCTGCTAAGTGTTCCAGTCTCAAGACTTATACATTTTTTTGTGAGACGATGTTATGAAGGTCCCAGTAAATTTACATTAATATACGTGATTTTACAATAATAAGACAAAAATGTTATAACTTCAAGATTTTGTTATAGAAAACGTAGCAAACTTTTATAGTTTCCTGTTGCCAAACTGTAGAAAAATCATAAATTTAATCGTCTGGCGGGTCCCGAACCATATACCAATAAATAATATTGCACTCATTGATATACGAAAACCTGAAACCCTGTTTTTAGTATATTAATGACTAGCTGTGCCCTGCGGTTTCACCCGCGTTAAACTTTATGAATTATCACAGCTCCTCCCCCGTAGGTGATAGCGTGATAATATGTACCCTATATATTGACCCGACCTCATAGTAATATTCATGCAAAATTTTAAGTAAATCCATGTAGTACTTTTTGAGTTTAGCCCGGACATACATACAGACAAACAGATAAACAGACAAAAATTCTAAAAACTTTATTTTTGGCTTTGATATCGATTGTAGATCACACCCCAAGTATCCTTTTAAAAAAATATTCAATGTACAGTTATGACTTTCCTACGATTTTATTATATGTATAGATTGCACTCTTGTTTTTCCAAAAGATTATAGTTTCATACAAATTATTGAGTGAATGCAACTCACACACGATTCTTGAAATAGCGTTTCCTGGGTTTACATTACTTAAAAAAAATCGAGATTTCAAAAGGAGATAAACCTTATTATTTTCCACCTAAAGCATATTCAGGACCACTTACCATAAATGTAATTTGAATGAATATGGAGATATATAGTATTTTAGTAGAACCTATTTAAGAAAACAGTAGACTGGACCTGTCAGCGCTTTCCTCTTTCAGGTCCGGCTATCGTACGTGACAGGGATTCTTTAATTCCGGTATTTTTCGAATTTTAATTCTGGGTTTCATGTTCGACATAGCCCGCCCCAAAAGTTTTCCATAATGTGTCCATTTGGAGGGGTTTGCCGTAGTCACCGCGCTTGGTATGCGAGTTAGCGACCGCAGTTAGGTGGTGGCTAGTACACAGGAGGCGACTGCTGCCCGACTACCTGGTGTATACTTTAGTTGCCTTTTATATCAGCCACGGGATGGTATGGGGTGGCCCTCTGATTCTTTCTGGGCTCGTAACCACACGGGTAGTCTGGATATACCTTGTGTTTATTAATTGCATCTGTGTAAAGTCCGTTATCTTGAAAAATAAAACCATCCATTCAGTACGGTAGGGTGGTAGGTCCATTCTGCTGCTCACCAGCTGAGTGAAATTCGACTATCGCTCTGGAATAGTACTGAATAACCTCACTTTTTATATCATGCACGCTTTTTCGTCGCTACTTACGCGAAGGAATACAAAACTCAAACTTATTTCCATAACATAATTAATGGTTGGTAATGTTGGCAATTTGTTCTTCAACACGGAAGTAGTTTTCGAACTGCTTATAGAGTTAAGGAACGTTAAGCTCTGTATTATCGAGTATATTTAAACTTTATATTGTACATAGGTACAAGAAGCGAGCTCTTCTGGTGTTGCGTGTGTCCATTGCCGGCGGTGATCACTTACCGTCAGGTGACTTGCTATCTCATTTGACTTGCATCCCCTAAAAACAACCTAACTATATTACATGCGATATGTGGTTGTTCAAATTAACTAAATCTGTTCTCAAACACAATATCAATACATAGACTCACGCCTGTTTCCTGGAGGGGTAGACAGAGACAGCGGATTTCCATCCGTCACTCTTTGCACACCTCTTTTGCCTCGTTTACTCTCTATATGTTCTTTATACATGCTCACCGGCTACTTCTGAACTGGCCTTTTTTAAGAACATCTCCGATTTGGTCAGAGAATGTTCTACGAGGTCTACTCCTTCCAGTTTTATCATTCACACAGGCCAGCTATACTAAATTCTGGAGGTCATCATCATGTCAGCCGATGACGTCCACTCCAGGACAAAGGCCCCCGAAAAAGGTTGTGCACAATTTATAATCACACTAATATTATAAAAGTGAAAGTTTGTGAGTGTGTAACTGTGTGAGTGTGTATGTTTGTGACTTTTTCACGTCCGAACTGCTGGAGTGATTTCAATAAAATTTGGTATGGAGCTAGCTGAGACCCTAGATTAACACTAAGCTATAATTTATAAAGTTTATCGCGGGTAAAACCGCGGGGCACAGCTAGTATACTATAATCGCCACGCTTGGCAGAAGGGTTGGCGTATCTCCGGGCGATATTCTCTCGGGTCGACTTCTACACCCCTCATGGGATGAAATGGAACACAGTATTTCTATAGATACATCTACCTTATTTCTAGTCTACGAGCTAATAAAAACAAAGAGAAAAAAAATACAGTTATAGTTGGATACAAAAAAAAAGAAAAAATAAAGGCAAACGCATAAGGCAGTTGCGAAATTGTTTTACGAGTGTGTGAGTGATGGTGTGTGATTGTGAGGATTATTATTATTGTATTATATTCTCTCGGGTCGACTTCTACACCCCTCACGAGATGAAATGGAACACAGTATTTCTAGAGATACATCTACCTTATTTCTAGTCTACGAGCTAATAAAAACAAAGAGAAAAAAAATACAGTCATAGTTGGATACAAAAAAAAAAAGAAAAATAAAGGCAAACGCATAAGGCAGTTGCGAAATTGTTTTACGAGTGTGTGAGTGATGGTGTGTGATTGTGAGGATTATTATTATTATATTATATTCTTTCGGGTCGACTTCTACGCCCCTCACGGGATGAAATGGAACACAGTATTTCTAGAGATACATCTACCTTATTTCTAGTCTAAGAGCTAATAAAAACAAAGAGAAAAAAAATACAGTCATAGTTGGATACAAAAAAAAAGAAAAAATAAAGGCAAACGCATAAGGCAGTTGCAAAATTGTTTTACGAGTGTGTGAGTGATGGTGTGTGATTGTGAGGATTATTATTATTATATTATATTCTCTCGGGTCGACTTCTACACCCCTCACGAGATGAAATGGAACACAGTATTTCTAGAGATACATCTACCTTATTTCTAGTCTAAGAGCTAATAAAAACAAAGAGAAAAAAAATACAGTCATAGTTGGATACAAAAAAAAAGAAAAATAAAGGCAAACGCATAAGGCAGTTGCGAAATTGTTTTACGAGTGTGTGAGTGATGGTGTGTGATTGTGAGGATTATTATTATTATATTATATTCTCTCGGGTCGACCTCTACACCCCTCACGAGATGAAATGGAACCCAGTATTTCTAGAGATACATCTACCTTATTTCTAGTCTACAAGCTTAAGCTTATTTTTTTAAAGAAAATTTTACATACAGAGTTTTAAATTTGAATATACTAGGTCCATAGGTAAAAGGCGTTTGGATGTAGGTCAAGATGCACTCTTCTAGAGTCTGGTTAGACCAAAGACTCTCAGTTTAATATAGACTTATTGTTCTTGATGTGCTACTAAAGTAGTAATAAGTTTATATATTGTTAATTTGTTTTTCATTTATTTGTCTCCAAAACTGAAAATAGACAATGAGCAACAAACTTATTGTAAAATTAAAAATTAACTAACAAATTAATATATGCCCTGATACTCTGATGTTGTCATTGATAATTTGTGTAGAGCTTAATCTATATTTAAATATACATTTAACTTAATTTAAGAAGATATGATAAAATAGGTTTTTATGTTTATGTTTAAACGAGTTGAAAAAACATTTAAATGTCTCTATAGTATTGAATTACTTTGCAATGTTTTGCCATGCGGTAAAGGGTGAGTGAGAGCCAATGCTAGTTTGGCACCGTGTATGTAAGCTGAAGGTTTTCTGTTGCACAACCAACATCAGGTACAAAAAAACATTATGAAAAATTTAATCGGGTGAGGCGAATGGAAGTGGAGAGGTAGATATACTTAGTGAAGATAGAAAGAGAGAGTTCTGTTTCGTATATTACTTTAGGGGCAAGAGAGACAAGTGCGAGCTTCATTTTCTTTCTCTTTTTTTCTCATAACCAGTTACGTTTTGTATATCTAAGTTTTACTTGAGTCGTGTAGTTTAAAGCACTCTCGTTTTTTTTTTAAATGTTGCACACAAGTTCTTTTAGTGTTTTTGATGCATGCTCTTTGTTTTCCCCCACCTTTCCTTTTGCCGCTACATTTTCGCTCAACACTATTTGCTGTGTATGGACTTAGCCTACTTTGCAGCTTTGGTCCTTAGGCTAAACAAATGCAAATACCTAAGTATATAAACAATAAATAAATAGTTTTTTATTTTTATTAACTCAAATTACTCTTATTACAATATTGTTGGGGCATACTTTTTAGGCATAACATTGCCTGTGTTAGCCCCGCTCTTCCACACGCAGGTGATTTATTACAGATTAAATAGCTTAAGTTTTTAAATATTAATAAAAACAAAAAGAAAAAAATACAGTTATAGTTAGATACAAAAAAATAAATAAAAATAAAGGCAAACGCATGAGCTAGTTGCGAAATTATTTACCAGTGTGTGTGTGATGGTGTGTGTATGAGAGGATGTGTGTATGAGATGTTTTTTTACGATAAAGTGGTCAAGAGGGATTCAGTTTCGCCGTATGTTACCTTTTTTAACCGAGCAACCAACCTATATGCCTTTAGTAGGCTCGTATACAAAATTAAAATAGCTATTACACTCACACAAATAGTTCTACATTACACACATAACCTAAATTTAGTGACTAGTTGCAAGTGTCACGTTTTGATTAGTACCACTTAGCGGAGAGAGCAAGTAAATCACCTGCCCACTTTCTAACTAATAGAGATCTTATCACTAAAGAAATAAAGGCTATAATCGTGTTTAGTTGGCCATAAAGGGTTTATATATATGTGAATTTTTTGTCACTTAGGTACTTACATATTTGGTGGAATTAGCTTGTTTGAGCTTGATTCTAGTAAGATTTCTCTTTTCTGTTTATCACGGTGAAGAGTTTGTGTTCTATGTCTCTCCTTCTCATGGGAAGAGCGAGGGCATAATTTTTTCAATACCCCATTTTAGGGTTCCGTACCCAAAGGGTAAAACGGGACCCTATTACTAAGACTTTACTGTGTGTCTGTCCATCTGTCACCAGGCTGTACCTCATGAAGCGTGATAGTTAGACAGTTGAAATTTTCACAGGTGATGTATTTCAACAAAATATAATAAATATTTAAATATAATAAATTTTAATAAATATTTATATAAAACGTGATTTTTTTTCACGTTTTTATAGATAATGGTACGGAACCCTTCATGCACGAGTCCGACTCGCATTTGGCCGGTTTTGTGTCTTTAAATCTTACTTATGCTATACTTATAACTACCGCCCGATGAGTATTTAAAATACTTTTTTTTGTAATATTGTTCCTATTAATATTTTGAGGAATAAAGATCTAAAACCACCGTCTACCGGAAAATTGTGTAAAGTCGCAACTAGGTATTAATCTGAACAATGGAAAATAATAGTTACATGTGAAAGAACATCAAAATAAAAAAAAACAAAATCTAAATGTTTTATTTCATTATTACACGTGGTTCATCTTACTGTTGGTGGCGTCTCCCTTTAAGCATAAAGATGTGTGCGTGCGTGCGTGCGTGTGTGTGTGTGTGATTAATTTATCCGGAGTCGTTTTTACATTATATTTAAAAGGAGATTCTCTTCTTCATCGTAGCATAACTTGTTTATCCACTCAATAAACAATGACTTGCGTTCTTTAAACAGTTTAGTATAAATATCTAAATCATTATATTACAAATTCAAAATCATTATATTAAAAACACCTTCCAAACTATTACATTTTTTTGGGGTTAGTCGCAATGCGAACCGCAAATCTACTAAGTCTACGAACGATACGCTTTACATAGCGATTAATGGTAGAAAAATAAAACTTAATAGTTAGGAAGGTATTCTTAATGTGATATGATCTTTCATATGCAACTACAGACAATAGTAATATTACAGACAATATAAACAAAACGACATAAAACAACAACACAAATTGTCAATTCAGTCAACTCCGCCACCTAACCACACATATATTTCAGTGAAAAACCGCGACATAGCCTGATTTTACTGACCTACTGACGTCAGAGGCTTAACAACACAAAATTACATGAATATTTTAAGCTAAAGCCTTTTGCCTTCACGATATTAACATTCGCCTCGGTTTGTATGTGTATATATTTATGGATATGATTCTGAATTCTAAATGTACATGACATATAAGTTGATATGGCTGCACGCAGCGACGAAGATAGTCGCCTCCGCACTTCGTGTCCCAGGTTCGATTCCAGCTCAGTACAATTACATATTTGTGTGACTCATAAGTGTTTGTGCTGTGTATAGGTGTACTTCGTATCTGTAAACACGCCCGACACGTAGTGCAAATTCGAGTGGGGTCGTTGTTTAAAACAAAAAATACACTTGTACATGAACCGTCCGTCTTGCATATACAAAGTGTAACTGAAATAGAAGAGGAAATTTAAGGCGTGCAATATAGCTATGGAACTGGCTGTATGGTATGTTATTTGTTTTTCTGTTTATTATGCATGTTGATGTTCTATACACTATTCGGTTACTTGGGAATATTAAATTCCATTCTTTTCGTCCACTACCTATTTAAAGTAAGTCCTGTATCTCAGGTTACTGATACCATTTTTTTTATTGAAAATTTTAGACGAAAATAAATATAAGTGAATGAGTGTGTGGTGTGTGTGTGTACGTGTGTGTGTGTGTGTGTGTGTGTGTGTGAGAGAGTGTATATGTGTGTATCTGTCTGTGTGTGTGCGCGTGTGAGAGAGTGCCTTTAGAACTTTATTAAACGATGATAACCTACAGGGAATACAGAGGTGGTTTAAAACTTCATTCTAATAGATACTTAATGATTATTACATACAGTTTCGCCCCGTATTGTGGAAGGTAAACATGGAGCCACTACACATGTTTCCCTTGTTTATTAGAGTAACTTTTACCGCGGCACTACTCGCGCGGAAGTCCGGTCTTTATGTGTGCTATAAATTATGTGTGTTTACGTAACGTTTCCCTTTGCCCCTTCCTAACGACGTTAAAAGGTGTTCTTATTATTTACATGAACGATATTTTTTACTGATTTGCTATTTTTAGATGTTGGTGTACCTACGGTTATGGTGAATACATTTGTTTGGGAAAATTAGTAATGTTTATCCGACTTCAAAGGAAGGAGATTATCTAGTCAAATGGATGTTTTAATCAATAGAATGCTTTAAGATTGTTTTCACATCCATTTTCTTCCAATCGGTTGTCGAAAAGAAAGGTGGTAGTCGGTTTTACGTTTTTCTGGTATGCCATTAATTAATTCATCCAACAGGTATCGAACCAGCACTCTGTACCAATCCGGGGTAAGCGCTCTGCGTTAAACTACGAACGATACACACTGTCAGATCAAATTAAGGATTCCTTTGCTGACAATCTTTCGGAAGATGTCAATCTTATCCATTGGCTTTCTTTACTAGAAACATGGCCGACTGATATATTCGCAGTTGCATGTGAAAAATCATAACACCTTAAAATGATTAAATTTAGTTGTATAGCATTTTTATTGAGAATACAAATACAAATTTATTTATTGCGAACACAGGTAGATAATGTACATTTAAAGGTGATAGTAAAATGTTAGTTCGCTATGTCCAGCCTGCTAGAGCATGCAACTGGATTTTATTTTGTTATAGCTTTTGCTTAATATTAGAAGCAATGCAATTACAAATATAAAAATAAAATTTAATAAAAATGAAAATTTCACACAATTAGTAACACAAGTAGCCTGTATAGACGTCAATCATATAATTTGTCAATTAACAAACAAATAAATAAAGTAGCCTAAGGCGTCAAGATAGTTACACACATTATCAATTTACATAGTTGAGCCATTATTATAATTTACATTACATACCATTATCTAATAAATATTCACTTATGGTGTAATAAACCTTATTAATTAAAACTCCGTCAAAAGCTTTTTGAATTTCATATTGTTACATTCTAATATAATATGTTGTGGCAATTTATTGTAAATTTTTGGTGCAATGCCTATAAAGCTATTGTTAAATACGGCTTTTTGTGGGGTCTAAAATATATTTTATGTCTGTGTCTTATACCGTCGAGGGTGTCAAACAGAAAAAGGTTACTTTTTACAAATGTGGCAACTTCGTAGATATATAGGCAAGGTAGAGTAATATATGAAGACTTTTAAAAAATGGCTTGCAGCTGTCAATACTTTTAATAGATTTATGCTTTGCATTCTTAAGTTAATAAAACAGTTTACTACTTCTTTTGACACGTTTAGTAAGTATTTAAGAATAAGGTGGTGTCTGCGATGCTATTTTTGTAAGTGGTATAAATCGCAATGGTGCATGGTGGCTAGATTGCCTTGAATTTTGGCTTTTATTTGGCGTAATACTTTCATAAATCGAATCAAGCATAAATTATGAGAACTAGTTTAGTAATAAAGACTTTTCTTACTATCCGAAAATAGTTTTAAAAAAGTGGTTCACGATGTCTTTAAAAATGGAATTGTAAACTTCTAGTACCTACGTTGTAAGAATTCCAAGTACATGTGAAGAAACCAAAATAACGCAAAAACTTATACTAGTAATAATAATAATAATAATATCCTGAGACATTATTTACACATTGCCATCTGATCCCAAACTAAGGAGAGCTTCTACTATGGAAACCAGAAAGCTGATAATATACTTCATAATAGACTACTTTTATTTTGTAAATACATACTTATATAGATAATTACACCCAGACTCAGGACAAACAGACGTGTTCATGCACAAAAATATATGTCCTGCGTGGGAATCGAACCCACGACAGCAGGCCCATCCCGCCCTATTCATACAAAATGTAATTTAAGAGCTATATTGGCTTTGTTTGCCTGCAATTATTATTTGTACCCACCGAATAAGCCTTTTCAGTTTTGTTAACGAAAATTATCCACGCGCAAAACGTCATAAGTTCACTTGAACAAATGTACTAATTTCAACTGTAACACTAACTGATACTATTCTACTAATATTATAAACGCGAAAGTTTGTTAGTATGGATGGATGGATGTTTGTTACTCTTTCACGTAAAAACTACTGAATGGATTTTAATGAAACTTTACAATAATATAGCTTATACATCAGAATAACACATAGGCTACAATTTATAAAGATATTATGTGAATTGTCCAAAATATGACGACAAGTATCAAGTAAGTAGGAAAAAATCTACAATCTGCGAGCTATTCCGGCGTGCACTGCCAAAACCGATAGAGCTTCACATCCTACTGATATTATAAATGCGATTTTTTATAAACTCTTTTACGCCAAAACTACTTTTTTTTCTTTTTGTTTAATCATATATTCTCTTAAATTATTCACATTACTAAACAATGTAACAAAATCGCCAAACTGTTGCCAGTTTGTTGGCGATAATGGCGCTCTTACATATTACTTTTATACACATTATATATTTATACCTTTTTTTATATAACTATACATATTTTTATTTTAGGTAGTACTTTTTCAGCCTTTTTTAAATGATACAGCACTTATATTATCATCTTTGGACGAGTTCCTTATAAAATCTATGTTATTAAATATTGTTGGAGTTAACACGGGTGAAACCGCGGGGAATAGTTAGTTTGCAATAAATTAATATAACTAAAGTTTGAAAGGCAATGGCTTTGAACGTTATTATAAGAGAATAACAGGTCAGCCATTCGTGCCAAGGATATGCAACACTGGGAAATAATGGTCGCTATCCGTTGATAAAGTAGATGAGATGAGATTGTTATCGTGAACTATAGCAGTAGGCATTCATTATAATAATATATCCTGGGACATTATTCACACACGGAAATCTGAACTAAGCAGAGCTTGTACTATGGAAACTAGATGACTGTTTTTATTATTTGGTTTTTAAATAGGACGTACACAATATGAAATCTATACATATAATGAAATTGTAGGAAAGTTAAAACTATACATTGAATATTTTTTTTAAAGGATACTTGGGGCGTGATCTACAATCGATATCGAAGCCAAAAATATAGTTTTATAGATTTACTTCAAATTTTGCATGAATATTACTAAGAGGTCGGGTCAACATAATTTTATAAAATTTAACGCGGCTAAAATCGCGGGGCACTACTAGTAAAAAGATAAATGTTCTTGAAAAAAAGTTCTTGAAGTAAACACAGCATGCAATATATTATACATTACAAATTATACTAAGTCAAAATATATACTACCTGTACTACTTTTCTTTTGTAAATACATACTTATATAGATAATTATAACCAGTCAGGACAAACAGACATGTTCATGCACACAAATATCTGTCCTGGGTGGGAATCGAGCCCACCACCTGCGTCGTGAAAGGCAAGTATTCCCCAACCACCCTACGGGTCCGTCTAACTCATAGACAGATGCACTCTCCGGTCCATTATCTAGGTAAAGCACGCAGGTACGCAGTCATTCTATAGAAGACCACCGGTGACTCATTTGGTCGAATACCTGCCTTTTGACCCAAAGATTGCGGGTTCGATCCTAGTAATAGACAAATATTATTGTATTCATTAAGATGTCTATTTGTCTTAGTCTGGGTGTTTTTTATGTATATATATCATTATCATTATCATCATCATATTAGCCGAAAGACGTCCACTGCTGGACAAAGGCCTCTCCCAAAGATCTCCACAATTGCCGGTCTTGCGCTATTCGCATCCAGCAGTGCGGAGCATGTATATAATATATATAAAAAAGTAAATACGTATAGTTAATTATTATTTATTTATACAGTAACAATTCCATATCTTCAATAACTAAAATAAAAACAGCATTAAAAAGAAACCATAACAAGCATTGGTAGAATAAATAATTAAGGAACATAACATAATTAAAACAGAAAGGGTTACTAACATTGATTACAATACAATAAAATAAAATTGAAATTAAATAGAACTGAATGAATAAATAATAAGAAATACGTACAATTTTACACCACAAAATCAACCAGCCGTAGTCAATTTCATACTTAATTATGATACCTCACGATTTACAAACTCAGACACACAATAAAAACATGTTTCTAAAAGGTAAGCCTTCGGTTTTATTTTAAATAAACTATTATTATAAATGATTGATTTTAGTTGCATTGGTAACTTATTAAATAATTCTATGCATTGAATACCATAAAATTATATACTTGTTGTGTATAACGTAAAAAAATTAAAATTCGCTGAAAGCTGTTGGTCTTCGAAAAAAAAGTAAATAAAAATGTGAACAATGTTTTGTAATGTTTAATTTAGGTACCAATACAATTTTTAGGGTTCCATACCTAAAGGGTAAAACGGGAACCTATTACTAACACTTCGCTGTCTGTCTGTCCAGGCTGTATCGCATGAACCGTGATAGTTAGAAAGTTGAAATTTTCACAGATAAAAATTAAATAAATATTTAAGTGCGTTATTATAATTTAAGTATCTACCATATAACAAACGTGAATGTTTTGCCCATATTTATAGATAATGGTACGGACCCCTTCGTGCACGAGTCCGACTCGCACTTGGCCGGCTTTTATACATAGTCTTTCTTCGGGACTTGTCTGTTAATTCTTTTTTTAGTTGACTTTCATATTTGTATATATATTTCGCACTAAACCGGCGAGCATGTATGAAGAATATAATGACAGTAGAAGAGGCTAAAGAGGTGTGCAAAGATCGTGACAAATGGAAATCCATTGTCTCTGCCTACCCCTCTGGGAAACAGGCGTGAGTCTATGTATGTATGATTTAGAACACTCTAAATATTTAAGATTAGTACCGTTAGTATATTTAGTTTAATAAAATACTCCCTACACGACTCCCACTATGGTGCTATCCGTCCTTAGTAAAAGCTTTGCTTACTTTGGGCCAGATGGCGCCCTTTGATATGTCCCGGATATTTATCTTTATATATAAAAATCAATGCCACTTTTCGTTGTAATGTTATAACTCAACTTGGCCTTTACCGATTTGGCTAATTTTGGTCTTGAATTATTCGTGGAAGTCCAGGGAAGGTTTGTACGTAAAGAAAATTTTAAAAAAGTCTTGAAATAGTGTAAAATCAACATCTTTTAGCAATTTAAAATATTTCTTTGTTTGAATAAATGAACTTAATAATAATTTTTTTTTATTACTATGCCTTATACGTAGCGAAGCACGTACCGGGCCGCTAGTTATTATTATAGACGGGTCTTCATAACATTGGTTTAATTTCTGGGCGTCTCCGACCGTGGGAGGTTAGTTAAACTGTCGCTCTCGTTGTCGTCGTTAGACGTTCTTAGCTAGATATTCTGGCCGGTCCGTAAGTGATTGGCGAGGTTAAGCAACAAGACTCGCGGTCAGTCCATAGATGGGTGACTGCCGAAGTGGTTTAATTTTTGAGCGTCTGCGTGCTACGGGTAGGCTTGCCAGGTGTCCGGCTTTAGCCGGACATGTTTGGCTGTTTGCGGTCGCGTCCGGCCAAATACGAGTATATACGTGTTTGGCCTGTCCGGCTTTTGTCAGGCTTTTTGTCAGAGTGGCGATTCGTATTCAATTCGTATCTCATTCTCACTTTACATCACGTATAAATATTTTTTTCAACAGTCAACATTGTTTGGCAATAAAAACATATGTCCGGCTTTTAGGGCAAAATGTCAGGCCTTATATAGTGCGCAGTCCGGCCTTTGCATTTTATGGCCTGGCAACCCTAGCTACGGGGGACACATTAAGCTATAGCTCCCGGTTGTACAACCGGGACCGACAGCTTAACGATTGTTGCCTAATGGCGAGGGCGACTTAAACAACTCTCTCACCAGGTTAACTACAGCTCATACAATTGAGACTGATAGTTTACATAAAAAGAAACCAAAAATAAAAAGGAGTTAAGTACATTTTAGCCAATGAAGTTACAATTAAATTAAATGTTACTTATTCAGCACTTGTGTATTCCCATTCACTGTACTTTCAGAATCACAGTGTAGATATTGAATTTAAGTAAAACAAATGATTTTTAAGATAAAGCGGAGTAGATGGAATGAACAAAATACTCTATGAAGTGACACAATATGATTATTCCAAAGAATCTTTTTGGTGGCCACTTGAGTTTATTGGGAAAATCGGAGACCAAATATGTTATGTTTCATATAATTCATAAGAAACATAACTTAGTTTTCTCCTTTTTCGTATTCTTGAAATACGATTAGTACTTGTGTTAACGTCAGTAATCATTCTGTACTTTGGGTTCAAATTGAATCTTCGGATCGGATTGGAAGTTTAGATATATAAGATAGCCGGGTAATTGGATGTCGGCAGCAAAAGATCGGGTGGTGACGTCAATCCCCAGGACAATATATTGCACGTTTTTAATTCCGTCGAGGATATTTAATACTTTTTTTATTATTTTGTAGTCAAAATAATTAAATTGCTATCGAATACATATTCTCGACAGAATTTAGAACGTGCAATATATTGTCCTAAGAATTGACGTCACATAGAATAAGACACAGGCTAGTGCCTGAGACTTGTTCTATGACTAGTGGTTAGTGTTTTAGCTGCTAACCCGATGTCGTAGGTTCGATGCCCACCCAGGAAAAAAAATTGTCTGATGGGCACCGTTATTTGTTCTGTGTCTGGGGGTAATTTGTCAATAATATGTATGTATTTTAAAATATATAAAAACAATTGTCTGGTTACCAATGTACAGTATCTGCTTAGTTTGGGATCAGTTGGCAGAGTTTTAGTTGCCCTAGGATATTATTTATTTAAGATAATCCCACAGAACATAATTACTGTTTTAAAAATATAACATTGACTTCAACTTTTTGACAAACTTTTATTTACCTTTTACCTTGGGTTGCATTATATTATTTTATAATTAATAAAAAAGGAGTTTTATATACATACTAGCCGTGCCCCGCGGTATAGCCTATGTGTTAATCGAGGGTATCAGCTAACTGCATACCAAATTTTATTAAAATCGCTTCAGCCGTTTAGACGTGAAGAAGTAACGAACATACACACTCACATACTCACACAGTCACAAACTTTCGCCTTTATGATATTAGTTAGATATATCATTTAGAGGTATATCGGTTTATTGAAAATTTAATACAGACAGACTATGTTGACAATGATCAGGCTGATAATGTATATTACCTACTATTAATTTTTCTTATCATTTATGAATTAGTAGTTTCTGAGTGTATTCATTATAAACATCACAACAACAAACATACATAAAACATATTAAATTAATACTATATAAGTTAAGAAGACCAGGCAAAACTATTGTGAGCATTTACCAAAACTGTGTACCGGTCAGTCTTTGTGATGTACAGACTCCAGCACATCAAACTACCCCAATCTGTCAAATTTACTCAATTGAAAGTGAACCTTATAGTGAAGTGTTTAAGTTGAAAATCTCTAAAAGAAATTTGACAGATTGGAGTAGCTGGATATGCTGGCGTCTGTACATACATATATTGCAAAAAATTCAGGCCAATTTTATTTCTTTTTATTTTGTGCACTGATCAAAATACGTAGGATCAAAGGCTTTTTCTACTTTTCGTAGTTTACCTACCTAAAAAATGGAATCTTTTTCTGGCTATTTTAGAATCAATCTATTCGTAGTGAATGCCATATAGGTATATCTTACATCTAAATAAACGAAGTTCTAAGATTTTATTTAAACCACGTCAAGGTATATAAATACTTATATTTATATACCTTATTCATACTAATTATGGCATTCATATTCACACCCGTTCATCTAATGAATACGTAATAACAGTACTTCTATCTGGTTGATTATTACGAGCATACGGACATTTAGGTGTTTATAAGCACCTAATTTTCAGACCGCATCGTCCGCCTTCAGTTGCCACCTAAGCTAACTAACCAAATTCTTTCAAAATTGTTCCCTAATTTCATTGTAATAGGACACAGTATTAAACTGAATTGGAAGGTCAGTGGGTTTCGGTAGAAAATAAAGGTTATCTATCAATTCACTTCAGTATTCAATCTTAACGTTATAGCAATACGGACTAAATTTAAACTGCATTGGAAAGTCAGTTGGCTATTCAAGAGCTGTAGTGTGAAAATGAAGGTAATTTGTCCTAGGCCGTTTGCCGTTACCGGAGACTATTAGCAGCCGAATTAAAATGCTACGATGGTGACTAATTTAGTTAAAGATCCAAGTGGTGGAGATAAGTTGTTTCGATATTTTAATTGAAAGATGTGGTAACGTGATAGGACACAGAGCGTGATACGTTGCATCCCGTTGTTCACTTCTTCTTCTTCTTATCGTGTCGATGGTAAGAATTAGATTCTATCTTCCCAAAATTGGGCAACGCTGATCGCTTTGGCTGAAGCGTCATACAAGTCCTGAAAGGAACAAGCGACTGGACAGGAGGGACAATCGGATAAATGTGCCATACTTTGGGGTGACACGCCGCACTCGCAGATGTTTTGTGATGTGGGAATGTAACCCCATTTGCACACGGATTTCGTACGTAGTCTATTAAGAGTCCTCCATGTTGGCATGGCAAATTATGTCCCGGAGGAAATTTTTACTTTGATGGGACAAACAAAGTAGGAGCTTGTTCACTGAAACATCTGCATATGTATCGTGCATGCATTCCGACGTGTTAGCAGCACACATAACTACGTGTTAGTGTCACATGCAGTATTAGTAATGACTTACTCCATATTATAAAGTTGTAGGTTCATAGCTAGATGCTCTCACCGGTCCGTAAGCGATCGGCGAGGTTAAGCAACTCCACTCGCAGTCAGTTCATAGATGGGTGACCTCCAAAGTGGTTTATTTTCTGAGCGTCTCCGTGTTTCGGAGCGGACGTTGAGCGGTCGGTCCCGGTTGTAGCCATTAGGCAACAGTCGTTAAGAAATAAGAACAATGTAAGACCCATATTTCTGCATATAAAGTGATTTGATTGATCGATTAAAAGCCATGTCAAAAGCCCAATGGGCAGCTTGAACAACTCTGACACTAAGGTAATCACTGCCCATACGATAAGTAAGTAGTATTGTTTGTATGAAATAAAACATTCATAGATTTTAAATATATGTTACCACGTGTATTTAAATAAGCATGAGCCAGTAGCTAACATACGTCAAACTAACATATTCATCACGAAACACCGTTACTGTACTCAAAATATAACCCAAAGTGTGTCATTCGTGAATGAACAAAGCTCTACAATAAAACTAAAGACAATGTTTAATGAAACTAGGGTTACGTAACAAGTAAAAGTGCTATTGTAGAGCCATAGAGATTTGTAGAGCTGTGTGAAATGGCTGACCTATGTGGATCATAGCAATTTTAGATGAAACGGTCTTCGGAAAGTGAGCGTTAGTATTACAACACTATTTTGTCACTTACCACAAACATAAATATCACATTTCTGTCGGAGGCGTTGCAGTAAATTCATGCTTTTGGAATAAATTAATAAATAAATATCTTGGGACAACTAACACGCTGGCATTTGATTCCACTAGGCAGAACCTGTGCTATAGTAATCGGACAACTGATAAACATACGTATATATATTGCTAAATTCATACATATCTATACATATAATAAAATCGTAGGAAAGTCAAAACTGTATAATGAATATTTTTAAAAAAGGATAGATAGGGCGTGATCTACAATCGATATCGAAGCCAAAAATATAGTTTTTAGGATTTTGTGTGTCTGTTTGTCTGTATGTATGTCCGGGATAAACTCAAAAAGTACTGCACGGATTTACTTCAAATTTTGCATGAATATTACTAAGAGGTCGGGTCAACATATAGGCTACATATTATCACGCTATCACGTACGAGGGAGGAGCTGTGATAATTTATAAAATTGAACGCGGGTAAAACCGCGGGGCACAGCTAGTTATAAATAAAATACAACCAGACACAGAACAAATAATCGTGTTCATCGCACAAAGATTTTTACTGGGTGAGTATCGAAATTCGAACCTACGACTTCTAGTATACCACTGGACCACCAGGCCATTCATACATTATAAACAGCAACAACATAATAACATGAAGTACCGATTTTCTAACCGCGGTCACCACTTACCATTAGTTATTGGGCCCTACTTCATTTTTAAGTTAGTTGCATAAAAAATAGAATAAAATACTCTTTATTGTACACACAAGCAGGATAAACAGGTAGGACCAAAAATAATAATACAATTTAGTACAATGGGCGGTCTTATCGCATTAAGCGATTTCTTCCAGACAACCTTTGGATGGATAGGAACTGTCATTGTTTTAAAAAGTGGGTGTGCAACAAATGAAGTAGTGGTAAAAATATTTAAAAAAAAATGTGTGTAATAGTGTAAATGGGCATACCAAATACCTACATGGTAACTATGTCTACATATAATATATTTGTTTTGGATTACATAACACATATTATGTGTTATGTAATCCAGAACAAAACAATCTATATCAACCTGTAATATTTGATAGTTAAAAATCGTTCTCAAAGCTTGTTAATAAAAAAATTTCATTATCAAATATAATTATTCCCGTTTGTCCTTAAATAAATATCGGAGCCCTTAAATTATATATCGAACATAAAAGTATCTAATTTCTGCTTATCATTATCATAATGAAAGAAATAATGAAATTTATTCAGCACTTATTTATATTTACATAGACTTTTATATTTACATTGACATTAGACGCCCGCCCAATCTGTCAAATTTCTTTTATATATTTTCATCTTTATCACATAAGCATAAGGTTCACTTTCAATTGTTGACATTTGTCAGATTGGGGTAGCTTGATGTGCTAGCGTCTGTACTTGTATCCCGACAATGCAGTACATAAACATAGTCAGATACAGTAGCAAAAAAAAAAAAGAATTAGTCCGTCTGTCCGGTCTGTGTTATCACACTTTTTTTTTAAATTCCTTATATAAATAACAAGTTACTAAGCTATTATTTTTAACTTTAGTACTATTATGTTACAATAAAAAAAGAAGACAATGAGCAGATGCTTAGCGCAGAAGGCTCTCAGCCAGTAGCATAATTTAAGCGACTAAAACCTGAGGGCACCCTTATGGGGTTCGGGCCCCACCTCAGGATACCGCTAGAGCACAAAGTCGGAATTCTAAATGAGGATGTGATCACTTGTACGGTATCACCGACAACGTGTTAAAGGGCCAACCTACCCTAACTAACGTGCAGCTTTCTTTATAAGATGTTAAATGCTAGACAAAAGTCTCCCCAAGGATTTCCAGAACTGCCAGTATTGCCCTGCCCGCATCCATCAGCATCCGCGACCCTTGAAAGATCTTCAGAGTTGAAGATCTTCACCTTGAAGTGTCTGGTTATACTAATAACTGTTTTAGGGCAATTATAGTAAACATATTTGGCAGTTATAGTAACATGGCATGTGGTACATTTCTTAAATGTGTTCTGTCTCTTATTAATATTCTACCTCTATTAAGAATTGTTTAGTAGTAGTGGTATTTTCGTATCGAAGAAACGCCTACGATCCTCAATCGGGCGTGCCTACCATTTCTTCCTGTATTAACTTAAAGTATTGATTTAATATAAAACTTCTCTAAAAACTGACCTTCTCATGCAGTCTAAACGTCAGTGACCGTCGGAGACCCTTAGCCAAAGTAGGAACCCCAAAGCCTCCTTCGGCTGGTTAATTAGTTTGTGGTTTCATTTGCTAGACAGCTTGGCTCCGCTGGCTATTGTTCGGTGAGGCACTAAATGCCTCCAAGAATTGTTATCTTATCATTCGTTAAATGTAGAAAAAAAAAAGTTACTAAATATAGCTTATTCAATTAACTAGAGATCGCACTTGTTCGTAATTTAATTAAAATTTAAAGACTATAGCCATTAAAGGCATATAACATTAATCTGTTCTCAGTTTTGACAGTCAGTTTCAGTTTGTCAACTTTTCTCAGTGTTTCAAAAGCATTGTATTGTGTGTGATGTTCTCTTTTATTAAAATAATTTATTCATAATAATAATACATTAATATCCTGGAAAATCATTCACACACGGCCATCTGATCCCAAACTAAGCAGAGTTTGTACTATGGAAACCAGATAACTGATATATTACATGTACTATTTTTCTTTTGTAAATGAATACTTATATAGATAACTACACTCAGACTCAGGGCATACAGACAAATTAATGAACACAAATATCTGGGAATCGAACTGAAACGAATTCAAAATATTAGCTGTCTGCACTCCTTCTCCATATGAACTGTTCTAAATTTCTTACTCCTCCGTCCGCTCAATTTTCGTCAAAAGGCTACAAAGATTTTCCCTCACTTATATAATATATTATGATTATTATAAAAACAACGAACGAAATGAGAAAGAGTGTTTATGGCCAGTCAGCTCTCACGGATCCGTAATTGAGTTGACATTAGCCCTTTATTTTTAGAGCATCTACGTGCTTCGAAGTCTATAGTCATTACACAACTGTCGTTAAGCCATGTCAGAGTACTAGGTGGCTTGAATACCTCTGACACTTACCACTACCTATACGATAAGGTAAGAAACAAACAAAACACTTTTAATACCGGCGCTATAACAACATTTAAACCAGATAACATAATTACTCGAAACCATGTAATTATACATTTACATAACTAAAGTAAAAGTTTTGAAGGCTACAAATTGACCTGTACGTGGAATAGTGCAGGTTTGAACATTATAGAGAAACTTGAACTGGCCAATTACATATAGAAATTTATGTAAATACTCTTGCATAATTGTGTACCGGAATAGGTCGGATTGATAGGTTTGTATAATAATTATCTGTTCAATTATCTACTAATGTAAGGCAATAAAATTGCTACGTTAGTATAGCAGCAGCGTATAGCGACGGCGTAGGTATAGACGCTGCGTAAAGCGGCGGCGTATAGAAGCGGCGTAAAGCGGCGGCGTATAGAAGCGGCGTGTTGCGGGGGCGTAAAGCGGCGGAGTATGGCGGCAGTCTAAAGCGGTAGCACATACAACATGTAACGTAATTAACGCACTTCCAGAAAATAGTTTGTTCAGAATCCTTTACTGAATCGATTTATATCATTTTTAATATAGGTAATTTTTTATTCAAAAATAATTAAAATTACGGAAATTATTGTCATATCAACCATGTAGAGTTAAAAAACCAATTGAAATGGACCGTAAGTCAAAGTAATAAGACTTATAAACCGCAGTTTTATTTGTATTCATACAAATTCCATCATTCAATACAAAATAAAGAAAAATAAACTTTATTCCAAGAAACTAATTTAGTAAATAATAATGCATATATTAGGTCTTTACCTATGAAATTGCCGTTCTGCAGTACTGGCCATTTCAAATCAAAATAATTTTTGTTTGGCTAAGAATTCTAATTTCAAATTAATTTTATTTTAAAAACATGGATTCTTTTTTCCAAAAGTAGTCATTTCTTTATTGATTAGTGTTACATTTTCATCGCATTTCAATCTTTTTCGTCATCATGGATACGTTAAAAATTCGAGTAATTATGGAATATGAGTACCGTCGTGGCAGCAACGCGGCACAAGCGGCACGCAACATCAACGACGTTTACGGAGCTAACACTACAAACCAACGCACCACCTGTTATTGGTTTGCTCGCTTCCGTTCTGGAAATTTCGACCTGAAAAATGAACCTCGCGGTCGTCCGAAGACTTTGGTCGACAATGACGAATTAAAGGCGGTTGTGGAAGCTGATGATACACAATCTACGGCTGAATTAGCAGCAGCTTTCGACGTTAGCGTCAAAACAATATTGGTCCATTTGCGTCAAATTGGCAAGGTAAAAAAGCTTGACAAATGGGTGCCCCACGAACTCAATGATCGCCAGCGCGAAGTACGCGTCGAGACGTGCCTTGCACTGCTCAACAGACACACAAATGAAGGAATTTTGAACCGCATTGTTACCTGCGATGAAAAATGGATTCTGTTTGATAACCGCAAGCGCTCAGCAAGTTGGTTGGATCCTGGTTCAGCACCTAAACAATGCCCTAAACGAAAACTTACCCCTAGAAAAGTGATGGTCACTGTTTGGTGGTCTAGCGCCGGTGTGATTCATCACAGCTTCTTACCAAACGGGGTGAGCATTACTGCAGATGTGTACTGTGAAGAACTGAGCACAATGATGGAGAAGCTGGCGCATCTCCAACCAGCATTGGTCAATCGCTCGTCTCCGCTGCTCCTGCACGACAACGCGCGACCTCATACTGCACAGCAGACGGTCTCCAAGTTGCAAGAACTGGGGTTGGAAGCTCTCCGTCATCCGCCCTACTCACCAGACCTTGCGCCTACAGACTACTACTTTTTCCAGAATTTGGATAACTTCTTGGCGGGAAAAAAAT
This sequence comes from Pseudoips prasinana, assembly GCA_951640165.1. Lineage (NCBI taxonomy): Eukaryota > Metazoa > Arthropoda > Insecta > Lepidoptera > Nolidae > Pseudoips > Pseudoips prasinana. The sequence continues at coordinate 33,004,385 of OX621243.1, read as the reverse complement.
TCAATACCCGAGAGGCAGTACAAAATGCCTTTGAAGAATTTGTTGCCTCCCGTCCAGCTGATTTCTTTAAGAAGGGCATCAATTAACTGCCACTGCGATGGCAAAGATGCATTGATTGCATGGGTGATTACTTCGATTAATACAAATAAAAAAATTCATGAAAAAAATTCGTTTAAATTTTTTCATACAAAACGGCAATTTCATAGGTAAAGACCTATTATATGTTAAATTGAAAATTCAGTGTATGTATTTTGATTACAACATAATATTCTAATTGGGGTGTTTGAGGGTGTGCGTTAATTACATTACATGTTGTATAGGGTGTATTTATCATATGAATGAGTCTCAGTAGCAGCCTGAAGCTGGGAAGCTGGAATCCCATCGCGCAATGAGGGTGTCGTAATGGAGATGTGAGTTTACGCTATACTGGAGAACTAGAGGTATAATACTGCCCGCGTTGATTGAAATCTTCATTATTTTGCTTTTCTTAGTTCCGTTAGATTTGCTGATTTACGCGATTTTTTTCGAGGATCATTATTATTATCGATCGATGGTCACCGTAGCCTAGTTGGTAGTGCTCCTGCCTACGAAGCTGGTGGTCAAATCCCCGTAAGAGCAAATATTTGTGTCATAAGCACGAATATTTGTTTCTGAGTCATGGTTGTTTCCTATGTATATAAGTATTTATCTATCTATATAAGTATGTATATCGTCGCCTGGTACCCATAGTACAAGCTTTGCTTAGTTTGGGGCTAGGATGAGCTGTGTGACTAGATATTATTATTATTATATTAATGTTATTATTGGGATGACTCAAAAGGACGTAGACTTTAGTATATTTTAAAGCAACGCTTTTGGAGCTTCTAAGCCTAGTAACATTTTCTTATTCAGTAGATACTCAATTAACGGTCCTGCTGTATTTTTAAATGCTTAATGAATAATTAAGTGATGAATGTGTGAGGAGCACGATTATTTGTTGTGTCTGGGTGTAATTTATCTATAATATGCATTTACAAAAGTTTTCATTTGTAAATACATACTTATATAGATAATTACACCTATACCCAGGACAAACAGACATGTCCATGCACACAAATATCTGTCCTGAGTGGGAATCGAACCGGCCTGAAAGGCAAGCATTTGCCAACCACGCCAACAGGTCCGTCAAAATTCCCATACAAAGCCGGTTTGCCTCATCGTATCTGTTTGAACTGATAAAGTTGCGGAAGAACCGCCTTCGAGGCAGCGTCCAGGGTCAATTCATACATTATCCTATTGAAAAGATGGTATTCAGTACCTATATAATGTGATACCTACGTAATAACGTTCTTCGTAGTAAGACAGTACAAATGTATCAATTGTCAAGTTGCCATAGTACAGGCTCTGCCTAGATTTTCAGATGACAGTGTGTAAGTTTTCCCATGATATTTATTTATTAATGCCTAAACAAGTATGTTTAGTCGTGTGCGAGTCCGACATACCCACCCGCAGAAACTTTTTGCGGGTGTTATACGCAGACATTGGCCCCGACTTATCAAAAAAATAAAATAAAGTAGGTATAGCAAAATATGTTGTTTTGCTTTATTGTTAATAATTTGTGTTTGTTTTATTTTATCACTCATTTGTAAGACAGCTCAATTGTCAATGACTTACATACTTATATTATATTTAATGTTATGTTCCGTGATAGTCAATCGGCACCATCAGAATTACCAATAAAATGTTCTAGCAAATGCTGAGGTGGTGTCATTTCAGACTTGTACGGAAACAAGTGACTTTGTTTTTAATTTATTGTTAATTTATATATTTGTTGTTATTTTGCAATTTTTTTATAAATCTTTTTTCTTTCTTTCTTTCAAAGAAGTCTCATTCCTCTACAATTTAATTTATGACCAATGAAATCACAGAAAAGGACACGAAACTATAACTCCAACAAAGAATTGGTGTGGAGAGAAATGAGTACTTGTCGCTATATTATCTCAGTAGGCCCTGAAAATATCATTTACTGTGAAACCAACAACTTACTTCTTATATTAATACAACAAGGTCATTAAAGTCATACGACCTCTGCCATGACCTCTTTTAGTCTGTTGAACAACAAAGCTTGTTATGAAATACGAAATTATTATTGATATGCAAATTAAGTACATTCATTTCCGTTACGCTTTTATTACAATGCCTTTTTTTGTTACAGGTAATACAATTTTAACAGTGTTTTTGGAGCGGACTTGTCGTTGCCATCAATGGACGGCTATTCATTGCGATATGTAAGCTGGTATATTTATTTATGTTGTTAAAGGTATTATGAATGAAAACTTGAATATTAATACGTCATAATAATTTTAAATTTCTGAGCGTTCGTAGGACATGTTAAGCGGTCGGTCCCGGTTGTAAACATTAGACAACAGTTTTTAGCATTATATTATACACATTTATATTTACTATTTCTTTCTTTAGTTGCTACCCCCCTATCACACATCTAATTGTTCTTCTTGCTGATTTTGTCCATCCTAAGGTTGTCTGGAAAAGATCGCAGTTAGCGATAAGACCGCTCATTATACTATATTTAATTTTAATACAACGGTTTACTTTACATGGAAATCTTGGTGTACAATTAAGAGTGTTTGTATTGCATTGTATTGTATTTAAACTTTCGCGTGTCATAATTATACAACGTTGGCTGAAATGTCGAAAAATTTACGATAAAGTTTAGTCGCGTTAATACCTGAAACAAGGTTGAATTCACTTGAGTATATTTTAATACTTCGTAATTTTAAATTTAAATTGACTGTATAAATTAAAGCCTATGTGTTATTCGAATATATTTGCTACATTACTACAAAGTTTCATAAAAATCCGATCTGTAGTTTTTGCGTGAAACACACATCCAAACATACTCACAAAGTTTCGCATTTATTATACTGGCTGTGCCACGCAGTTTCCATCGCGTTAAACTTAAAAACTTACAGCCTATGTGTTATTCGGATATATAAGCTATATTACTACAAATTTTTATCAAAATCCGTTCGGTAGATTTTGCGTGAAAGAGTAAGAAACATCCATACATCCATAACTCGTCGAAATCTCTCTATATCTATTCCAATTGTGTCAACAAATTACCGACGAAACTCGTTCATAGTAAGAGCAGGTAGGAACTCTAACATGTTACGTAGGAAACATGAGTTCAATCCTTATGCATTCAACATAAAAACAGAGAAGCGGTTGCTATGGCTTGATTTATTTAGTAATAAGTAAAGAAAACTTATAAGATACGTGTTTCAAAGATTGGTATGATTAAGTAAACATCTACCAGTTTCTAAATATGTAGCTATTAGTGATAACCTGTAAATGGCTTTCTACATTATATACAAAATCTAATTATAGCATTAATAGCAGTCGGTTTTCCGACAAAAATATATTAATTGTGTTAGTCATCAGCACACATTGTAAAGTAATACATTAGTTGTATATTCAAACATTGCACGTTTAATAGTACAGGATACTCATAACTATAATCATTAGAACATCTTAGAGCTATAATAAAATATTATAGCTGCGATAATTATAGCGTTACATAAATCGCACATCGCATTTATAATCTTAATGTTATATAGCAGTTACTATCAAGTGTTGAGTGAAGCATTTATCGTTATGTAAGATCAGATAAATAAATTATTCTATAACAAGACTGTGGCAACGTTATTTGAAATTTCACATTTAGAGTGTTAAAAGTGCGGTTACCGTTAAATGTATGTAATTTTGAATAAATTTGATAGTTAAATGCAAATATCTTCACTCGTAAAATAAATGTTTAACGTTTACACGTATATTTTAAGTGATTACACTTAAACCTGATGGTATTTGGCAACCTGAAGGCGTATGCGGTCAGTCTGAAGGTGGCCGATTATTCGTGTCTTTAATTTTGATTATAATAGTACTACGTTGATAAATAGTAGCCAATTAACTTGTTATTTATTTAAAGATTTTTCAACAATTTATGTGATAAAATAGACCGCACAGTCGGGCTAGTTAAAAATTTTAGTTGGTATAACACTGTCTATGACTATACAACATGTAACACAATCAAACACCTCAATTAGAATATTATGTTGTAATCATAATACACTGAATTTTTAATTTAACATGTATATACATTGTTATTTACTAAATTAGTTTCCTAGAATAAAGTTTATTTGTCTTTATTTCGTACTAAATGATGGAATTTGAATTAAAAGTCTTATTACTTTGACTTACGGTCTATTTCAATTAGTTTTGACTGTACAGAGTTGATATGACAATAATTTCCGTAGTTTTAATTATATTGCAATAAAAAATTACCTATATTAAAAATTATATAAATCGATTGAGTAAAAGATTCTGAACTAACTATTTTCAGGATGTCAATTAATTAAGTTACATGTTGTATGTATGTACTGCATTGAGAGTTGACAAGTACAAGTGTATGTTAATTAATACCCAAGTTTCATAATCTAATTTCATTATTGCTTGACGAAATTTTGTCCCCGTTCGCTACTATTATCCGGTGATGCAGTGAAAGCCTCATATGATAAGTGTTATCATCATCACCATCAGCCTGATATCGTCCTACTGCTGGAGTTAGGCCTCCTCCAAAGGTTTCAATAATGTTGTGATTAAGGCAAACCCTAGAGGGGTTTGTTTTAACCCGCGCTTGGCATGCAAGTTGGCGATCACGAGGTGGTAGCTAAAACAGAGGTGGAGCCTTTTATCGTCACGGGATGGTATGGAGTGGCCTTGTTATTATTTTTGGGCCGGAAAGTCGACGTGCTAAGTGTAAACAGTAAGATCAATACTATAGAATAGGATAGAATACGTTTTATTGTACAGACACCAGCACATCCAGCTACCCGTAATCTGTCAAATTTCTTTTATAGATTTTCAACTTGGGGAAATTTCAATTGGGGAAATTTGACAGATCAGATTTGACAGACAAAGGTTAAAAATGACTTAATCAATTGTAAAATCTGCTTTCATGGGCACATGTGACGTCATTAATGGCCCGGAATCGATTGTCAACGTTGAAGTCGATTTAAAGATTGATTAAGTAATTTTTAACCTTTATTTATTTGAACGCCATTTAAGAAATCGATGTTCGGCGCCTTAGCTGGTAGACCCCAGGTATCATACTTGACAATTTAGATTTCGTATACCGATCGTTGTGTCAAATATGGAACGCGGCTATTTTGAAGTTCTCATCAGTGAAAGCGTCGGTAATATTTCACAGTTCTTTATCAGTCAACAGGTTTACAAGTAACCACAAAAACAATTAGTAAATTACAATAGTCATGTATGTCAAATTATATATCCATTAAATTCTGTCACTGATAATATAATATTAATTATAGTAAAATAAAAAATACACATAAACGATTAAAATTAGGAAATTTCGATTTAAGTTTTTTAAAACCTGTCAAAAGTTTAAATTACTAATTGAGACTCTGTGCAGTCACTATCTTTTGTGGTAATCTATTATACAACATGTAACTTAATTATAAAACTACGAAAATTATTTTCATATTAACCCTGTACAGTCAAAACAAATTGAAATGGACCGTAAGTCAAAGCAATAAGAATTTAAAATACCAGTTTTATTTGTATTCATACAAATCCCATCATTCAATACAAAATAAAGAAAAATAAACTTCATTCCAAGAACCTAATTTGGTAAATAACAATGCATATACATGTGTACATGTTTGACTGCCTCGTTGGTCTAGCGGTAGCGTGTTCACCCGCAGATAACAAATTACTTCAAATCCCGGGTCGGGCCAAAAAGTGATTTTGGGACTTTTCTGTAAAAAGTAAAAATTCTCAGCATCAGCCCGAAGTCTGGGAGTTAGCGGCATTATACCCCCGTGCCTCGGAGAGCACGTAAAGCCGTCGGTCCTGTACCTGACCTCTTTCCGGTCGTATCGCCTAGGCGTCCCATCGGATCATGAGAGTGATGGAATAGAAAGTGCTCCTGTGTTTGCGCACACACTTGAGCACTATAATATGTACCGCGCAGATGGCTCATCTCTGTTGAGACTTGCCGCCGTGGCCGAAATTTGGCTAGGAGGACATTATTATTATAACATGTAAAATTAAAAATTCAGTGTATGTTATGTATTATGATTATAACATAATATTCTGATTGGGGTGTTTGAGGGTGTGCGTTAATTACGTTACATGTTGTATATGTTGTGTGGTGACGTCCGCTAATATCAAACTATCACCATTCCAACTTCCCATTTCATCCCGTGGGGGGCGTAGAAGTCGAGCCGAAGGAATATCTACCAGGGGAAGAGCAGCAGCTTCTTTCTTAGTACTATAACCATCATACTGCGATCGCCAACCCGTCTGCCTAGCGTGGCGATTATGGCATAACCCTCCAAGATGAGGGGAAGGCTTTTGTCCAGTGGTGGACTTCTTATAGCTATTATGATGATTGTATATGTTGTGCAATACTTTATATTAATCCTTCTTTCTAGTGACATTTAATGACGTTTTTATGAAATTTTGTATTTATTAGTTATCATTCTATTGTAGATTATTTATTAATATTTACATGCCGTAATAGCAAAGCATACTGTACGTTTCTTTTAAACCAACACTTGTAAACTGTTTCGCAGTAAATAAATAAAAAAAGAGTTCTTTAAACCACACGACTGAAGTAAAACTTAGATATACGAAATATAACTGGTTATAAGAGAAAGAAAATGTTTATATCTTAGTTAAAACCTCTATACCTCTTACCACTACATTAATATACGAAATGTTACTCGTTCTCTCTATCTATACCTACATACGAAAATGTTTGCTCGCACCTCTATATCTCTTACCTATACAGCAATATAGGAAATGTTACTCGTTCTCTCTATCTATACCTACACAAGAAAATGTTTGCTCGCACCTCTTTATCTCTTACCTCTACAGTAATATACAAAATGTTACTCGTTCTCTCTATCTATACCTACATACGAAAATGTTTGCTCGCACCTCTATATCTCTTACCTATACAGTAATATACGAAATGTTACTCGTTCTCTCTATCTATACCTACATACAAAAAATAAATTACAACAAAATTATAGAGTGGTTTTCAGTTAATCTGTGATAGTCAATTTACTACTTTAATTAAGTCTTAATTTAGTCACGCGATTATAATATCATGTATCACCTTTTTCATGCATTCAGAAATGCTTAGTTATGGGGTGGCTTAAATATAAACGTCAAATATGACGTTGATACGGATTTGGGGCTCACACGCGAAATTATTATATCACAGGATTTTGTCGGGGCTGTTTTACATAAAATTGTTTATATTATGAGATACGTATATAATACTGCTCAAGAATCAAACGCTTCAATTTTGATTTCTGATTACTTTCCGTAGTTTTAAATATAATAATAATATCCTGAGACATTATTTACCCACGGCCACCTTATTCCAAACTAAGTAGAGCACTGTGGAAACCAGATAACTGATATTATATATATTACAGATACTATTTTTCTTTTGTAAATAAATATTTTATTCCGAGTTTTGATGTTTCGATTTTGAAATGTCCGAATTTCATAAAACCTAAGAATTGTATATATTGCATGCCTGCTTGCATGTTACATGCCTGCTGCTTGCATGTTGCATGCAGCCGCCGAGTGCCAGATCCCCTTTATTGTTGGTGAATCATTTGGGTTAGGTTATGTTAGAACTGTGACCGGGGAAACAAAATATTTTTGTTCGTATTGTTGATGTTTCGAATTATCATTAAATCGGAATTTTTGTTGTTCGATCTATTGGAGCTCGGTATTTTGAGAATAGTAATTATAAATTTTAGGAATATTGAAATTTAGCAATTGTAAAACTAGGAGTAATGATAAGTCGGAGTTGTAATATTCGGATTTTTCTACCATTCGGAATTATGAAAGTCGGTATTTTGAAATTTGTATTTGTGACTGTCGGAATAAAGTTTTATAAATGTAGTGTACCCTTTGTAAATACATACTTATATAGATAATTAACTACACACAGATTCAAGATAAACAGACCGAACGTCAAGCATTTACTAACCACGCCAACGGGTCCGTCAAATAATATTGAACGCATAAAGTTTCCTCCTCCTTTTTTCAAGTTGGGATCTATTAGGTCTATCCTCTCTAATCTATCTACTGACCTTGAAATCGGACGGTCCATCAAAGCAATGACCATGATAGTGCCCATAACTTGGTATTGGGTATAAGGCGCGACGAAATATAGCAAATAAACAGCTTCTTAGTTAAAAACAAGCTAACACTTTACTGCAGATTAAATTCGACCCTGCATGTAGCTGCACATGCAGCACTGTTGGAGAACTGTTCTCACCCTTGAGATGGCTCTGCCAAGTATCAATTTTCCACTTTGGAGTCGTTCGACAGACGCGCTCGAAGGATAACCACCCAACGGGTAAGAAACAGCAAAACCTGGATCATTGGCATCAGGTTACGTTTGTTGATCCTCTACAAAATGTATCACGGAGAATACGGTCAAAAACCCCCTAATCTTATCACTCCGTCCCCGTTCTTTTATAGGCCACTAGGCTACAGGGAGTCTCCACTGCTTCATTAAACATATTCCATCTGGCCGTACCAAGCATTTCCCTTCATCTTCATTCATATAATTATACATTAAACTAGGAATTCGCTCTCCTCTGTTTAAAGGCCAGAGTGGAAAACCACCGTATGGGTAGGTGCTGTCCACCCTCGACAACATCTCTACTTACCATCAAGTGAAACTTTGGTCAAGAACAAGCCCATTATCCATCCAAAAAAGCGAATAATAAAGAGATATAAAGATAAGTTTAATAGCCTTAATATGAAAATGATAGCTAGCGTGTAGAATTTATGTAACTTACCTAACTACTTTGATGTAAGTTAGGTAATGCAAGTTCACTGCCATATGTGTAGTAAGCTATTTGGTGTAGTGTTAACACTTCTTGGTTCGGTTAAACACAACTCTGACTGGCTTAGCCAGAGTTGTGTTTAACCAAATTAAGAGGAAATTATGCAAGTGCTCCGACGCTTGCAACAGCAGATAGCAACACGTATATGCAATTTTTTTTAAATAATAATATGTCTATTCAATTCACAGAAAACACTCAGACCAAGACAAATACACCTGTTCATGAACACAAATATTTGTCTTGTGCGAGGATAAAACCCGCAACCTATGTACCACAAGTTGAAGCCACGGCGGCCACTATTAAATTATGTAAGTTAAAAAGTGTTCAGGTTCACTTAAGCTAACAATTCTAATAAGTTTGGACACATTACAATCACGTCATGTTACAATTACAATACAAAACAACAAAAAGCCTGTTAATTTTAAGTGCAATCTCACTTTAATGTGTCCGCCGAGCCATTTAGCCATCATGATAAAACGGATCTTACGTAACTTTATGTAATTACGTCAAATAAGATGCAGCTAAAACATAACAATATAAAAAGCTAAGTTGTAACTTATTATCAGAGGGATTAAGTTGAAAATTTATTAGCTTTCATAGTTAGAGTGGTTGTCTCAACAATCACTGCGATAAAAACATGTGCATTACTTCGTATAGTAATGCAAAAAAGCTGAGTATGTCTCAAGATATGTGTAGGTAAGTTGATTACATCTTAACTGTGACTAAAGCTGTTGTTGTTTTTATCACTCCACACCATAAGATAGTGCTGTGGTTACTAGACAAAGCTTAGGCATTTTAGTGCCACTTTTTTTAATTTGTCTTACGATTGTAGTGTAGTTATCGGGTGAGACGGGACGCTACGTAGTGCGGGTCACATTCGCCCTGAAGATGAACTCTGGAAAAGATTGAAACTGTTCGCCGTATCCAACAAAAATATTACGTGATTTACCAGTTACAGTTTTGCACTATGATAGCTTAGTACAAGACGAAACGCCACGTCGCCGCGTCGTGCGGGTCGCATTCGCCCTGATGATGTTCTCCTGAAGAAATTGAAACTATTGTCCAAATCTGACGTAAAATTTATTATAAGTTACAGTATTTCGCTATGTTAGCTCCTTACGTCAGTTTTAATTATAAAATAGTTACTGTTCTATCGAAAAATACTATTCACAAAAGTTTCGTTCTATGCTTAAACCACAAACTCATTTGCTAAATACCTTAGACGTCATAGCAAGAGCGGAAATTTTTGTAGGTCTGTGAAGGCCTAGCCAAATGGGAAGGCATTAGGATGTATACAATGGACAAATTACATATTAACGTGACGATGTAATTTTCGATCTTCAATGTCAATTCTTTACTATGAGTATCACAGTTTATACATACTATCAATAGAATCGCTATCCATTTGGCTTGGCTTGGTGGAAGAGAGTGATTTCTGTACTGAATCTGTAAGCCTGGGTTGACATAAGAACATTTATATGAATAGCTAAGAAAAGTCAGAATGCTAATGGAATCTGATACCTGGTTTCATAATCTTGGTACACGTACTAGTTTCTTATGAGTTTAAAATTCGGGACGACAATAACTCGAATAAATGGGTTACATAGCTAGGTTACAGAGAGAGCTAATGTTTAAAATACAAGAAATCTGTGTTTTTACAACTTCTACTACAAAATCGCCTATACAATAGTAATTCACAATAAATAAATAAAATAAAATAAGAAAGGTTTTTTAATCACGTAGACTTTAAAAAAGCGCTTGTAAATAGTCAGAACATGTTTGTAGTAATATGGTTGTATACATTATTATTTCTAGTAACATAGATATTTAGGTACACATTGTATTGATTGTATGAAAATATTTATAAAATTTATTTTATAATAGCAATGATATTTAGCTAGCTCGTATCAAGTTATTGTCAAGAGATTATGTTTAAGTTTAATTATTTAGTTTAAGTCTAATATTTTTACTACATATTGTCTTACTAATCTTGTTATACATACGTGTTTGCTACAAATGTTAATATATAATTATGAAATAGTTGATGACGCTTTAGTCGTTTAACGTAAACATCTTGGGACAAGTAACATACTGCGATGTAATCTTATACTAGGCAGAGCCTGTACCAAACCTCCAGTAAAAATACTTATATATTTCTAAATACATACATATTATAGATAATATATATATATATATATATATATATATATATATATATATATATTATCTATATATATATATATATATATATATATATATATATATATATATATAAAATTGTATCCTGAGACATTATTTACACACCGCCATCTGATCCCAAACTAAGCAGTGCTTGTACTTTAGAAATCAGATATCTAATATACTAGATATACTACTTTTCTTTTGTGAATTCATACTTATAAAGATAAATACACCCAGACTCAGGACAAACAGATATGTTCATGCACACAAATATTTGTCCTGGGTGGGAATTTACCAACCAAGCCAACAGGCCCGTTATAAAAAATACGTACATATTATAGAAAAATTACACCCGGTCACAGAAAAATAATCGTGCTCATCACACATAGATTTGTCCTGGGTGGAGATCGAACTCACGACCTCTAAGCTTATCAGCCAAAGTCACTGATGACGATGACGTCCCGACCGAATTTCGGCCACGGCGGCCAGTCTCAATGAAGAGTAGCCAATTGCGCAGGACATATTATAGTACACAAGTGCGCAAACACAGGGGCACTTACTATTCCATCACTCTCATGATTCGATGGGACGACTAGCGACACGACCGGAAAGAGTTCAGGTACAGGACCGACGGCTTTACGTGCTCTCCGAGGCACGGGGGTGTAATACCGCCAATTTACAGACTCCGGGCTGATGCTGAGAAATTTCTTTTTACGGAAAAATCCCAAAAATCTCTTTTTGGCCCGACCCGGGATTTGAACCCAGGAACTCATTATCTGCGGTTGAACACGCTACCGCTAGACCAACAGACCAGCCATGTAGGCACATAGTATTTAAAAAACAAATAATAGTTAATTCTAATTCCTTCTTCTTGAAATAATCAAAAACATTTGTAATCATCTACATATTTACGTAATTTTTTACTATATCTTTTATTCCAAAAATGACAGATATATAAAATAGTTTTATACTATATTTCTTTAGTTTTTGTAATATAGTAGTAATATATGTAATCATGTAATATAGTAGGTGTATTACTATTACACACATGTCTTAGTTTTTATTGAAAACCATGCAACACAAATAACCGCCGTCGACCTAGTTTTAAATGACCTAACGGCAAAACTATTGCAGTTGAAAATTAAATCCTATTAAGATCGCAATACTTATTAATTTTGCTAAACATTGAGCGCCATAAAATACGATTAAAAATATGTCTTACGCAAGATGGTAACTATGTAAAAATTAATGTAGAGATGAATTGCATATCTATCACAGACGATTACGATCAACTCAATGTATGATACAATAAAAAAAAGATTAATTAATTAGATTAAAGTTTCATACGTTAAGCTTATTCATTTGTAAATTGGGTTAACGGTAATCGGATTCATTACATGAATAATTGTTAAATGTGAAATAGACATAGACGCTCGAATAAACTCGCAACTGGACGCTATATTCGCAGATGCCTTTGCCAATAATTGTCCTTAAAAAAATTGTTTCGCCATTTTACATTTGCGTGAGAAAAGCTGAAAAATAAACAATTAAATTAGCAAATATAATAATAATAAGTTTATTTTACATTTAGAAATACATACAAATTCTCTTATTCTTAATAAAAATACAACAATGAAAATTTTATTTAAAATAGAGATTTCGTTGACGACTGTACTAGTATAAACTGTGTCACAGTCGGCAGCGTCTTACCTCTAAAATTGTCTTTACTCAATAACCAAGTCCCAAAAAACTAAGATTAACACACACGACCTGATGGTAAGTGGTTAAGGCTTGTTTATTTTTCTTTTAATTAGTTTCTTATGTTTTTGTATTATTAAATATACAATGAATTAGACGGCTAGTTAATTATATAATAAGGACAAAACAACATTCTAAATGGTTAAATAGATTGACTGCATGCGAGGCGCAGCGGTGAAGATAGTCGCCTCAACACTTCGTGTCCCGGGATTCCCGCTATTAGTTGTTGCAGTGAGTCTGGGTGTACCTCGTATGCGTTAATTATATATCTGTAAGCCGTGTGACACAGAGATTAATACGCGTAGTGCGGTAATTGTTTTTAAAAAATGCGCTGGTAATAAAATTGTTAAATAGCCAGATAATGGATTGTAGTATGGCAAAATACTACAATCGATTATTATTAAACTCTTTATTGTACACCAAAATATTGATCAGCACAAGAACGATACATATTAGAGAGAACAGTACAATTGGCGGTCTTATCACTAAAATGTGATCTCTTCCAGACTACCTACTTAGGAAACAGGAGAAAGGATACAGTCACGGGTAGTTGCCGGTGTACAGTTTAAATAAGGTACCTCTAGTACTCTTGGGTACATACTATACACTAAAAAATAAATAAAAAATCAAAATAAAATATATTCTAATATGCTTCCTACTACGTATTATCTGGCTTTTCGAATGATGAGTATAATAATTATATTACCCATTAATAAAATAAATGAAAAATGGATATTTCAAAAAATAATACTTTAATAGTAAGTTAATACTAATAATAAGTTAATACAGACTAGAAGAAAGAGAAGTACACTTTATTACATAAGGAATATAAACAGAACACTATGCATCGAACAATATTTTGCAATTGGCGACCTTATCAGTAAAAGCGATCTCTTCCAGGCAACCTATTTGCATTGGATGGACCAGAATTTACTATGAATGGATAATGGTAGCAAAAGATGAATATTGTAGTATTCAACATTGATATAAACCATCTTTGTTTATTTATTTTGTTTTAGTGGGACATCAAAAATTACGCATTAATACATTAATTTTAAGCAGACTGATAAAGAGTGTAGTAAACGTGTAACCCACACCAATGTCCGCGAAATAATGTTAAATGCTTAGTTTAGAATACTCGCACGATTTAATGAAGAGCGTGATAAGATAATTTTGACTATTATTTTAATAAATCGATGGCTATTCCTTTATGTTGACTTGGAAAGTGAAAAAATATCAAAATCTACGATGTGTGTGTTATATGTTTCTACTAGGCGGTGGAGACTCGTGTAAACAAGATACAAATACAACAAGAAACGTCGGCTTCTTGTTGTATTTGTATCTTGTTTACCGAATTAACATTATCTATAATCTTTTCCAAAATACATCCGCAAAATAAAAATAATATCCTGGGACATAATTTACACACGGCCATCTGATCCCAAACTAAAACCAGATAACTGAAAACTGAACTGTAAATACATACTTATCCAGATAACTAGCTATGCCCCGCGGTTTTACCCGCGTTAAAATTTATAAATTATCACAGCTCCTCCCCCGTAGGTGATAGCGTGATAATATGTGGCCTAATGTTGACCCGACCCCTTATTAATATTCACGCAAAATTTTAAGTAAATCCATGTAGTATCCATCCAGTACTTTTAGAGTTTAACCCGGGCATACATACAGACAAAAAAACACACAGACAAAAATTCTAAATACTATATTTTTGGCTTCGATATCGATTGTAGATCACGCCCCAAGTATCATTAAAAAAAACATTCACTATGCAGTTTTGACTTACCTACGATTTTATTATTATGTGTATAGATTACATCCAGACTCAGGACAAAGAGACATGTACACAGATATCTGTCCTGAGTGGGAATCGAACCCAGGACCTCCAGCGTGAACAGCAAGCATTTGCCAACCACGCTAACAGGCCCGTCAATAAAAAGAAAGAGTTCATATTACCAAAAGTGAACGCTGTATTTGTACACTCCTGTCTTTTAGAAAGGTTTTCTTATCACCTCGATTATGGAATCTCTTAACTAAACCGCCAACACGATATTCTCAGGCTACCTACATTACATCGCGCAATATCGAAGCTAAAGATAGTAATAGCGAAGTTGGCGCAACGCATTGTGTTACAGACAATGCACGTTTCGCCACTGCTATCTTAATTGTATCGTTCACATCACTGGCTCAAGGCTTATCTGTGGTCTAGTTGATGTCCGATGGTGTGAGATACGTTTAACTTAGTTTTTTTTTTTTGTAGAAATTGCATAACTATTTTTTTTATTTTTTTTTATAATATTTATGCACGTATAGGTACAAAGGCGGACTTAATGCCCAAGGCATTTCCTTCCAGTCAATCTTAAGGTGGTGCAGAGATAATTAGATAGGTGCATTAGGTACAGATATTGTATATCGAAATAAGATATGGTATGATACAAGAAAAAAAATAGGAATATGAGATCACCATATATATACATAAATATATATAATAAATAATATACAACTTAAACATACATATAATAGTATAGCTAATACATACATAAATATATTATAAAATAAAAATATTGCCTTTATAATTGTATTTTATTGATTTTGTTATTGTAGATTTTGACCTTTTGAGATTCCTTATACATATGTATATGCATACTTACTTATCGTATGGGCAGTGGTTAAAATAGTGTAAGAGTTGTTCAAGCCGCCCAGTAGGCCTCTGACATGGCTTAACGACTGTTGTCTAATGACTACAACCGGGACCGACAACTTAACATGCCCTCCGGAAGGAAGAACGGAGACGCTCAGAAATTAAACCACTTTGGTGGTCACCCATCTATGGACTGACCGCGAGACTAGTTGCTTAACATCACCGAGCGCTATGCTTATATAAATTAAAAAATAAGACAAAATAAAACTTAACTTTCCACTAACCTAACTTATCTAACAAAACTCACACTTGGCAGTAATACTTATATCGTTGACCTTCTTTCAAACATTTTATCCTCATGTCCGAACCATTCTTACATTCCTTTTTCAATATTTGTGACATGTCCTCTTTGACACAAAACCGCTCTCTGTCTACCCGCAAAACCTTTCTCTAATTTGACTATATTTATTCAAGACTAGCTGTACCCCGCGGTTTTACCCGCGTTAAATTTTATAAATTATCACAGCACCCGTAGGTGATAGCGTGATAATATGTAACCTATATGTTGACCCGACCTCTTAGTAATATTCATGCAAAATTTGAAGTAAATCCATGCAGTACTTTTTGAGTTTAGCCCAGACATACATACAGACAAAAATTCTGAAAACTATTTTTTTGGCTTTGATATCTATTGTAGATCACGCCCCAATGAACACCGATACTTTAATGCTCTGAGGATACTTCAATGTATGTTTGGATGATTTGCATTTTCGTTTATTAAGAAATGGTATAAAAGGGGATTAATAGAAATGGGAACAAAATTATTATCATCATCATACCAGCCGAAAGACACCCCCTGCTCCAGCATACGTCCACAAAGGCGTTCCTCAAAGTTCTCCACAATTGCCGGTCTTGCGCTCGGAAAATCTAGATCTAAAACATTATCTCACTGCAATATATTTGCAAGTACGTAAGTACGTACGTAAAGTTGTGTAATTATTGTTAGTACAGCAATAATTACACAACTTTAAAACAAAATGCATGACAAACAAAATATAAAATGCAAAAGTTATTCAATAGCTATGCATCTAAATGTTAGGAAACTTAAAATTCATGTAACTTTGAACACCAGTTAGAGTCAAACGGCACATCAGTGGACACATATCAATTTTTCAGCGGTTTTATTACCGAAGCAGTAACTGTGATTTTCGTAGCACATGTATATATTGACTTGCCGTCGAATGTACAAATGCATTCTGAATACCTTCGATATTTAAAGTTCACGCTTGAATGGGCTTCAATTCAATTTCGAAGTTATTCGATTACTTGATCGGTTTCTACGTGATTGGGCTAATGCCATGAGGTTTCGAGTTCGAATTTAATTATGTCTACGTTAGGTCGTCTTCTGTTTTGCGAGATTTTCGAACGTATGTTGAAGTACATTTTTATATAGCAAGGCAAACAAGTTAGCGGGTCACTTGGTAATGCTTGCCTTTCACGCCGGAGGTTGTGAGTTTGATTCCCACCCAGGACAGATATTTGAATGCATGAACATATCTATTTGTCCTGAGTCTGGGTGTATGTCTATATAAGTATGTATTTACAAAAGAAAAGTAGTATATGTAGTTTGGGAGCAGATGGCCGTGGGTGAATAATGTCCCAGGATATTATTATTACCGCTCATAGACAATCGCTACACCACAGGGACCGTTGACGGCCTCTAAGTAAGGAGTACGAGATCGGTAATACCTCCGCAGTTAATTGATTACACATAGTGGTAAAAAGTTTCTTGTGAACTGCACGGTGACAGGCGGGCATTCCTCCGGGTGATTTGGATGAGGATTATACAAAACCTGTATCGGTTCCGTGCCTCGTGGTCTAGCGGTAGCGTGTTCAACCGCAGATAATCGAGGTCCTGGATTCAAATCCCAGGTCGGGCCAAAAAGTAATTAAAGGATTTTATTTTGTAAAGAACAATTTTCTCAGTATCAACCCGAAGTCTGGTAGTTGGCGGTGTTTACACCCCCGAGCCTCTACTACTATTTTGGCCATTGCAATCAGGTTCTATGAAGTCTAGCCATTACTTGGGTCGTATTATAGAGCAGCTTTTAATTCGATCACTCTCACGATCCGACAAGACGACTAGCGACACGACCGGAAAAAAGTCAGGTACATTACTGACGCCTTGGTAGACTCCAGGCTGATAGGTACTGAGAAAGATTTTTACAGAAAAATCCCAATATCACATATATTACAAATAATATAATAAACAAAAATCTGTATTATATAACTTTAAAATAAGAATCCTCTATATCATCTCCGCTCTAATAAGTTCTGCAAATCACTAGGCACCATTACTAGGTAACATCTCGTGGCGTAACTCACATTTATATTGCAATATGAGCATCTCAAAGCACATTATCTGTAATGACTAATTACTGCATCATTGCAGCTTTGCTCAGTGCGTAACAAGGTGCTTACTTCACGTAACTACCGAATTGAGATGACTTGTTGATTATTGATACGACCATCGTTATTTCACTAACGGCATTTAAAATGTTAGTAATCTTTGAGAGTTTCATTATCATCAGCCTGATATCGTCCACAAGAGGATATAGGCCTCGCCAAAAGGTTTCCATAACGCTCTGAAGCCACAGCCCTTGGCTTGCACCATGTCCTGGGCGGCTTTTCTACGACAATTCTGACACCAGGGTAACTACTGCCCATACGATAATGAAGAGGTCGTGAATTCGATTCCCATCTGGGCCAAATTTTTGTGTGAGGAACACGATAATTTGTTCTGTGTCTGGGTGTAATTAGTCTATAATCTATAGTAATATTATAAAGAGGTAACGTTTGTGAGTTTGTGACGTTGTAAGGGGTAATCTCTGGATCTACTGAACTTTTTCAAAATTATTTCACCAATAGAAAGCCTATGTAAAAATTTCAAAATTAATAACGTATCTTTCCTTAAACTTGACTAATGTAATCCAAGTTGCGGGACAAACGGGCAGGGACAAAAATATTTATAACGCGGAACGATGTCCGCGGGCACTGTTAGTTTCTATATATTTAGAAAGTATATTTATATAAGTATGTTTATCGGTTTTCTGGTTGCCATAGTTCAGGCTCTGTCTATTTTGGGATCAGATGGCAGTCTGTTAGTTAGTCCCAAGATATTGTTATATATATCTTCTCTTCTTCTCAGCGTTTCGATGACAAACTCATCTAATTTTTTTGGCCCAGAACATGGCCGCACTGATTGCCCTGCTTGTGGCATTCCTAACATCCTGCCATGAATATGCAGGGCAGGTTGGACACGCTGTTAGGTGGGCCATATGTGTTATTGTTGGGCATTATATTATGTCGAGGCAAGTAGCTCAACAGGGCCATCGTTGAGGTGAACACCAACATGTATAAAATCTAGTCACGAGGATAGCAATACTTTAAGTATACATTAACTGTTCAAGATATTCGATTAGGAAACTTGACCAACCAGTTATTTTAATAACGGGAAAGGAAACACGCAATGTATGTACACCTACATACAATACACGTAAAGCTGTCTGTAACATTGAACTTGAAACCAAAGTCAATAGCAAACAACAAATACACAAGTACTTCATCTATAAACGTCTTTTGTGAATATACAAGGCAACAAGTCCGTGGATACTTCGACTTTATCACGTAAACCATAAGGGTGGTTTTCGTAGAACAGCTGTATCTTATGTACAAATGCGTTAAGCCAAACACATTGCTAACACACGACAGCAACACGAGTGTAAAATCGCAATAAACACATTTGTTCTGCTACAACCTTTTACTGACAATGGAACGCATCGATTCGTGGATGACTAAGGCTTTACCGATCCAGCAAACGAGTTTCGTACCATAATTTAAGTGTTCTACCCATTACCCGTTGTGGGACAGAGGACCACCTTGATTTCCGATGATTTAAACTAACCGGTATAAAGCTGCACTGCTAAATTGTTTATTTTACGTGCCGGTTGGTGTGGATGATAAATACTTGCCTTTCACGCTGCAGGTTGTGGGTTGGATTCCCAGCCAACCAACATCCAATATTGTGTGCAAGAACATGACTGTTTGTCTTGAGTCTGGATGTAATTTTTCTATATAAATAAGTATGTATTTTTAAAGAGAAGTAGTATATGTAGTATATCAGTTATCTGGTTTCCATAGTACAGGCTCTGCTTAGTTGGTGCCAGATGACCGTGTGTGAATAATTTCCCAGGATATTATTATAATTATTGTATTATTCAGTACGTCCGGGCGTCCGTTACTTAATTAAATTTGGGAAAAGATGAGGTTTGGATATTTGTACTTTATTAAATTTGTAAAAAAGTACGGACATCAGTTCGAATCGGTTAACAAAGAGTTTTTTTTATTAACTACTATTATATGTTATCTACGAAGTAAGTGATGCAAAAATTTGAAATAAATATTGGAATTAAATATTTCGATATTTCTAGCCCGGTCAGATTTATGGAATCTTTAAAAATCTTGCACTAACAAACTTAAGTTATACCTACTAATACCGTACGGTTGATAGGTATATTATAGTTACTGAATAACGTTAAATACATAAGCTTAAGTTATAGAATCTTCGATGTGTAAGTCTGACTCGCACGTGGCCAGTTGGTTTTCAAATACCTATGAAATTTACATAGGTATTTGAAAACCATTAACAGAATACATTGTAAATTTTGGCTTAGTAGCGGTTTCGGTAGCGGAGCGGAATGAACTACTTTCAATTTTGAATATTTTTTAGGGCCGGTTTCGCCCGAAGCAAATTAAATGGCGGGCGAATCAGGTAAAGCAAAATTCAGTAGGGTACGATTCGCCCGAATACTATAATACCTCAGAAAAATAAGTAGTACAGTCGGGCGCACCAATTTAAAGAGGATTAACTTAGGCACATATTGTTTTAATCGAAAATAGTAAGTAACCTACTAGATAATATGCACAATGACTTTTGTTCCTCAGCGATAAACGTAAAGACACACCAAATAAACGCACCCACAGGAACACAAAATATAGTTGCATATTGCTGTCTCTGTCACTCATTTGCAAATTGTGCGGCGTGTTTCCCACCATTTGATTTAGTGTGTCTAAAATACTGACAATGTAACAACATAACTGCATAAAGTGCGTGCATAAATAATGTGAAGTTAAAAATATAATTGGTTTTATGTGTACTGTTTCTTCATAAAAGCCTGGTTACACTAAAAAGTAAGTAGTTAATATGTGCTCAGTTGTTTATACTTGTTATTCTAGGTGCTTTTTGTTTTAAATACATATAAATATTATACAAATTTAATTGTATTCTTATACTATTTGGAAAGATTCAAATTAATATTTATCATTACATAAAAAAAAACAATATATATCTAAAAAAGTCCTGAGACTATTAAATTACACAATAGGATCGATGATTTCCTGCAACAATTATTTGATGGGGAAATAAATTTACCATTGTGTATTGAAAAATTGCGAGTCTAATTTTGTATCTTTGTAAAATCAAAACACTAATTACGAATAAATACCAAATAAAAAATATGAAAAAAAACTGTGATAATGATTGTGATTAAAAATTAGATTTAGTTTATAGATATTATAGTAAAACACTGTATATACACTGCTTATAATTACAAATAATGTGATTATTATTAAAATCTGCTATACTTTTTATGTAACTCAAATATTTAACATTTATATTTCATAAGTACAAAATTATATTTGTAAAATTGCATTGATATTTGTAAAACTACTGTTATTGATTATTAGTAAGTAAAAAGTTGTAACGAGTAAAAGACTGTTAAGTATATTATAAGAAATATTTAAGTGTTGATATATTATTAATAGTTTTTATTTCAAATTGTTAGTGTGAATTAAATGATTATTACGTATGATTTTTATTTAATACTTACCCACCCGTTCTGGATCCCATCTAAACCAATTACATTCTATTTTTATCAATAGCTCGTTTGTTGAGTAGATAGTAATAGACATACAGGAATAACCAGATTCACCAACAGAAATTTTGTTATTATTGTAAGTAACAATTGTGTACGCAACTGTACTTTTTTTTATAAAATTTCACATTTTATTATTAAATAAAGGCTTATTTTTGAGGTATAATAGTATTCGGGCGAATCGTACCCTACTGAATGTTGCTTGACCTGATTCGCCCGCCATTAAATTTGCTTCGGGCGAAACCGGCCCTAAAAAATATTCAAAATTGAAAGTAGCTCATTCGCCCGATTCGGGCGAGCCAAATTCGGGCGAAAGCGCTACTAAGCCTAAATTTTACTACATTAGTTCAAGAACGTGGTAAATGAAGTATGGTATAAATAAATATTAAGAAATATAACTATCTCAGTGCGTAAGACGATGAATAGTACAAAGAAATAGGGCCCAACTGCGCCTGAGCCATCGCTTGTCCAACCAACATGACGTCCGACGTAATCTAATGGAACCTAAACGGATTAAACTCGATATAATTGGCTTTCTGTCGAACTTTCACTTGCACCTGTCCGGATTTGTTCTCTAATAGACAAATCTTGTTATTGTTGATTGATTATATATGATTTTTACACACACAAACACACACACACACACACACACACACATACTGAAAGGCATACTACAATTTCTTATGTTCAACATAAATTACACTTAGAGATTGAACAAATAATCGTGCCCATCACACAAAGATAGAACTCACGACCTCTGGTTCAGCCATCAGGGTCACTTACTAGTGAATAACAGACTAGTCGAATTTTGAGCTTAACCACTAATGAAATAAATTATATTTATTCAGCACTTGGGTACTCACATACACTTCAAATGTAAACACTAAATCCAAAGAATACAAAAACAAGTGCAATATTTAGGACCAGAGTCCCGGCAGACAGAGAGCAATGGAAGCTGTTGCAGGAGGCATATGTCAAGCGACACACCGAGCTAAGAGACATTTTATAAACCACAATACCATACAAAGAGGCACTAGTTCGGAACAATAAGGCTACATCATCTAGAACAGTGTTTTTCAACCTTATTCATGACGTGGCCCCCTTTAGTATGAAGAAATATTTCGCGACCCCCTACCCGTTCTTTAGCCGCTTTTTTTCCAAGTAAAAAATGCAACACATGGAAAAAAAGCGGATAAAGTGTGTGACCCCTAGGGGGTCGCGACCCACAGGTTGAAAAACACTGATCTAGAACAAACTAAGCAAAACTTGTTAAACCAAACAAATCGATTTGATAGAGCACAATTCAACATCGGTCTCTGAATATAGACATATATGTTTCTAGACCCCGCGCGTGTTACATAAAATCACAATATAGGATATAAATATCCGTCACTCACCTACACACACACACACAAACACATACACTCCTACACACACACACACACGTATATACACACAGACTTACTTAAACACCATACTGCCACAACCACAAAAAATCATATTTTTCTTTTTGCTATTTTAAACAGGAAACACACTTTTGTTATGTATTCTCACTTCTACAATTGAACGATCTGTGAAGAGCGGGGCCTCCTATCACAAGTATTTGATATACTTAAAAGGAGACCCCTATGTGAGACCCCTACTATTTTATAAAGTAATTACAGCTCCTATCCATCCAAAGGTTGTCTGGAAGAAATCGCTTGATGCGATAAGACCGCCCATTGTACCTACATGATTGTGTTATTAGTGTCCTATGAATTTATCGTGTAAGAGTGTGTACAATAAAGAGTATTCTATTCTATTCTAAGATAAATTGTAGTAGTAGAAGATACCGAAATAAACTATTTTTTTATTTTTATTTAAATAAATACCTTGGGACACCTAACACACTGGCATCTGATCCCAAACTGTGGGGATCGAACCCTAGTCCTCTGGCTTAGAAGTCACTTAAAAAAAGAAGTTAACTACAATTCTATTTAAAATCCTTCACATGCTTAGTTATTCAAAAGAATTGAAAGTTGAAGATTTCTATATATGGTGGTTGTTATTTTTCCAAAAAAGAAAGGCATACATGGTTTTATATAATACACAGACTTTTGATAATCACGGTCTATAAAAACTTCTATTGATAATTATATGCAATTCACCAATAACGTTTCGAAATAATCCTTTTGGTTATGCAAGCGTTCGAAGGTATGATTCATATAATATCCTGGGACATTATTCGCACACGGCCATCTGATCGCAAACAAAGCAGAGCTTGTATTATGGAAACCAGATAACTGATAGATTTTTTTTATAAATACATACTTATATAGATAATTACACCCAGACGCAGGACAAACAGACATATTCATGCACACACATGTCTGCCCTGGGTGGGAATCGAATCCACAACTTGCCGCGTGAAATGCAAAGTAGCTACCAACCACGCCTAACGGCCCGTCATGATGCATGAGAGGGTCAGATTTTGGGGACAATTTTTATAACTGTCGCTCTACATTAGACGCGGGCCGGTCATCCGATAGATGACCGAAGGGAGCAACGAAAGCAAAGTAAGGGTCATAGAGGGCGGTAGTGGTCCCAGGGCGTTCGCGGACGTACTCTCTGCCGGCGAACACGGTGACGCATTCGTTCAAGGTATGTCATGATATCATCATTCGGTTCGTCTAAGACATAGCCGGGCTGCTGGTGTTTACGGAAGAGAGAATGATCGGGGAGTATCGGACTGCTGTGACTATCAAGGGATTTGGATGGTTCAGGTCGTACATTTGTGTGTGTACATACATATTTTCCCGAGGTCCTGTACTGATCTCTTTCCATTCTTGGCCCTAGTAGACCCATCGGATAATGAGAGTGATGGAATAGACAGCGCCCCTGTATTTGTGCACACACTTGTGCACTACAATATGCCCCACGCACATGGCTAGTCTCCATTGAGAATGGCTACCGTGGCCTAAATTTGGCTAGGAAGACATTATGTTACGCGCCGCTATCTTAATCGGGAGTAATCGCCAACGGTCGGAAGCGCTCGGGTGCGGTGACGTCGGGCTTGCGGCTGAAAAAACGTCGTGGGGGGTATTCTCTCGATGGCCGCGGTGGTACACGACTGTGATTGCTGTCTAATATTAATTAAAATATTGAAAAATAAAAGTGTTTGTACATCTTTACATTCAGAAGTGGCATTTTATATATATTTCTATATATCGAACCCAGAAAATGAAGAGATCTGCGCGAAAGAAAAATCGGATAATGTTAAAAAAATCAAAACCTTCCGAATCCGTTACGAGTACGGGAAACTTTAGTGTTGACCAAGTTCAAGTTAATATGGACGACGAAGATATACATCCGAACGTGCTACTTGAAAGATTACTGTCTACCAAATTGGAAGGAATGGTTGAGAAGTTTTGTGATCAATCACGATCGATTAGAAATACTTCAGGTGAGAAAATCATACCCGCTTTTGATCCCGATAATCACGAAACAAATGTGAAAAACTGGTTGGCTAAAATAGACCAACTGGGATTGGTACATAAATGGAATGACTATACAAAGATCGTCATAATGCAAACTCGCCTCGTTGGTCAAGCACAATTATGGTTTAGTCGTTTAGATGAGTACAATTACTCTTGGGAACAGTGGAAATCGTTACTTATTAGTGCTTTTCCAAGAAGTTTTGAGTACGCAGATATGTTAGAAGAACTAGTAACCCGAAAGAAGTTAAACAATGAAACTGTAACTCATTATTATCATGATAAGCTGGCTATGTGTCGCCGCTGTCGTTTAGATGATGCTGCTGCCCTCTCTTGTTTAATTAAAGGACTACCACTGGATTTACAAAATAATGCAAAAGCGTTTAAATGCGATACTCCCGAAGAATTTTACAGTGGATATTTGTTTACATTTGAAAGTTACCGCCATAAAACCGAAATGAAAAATATCAACCCGAGTTACCCGCGGACATCCAGGTTTGAACCTGAGAAGAGGTGTATTCCTGTTACTTTACCTACGAGTGTGCCTTCAACTTCCCGTATTACTACAACTCCAACATTTCGTCGGATGAATTGTTTTAGGTGTAATTCCACTGAACACGTGGTAAAAAACTGCCCCGTCCCTGATAAAAGAATTTGTAAATTTTGTTCTGAAGTTGGACACAATATAAACCGTTGTCCCAAAATAGAAAACCTGTTGCAAAACTCAAAAGGCGGAGCAGCACCTATCAATATCGTTCAGAATTTGAATGACATTTATAAAAAAGATGTTTGTGTCGGTAAAAAATCATTTTCCGGATATTTAGATACTGGAGCACAACTGAACGTTGTTTCACTGAAAATGGTAAAGGAACTAGGTTATAT
Organism: Pseudoips prasinana; assembly: GCA_951640165.1. Classification (NCBI taxonomy): domain Eukaryota; kingdom Metazoa; phylum Arthropoda; class Insecta; order Lepidoptera; family Nolidae; genus Pseudoips; species Pseudoips prasinana. The sequence goes on along the minus strand of OX621243.1, from coordinate 32,978,482 downwards.
TGTAAGAGAAACAGAAGCCTTTCTGAAAGGATTTACTGGATATTCAGTACCAGCTATGGGTCAAGTGAATCTAGTAATGTCAATTGATGGACTAACTTTTGATACGATTGCAGTGGTTACCCACTTGGAATTGCCTGCTAATGTTGACATACTTATTGGACAACCTATTATAAACGCTAAAGGAATTTCATTAATTACTACCCAGGATTCTGCTATATTAAAGGATGAAACTGTGTTGCGCAATGATTTATTGGATGGGAAATTTGCGATTACGAGCTCTTCGGATGTTCAGTTACCACCACAAGCTTCTGCTTTTGTCAAAGTGAATATTGTAGGGAATGCCCTCGAAAATGACGTCTGTACATCACCACGATTCCATAACTTCAACGGTAAAAATTTCGCTATACCTGCTGCTTTACTAACTGGGAAAAAAGGATATATCCGTATCTACAACATGAGTCAAGAACAGTTATTTTGGAAGAAAGATAATCTCATCACCCGTGCGGTACTATGTGAATCCATGGAGACTAATTCAACCAATCTGAAGAACAATGATGGCGAATCGCTTCAGGCCGACAAAACAAAGGTGCGTTATTTTTCTTGTTTAATTAATCTGTCTGGGGCCTTGCGCCTTCTGTTTTATTTCAGATGTGACACTGAGTGTCCCCCCCTCTGTTCTGTCTGTTTCTGTTATCTGTCTGTTTCTGTTCTGTTATCTGACCAAACGCCTACAGATTCTGATGTTCTGATTATTCCGCAAACAAAGGTTGCTGGATTCTGTCTGTATCATTTAGAATTGTCTGTATCTGCTAATTATATATTATACTGGTACACCATACGCTGATTCTGAACAGTTTACTGTAACGATTTCTTTAGATTATGTTTTATTACTCTATCATTAAATTTCTTGTGAATATTTATTAATATGTTTATTTATTACCATTTTAAATTTAGATATCAAAGATAATTCTATTATTATTTAAGTATATACATGTATGTTCTATTTAAAATTATTATTTTAAGTTTTATTAGGACGTCTTAAAACTGGATTGCTTGCCGAAAATTGCTCACAGTGTTCACCTAGCTCCAAAATGTTTTCTGTTTCGCGTTTCCACAGAGGCCTGAACTTATTCAACTTCGTACTCAACCCTATACAATATTACAAGTGAAGAGTATCTTAGAACTTGCACCAGAGCAAACACTACATTATTTATGTACCTGTAAAATTGGAGATATACCACTATCAAATATAGATATAGGAGAATTATTGCCGTATGGTAAAGCCAAGCTTTTTGAATTATTACTAAAATATAAAGATTGTTTTGCTAGTGACACCAATGACCTTGGGCAAACAACATTGTCTGAAATGACGATTCAGTTGACATCAAATATTCCTGTCTTTCATAAACCATACAGACTAGCTCCGAAAGAATTAGAAATTGTTCGGTCAAAGGTAAAGGACCTGTTAGATGCGGGCATAATAAAGGAATCGGAATCTAATTATGCCTCACCTGTTATTCTGGTTAAGAAGAAGAATGGAGATAGTAGGCTCTGTGTAGACTATAGGGCCTTAAATGCCATTACAATCAAAGATAGGTTTCCTTTGCCACACATTAATGACCAGCTCAACAAATTAGCGGGAAAATGCCTTTACACTAGCCTAGATTTGGCACAAGGGTATCATCAAATACCGCTTTCTGCTGATGCTACCAAATACACAGCATTTATAACACCAGATGGACAATGGGAATACAAACGAGTCCCATTTGGACTTGCCAATGCGCCTGCGGTTTTTCAGCGTACTATTTATAAACTTCTTGGGTCTTTACGTTACGAGGAAGTATTGACATTCATGGACGATCTGTTACTTCCGTCTTCTGATGTCGATAGTGGACTTATCATTTTGGAGAAAGTATTTACACTTCTCAGACAAGCTAATCTAAAGCTAAATCTAAGGAAATGTGCATTCCTAAAATCAGAAGTTAATTATTTGGGACATGTTGTGACACCTGATGGGATTCGGCCAGGTGATAGGAAATTAGATGCCGTAAATAATTTCCCCACACCGGTAAATGTTCATCAAGTTCGCCAGTTCATAGGATTATGTTCCTACTTTCGTAAATTTATCAACAATTTTGCCATAATTGCAAGACCTCTCACTGAATTAACTAAGAGTTGCGTGCCTTGGATATGGCAGGAAATTCAAAATGAAGCATTTTTAAAATTAAAGTCATTACTTGTTAACAAACCAGTTTTAGCACTTCACAATCGCGAATATGAAACAGAAATACATGCAGACGCCTCAAAAATGGGTATAGCGGGTATTCTTCTTCAGAAGCAACCAGATAATGACCTTAAACCCGTAATTTATTTTAGTAGAGTGACAACCAAAGAAGAAATGAATTACCATAGTTATGAATTAGAGACGTTAGCCGTAGTTGAATCCTTAAAGCGTTTTAAGATTTACATAACGGGTATTCATTTTAAGGTCGTCACTGATTGCTCAGCGGTAAGAAGCACATTCACTAAGAAAGATCTAGTTCCTAGGATTGCCCGTTGGTGGCTTCAAATTCAAGATTTCGATATGGAAGTCGTATATCGACCGGGAGCTAATATGCGGCACGTAGATGCGTTGAGCCGAAATCCAGTTTCTGCGATAATGAATGTTGAAGAAGTGAATGACTGGTTTCTTACAGCGCAACTTCAAGATGAACAGCTCCAATCGATTTACAAACAACTCAAAAGCGGAAATCCTAACAATGACGTCAAAATCAATTTTTGTATTTCAAACAATCGCATTTATCGTAAAACGATTCATGGTGAGCGCTTGGTAGTTCCCAAAGCTGCTCGATGGCGTATCATGAAAATGTTTCATGATGATATCGGTCATGTAGGTTTAAAGAAATGCGATGAAGCAATAAAAGCTGATTACTGGTTTTCACGTATGACTCGATTTATAAGGAAATATGTGGAGGCTTGTTTGGATTGTCTATTTAAAAAGGGTAACTACGGTAAAGTAGCTGGAAAAATTTATCCTATAAATAAACCAGATGAACCAATGCATACAGTACACATAGACCATATGGGTCCATTTCCAAAATCTAGGAAAGGAAATCAATATGTATTGGTGATAATAGACTCCTTTACCAAGTTCGTTGCAGTTCGATCTGCCAAAAGTCTTCGTTCCACCGAGACAGTTTCTATTCTGCGAGAGATATTTTCTATACTTGGCTACCCAAACCGAATCGTCTCAGATAGGGGATTATCTTTTACCAGTCGTTATTTCAAGGAGTTTTGTACAAATCATAAGATTCACCATACTTTGAACGCTATAGCTGTACCACGAGCTAATGGACAAGTGGAAAGAGTAAACCGGACATTATTAAATGCTTTGAGGACAGCTAACAAGGAACATTCCACATGGGATGATGCAATTCCAGAAATCGTCATGGGAATAAATCACACAGTGCAGGATACAACAAAATTTAGCCCTTACGAACTTATGTTTTCCCATAAAAAGAGTGTAGTACCAGATTTGATGGGGAAAAATTTAGTAGTTGACTGCAAGGAAAGGCGTAAAAAGGCTAACGAAAACATCAGAAGGAAACAAAAGTATATGTCCATAAAATGTAACGAAAATAGAAAAGAAGCACGAAAATATCTGAAAGGCGCTCTGGTACTGTGGAATAATGCCTATACAAGTTGTGAGACTGGAGTCAATCGCAAGATTGATAAATTATATGCAGGTCCCTACAAAATAGTGCAAGTCTGTTCTAACGACCGCTATAAAATTCGCAGTATAAAAGGAATGAAAGGTTATAAGAAGTTTGTTGCAATGGTACCTGCTGATGCATTGCGGCCTTACAAAAGCTCTGTCAATTATGATACTGATTCTGTAGACAGTGATAAAGATGTCGTGGATACGCAAGATTTGATTGATTTATTGGAAAGTTAATCCAACTGAAACTGCAAGTAAGTTCTGAGTAAAGACAATCCAGTTTTAGGTAGATGTCCAAGTTACTAGTATCATTCCTCATAAATTCTTTGTGAATACCTCATCGGTATTCACTTTGCAGGATGGCCGATGTTACGCGCCGCTATCTTAATCGGGAGTAATCGCCAACGGTCGGAAGCGCTCGGGTGCGGTGACGTCGGGCTTGCGGCTGAAAAAACGTCGTGGGGGGTATTCTCTCGATGGCCGCGGTGGTACACGACTGTGATTGCTGTCTAATATTAATTAAAATATTGAAAAATAAAAGTGTTTGTACATCTTTACAATTATTTATTGTTTTATCATTTTCCCGAGTGCGTTGTGATTATTATTCATTCATTATCAGATAACATTATCCATTATGATTAGTAACAACAGGAGCTTATAAACTATGTTAGTAAATAACTTAAATTTACATTACATTTAAATAAATACAAATTTGTATATTTGATTATAAAGAGTGAACAATTTAAATTAATTTCAAGGATTCTTAAATTACAGTATGCACTATTTAAGCGTTTTATACTACTTTCTCAATGTATCAATAAATTAAAGTTAATGTGATACAGAGATATTAAAATATCACTCTGTCAAGCAAGTACACGCTCTCCTATGTCCAGCTGTTTTACTCACTGAGCGCGTTTGATTGACATAATCAATCCTTCCCATAGACGTTTTAAACATGACGTTTACACACAGCTTAGAAAGTTTTTACTGCTTCACCGGACAACGGAACCAAACGGGGGCCAAACCATCTAACAAACAAAACAACAAACTGATTTATCTGTTCTGGAGGGGTTATAAAACGTAGCTTCAATGGATAATTATTCTGTAGTCGTATATCTTTGTAGGTAAGAGACTTATTTAATTATTTTTTTGCGTGGTATGTAACTGCTTGCCTTTCACGCCGGAGGCCGTGGGTTCGAAGTCCACCCAGGACAGATATTTGTGTGCATAGATATGTCTGTGTATACTGAATCTGGGCGTAATTTTCTACATATATAGGTATGTATTTACAAAAAAAAATTGTATGTATACGTAATAAATCAGTTATCAGGTTTTCATAATACAAGCTCTGCGTAGTTTGAGATCTCATGGCTGTGTGTAAATAATGTCCCAGGATATTATTTATTATGTTACTTATAATTATAATCGTAATAGAAAGTACTACCGCAATTAATTTTCTTCTTATTCTTCTACCGCAATGAACCAGCAGCCCCACTTCAGAAACTAAATATTGAAAAGTTGTATGGATTTAGTAATAAGTTGTTATTTTGATAATACACGCCCATTTACTTTAATTTTATTTATTTATTTAGATACTGACAGTATAAAATACTTAAACTGATAAATTTATTTGGCGTCAGACTACTATAAAACTTGTTTTCCGACAAAAATGCGCAGTTTCTCCCCCGCGTATAGAATTCAAAACACATTTCAACAGGCCGAATAGGCCTGTTGAAATCATCAATGTTCTAGACTTACGCCATTCATCACACATGTTTATGCGTGTTAGATTCGAATCTAGAATATTTTGTACGCGCTGACGACCTAGGTTTCGTGACTTAGCATTTAAATTCCAATTCCTTGACATTTGTTTGAGATAAAACGGATTAGAATCTTAAATAGCACCTACTGGCTTACGAATACACTAATTCTGCACTTGAGTAGGTATATGTACTATATCAGTAGGGAACAGCGTTCATGCACTCAAAGAGCAGCCCAACACCTTACAGAAGACATTACTTAATAATAACATTAATAACCTGAAGTTTGTGTTTCTGAGTCTGAGTAAGGTCGCTAGAGCTCATTGGGTCGGGGGGAAGGGTCAGCCACACTTATAGGCTGACTCTTTTAAAGCTACCACGCATCCGTGACTCCTCTGGTGTTGCGAGTGTACATGGGCGGCGTTGTTCGCTTACCATCAGGTGACCCCCGAGGATTTGATTTCTGGCAGCTTTGTGCAATTGTCGTTCTACATTAAACGCGGGCCGCTAAAGTTGCGCATGAGTGTATTCCTTACTATGTCGTCGAACAAGTACGGAGCCTACCTAATAGTAAGTCACTACACAAGCTCGTGACGCTTGCCACTTCCTTGATATCACTAACGCATTCTTAACACTAATCTTAAAATCCCTCCTTTATGAGGTATATTAACTTTCTCTTGAGGTATATTAATCTTCATCATCATCATCATGCAGGACTTCAACTATGTATGAAGGCTGTGGATAAGTGAAACGTGTTCAAAATACATTTTCATTTAATACCAAAACCAGAACATTAATTTAAATTGTAACTAATAGAAAAGTTGTGCAATAGATATCACGTGATTCAGGTTCGATTCTTGGGCAGAACAACTATTTGTGTGACCCATATGTAACTACGGGCATGGGTCTAGGCGTGCTTTGTTTCCGTAAACTGCATGTTTGTAAAGACCTTATATAGGGATGCAGGGAATTATTTCGCTTATACCTACAGACGTTGCCTATAAAAAAATAACCAAAAATAAAAAAAGATATATATTAGACAATCTCGGTCAGAACGACTTTACATTTTTTTGTATTTAAGTATCGAAGCTAGTCACGTAAACTTTCCGTAACAAAATGCAACTTAAATATTAATTCGAAGCAGGATTTGACCCAATAACATCGTAAAATACTATGAATCAGTCAAACTGTCACGACAAGCCTTTCTAAAGCCAGTAACTACCGAAAGTATCTTTATTTGGACTTCACTTCGAATAATTGTATAATCCAAATTACGATTATCACGCGGGATGAATATATAAGTAAATGGTCTACACGGAATGTACGGTAATTGCGGTTATGTCATGAAGTTTGGAACCACGTAACTAGTGACTTCGACACGTGGGTAGTTTGCTTACATTTTGGTAAGAAGCGACGCCCATGAAGATAAGTAAACTCCAGAGTATTAAACAATCTTAATTTTTAGAACCTAAAGTATTTAATTAAATAGAGTTTTTGTAGTAAGGTTTTTTTAAGTACGCTTGACTTAGGGAGTAAGCTGATGAATGCGTGACGAGAGTGTTACGAAAAGTGTGATCGGGTGAGCCGAACGGAGGTAACAGTGAGCACACATTTTCTTTCTCTCTTTTTTTAAAGCGCAGTTATGTTTCATATATCGAAGTTTTACTTCAGTCGTGTGTTCTAAAGCGCACTCGTTTTTTATTAATTTGACTTTTACAGTTGTCCCAGATAGATTTCAGTTATCCTAGAATGCTTTACGGCACTATAGAAGCGAGCTTGGACTCAAGTCGTCTAGCAAATAGTATATTATAATTTATTTAATTATAATTAAATAACGGCTCAGGGCTTCGGGTATAGAGATTTGAACACTCGCAGATTAAATTCAGATTGTTAGAGTGTGCTGGTTCGAGACCCGTTTGATAAAATTTATATATATTTGAGATCTTTGAGATGAAATTAATACATTGTTTTATTTTAACAATAAAGATGAATAAAATTAAAATCTTTAAACTTTTAGAAACACAATATAATTTTAAATCAAAAGCAATCCGATAAAAATTTTAGTTATGAAGATTAATCATGTGTTCATCACATTATTAATCTTCATATATAAAATTACTCTTTAACTTACTTAATTGTGGTTACATCATATAGTTTGGAGCAAAACACGTAACGAGAGGAACGGACACCGAGACGTGTGTAATGTGCACGTATTTTGGTAAGAGGTCCACCACGTACTGTCTAATACGTCCATACACACTAACTTACTTTTATGGACGATTAACGTAAGTTAGTGTATTTGTGACGTATCTATACATATAATAAAATAGTAGGAAAGTCAAAACTGTACATTAAATTTTTTTTTAAAAGGATACTTGGGACGTGATCTAAAATCGATATCGAAACCAAAAATATAGTTTTTAGAATTTTTGCATGAAGTACTGCATGGATTGATTTAAAATTTTGCATGAATAATATTACGGGGGAGGAGTTGTGATAATTTATAAAGTTTAACGCGGGTAAAACCGCGGGGCCCAGCTAGTATGCATATATAGATAGTGAAATCACTTTAATGGGTCACTTACATTTTAAATTTTAGTTTGACTTTGGTCGACCTTTTGATCGATTTAATGTACATGACGTCTCATCCCGTTTGGAAACGTTTCAAAATACTACAGGACGTCGTGCGAGTTGCCTGAGTTGTAAACCTGCCTACCATATCATCGTCAGAGCAAATAGGTATAACTGTTCTTAACTGTACCAACTACTTTAAATAAATATATTAAAATAAATATTTAACATAATTAGTGAGTACTTTTTGCTTTACTCTGATAATCCATTGGCTAGAGGACAGACGTCCGAAATATCGGCTCTAGTATCTACTATACTCTCCGAGGCTTTTGTGGATTTTTCAAGTTAAAAGTTCTTTTTAAATAAAAAGCGTGATACTCGCGTCACCATCACGTCACGCTTCCCATGAGCTATATATATATATATATACTGTGTATACCTATATGTGTATTTTTTGGGTCAACAAAACACGTGAAACTCGCGTTATCGTCACGGTAGCCTTCCGATTAACTATATGTATAGCTATATTTTGTAGATTGTTTAGATTAGAAGTATAAAAAGTTTTTACTTTTATCGGCAGTCCCACAAAGACTTTTCTTTTCTAGACATAACATCCCTTACAATAATACTATATTGCCACAAAGCTTTAATCGCAACCTGACTTACCTGTTACGACTTGATCATTAAATTTAATCGCAGTGATTAAATTTAACGATCTTCTGCTAGACCAATATTACAACGATGTATGGCTACTTGCCTACTTGTTATTTGTTCAAAGTTATAACATATTATCTAATCGCTGAAAGTGAAAAGTCGTAAATATGCGTACGTACTAATCAAATCAGTGGTGCGTCGAATGGAGAATGCGTGCTGTCTTAGTAAAAGCTCGGTGGAGTGCCGTGGGTCTAACGCGATGTATATCAAACTTGCCACGGATACAACAGATAATCTTTATTGCGCTCTATACTTACGTATACATTATTATGGCTGCGGGGCACGGCGTTATACATCATTCAGCGCTGCCAGATCTAATGACAACATCAAGGTAACTGGGCGAAATATTAGGAGATACGATTAAATATCAGTAGTAAATACTACTCCGACTACCGAAATCGGTTTAAAGAAAAATATATAGGTAATCTTTTATTCGAGCAAATTTGTTTTTGATTAATATTTATAAATGAAGAACTTTAAATTAAAAAAAAAATCCAATGTAAAATGACTGTAGTAATTACACATTGTTTTATTTAATTTAAATCGGGTAAAGTTCTTTAAAATAGTAGTAATTTTATTTATTTTATATTAATTAAGATAATTTAATTTGATAATGTGAATAGTTAGTGAACCTGACTGCTACGCCAGAGGTCATTGGTTTGATACTCATCCAGGAAAAATTGTTGTGTGATGAGCCGATTATTTGTTTTGTGACTGGGTGTAATTTATGTATATTATGTAAGTATTTAGAAATATATCAGTATGTTTATTAGTTTACAACTTTTATTTTGTAAATACATATAATACTTGTATAAATATTTAAACCCAGACTCAGGACATACAGACATGTTCATGCACACAAATATATATCCGGTATATAGATCAAAATTTGTACCTAAAATATATATCTTACATAGCGCTACGTAGAGCACTTTTCCGCCTTGTTTTATGCTGTATTCGCACTTATGGCTCCACCTGTCGCTTTTCTTACAATGTATCTATACTCTAAACCATAAGTTCATGTAGCAGTTATATACCTATACAATTTTGAAAGGAAAAAAAAAATATATATCGTCAGAATAATTTCTAAAATGGTTTTATAATGTAGTTAACATTCCAAAAAGTATAAATAGCTCTTGTTTGTTACCTTTATTCGGCAACTGTCTCATGACGTAATTGCAACTGTCTTTAACACTAAATAAGGTTGCTACTTCCGGCTGTTTTAAGGATAGGTGACTAGTTATGCTAGTTATTTGACATTCCAGTTGAGCTTATGTGTTTCTCACCTTTTATAGAAGTTGTATCTAAAATATAGAAATTGTACTAAAGTCGCCTACTTTCCTTTGGCATTTAATTTATTTTGTTTTAAAAGAGAACTCCCGCATTTGGGAATCCAATCCCTGTGTCGCGGGGTACTTTTCAAACATATAATAGACGGACACAAATTACATCCAGACTCAGAACAACTATTTATGAATCACGCAAATAGTTATCCGGCGCGGTACTCGAACCCGTGACACGAAGCGGCGACTGCCTTAGCCGCTGCGCCACACGTGCAGTGATTAATTTGTATAACCTTACCGTTAGAAAACAGCCGACTCCAACCTCATTGTTGGACACACCGATGGACTGATATCAACCAAACATAGCTATGGTTCATCCATTTGAGAGCTACGATGCCAGCCAGACACACACACACACACACACACATCGACTTTTGGGGGTTAAAAACTAACCTTTGAAGAAATTTCTCTATTATGTAATCTATATAAACTAAAACCATTTTTATATTGTAAATGCGAAATCTTTCTGGTTTCTGGTTCGGTATGCTACCATACTGAATTTCATCCAAATATGTGCTGCCGTTTGAATAAAATTAAGATATATAAGAGAATAATATTCATCAAAATCATACATAATATCGAATTAAATAACAAAATAATAATAATATTTTACTATGTAGAATGTTACAGCATAATATCTAGTTGTAGTTTATGTGTACGCACGGCTACATATCAAGCTATACATTTCCAATATAAGCTGATCTGTCATTGTATGAAAATCCTATAAAACGCGAGATCAGCTTATACCGGAAATGTATAGCTTGATGTGTAGCCGTACGTACACATAAACTACAACTAGATATTATGCTGTAACATTCTACATAGTATGTACTTCCTTTTCTTTTGTACAATAAAGAGTAAACTACTTTACTTAAAGATAAGAAAAATAAAAAGAAAACAAAACGACATTCTGTTCTAACCAGCTTGTGCCAAATGAATGGCGAAAGGTATCAAAATTATAAAATCAACATCACACAAAAGAAAAACACAGTCGTGGTTAAGTAATTCCGAATCTTAAAGAATTTCTTAGAAAAACTGTTTAAGAAACAAAGAATCGGCTTCACCAATGCAACAAGAAAAACAGCGGAAGCTACGTCTGTGGATACACTCTAATACGAAAACCACGCTTAACTCCTACGCTATAAAGGCGCTGTCAAATCAAGGTGTACCTACTGAAGTATGTCACTTCTATCTGTTATTACAAAAATGTATGAAATAATTGTACTTACTTGATTTCCAGACCAACGTTGCATGCAAATAAGTTTTAATTTGGTCTCCTCCTAGAAAATCTTTTTAAAGTGAAATCTTCTTTACCGGCGTTGTGCACCTTTTTGGGGAGGGGCAAAATATGTTAAACTCGCGTCAGGACTCAATACTCGTAAGACCCTCCGTTTTACGGAAGAGCATACCTCTTAAATTCTTTAAATAAAGCCTTATTTTTTGCATGTGGTTATATTATTCATTATAATGAAATTCACACAGTTGTAAGTTGTAAATCAACCGGTAAGGTAGACTCAATTCGGTGAATGCAAAGATTACGACAGAGAATGTTCGCCAGTACTTTGATGGCATGAATACTAACTACTACTTGTATAGCGCTTCCAGTCTTTCTAAAGCGTTTATACCTTATATAGAAACGCATAATATTACCATCACGTAAGCTGCAACTGTGTGCAAATGTTAACTTTCATATCTAGATAGTCTTACAATAACTTTGAACTGTCAACAAGTTGTCTATAAAGTATTTGTCACACCAATTGAGCTTTAGAGTTTAGGAGATTTTATTCTCAGGCATAAAAAGATGTGATAGGGTCAGTAGCATTTCTTTATGGCACAATAAATTTTCTTAGTAAAACAATAAAATTTAAATAAATCATAGTTTTGAACCGAGCGGCACAATTTCAGTTGTATTTTTAATGTGATATCTTGGTTCGCCGTGTTAGCCAATTAGGGGTACCGTTTTTGTGCTCACCAGTCGGCGCCACTGTCGCGGAAGGTCCACTATAGCTAATCAAAATCATTGTAATTGTGGACGCGACGAATGTTTTAACGAAAAATATTTATTACAGTCATCGAGCTGTTACTCATTTTGTAATTTATTTAGTTTTAAACGAAAATGTTTAGTTATAATCGCAGTTTTTATTAATAAACAGCGTAACCCGAACAAAAACAGTGTATTTTGACGTTTCGTAGACCTGCCGCGATGCTAGCGCCTCTAGCGGCAAATTGATACGCGGTAGCCCTCATTGACGTCCATTGCTGGACAAAAGCCCCTCCAAAGAATGGGGTATATGCCATAATCGCCACGCATGTCAGACGGGTTGGCGATCGCAGTTTGATGGTCATAGGTCACAGAAAAACGCTGCTGCCAGGACGGTTCCCTACGGTTGAGATGGGGTGATGATATTCTTTGCCATCACCACACAGCGGTATATCTTGGTTAAGCCCACGCAATTCAGCCTTTTGTGATTATGATTTTATCCTAAAATATGGGGAAAAGAATAATGTTTGTTCAGCCAAGGAAAGAGAAACACATTCTTGATCCAGAATAATCCCTTGTATTTTCTTTTGGTCAAGCAAACCATTTCCTGGCTCAAAAGGTGGCAACCATTTATGCTGACCTGGTTAAGATAACGCTTAAGCTGCATGTACATTTAGAAGATGTACAATCTAACAGATTGAGGCTTACAACGAGTACACATAGGAACCTATCCAAAGTTATAGAATCTACTATATAAAAATAAGTCGGGTTTTCCTTCCTGACGCTATAACTCCAGAACGCACGAACCGATTTCCACGGTTTTGCATTCGTAGGAAAGGTCTCGGGCTCCGTGAGGTTTATAGCAAAGAAAATTTATAAAATTTAACGTGGGTAACACCGCGGGGCACAGCTAGTATATTTATAGAATAAGGACGGGGCATCTTTAATTGTGACATTATAGTTTTGGCGCGGAATACTGAGTAAAAAAAAATAAGCGACACGTTCTGACTTGTCAACTAATTATGTGCCTAGGGTTGCCATCCGTCTTGGTTTCCCCGGATTTGTTCTAATTTGGAGAGCCGAGTGGGGTTACATTTTTAGGCCGAGATCAAAAAGTCAATCCGACGGGCCGACACTGGCATTAGCCGGGACGATTATGACTGACATCTCCGGGTTCTGGGTTCCAAAACCCGGAATCTTCACGCGTCTTATCCTGGTTGCCAAATTTTAGACCATAGACCCCATATGTGTCCGCTACGCGCATAAGTGCGCAATTTTTTTTGACAACTATATGTATACCCTGTTCTTTTCACATGAGGTATTTTAGAGAGAGATGATAAATGACATGTAAAGACAGAATCGTCAGCAATGCCTGTCATTAATAAACTTCACGGGTTTCCACAAACACTCTCAAAGCACGAAATCAAATAGGAAGTCATACTGATCGACACAAATAATTAAAAGGCAAAGTTGTTTGTTCGCCTCCCACAAAGACCACGGTTAATCAAGGCATTTCATTTGCATATTGTAAGGACAATGCACCAACGAATCTATGTTAATAAATCAAGACTTAAGTAGACACCCCAGTCTAAGTTCAATTATTAAAGAGTTATGGTTCAATTTACATTGACAATTTTGAAATGCAGTGCAGTGCAGGGTTGTCTGAGCCGCTATTGTTATGTTATATGGTAACGTAACAATGGCATTGATGTTTTATTTTATACATATAACAAAAAACAATAATTTTAATCAAAATCTTATGTTTGTTACAGGTTGGTGATGAATAAGATCATCAGATGGGGTCAGAGTAAGAAATCAGATTTAAAATGTTTAATACAGCGGCGATACTACATTCTTTTACTGAACCTGGACCTATACCACTACTGCGTATAGTTTACTTACTTGATGAACCTTACCATTTTTTAGTATAAACATTTTAAGTTTATTGAAGTTTCTAGCTAGGGGCGGTGTTGGAACTGACTGGAAAAAACTGCTAGTATCAACGAGGAAGTATACTACATGAACTTGAGGTAGACGTGCTCGAATCTCGTAGAAGTTTCTCAAACCCGAGATCATATTTTTCTTGCCTTATTAGGTTTTCAATTGGAGTGTGATTATGCCAGAATCCAAAACTTGCTTAACACGTTTCAAATAAATTCATGGAATTAAAAAAAATGCACAGTCACGTCTAAAAATGGTTGAAATAATAATTATAATCACACTTAATATTATAAAGGCGTAAGTTTGTGAGTGTGTGAGTGTGTATGTTTGTTACTTCTACATGTCTAAACGGCAGAAGCGATATTTATAAAATTTAGTATAGAGTTAGCTGATACCCTGGATTAACACATAGGCTATAATTCAACTTAAGCTTAAACTTAAATTTAAGTTTAACGCGGGTGTAACCGCGGGGCATTGCTAGTAAATAATTAATTCTTTATAAATAATGAACTCTATTCAACTAGGCGATAAAAAAGGAATATCTATCTCTAACAGATCCACATCTTAATTTAAATTTCCAACCTTAATATGCAGTGCGAAATTGATCAACGGGAAATACAAGGCATAGTACAGGATGAAGTTTAATCTTAATTGAATCTAGCAGCCCTGCAGCTCGAACAAGGTGTATCGTGACTAGTTCGGAGCCGCTCACTTTCCAAACACGTTTGTAAATCCGTACCATTTCTAGAGAAACCGCCAGTTTTATAAAAGGAAGTAGATATCGATGTGAGAATATCCTAGCCGAGTGCTTATGTGACAACCTTGTTCCGGACTTCAAGTGATTTCTATGAAAGAATGATATAATTAGAGATTGAAAGAATGATGATTAAGTTTATTACTACACTAGCAGTGGCCGCGGACTTCTTTCCGCGTTATAAATTTTTCGTCCCTGCCCGTTTGTCCCGCGGGTTAAAAGTTCGGGATAATTTTGGAAATTTTCATAACCACTGACACTCTACAATATAGTAGCTTTCTATTGGTGAAATCATTTTGAAAATCGATTCAGTAAATCCAGAGATTACCCTTTACAACGTCACAATCTCACAAACGTTATCTCTTCATAATATTAGTATAGTTTAAGGGCGTTGGATATGCTGAATGTATGCAAAACATATTTTTCTTTTTACATATAATAAAATCGTAGGAAATTGAAAACTGTACATTGAATATTTTTTTAAAAGGATACTTGGGGCGTGATCTACACTCGATATCGAAGCCAAAAATATAGTTTTTAGAATTTGTGTCCGTTTATCTGTTTGTCTGTATGTATGTCCGGGCTAAAGTCAAAAAGTACTGCATAGATTTACTTCAAATTTTGCATGAATATTACTAAGAGGTCGGGTTAACATATAGGCTACATATTATCACGCTATCACCCACGCGGGTAAAACCGCGGGGCACAGCTAGTATAACATATTTTTCATACGTTACAAAAAACATTCCTTAATGATAACATTAATAATTGTAATGTTGTGTTTTTGCGTGTGATTAAGGTCACCAGAGCTCATCGGGGTGAAGGGAAGAGCCAGCAACATTTTTTTGCTGGCTCTTATAGGCCGGTAACGCACCTGCGACCCTTCTAGTGTTGCGAGTGTACATGGGCGATGGTGATCACTATCAGGTGACCCACTTGCTCGTTTCTCGCCCTCTAATATAAAAATTAAAACTTGAGAGGTGTCAAGGGACACCCGTATGGAACGTAGTTTTTATTTTTTTATTTATTATGTACAAAAAACTTGTATTCACTCAATAAAAATAATCGTCGCGACACCACACTGTTCAATGCGAAATAGAAATGAAAAAATCTGGCTTGCTTTCTATAAGAGAGAGAGTGAGAGAGAGAGAGTCAGAGAGAGAGAGAGAGACAGACAGAGAAACATGCGCAAGCTGCACAGCTGCAGAAAGTGTC
The DNA here is from genome assembly GCA_951640165.1 of Pseudoips prasinana. NCBI lineage: Eukaryota > Metazoa > Arthropoda > Insecta > Lepidoptera > Nolidae > Pseudoips > Pseudoips prasinana. Next base: position 32,962,485 of record OX621243.1, on the reverse strand, counting down.
GTGACAACTTTTCGTAAGAATTGTTTCCGTCTAGCCCCCTTTCACAACGCGCGATAAGGAACTTCGTTCCAAAAATACTTTATAAGTATTACTGTAAGGTGCAAGAACTAAAAATATTCTAAAAGTATTTACACCAGTAGTTACGTTTCATAACTAAATGAATCATGTCGAATAAGATTAATTAACAGTAAATGGACTATTAAATAATGAACGTATATTATAAGCATTAAAAGCTCTATTTACCAATAGACCAGAAGCCATGAAACAACTTGATAACATCACTGAGTCATATTAGTCACCAACTCATAACGATATCTGTAATTATTATCCACAATACACAGGGATTGCAACAGTAATTAACCTAATTTTCTATGTACTGACGCCAGCACATCAATCTACTAAAATCTGTCAAAGTTCCCCAATTGAAAGTGAACCTTATGCTTTTGTGATAAAGTAGAAAATCTATAAAAAATATTTGACAAATTGGGGTAGCTGGATGTGCTGGTGGCTGTACACTGAATGTACTGAGACAAGCAACATTGTCACATGTTAAACAGATCGCAGATGGTAAAAGAGGCCGACGGTATCCAATTTTGTTATTTGATGCCAGTTCCGCTGATATAAACTTATTACGAGCCAAAATAGAGTGAAGAGAAACTTACCAAAACATGTGGAAAACCGGGTGTAACATAAAATTTATTTATTTAATTTTGATATATATTATGGGTGTATGTATAAAAGTATTGCCTTGCCTGAAATAAAGAAATGTCATCATCATCAGTCTGATATCTTCCACTGCTGGACATATACATCCTTCAAAGGTTTTTATAACGTTCCCATTTGAAGGGGTTTGCCGTAGTCACCGCACTTGTCATGCGAGTTGGCGACCGCAGTTAGTACAAAAAACTTAATATTTATTATCATTAATTGCGGGCGAACTTTAAATTTATGACAAATCGAAGCTTTTCTTTTTTTCATATTAGTTTGGTTTAAGCAATATTAGAAGAGACTGCATTTTTATGCAGCGTATCTGTATTGTTATTTGAAATCTATTAGTTGATTCAAAACGGAGTCAATTTTATACTCCTACTAGCGGCCCGGTATGTGCTTCGCTACGCTTTTAAGTATTAGAACAAATTGTTTGTATATTGGAGTATAGAAAGATGTTTACACTTTTTCAAGACTTTTTTTAAATTATCTCTACGTACAAACCTTCCCTGGACTTCCACGAATAATTCAGGACCAAAATTAGCCAAATCGGTAAAGGCTTTGTTGAGTTATAACATAACAACAAAAAGTGGCATTGATTTTTATATATATAGATATATTTTAGTTACGTAAACCTTTAATAGTGGCTGAGTAGTTACGTAAGGAAATAATTGGCAATTAAGAAAAGCATCTTTTAAAAAAGGTCACAGTCATGGAGAGTAGGAAGAATTGTCAATTTTACAAAAATGTTACATTTTAACAAATCAAGTGATGGTTTAAGGCTTTTACATGTTTAGAAACAACCTGTATGTCATTGGAATTTTAGATTTCGGTTTTTTATTGGCAATGTTTTTATTCACTGCAGAAAATAAATAATAAATATCTTAGATAACTAACACACTGCCATTTGATCCCAGACCAGGCAGAGCCTGTACTATGGCAACCAGACAACTGATAAACATACCTATAATAATAATAATCCAGACACATAATATCCACAATAATCGGGCTCATCCCACAAAAATTTTAACTTAGCAGGGCTTAGTAGTTACGATCACTGGCCTGTCATAATGCCAAAATACCAAAGACAGGTTGTATAATGTCTCTATATTTTGTCATTAAAGAGCATGCAATATTTACCGTAATTGTCAATTGCAAAGAAATATGAATCATCATCATATTAGCCGAAAAACGTTTGCTGTTGAACTAAAACCTTGCCCAAGGATCGTCACAATTACTGATATCGCTCTACTACCACTCAGTGGCTCCCCGGGACCCTGGAAGATCATCGCACTACCATGTAAGGGCCTGCCATCCGCGTCTCCCGATTCATAGTCGCCACTCAAGAACCTTTCCGCCCCAACGGCTGTCAGTTCTATGAACATGTACCCCCCCACTGTCACTTTAGTTTCGCAATTCCTCGAGTTATTTTCTCCTGGAAATAAATAAATAAAATAGCCATTATTTTCTCTGAACTTTCACATCTTATAATGAGATAGAATATAAACTATACTAACTATACTTGACTAAAATATACTAACAAGACTTATTTATATTTTTTAACTTTTACAGCCTTATTTAAAAACGCTACTTAAATTTAAGCCGGCTGCTCAACCATGGTTTATCAATTTTTTCATTTAAAAACCATAAAGTTAGTATACCTTATACTAACTTTATGTAAAAAACACGATTTAACTTTGACCCGCGGTTAAGCTATGTCAAAATTTAAACCACGTCGGCCCCTGGTTTAAAGCTTGCTCAAATATGGCGGATTTTATTTGCATCAGCTGACGTTTTGTTTGACGTTTGTTTGTGAATGGAGGTTTTATTGAAGTTACTAACCATTTTAATTTTTAAATAAATACTGAATTCCAGTTGGTATCTTATCACAAACTTCAAAATCCACCGAAGATAATCAATAGTCCTTGAAAATGCACTATTACGATCATAAATCTACCATTCCATGTCTACCATAGAGCAAAAATCATAAAGTTTTGATACATAATCCGATTTAGTCGATTAATTTTGGTCAAGCTCTATACCAATCCCAGAAATGTTGACAGTGTAAAATAAAATGACGTTATTTAGCTGAGAAACCTTTAAGTAGGGATTTTAAATAAAGAAATAGTTGAGCGGGGTTTAAGTGGTTGAGCAAGGTTTAGCTGAGACATGGTTAAGCGGCGGATCACGGAATTATTTTAAATAAGAGTGTTAGTGTCAGTTACTAGGTCAGGCTGTCTTAGGACATAGGCCTCCTCAATTTCCCTCCACCTTTGCCTGTCCATTGCTGTTCTTCTCCAACCTTTGAGCAGATCCTCTTCCCATCTTTTTTCTGTCTGCCTCTACGTCTTTTTCCTTCCCGCGGATACCATTCTGTAACTTTTTTGGTCCACTTTCCTGTTGTTGATCTCATCATGTGACCAGTCTTTTTTTTCTCTATTTATTTCTCCTAGAAATACCGAATATCAAAGTTATATATTTAGATATTTCATCACTTAATCACTCAAATGTAAATCCCAGGTAGCAGTATGATAATTGGTGTTCTCGCACTAACGAACGTAATTAAACTGGATTATAATTAGAAAGTGAGATCGGCTCACTAAGCCAATTTGTTGTTAGTGTCATTTGAAAAGGCACTTTGATCATGATCAACGTTTTAGGGTTCTGCACTTAAAACAAAATAAGGAATCCCTTTTTCCCTATTTTAGGGAAGTGTTTAATCTCACGATACGGTCTCTCTGTCCGTCTGCCGCAGGAGCATTAGTCTATATTTCACCAACTTAGTTCAAACTAATGCTATTGATTTTAAAAAAGTGTATAAATTTATTATATCTCAGTATCTTCGTATCGGCCGTACCTAGTGGCCGCACAAATCTCCTAAACAAGGCGCCCCTGACCCAAGCACTTCGCACTCTAAACACGGTAGCAGAGGATATAGACATTTTTGCCTGTACACTGAGTGAATTCACAAGGATAACATTGTATATAATTAGTTATAGAAATTAGGTTGTCTAAGTTTTTTGCTACACTATTGTATTGGGTTGTACCTGTAAAAATAGTTGTAAGTGTAGAGAATAAATAAATAAAAAAAAAATCTTAAAAAGGCCGCTTAAAATGAGAAGAGGTATTTCTTGGCTTAGCGGTGTAGTTATTATACATGTAAAACTATTTTTAAATTCCTATGACTCTTTCCCTGGTTCACCAGATAATATAAGTGAGGCAAACAAGACTACCAACTCATTAACCCGCGCCAAATTGCACTTAATATTTACTGAAGTTGATGTGCGTGAAACGGTCGTTTTTAAGAGATGTTTTGTGCAATTGTCAGTATACTCGCGAAAACCCGGGCCACTTGCCAATTGAAGGTTGGATGGGGCATTTCATCGATACCACTAGACTAGCCAGGTACTTTTTGGTTTATTAGGCAAAAGTACTACCTACCACACGCTTTTCCCGTTATCAAAGAAGATTTTTAATAATTATAGTTAATATGAAAGCACAAAAATTCTGAACGAAGAAATTTAAAATATAGTTTTGCGAGTCGAGCTTCGAACTTGCAAGTCTGGTAAAGCAGTGAAAGTCTCCAAGCTTAAAAGTCATGCTAAAAACGAAAGTGCGTCCGCTTGGATAGTTAGAGCCTGGGCGGCATGCGGCATCAAGAACTCTGACACCAGGGTAACCACTGCCTATGTAAAAAAGAAAGAAAGTATGCACCTCTCGCCACAGACAGGGGGTTCATCCTCACATCCTCGAACCTTTTCTCGTACGGTTCGCTTTCAGCGAAACAACCTCCCACGAACATTGAGGTTGTGGAATGAAATCTCTCTTACGGTTTTCCCAAGAGACTACAGCATGGGCCCTTCAAAAAGGGAGTTTTAAGATTTCTAAAAGGTCGGCAACGGGCTAATGCCCCTGGTGTTGCATACGTTCATGGGCTACGGTGACCACTTATCATAAGGTGGGCCGTATGCTTGTTTGCCTACTAAGTTGTATAAAAAAAATGAAGTGCCAGATAGTTGGAATACGTAAGAATCAATTTCTTAGTATCTACAGACAACTTTTCTTGGTAATTTAACGAAGTTTTCAATTATAAGTTAAATAAAGCTTCTTAACTTCTTGACCTCAATTGATTTCGTTTGGCTTTTGATACCTTTGTTATTGGATTCTTGATGTAGCTATATAATGATTTTCAAACAATACTGGACTGGACAGATATTTAATTTATTAAAGGCAATAGATTATATTTATACCTTTACTTATTAAGAAGGCACATATATAATTCAGAAAAAAATATTTAAATAAAGTTTTTAGGCATAAGCGTTATAAGTTCTTGGTGGTGTTAAACTGGGAATGATCTGTTCCTTAGACGCTTTAAGTATGGACTATGGAGCTTCTATGACATTACGACATGTGACGTAATATGTTACCGTAGCGAGTTCTTTTTCAACATGATTTTGAAATACTTTACATTCGTTAGTTTTATGGTAATTTTATTTATGTTAATTTTATTATTGAATTAAAACCTTTATGGCACTTGTAACCTTTCGCGAGGTTCATTTAAAAATAAAAACCATAGACCCGTCCAAGAATTTCACTCTATCGCCGCACAAAATTTCGCCAAAACCGTCTCCAAAACCGAACAAACAGATAGACATACAGACTTTCAGAATCATAATATGGATATATATGCCAACGCATAACCGAACCTTACCGATCACTTTTTTGACTTCTAAATAACCATGGACTTATAAAGTTCTTGCGAAATAAACCTTGCACTGCAATCTTAATGATTCATCTGATTTCCCCGTAATAAAAAATGTACTTAATGGTCAACCATAATAATATGATTTGACCAAAAACGACCAATGATTACCTAATCTTGTTTTAGAAATAATATCCGTGTCCAAGCATCTCCGTTCTAGTACCTACTGGAAGAGTTTATAGTCATTTTTGACTGAGTGGGACTTTTTTATTTTAACCAACCTTGGTTAGTATTTGTAACCATTATTAACACAAAATGGTAGAAAGGCAGAAAGGTTCTCGTGTGGCGACCACGAACCCACGAACGCAGGGGCAGGTCCCCTACAAGATGGACCGGTGATCTTGTGAGGGTCGCTGGAATTCGCTGAATGCGGACAGCGACAATTGTGGAGATCTGTGGGGGAGGCCTTTGCACAGCTGTGGGCGTCTTTCGGCTGATATGCCGATCATTCTGTACTTTTGCTTCATCGGCCCCCTGAGCTGTGGCCCGAACCCCAAAAGGGTGGCCTCAGGTATTAGTCGTTTAATTTAAGCTACTGGTTAAGAGCCTTCTGCGCTAGGCAAATGCTCATTGCCTTCAGTTCTTTAATTTTAATATAGTAAAGCTAAATTTCAAAATAATAGATTAGTAACTTGTTATTTATTTTAGGATTTCAAAGCCAAAGTCAAAGGTACTTTATTCCGTAAAAAATTTACATTTATGTGGAATCGTCATATTTTTTTACCCTACAGTGCATGACGTGGCAGCTACTGAGAAACACTGCCAGAAAACTCAGTAGGAATCCTTTTTTAAAATAAAATATACTTAAGATTAATTACAATCATGTGTGTTGACTCAGAACAACTCAATCCCAAGCACTTTTATCGCTTAAATAATCAGAAATTTTGTAATATGCCTTGCTACACAATTTGGCTTTAATAATTCTTTTCAACTTATTCGTAGACAATTCTCTAATATCATTGGGAAGTTTGTTATAGAATCTTAAGAAATATATCTGATAATTAAATTATTTTTTTGTAATTTTTATACTGTAGTTGACTATGTTTATATACTGCATTGTGAGCTTGACATGTACAAGTGTATGTTAATACCCAAGTGCTCAATAAATTTCATTATTTAATTTCATTAACACGAACGCCGATTACTTTAAAGGTAAAACAAGTGTATGATTGTAGAAAGTAACTGTAAAAAGAAATAAAGAAAGATCGACGGTTAGATTTACATAGTATTAATAAAGTCCCCTAATAGCGTATCTTCCAGAAACGAAGCGATAAGAAAAATTGCGTAATAATTGTTCTCCAATCCCTAACATGTACGACGCGACGTGACAGCGGTACGAATTTACAAATGAAAAGCAATTACTGCGGTGACTGGTTTAGATCTTGCTTACTAAATAATATAAAAGAAGTCAAAAATAGCGTGTTAGTTTATTTTCTAATCTTTCCTTAGGGATTCGAGATTTGAAATTTCGGGGGGTTGGATGGAGAACCGTTAATTTGCTAGATCCACAAGAACGCTGGTGCAGGCGTTTTCCATAAAGAAACACACAAACACATTTTCATGCAGTTGTATACGCAACCAATACTACCTACATTGTTGGTTACCGGTAGTTTGATGCCGAAGATACTTTGGTTCTGGGTTCAAATCCCAATATAGGCTTAAAAAGTGTTATTATAATTTTCTCAGACGTAGCCTCGAGTAAGTGAGGTGGCGAAAGCATGTTGTACCGCTATGAGTTGGAGAACATGTAAAGTCGTTCGATTGCCTGATTATATCCTAATCGTGTCGCATTACTGTCTAATAGGATTATAAGAATAAAGGAAATGAGAGTGGAATTTTTTTGCACGTATGCTTGTGAATTATAATATACCTATCATGCGACAGCTAATCTATTTGTTAGCCGAAGTTCAGACAGTACTTAGCAATATTATTATGATACCACGTGTTTATTACCACTATTATTTACAATATATTACGAATACAACTCATAAAATATATGGGCTACATGGAGAGAAATTTCCGCACAATCCTGGCATTCACCAGCAAAACCGCCTTCTGTATGTAACTCTCCAGCCAGATATTAAGCCCTAAATTTGCAAGGTAGATTTTCAGGAAGATGAGAGATGAAGAGGAGAAGGATTTAGGAATAACTCCATTTTTGGATATAACAATAGGTATGATCGCAGGTCTTTCGGTTCTCCATATTTGCGCATATTCAAAACTCAGATCAAGTTATGTTGAAATTTTTTATTATTATTAATATAAGGTTAAGTCTGTGAATTTAAATCAAAATGGCTTTTTTAACTACAGTTACCATCTGAAGTGGCATCCGTCATTTCGCCTATTCCTATCATTATTTTAAACAAAAGAATAACTTCTTGTCTTAATATTGAAGTTTAATATTACGTTAAGCGGCTCACATTCAAGACACAAATGTTAAGTAGTAACGTCTGCCAATTATTAATAGTATCGGATCACCTGTATGTGAGTGTGTATGTATGTTTTTTGCCTTAATACAAAATATGCCAAAAAAATCTCTAAAATTTTAAATTATTGGTGGTTTAAGGCTTGAGACTCAAGTGTAGTAAGTTTAGGAAAAAAGGCAATATTTTATAAAATGCATGAAGGTCGTTTGCTCAAGGATTCGCCTTAAGCTCAGTAACAAGACCTGCAATCTAAAAATAACTTTACCAAATTGGCTGTAAATAGAAACAGTCAAGTCTCTGCGGATGCAAAGAATGTAATAATTTATGATAGATCGCAGTCAGGCGCTGGTTATTGCGATAGTAATGTCCCCCGTGGCTCCGCCTACGTTTTAAATTCGATATTGACCTTTGATGGTGTAGAAATACGATGCAATTGACGTAACTTCAGTGGATGCGATCTTATTCTCTATGGATCCGTAATATGAAAAAAACTTAACTTCAGATAACATAATTTTATGAAAGTATGTATTTCAAAAGGCCTGAAAAAAGCCAGAAATTTTTTTAAAGTTATCAAGGTCGTTTGTTGGGATAAGATTTGTAATCAAAGCCTCGACAACTTGCTATACTTATATAAAAAAGTCAAGTACCAAGGGAGGCAAAAAAAATTGATGACCTTAACATTAAGTCTGCAAATAAGGACAAAATTGTATCAAATTCATCAAGGTCATTTGCTTTTGGTAGCGTCTTAAGCTAAGTAACAAGAGCTGCAATATAAAAATAACTTAACTGTAAATAGAAACGGTCAAGTCTCTGCGGATGCTAGAAATATGAAATATATGATGGATCAGTTGCTGGTTATTTCGATACTAACCTCCTCTGTGGCTTCTCCTACGTTGAACATTCGATATTAACCTTTGATGGTAGCTGTAGAAATACTATGTATTTTATTGGATGCGATTTTATTCCCGAGTGGATACGTCGTGGTAGTTATGGAAAAGATTAAGTAACCAATATTGAGAATTCAGCCTCTACCACTGCAGAATTTGTTTACATAGTTATTAAGGTAGGATATTTCCTGTTGACCTAGGTCATGGAATTTACCCTTTAATTTTCATGATTTTATCACTAGTAAGTGAAAAGACTTAATAATAATTAATCTAATGAAATAATGAAATTTATTCAGCACTTGGGTATTAACATGCACTTGTACTTGTCAAGTTACAAACATACATAAACATAGTCGAATACAACATAATAGTTACAAAAAATATTAATTAGTGCGTCCGTGCGGTCTGTTTTATCACAAATATTTTTTTAAATCCTTAAATAAATAACAAGTCACTAATCTATTATTTCGAAATTTAGTTCTACTATATTAAAATTAAAAATTGCAGGCAACGAGCAGTTGGCTAGCGCAGAAGGCTCTTAACCAGTAGCTTAATTTAAGCGACAAATACGAGTACCTGAGGGCACCCTTTTGGGGTTCGGGCCACAGCTCAGTAAACATACTGCCTACATTTTCAGGTATCAGGTTTAATAGGTAATTATGTGTAATAGATTAGAAGCAAAGAAAAGACACTTCCAGAGTCAAGCTACTCAATTAGCTACAGATCCCCAGACTGTTAGGTTACAAGAGCTTCAACCCACGGACGCTGGATGTCTCGATGACCTTTTTCTATACATTTTTTTTAATGAATTAATTTAAATTCGGATACATTTATGCCTCTATGTTGTTTACTAAAGGTTTCCAATTCGATATAATCACAATAATTCTTTCAAAATATCTCAATTTGCAGCTTAAATTCAAATGTTTGACCGTGCGTAAACGAGTTTTAAACAACCTGCAACTTTTTAGACAGCTTTTTAAACAATTTTATGTTCCGCGTCCTTAATTGAATGGACATAATTAATTTAATAAATGGTTATTAACATTACGGTGTCAGGTAAGTTTTGGCAGATTAATACTTCCTTAAAATGAGCTGTGTGCTCCTTTTGTGGAAGAAAAAATATGATATCTCTATTGTTCATGGACGATGACAAATTAACAATGAAGAGTTATTATTTTTAATGTTTTTTATTTCTAGCGTTTCCGTACTTTGTTCATTGTTTCTCACTTTCCTTCTTTTTTGTTGTAATATTCCATTAATCTCGACGTTTCGTTTTTATGGTAGAACTTATTTTTACTAGAGTTATTACTGTCCAAAAATCAATAATAATGTATATTTTGCTAGACCTGTTGGTCAAGTGTTTAGGGACCCTAGCTGAAAATAATAAGCTAAATAAAAAAAAATGTTTTTCGACTCTTTTGTAATGTTTCTTATTGATTTCAGTATTTCGTATGCATACGATAATTTGTATATTATTGTTATTCAAATTTATTGTAATTATAAAAAAATAAATGGTAAAATAATCGGTTAGTAGGAAACTATGCAAGGTAATAAGTACGCTTAATTTTGTAGCTTTTATGCGTCAAATTCAATTTTAAATATAATTTGATTACAAAGATTTGCGTATTTTTAACTTGACCGTTTGGGCTTGGTTAAAATCACAAGTAATTTTGCTTTTTTAAAATCTAACTCTCCGATTTGGTCAGATAATGTTCTACGAGGTCTTCCCCTTCCGGTTGTACTATTCACACTGGCCAGGTATACTTCTTTTGTCAATCTTCTTTCATTCATCCTTTCTTAATGCCCATACCTTTTCAATTTTTGCGGCTACATCCTCTTTCACACTACAACACTTTCTTACGTGAGTATTCTGAATTATATTTCTCAAGGTCATACCACACTAACTTCTTACAGCTCTCACTTCCACTGCATTTATTATATTTCCATTACCTCATAGAACATTCTGGTCAGGGTCAAGGTCCATACTAAATGATCCCTCACGGTTTCCCTTTTGTTGGGTAATCATGTCATTTAATACTATTGCAAGTTGTTTACTTGCTTTCATATCAAACGGCAAGTCTTCGAGTGGGAAAATAAGCCTTTGAAACGACTGAATGTCTTCCTTAAAGACTCGAACAGGGATCGCTAGCTCGTTGTGAAGTACGACTATCTCAGAAGTTTTGACGATGCGTGAAAACACGATTGGTACACGAAGCTCTATCGTCTATCAATGTGTCTTTACTTCTAAGCGTCATCATCGTTAAGCCTTTTCAGAGGCCTACTGAGCTTCAGCTACTCTAAATAAAATATAAAAACCACACACAATAACTGCCAATCTTGTCAAGATCTGTCACCCGTGACCACCCATCTAGATATGCTCTCACGCCCGTCGTTTATAAACCGGTGGCAGCACGTGGCTATGATCGCGATCACCTCTTACGAAATTAAAAGATTACTCTTTATCTTCCAACGATAGATATATAATGCCCCAGGCTATGACCTACCCGACATTGAGCACTAATAACTTTTTCGAAAGTACTGATTGAATGTATTTGTTTGTTACTCTTACGTATGCTTAACAGGAAATCATACTCTGTGGAACTGGTTCTCATTGGCAGTTCAATACACCTACTTGAAATAAGAATACTTTGACATTGACAAGAAATATCAGTAGCACCTATAAGAGCAAGGTTAAACCAGCGTCAGCAAGATTGAATAATGTCAAATCTTTCCATTTTACGTACTAAATTTGCATCGTTTTACAGTTGTTTGTACAAGAAGTTATAAATAATCTTATTAAGGACATTGGATATGCCGAGTTTTCAAACCACATTTCTCTTTTTGTACCAAAGGTGGCAGCATTAATTAAAAATGTTAACGATAGAAAAGATGTGCAATAGATTTGCACAATGTTTGATGATTTCAGTTTTTTTTAACTAATTAAAGATGCAACAATTGGCTAACAAGAAGGTTGTTTTATAGAGAATAGTAGCTCAATCCACTGTATTTTTAATTCTTAACGTACACATATTTATAACAACTTTACACGACCATCGCGTCGCCGTCGTGTAAACTTTTTGCCATTTATTGTTTATATTTCAATAAATGTTGCCGATTTTGGCAGTAAAGAAAAATGTGTTTTGCACACTTTGAGCCTGTACAGTTAATTATAATATAATAATAATTTATTTTATTTCTCCACAAAGGTAGTTATAATGCTTACAACTAAATTTACCTATCTTAAAAGTTTAAAATTCTCCTTGTTTATATAATTACTTAATTATTATTTTATTTAAGTAGAAGTAAATTATAGTATATGGCTCAAATTATATTATTTTTTTTTAACTATGTCATGAGTATGTTGAGTTAGATATACAGGAAGTAATTATTGAAACGGGCCTTATTGTATGAGTGGCAGTTTAATATGGGATCGGACAGATGTTGAATTTATTAAAGGTAGCAAACTAAGATAGGCACAAATATAATTCAGAAAGCAAGCAATGTATTAAAGCCGCTGATAAACTTTTGAAAATTCTTGGTGGCGATAATGTGGGGATGTTCTTTCCCTTGCTTACCTGTTAATATGGAGTTTCTGTGTCTCTACAAATGACGTCATATGTTGGTATTAATCTAACATTATTTTCAACTGCTTATAAATTTGTTAGATTTTTGGAAATTCTAATTTCGTTTTTACTGCTAGATTTTATTGATGGCCAGGATCAATACTAAAAAGTAAAAAAGTCGGTTCTTTCGCTTATTTGCATTCTACTACTAGTTCTAATGCGGCTTAACTTAGAAGCTCCGGACTAACCTCAGTAAGTTATCTAGCAATGGTTCAAATAAAATTAAAGAGAGGTAGGGTACAGCGTTCATTCGCTCAAAGAGCAGCCCGACTGGGGAAGTACCTCCACCTTACAGAAGACATACTTTAATAATAACATTAATTACTTTAGTGTTGTGTTTCTGCATGTGGGTAAGGTCGCCAGAGCTCATTAGGGTGGGGGGAAGGGTCAGCAACACTTGTTTGCTGACTCTTAAAGGCCGGCAATGCACCCGTGACACCTCTGGTGTTGCGGGTGTACATGGGCGGCGGTGATCACTTACCATCAGGTGACCCGCTTGCACGTTTGTCGCCCTATGCCATAAAAAAAAAAATCTAATAGTAGTAACATTAGTACTTATAAAGCTCTATTTTAGTGTCATAAATACTGAAATATATGGACCTTGAAAACATTAATGCCACCACCATCGGTGTGACAACATTTGTGGTACCTAAACTTTGTAGAACGATGTTGTGTAAAAATCTGCAAAAGTGCGTAATCATACGCGAAAATACGCCTTTGTGATATTGTCGACTATAGTCAATTTAGCACAAATCCAGTGTGAATTGCAACACGTATATAGGAACTGCTCTTAACTATTATGCAACTCAGAGATTGATGTAGCATATTGCGATGACGTAAGCTGGTCAGTAAATTACCCCACGGCTAAGCCGCTGCATATTGTAGAACAATGTTTAGCAATACGCGATCATGAATTGAATATTATGTGTGTTGAATAATGTAATTGGATGACGTAATTTTTGGCGCCAGTTTCAGACATAAATTTACTTATGTTTTAGGAGTTTCGTACCTAAGTCGTAAACAACAGATATACCTACTGCAACTTAGTCCATCTATCCTTGTGTCTGTCATAGGCGTGTATATCAGCTGCTATTTAAAATATTACAAATGATTTCAAATTTAGAATAATTTATAATGTTGATACCAACATGAATAAAATAGTAACATATTTAATAAATTAGAGCTCCAATGTACGTGTAGCGCCCCTTCTGTACTTGTTCTGGGCCTCGGTGTACTTTGTGCCCATCAATTATAAGTATATAAAGAACCCCGTGTCACAGAACATTTCATAACTTTCGAACATTTCCAAAGTGCGGGCGTTGTCTTTATTAAAAAGAAAAAAAAGTATACTCGATATCAATGGCCGTTGCATGCTCTAAGAAGTCATTAATTAAATCTAATACTTCGAATCAAACAATGCATCGAATAAACAAAAGTTCGAGGTAAATAAAATCAGATATAGAGGCCATGGATTACATTTGACATTTAATTTCAATTTTCCTACATAAACCACAAAAGAGGGATGTGGTATCACCTAATTATAACCAGATTCTGAGGTAAAAGAAATCGAAGCATGAAATAGAGGCCATGGATTACATTTGATATTTGATTTCAATTTTCCTACATAAACCACAAAAGAGGGATGTGATATCACCTAATTAATACCACATTCGCTGATCAATCATAGATAAGCAAACCAATTTAAAACAAAATCCATACGAAAAAAGTCAGATGTCGAAAGGATCAGGATAGTTGAAGACCTGTGTAAAATTTTAAGGGCTAAACGAATTATCTTGATATATAATAAACAACCAACGCAATCGAACTAGTGTTTACATGAGCCATGATGCTAATGATAGAAAGAGTGGCACACATAAATAGACTTCAAAGATTATATTGTCAACCTATATCCCGCTGTTGTGTCAAGGGCTGGACTCAGTGGTTTTCCAACTCGTTACATTGTTGGCTTTGTTTTCTATTCCAAGTTTGTTTCGGTCGGCTATGCTTCATATTTCCCTCTCAAAAATTTTAATTCTAATGACCAAATCGTATCGAAAAGGGTAAATCTGCTTGGGAGCTATGATGCAGATGTAAAGACAAATACACGGAAATAGGTTTCGAGGCTATCATGTATAGATTGTGCTGTTATGTCTCCTGGTCGGGAGTAAAGGGCGAACACAGTTGTTTCCAACCTCGTTCTATCATTGGCAATGTGATCCACTTAATTTCAGGTAAGGCTGAGTTCTTGCATTTCTGACACATTTCCGTTTACCGCCATCTTTGTTTCAGTCAGTCAAGCTTAAGTTTTCTCTGCCAAGGAGTTTGGGCACATGATCAAAACTGCATTGAAATATAGATACATAATTATGCTTCTATCTGTTAAATTTCAGTTCGTCCATTAATTATATGTCCGTGAAGTTTCCCGCAAAACAGGGATTGATTTCACCAAGTAGGACTTAAAAAAAGTTTCTTACTATATGTAAGGTGAAGAAATCAAAACAGTTGTAGCAAAAACATTTGAGACTCACATATAACACAACAAATGCCAAGGTCGAAAACATTTTTTCCAAGCAAGGTGAAAGTAACAAGTAAAAAATTATTTGCATGTTTTTACCATGATCAATCCATGCCGTTTAGAGTCTGAATATAGGATTGCGTGACTTCACTTCCAATTTTATTCGTTTTGAGCTCACGTTTGTAATAAAAAAAAGGAAATTATTCTAATTAATCAACGAATCTGACCTATGCTGCTCAAGCGAGTCGAAACGTCCGTCAGTCATGTATTGATCTTTAAATGACCGTGACTTTGGCAAGGCTTCGAAATAAAGTGCTTTTTAAAAATTAATGACATCAAAGATTACTTTTGTAACTAGAAATAAGGAAGAAGAAATAAAAAATATTACAAAAATTGAAACAATTATAAATATCCGAGATATAGTCACAGCGCCATCTAGCCCAAACTAAGCAGAGCTTGTACTATAAACACTATACGATGAATAGAACACTTACTATCTTATTTTTTGTGAATCTACAAACAATACACAAAAACACCCAGACCAAGACCAAAGGGTATGTTAATGAACACAAATATTTATCTTGTACGAGGACCAAATCCGCAACGTTTGGATCAAAAGGCAAGTTCACTACAAAATGAGCGACGGCGAACATAAAGAAATTCTCCCTCATATTTCTCCTGCTTGCATTTATTGATCTCAAAAATACCGTGCCTTTGGACAAGACTTCGAAAGAGAGTGCTTTAAAGAAATATTGACTTCAATTGTTTTTTTGTTACTAGCAATACTACGGTATATTGTTACGATTGAACAACTCCAATATTAGGGTCACCACTGCCTATATTATTATAATCCCAGTGTGACAATTGTAGCACATTCATATGTCGATGTCTTGGCTGTGTTAGGTATAGAAAGACACAGACGTAACAAATTGCCCGACCATCTAATCATATGAGAACCGTAATTACGGAAGTCTACATTTCCTACGACAACATGCCAATCATTATCGATTTCATAAACAGCGTATAAGTGCTTTAATGAGGCGTATACTTACTTGGATGTAGTGCTAACTACTTAATAATTCGTGGAAGTTCTAACAGTTCTATTTACAAAAATTACTTCTTTAGGTCTTTTCTTTCTTTCCTTCTCTTTTGGGCATAGCTTACCCTAGTGTCAGAGTTGTCTAATACGCACAGTAGGACACTGATATGGCCTAACGAACGGCTGTTGTCTGATGACTACAACCGGGACTGATAGCTTACCGTGCCCTCTGAAACACGGAGACGTCCAGAAATTAAACCACTTTGGCGACCACCCATCTATAGACTAACCGCGCATCTAGGTTAGCTCTCGCCGAGTCACTGGCTGTGAGCATCATTCATTAGGTGGGGGTATTTCTTATTTCAAAAGTTGTCGCTGACAGTATTGAACATAGATATATTAATAGGGTGTGCTATTTCAAATCGAATGCCCAATCATCGAATAACAGTTCATCGAATACTATAAATCGAGTGACTAAATACCCGAAAGTTCATAATATTGAATATTGAATCGATGTATCCTTTAGCGATAAACGATTGATTTTTTTTCTGGCGTTGTATGGTAGCAGTTCTAAACTAACCATACCTCCTTTTCTAGTAGCGAATGTTGAATTTATTAACCATTCGCTATTATGAACGTTCGAGTAATTAGAAATTGGATTTATAGTGGTCGACCAATCGATATTCGATGATTTACACCAAGTTAATAGAGGATACATTTTATTGCACTTAATATTGTGAGTATTATATTTTTCACAACGAAACAGGGCTCGTTTAGTGTTTTGTCCAAAAGTCATGGAATGAAACAAATATAATAGGCATTATGACAGGCCTGTTGGCGTGGTTGGTAGATACGCTGCCTTTCACGCCGCAGGTCGTGGGTTCGATTCCCACCCGGGACAGATATTTGTGTGCGTGAACATGTCTGTTTGTCCTGAGTCTGGGTGTAAATTATCTATATAAGTATTTATTTACAAAAGAAAAATACTTTATGTAGTATATCAGTTATCTGGTTTCCATAGTACAAACTCTGCTTTGTTTGGGATCAGATGGCCGTGTGTATAATGTCCTAGGATATTATTATTTTTCATATTGTTTTCCTGATTCTTCAAGCAATTATTGTTAAAAAATGAAGATAACATACCAATGGGACTAAACATTGAACGAGCCCGAAACAGTCGCAACGGTTTATTTTTGTGCCATCAATGTTTACAAAACTATAAATGATTTTGTATACTCCACTGTAAAGCATGACGACTCATCATCATTGTGTTAGTACAAAGGGTATAAAATTATAAATAAATATAGATGACTATAATAGACAATGTATTATCAGAGACTGCATACGTACATTGTTCGAATGTTAACCACCGTAACAAATACGGAGATGTTAAAAAAATATTAGCTTATTCTTTTTTCCAATGACATCGTACCTCTCAAACAGTTAAACCGATCTATATTATGAAAACTTTTTGAAGTTATACTTCTTTTGGCGCGATGGAGAAAAATGATGAGAGTGAATTTTTACGATGCGCGCGCACACCGACACCAAAAAATTTAACAGCAAGAAGTTAGTTCTAGGTGGTATGAGAGTGAATTTTTACGACGCATCGTAAAAATAACAGCATGAAGTTAGTTCTAGGTGGTATGAAAATGTATGAGAGTGAATTTTTGTGCGCGCGCATCGTAAAAATAACAGCATGACGTTAGTTCTAGGTGGTATGAAAATTGATAACTATGTTCAAATTGTATATTAAGAAGTATAACTTCTAACGCGTGTACATAAGTACACACAAGTTTTTTTTTTTTTTTTTATTTTTGTTAAATGGCTTATCAACGGTTTTCTGCAAATTATCAGTTATTTATAAAACTGTCAATTGTAAATAATGAAATGTAGGTACTTTACCAGATCACGGGAGCAGCATACCCGCGTTCCCGGGCTTCTTTCCATCAGATGACGTTAACGTCCACAGGTTAGGTTTAGTCGGTCGGTGAAAAAACAAGGTACTCTACCAGATGACTAGTTAAGAGGGCTATGTTCACAGAATCCTTGCGAGATCGAAAAATGTAGAGATGAACCAAAGTAAGCGACATAGCCCAAAGAATTGGCAAACTAGATTGGTAGTGGGTGGGGTATATAGCTCGTAGATCTGATGGCTTCTGGGGAGTGAGGTTCCTGAGTGGCGATCACGCATCGAAAGAGTCAGCGTGGGCAGGTCTCCCAAAAGCTGGACCGACGATATTGCAAGGGACGATCCTCGGCAGAGACCAGCTGTTGGTCTATCGACACATATGATGGTGATGATGATATAACTACCAAACTTACTAAATTATCTACAAAGAGACACGATGCGTGATAAAGTTAGTGAAACATTCCTTAGGAAATAAAACGTATAGGTACTTTTCTACACGTGTAGATAAATCACTAGACGCGTTACGAGGGTTACGTTTGTAGTACGTAAAAATTCAATTACATCACCTTTGAATTTTGATATGATGGTGAAAGTGAGCCTATATCCTCTTGACGAATTAAATCGTGTAAACGTTCGTATTACACGCCGCTGGCATTCACAGCTGCGTGCTAAATTGATTTTTGGAGACCGAACATAGTGGGTTAGTGTTCATTCATTTGATTGCGAACCTTATAAATATGTACTCAATTTTTAACCGACTTCATAAGAAGGAGGGTACGAAGACTATAAAATAAGGATTAATATCCAGGATCTAGCCCAAATTAAGCATAGCTAAGGATACTGGACAACTCTGGTCATCGGCGTCAGTTTGCAAGCTATATATATATATATATATATATATAGCTATCGGTTTTCTACAGGCTGTTGCATGGAGAATGCGCTCAAGACCTCCATGAACTCTCTCTCTTTTTTCATCGGACTACCAGGCCTCGGGAGGGCCTCCACTGATTTATTGTTGACATCCCATTATGCCATACGAAGCGCTTTGCTTCCTCTTTCATTATACAAACTGCTAAGCTGTACAACGAATGTTGTATACATCTGTAGAGAACACCTTGTCTAAAACTCAATAACTTGACATCTTCAAATGTATAGTGTTAAGTTGATGATGTATCTATTATAATAAATAAATAAACAAATACCCTCCCAAACGCCTTGTTTTCAGACTCATATAACATGGGTTTATTCAAGGTTAGAGTGGACAGACATCTTATGCGTACGCGCGGTCCACCTTCGACTATATCTTCACTACCATCAAATGAGATATTGGTGTCAAGCGCAAACCCATTTTGCTTAAAAAAACCCAATAAAAATACTTATATACTTATTTTATCGATAAATATTTCACATAACATCATCAGCGTTATATCCGTATATGCTCCTTTTTATAACGTTGCCATTTGAGTTGGCGACCGCAGTTAGGTGGTAGCTAGTACACAGGTAGCTTTGCTGCCCAACTACTTGGTGTATCCCTTAATCGCCTTTTACCACGGAATGGTAAGGGGTGGCCTTATTATTATTTCTGGGCTGGAAACCATACGGATAAACTACACACAGAAAACATCTAGGTCAAGATAAATAGACTTGTTCATGAACACAAATATTTGTCTTGTGAGAGGATCGAACCCCAAACCATTGGATCAGAAGATATCTTAACTGCCAACCGAGTCACGGCAGTCGACTATTTTTTGTATGTATGTATATTACATGTTTTCTCCATTGCCTATGACTCATATCTTAAATAAGGTAGAGTTTAAGACAGTTCTATGTTTTTTTAAACAGTCATAATTTTCCTTCATTGTCTAATGGACGCTACTGACAAAGCTAAATTCGTGGCTGAATTCTTGGCTGACTAAATCAAGATTGCCATCGACACTGAAGATGAAGAAAAAATCGAAGATTATCTTCAACTCTGGTTCATTCTGGTCTCTGTAATGTATGTATTTGGAATTATATGTATGTTTATCAGTTGTCTGGTTGGCAAAGTACGGAATTGCGTAGTTTGGGATCAGATGCCGGTTGTTAGTTGTCTCTCGATATATATTTTATATTTATTTATTAAGTAACCAAACTTTAACAGATGTGCGGTGTCGTAGTGACGGTAGATACCTCGCTGCTAATACGGCGCTTACAAGTTTTGGGTTCATCATTTGGTTCATATTTGTCCGCATGCTTACATGTCTATGATAAAATACCTGACGAGAGAAGCTACAAAAGTACAAAACTTAGTTTAACTTGACGGTATAGTTAGCCTAGGAGGCGGAAGTATCGTTTGTTCCCGCGACCCCCGGCGCAGGTGTGAGATGGGACACCGGGGTGGTTTTTAGTCAGTAGGAGTCTGACAGACCCCTTCGCCTTCCCCAAGGCGGAGGACATCCATGCAGAATTTCCACCCCGGCAAAAAAAAAAAAAAAGGAGGCTTTCACTGCTTCACCTGCAAAAGTAGAGGTTCGATCGCCACCCATGATATCAAACATTTTGTGATTTATAGTTGATCCGAGTGTTTATAATTCCCCGATGAACTTCATAGTCGGATTTTCAACTATACATATAAGAATAAATAAAACTTTCCGAATCCGTACCTAAAGAGTCCTTAACCTTGGGTGTAATTGGAGTGTTCTGTTAAATTAATGTTTTCTTAAGTTCCCTTCGATAAAAAGTTTTATTTCTATAGTGCGGAAGTTGTATAAAAAAAAGAAAAAAGCACATACCTATCGCATAATCTTCGATTAAAAATGCCAGAGCATTCCTGAATATTTTTTGAAAAATCGTTTGCTGTGCAATGTGCCCGCCTGTGGAATGCACTACCATTAGTAATTCGTCAAGCAAAATCACTACGACAGTTTCAGAATCTTGTGAAAGAACACTACTTGTCTCTTTAACAAAGTACAGATTGATTACTTTTAATTGGTCTAGAACTTCAGCATTAAAAATAACTCTTGTGTACATTATGGTTATAATTTTCAACAATGTATATATATTTTATTTATATATATGTATATAGTATAGATGTTATGTAATATGTTAGTTAAGTATAAGTTTGTAGCCTATTAAGTTCACTGTTTTTGTCATGGTACCAGTGCGTACCATGTCATCATTTTTGTACACTGACAACTACCGCAACTCTTTTATTCCATACTCCAATCCCTGCCTAGGTTGTCTGGAAGAGATCACATTTAGTGATAAGGCCGCCAATTGTACATTTCTGTAATGCATCCTTGTTTCTTATATGTTATTTTATTTGGTGTACAATAAAGAGTTATCTATCTATATATCTATACCTACCATAAGGTCATCAAACTCATTCAAGCCTTCATTGAAAACAATAAATAATATACAACGATCGCACTAAAGCGTTTCTTCAGGTATAAAGTTCATGTTAATACAGTAATGCTGTTGTGAATATACTTGTTTTTCGAAAAGCACGCTTATTTTCTACGTAATAGAGACAGTATTAAGGTCGAAGTGTATCAACCAACGTACAATAAATTCTGCCTACAAATTGTTAATTACTGAAGCCAGACAACCTACTCAAACATTTAAGGCGACGCATTCGTTTACAACAATAAGCGGGCCGAGCTGAAGAGAGCTAAATATATAAAAAATGCATTTATTTGGAATTACCTCATAATATGTCAGTTATAAAAGTCTTATCCTATTTGAGTAGTAGGGTTCAATCAACATTCAATTTCAAATTAGAACAAATATACAATCATAAAATTAAAATCATACATTAAAAATGTCAGATCAGATGTCAAATAATAAATTAAACAATGTACGTACTATGAAGCAGATATGAGCCTCAGTCCGCGCGGATATACTCGTACAGTATGCAGATGCATAAAATATCCGCGCGAAACGTAGAATTTGTCGAAGTGTCGTTCACGCCTAATCAGTTTTACACATATAAAGTAGGACTTTGAAGTAAGGACTATAAAGGCAGGTTCAATCCCCACCCAGGACGAACGTTTGTGTGATGAGCTCGATTATTTATTCTGTGTCTGGGTTGTGATATATCTATAATATGTATTAGAAATATATTCAATGAGTGTGTTTATCAGTTGTCTGTCTCCCATAGTATAGGCTCTGCCTAGTTTGGGATCAGATGAAAGATCTGTTAGTTGTCCCAATATGTTATTATTATTATATAAGTGTGTTTATTAGTTGTCTGGTTGCCATAGTACATTCTCTGCCTGGTTTGAGATTGGATGGCAATGTGGTAATTTTAAAATCAAGTAAAAATCCTATCAACACATTTAGTAATTCCTCATTACCTTGCTAAATTAAACACCTGTATTTATAGAGCAGTTTTGGCAGACTACACATGCCATCAAAAACATTCTAAAGAACTCACTTTGTATCCTAATTATTCTCTTAATGACATTTCTTACATCTTTATACTATCAATTTTACATTTCTCACTAGTTTTGTCCATCCCAAGGTTGTCTGGAAGAAATTGCAATTAGCGATAAGACCGCCCTTTTGTACATAATTATAATAACTATTTTTGTGATTAATATTTATTTCTGGTGTACAATAAATAGTTTTGTATTGCATTGTAACTCTCAGGCATGCAGGTTTCCTTCACAAGTTCACCTTTAAGTACGATATAATTAATTTATAAATATTATGAAAAAAATAATTCCTCCACGTCAATAACTTGAATGTGTCGCCTTAACGTACAAACTAAATTAGTTTTGTTATTCAATACTTTGTTGTTTTACTAGCAAAAGTCGTGTTCTACAGAATTAAGGTCTCTCAAATTCGACCTTAAGACCCTCGGGCAGTACAAAGACGGGTGAAGTAACAACGTAGAAATTTTATCGGTCGTAAAGTCGTATTTGATTGAAATACACATCGACACTTAGTACTGTAGTTTCGATTTAATAGCTGCTACATGCGATGTATAAAAGTTTATTGTGACGGGAAGAGGCAAGGTAATCTTGTTCTTCTTGCGTGTCTTGGGGTCAAACTTTCTTTATCTGATGTTAAAGCGTTTAACAAAATATACAATCCTAATTTTTTATATAAAAGTTTCAAGTAGATTTCACTTACACAGTTAACACTAAGCCTGTGTCACTCGGCACTTACGATGCGACCCTACGAGTACATCTAAGGGCCCAATTTTGCAATGGCCAGAGCCCCAGAGGTAATGAAGCTCTTGTATTTAGTGGTTTGGTACATAATTAACTGCATGCTTAATGTACGTGTACGATAAAATATCTAAAACTAGATTGCACTTAATAGTGTCGTTATGAGGGAAGCTGTTTATATAAGTGTAGCAAAAAAGGAAATTTCCTGTGCAAGGTACTAGATTTAATTCTGTTTTTGCTTTTTATCTTAACGTTTATAGTTAGTCTAGGACTGCCTGCTGCTTCATCGGAATTCAGACTGCTTCACTGCTCCCAAAAAGTGGAGAGCGTGGGCTCAAGCCGCCTAGCAAATGAAACTACGAACTAGGTACTCGCGCATTTTGGGTTCGAACCTCGACTCTGCGCTGTTACTGAAGTGGGGATGAGTGAGAAGACGAATGCAAAGGATTCTCGAAGGGTCATGACCTAATTCTGTGATAAAACTTATATAAAGATGTTTAAGCAAACCTCCATTCACAAAGTAATAACATAGATAAATAAGTAATAAAATAAATTAGGTCACTTATATATAATAGGGGAGGGCAATCCAGAGCCCTACCAGGGTACGTGTTCCAACTATCTGGGACATAGCACAAAAAGGGGGGACACCGGAACAGCATACCCGCGTTCCTGGGGCTCCCCCGATCAGGCGCCAAGAGAAGTCCACGGCAGGTTAGGTTTAGTCGGTGCGAGTCCGACATACCCATACGCAGACACATTTCGCGGGTGGCATGCGTAGGCATTCTTCCTGCCTTATAAAAATGACTATTTACACTAATATTATAACGAGGTAACGTTTGTGACGTTGTAAGGGGTAATCTCTGCATCTACTGAACCGATTTTCAAAATTATTTCACCAATCGAATGCTACGTTATTGTGGAGTGTCATAGGATATGATTCATCATCATAATTTTTATTTATCCCGAACATTTAACCGGAATTATTACGAGGGACAAACGGGCTGGGGAAAAAATATTTATAACCCGAAACATAGTCCACGGGCACTGCTAGTAATTTATAAAGTAAAACCCGGGTGAAACCGAGGGGCACAGCTTGTGTTAACATCTAATCTCACTCAGATCAGACGTTAGATACCCATTTATTTTCGAGTCCTATAACACCCACAGAAAAGCGTCACGGCCAAGTAAGCGCCATACTAGATTAGTCAATACTAATCCAATTATGATCGTGCGTGCCAGTGAAAGTGAGGGGGCTGCGCGGCGCGGCGTGGTGGCGGTCAGCGCGCGTCCTTGGCATCGCGGTTACGAGTGTTACGACACCGCATTACTCAGATCCGGTTATTTGGTCGCGGGTAAGGGCTGCTTCATACCGTGCTATACTTTTACCGTCATCATTTTTATTTTTGGAACGAAGTTCCTTATCGCGCGTTGTGAAAGGGGGCTAGACGGAAAAAAATCTTACGAAAAGTTGTCACGACACTTTTTGCAGCTGTGCGGCGTGCGCATGTTTCTCTGTCTCTCTCTCTCTCTCTCTTATAGAAAGCAAGCTGGATATTTTCATTTCTATTTCGCATTGAACAGTGTGGTGTCGCGACGATTATTTTTGTTGGGTGTATACAGGTTTATTGTACATAATAAATAATAAGAAATAACTTCGTTCCATCCGGGTGTCCCTTGACACGCCTCAAGTTTTTTATTTTTATTCTTATATTTTTCGGGACTTTGAGTCAATATTTGACTATGTCAGTCCTGATCTTATTACATAATCTAAATACAATACAAGAAACACCAACAAGTAACAAATATCACATTAATTAGACAGTACATACTACCACAAGGCTAGTTAACTTATGGCTTTATACAAAAATATTGCCTGCTCAGACAGAGGTGCAGACAGGATACTCAAAAAAACTTACGTCTAAGATGTTCTGTATAATTATCTTTAAAGTACTTTCTTATCTCTACACTCCGAACACACTCCGCTAACAAATGATGCACGTCCTCTTAAACTCCACAAATCAGTTTTGGGAATCAGATTTTCCAACTAAATGTTTGAACTTGTTCAGCGGCATGTGACCAGAGCGAAGCTATAACAATTAATTCCCTACAAAACCGTCGTCATAAAAGCCTAATAGTGCGGGGCTATGTGTGGGGCCCATTACACATTCAATAACCTAAAAAAGAGCTTGATTGATAGCACTAAACGATGTCTTTTTACAGTGGTAAGCAAGTCTTGCCCCTCCTCTTCCCATACTAGGAGTGAAACTGTATTACGGGTAGCTCGGAGATACATAAACAATACCAAACTCTTGCAGCAGGCACAATTATTTACCTTTAATAAAGTAGGTTTTAATAGTTCTACTAGGACCAGTTAGGAGAATTAAGGAAATAAAAATAATCAGTGTGTTATTATATTGCTATCAGGGTATCAGATCCCCGCCAAAAACGAAAATCCTTACGCGTTTTATTTATTTCGATTTTGAGTTTGTTTATATATTCGTATGTTTTATTTCCACGCATTCAGTATTAATGTCACAACCGGCCGCGTAAAATGCTCGTCAGTTCGAATTTCGATACTCGTACGCACACGCACTTGTACCTATATGATATAATGATACGGAGAAGACCCTTGGGTTTCTTGTCTGATTGAGGGTTGGAGTGGGCATTTAATCAGTAATAATGCAAACAAAAGGTCATGGAAGATGCATATACTCGCTACGAGTTTGGGATCATACATACGTTTCATGTTCGTGGTCTTGAATCTAATAGATAGTCCTGACTTGGTTAATGTAAGTGGTAATCGTCTCGTCCGGATTCTCCAAGACGTTCCTAGAACGGCGGTGTTTAGGATACGAGGTGTATTTGCCTGGTTTTACCACCAAATGACTTGTATGCTACATGGTTGCATCCAATATTACAGCCTAAAATCTGACCAACATAGTTTACACTTCCCAGAGACAATATATCTGCTGGTAGCTATAGGATCTAACCAAATAAATTGAGGTACAATCATGCTTCATAACAAGACCCACTTACGGCGTTCTCTCATGGGGAAAACGTTCTATTCATCAATGTAATGGTTTGTTCCCATAGGATAATTGGGTTCCATGAGAGTTAGAGATATCATTCTCCGCATGCCTTATGACGTCTCTAGGGCACCATAACTGTATCAAATCTTTATGTGATTCGGATCCCAGAGAATGCCAATTATATATTTTTAAAGGAGATGCATATGTCTTGAGTCATTTCATTTTTTTTAAATGTAAAAGTGTAAATTGGTGTTATTATTTTCGTAACGGTTGCTAAGCCAGAGGTGGGTCCTGGGTGGGTTCGATCCCGACCCACTCAGGACAATTTTTTGTGTCATGCCGCGGTGACACGTTTATTTGTTCTGTGTTTTAGAGGAATTTATCTACGTGTGTATTTAATTTTTAATAATTAAAAAATATATAGAAGTAAGTATGTTTTCCAGTTTTGTCATAGTATAGGCTTTGCCTGGTTTAGGATCAGATGGCAGTGCATTGCTTGTAACACGATATTTATTAATTATTATTATTAATCGACATCAAAACAAGGAGATCAAAAATTTCGTTCGCTGTTTTTGAGATAATTTTGATAAGACTTTTATCAATAGCGTATGATTTCGGAATGTTGCCACATCAATTTTGTAGAAATTGGTTGTAAAAACGAAGAGTTGAAGTCGTTTGTAGCACCTTTATAATTTACTTATACTCGTTCAGTTTCACAAGTTGATTTATTAGTATTAAAATTCAATTATGGCAATATATCTTCTTCATGAGCCTGATATCGTTCACTGCTGGACATATGTACTCCCCAAAGGTTTGTATAATGTTGCCATTTGGAGGGGTTTGCCATAGTCACCGTGGTTGGCATGCGACTTGGCGACCTAAGTTAGGTGGTAGCTAGTACACAGGTGGCGCTGCTGTCTGACTACGTGATGTATCCCTTAATTGGCTTTTACGACAACCACGGGATGTTATAGGATGGCTCTGTTAATCCTTCTGGGTCAGAAACCATACGGCTAATAATAATGGCAATGAATACGAATTCTTAAATTTTTCTCGTCACTTTTAATGCAACTCGTGTGTGAACTAGACCTTATTCCAAGCAGTTTTATTGTCGATGAACTTGCACGGCTTATTGTTGAGCGACTTAAGCCGATTGGCAGTCAACGAGTATGAGGAGGTAATTATTTTAACATGACGAGTATCATTAATTATACACGAACAAGCAGACAGTATGCATTAAGAAGTGGTTCGTAATATGTTTTGTTATCTTTCTATATTGCTTGATCTTTGATCTGATTTAGAATGTTCGAAGTTACAACATTAGTTAAAGTTAAGTGTTATGTATCACGTAATATCTCTTCAGATTGTTTTCTTATTTTATTCATATGCTATCAAGGACTTGAGAGACGAAATTTACTATGAATTTAATTGGTTTGACTTCTCTTGATTTTCGGTTTTTAGTTGGAAGCCGACTCCTGTGCCGTGACGGTCAACGCTCGATGCTCCCTTTTTTAACATGACGTATTTGCTTTAATTACGATGATGATGACGTGTTTTCTGGTACAATACACATATACACTACAATACTGGTACAATACATATACACATATAGCTTTTTCTATCGCACAAGATGCCAATAAAAGATACAGAAACTAGTTGAAAAAACAAAAGCCAGACATGAAATTTACAATACTTATCGCGATTTTCTTTTTTTGCCCCACAACGCAATGGATGTTGTTCCAGTAATAACTTCAAATTATAGTAGATACCCCGCATACCTAATACACATGGAAAACGCCACTATACGGACGGATGAAAAGCATAAATATCGTATAGAATGCTGCATATAGATTACAGCATTTAAACGCAAGCCATTTCATAAAAATATATTTTTATTTGTCCGCCGACTGTCGTTTCCACGTTGAAGTCTATTGTGTGCATACCCATTCATTTGTGTGTCTTTGTTGTGCTTTTAATACGAGTCATACAATGTAGTGCATGTTTTAATATCTATGTAGGTACGATGTACTTGATTAATCTGTGGATAAGAACTGGAAAATCCGGAACCGTTCATACTTTGTTAAGTAGCAAGTGCATGTATTGTAAGCAGTATAGATCAATGATTAAATGACAAATAGTATAATCAAAAGTAAAATATTCGGTACTCATCAATTCAAAATAACATCAAAAGTAGAAAGGTTCTAGGTTGAATTTTTTAATCGTGTATGACCGATAAATCTGTGGATAAGAACCGGAAAATGCGGAACTGTTCATCCTTTGTTAAGTTGCAAGTGCATGTATTAAGTGCTAAGCAGTATAGATCAATGATTAAATGACAAATAGTATCATCAAAAATAAAATATTCGGTACTCATCAATTTAAAACAACTTCAAAAGTAGAAAGGTTCTAGGTTGAAGTTTTTAGTCGTGTATGAGCGATAAATCCGGCGTCTCTCAACCGAATATTGTTAGTTATGTTTTACTAGTTTCCTCTCGTGGTTTCACCCGCCTTAAAGATTCTAAATTTTAGCCTATGTGTTTTTCGGATATTTAAGCTATATAACTACAAAGTGTCATCAAAATCCATTCCGTAGTTATTGCGTGAAAGAGTAACAAATATCCATTAAATCCATACTAACAATACTCACTATCGCATTTATAATAATAGGTCTTTACCTATGAAATTGCCGTTTTGTATGAAAAAATTTAAACGAATTTTTTTCATGAATTTTTTTATTTGTATTAATCGAAGTAATCACCCATGCAATCAATGCATCTTTGCCATCGCAGTGGCAGTTTATTGATGCCCTTTTTAAAGAAATCAGCTGGACGGGAGGCAACAAATTCTTCAAAGGCATTTTGTACTGCCTCTCGGGTATTGAATTTTTTTCCCGCCAAGAAGTTATCCAAATTCTGGAAAAAGTAGTAGTCTGTAGGCGCAAGGTCTGGTGAGTAGGGCGGATGACGGAGAGCTTCCAACCCCAGTTCTTGCAACTTGGAGACCGTCTGCTGTGCAGTATGAGGTCGCGCGTTGTCGTGCAGGAGCAGCGGAGACGAGCGATTGACCAATGCTGGTTGGAGATGCGCCAGCTTCTCCATCATTGTGCTCAGTTCTTCACAGTACACATCTGCAGTAATGCTCACCCCGTTTGGTAAGAAGCTGTGATGAATCACACCGGCGCTAGACCACCAAACAGTGACCATCACTTTTCTAGGGGTAAGTTTTCGTTTAGGGCATTGTTTAGGTGCTGAACCAGGATCCAACCAACTTGCTGAGCGCTTGCGGTTATCAAACAGAATCCATTTTTCATCGCAGGTAACAATGCGGTTCAAAATTCCTTCATTTGTGTGTCTGTTGAGCAGTGCAAGGCACGTCTCGACGCGTACTTCGCGCTGGCGATCATTGAGTTCGTGGGGCACCCATTTGTCAAGCTTTTTTACCTTGCCAATTTGACGCAAATGGACCAATATTGTTTTGACGCTAACGTCGAAAGCTGCTACTAATTCAGCCGTAGATTGTGTATCATCAGCTTCCACAACCGCCTTTAATTCGTCATTGTCGACCAAAGTCTTCGGACGACCGCGAGGTTCATTTTTCAGGTCGAAATTTCCAGAACGGAAGCGAGCAAACCAATAACAGGTGGTGCGTTGGTTTGTAGTGTTAGCTCCGTAAACGTCGTTGATGTTGCGTGCCGCTTGTGCCGCGTTGCTGCCACGACGGTACTCATATTCCATAATTACTCGAATTTTTAACGTATCCATGATGACGAAAAAGATTGAAATGCGATGAAAATGTAACACTAATCAATAAAGAAATGACTACTTTTGGAAAAAAGAATCCATGTTTTTAAAATAAAATTAATTTGAAATTAGAATTCTTAGCCAAACAAAAATTATTTTGATTTGAAATGGCCAGTACTGCAGAACGGCAATTTCATAGGTAAAGACCTAATATTAGTAGCATTTGAATAGGTATGCTTGCTGGATAGTTCTACATACATTTTTTTTACCTTAGGATTTATAAAAAATAACACTAGTAGATTAACGCTTATTCTAAAAAATATTGCAATTTTAAATATTATAATTTGCAATTATAGATAGCTCCTATTAAATATAATAAAATAAAATCTGTTTCATAACACAATCGACCGCCATTAAAACCATAAAAAATAATATAGATAAAATAATCAAAATAATCCAAGCTATATATTCTCATTATTTATTGTTTGAGGCGCTCATAGCTAGATGCTCTCACCGGTCCATAATTTATCGGCAAAGTTAAGCAACTAAGCTCGCGCGCGTCTTTAGATGGGTGACTACCAAAGTGGCATAATTTCTGCGTGCTTACGTGCTTCGGACGGCACGTTAAGCTGCCGTTCCCGGTTGTAATCATTAGATAAAAGTCGTTAAGCAATGTCAGAGACCTACTGGGCGGTTATTTATTGGACACAGAATGATATCAGCCGAAAGACGACCACTGTTGGACAAGGGCCTCCCCCAAATATCTCTATGATTGCCGGTCTTGCGCTATTCGCATTCACCGGTTCCAGCGACCCGTCCAAGATCATCGGTCCATCTTGTAGGGGGCCTGATCACGCTTTATCTTCCGGTTATATGTAGATATGTTGGTAACTTTGGTTTTAAAAGCATAATTATATTCGGTACTAATCCTACTAATATTATAAACAAACTACTAATATTATAGACAAAATTCTGTCAGGACAATGAGGAACAGATTTAGATGAACATTTTGGCTAAAGTGCAAGCGAGTAGAATTTTTTTTAAATTTTGGAAACTCACCCAGAAATAAACGCGAATGTTTGTAAGTATGGATGGATGGATGTTTGTTACTCTTTCACGTAAAAACTACTGAATGGATTTTAATGAAACTTTACAATAATATAGCTTATACATCAGAATAAAACATAGGCTACAATTTATAAAGATATTGTGTGAATTGTCCAAAATATGACGATAAGTGTCAAGTAAGTAGGAAAATATCTACCATCTGCGAGCTATTCCGGCGTGCATGCCATTACCGCTAGACGTACATATCCTACTAATTGCGAAAATTTGTGAGATGTAAGATTGTTACTCTTTTACGCCAAAACTACTTTAACGCGGGTGAAACCGCGGGGCATAGCTAGTATTCTATATTCTTTCAGCAAACATCATGTTGAGATAAAACTCCCACTAACTTAACAGAATGTCAACGAGTAATTTTATACAGTTGAGGACACATTAAAACTAAATATTTCAATGTTTCACAATAACAATTTATCCGGCGCTGATCGTGATTATTATGCCCAACGATAAATGTTGTAACAAAACACATAAAAAGCTTCAACTGGTTGGGTCGTGTTTGTATTATTTAATCTAACTATTACTTTTTAAGGTTCCGTAACAATATTAATATACGGAGCCCTTGCCCTAGTTGATTAAAAAAACCGAAAATATTTATTTTAAATTGCTACGTATGTATTTTTTATATTTTATATTATTACTAACTGTGTCCCCCGGTTGCACCCGCGTTTAATTATATATAAACTAGACATTTTCATCAATTCCGTTCCGTAGATTTAAATGAGAGAATAACATCCATACTCACAAAATTTCGCATATATAATATTAGTAGGATACTTCCTACATAACTGATATATAACTGTAAACGTGACTTACCGAAGTTATAAGTTTTATATATTGGAATTTATCTAACTTACTATACTGGCAATATTTAAAGCTAGCAATATTATATTTTAGTACGTAAATAACGAATACTGCGATCTATGATCCATAATATTGTACCCTGTTGAGTAGCTTGTAAGTTTAACGCTAGCGTTTCCAACCCTAACTAAACAGCTCCCAAGTTCAATTTTCGCGCCGTGCCAACTGAAACTGGATTTTTCGGATATATAAACTCTCAATTGGCGCTCAAAGTCAAGAAGATGACTTTGTTTTACACTTGTCCCATCATATTAAGAGCGTAAATGTAAAAATACAGAGGCAAATAATTTAGCACTAGTTACCAAGCCTGAGTTTATTTGACCGCCCCAAACCGCAGAATTTAGTTAATTCTGCGGTAGGCTGTAAGCACTGTTACTTGTAGCGCTACTTACTCCCGAGAGCTGTGACATAAAAAATATGTTTAACTCTCACGGTTAATTCATACGGAACACTCATTGATTAAGATACAGCGCACACTTAACTGGTGATTTTCTTGAATGGTATTAAATAGTTGTTAGTGAATTGTGTAACTTTATGAGAGCGGGGTTTTTAATGGAAATAGAAAACGGTTAGTGCCATTTTTGTAACGCATAGACGAAACAGTTTAATCCAAATTACAGCGTTGTTTTATTTGGGAAATAACACTTTATTCGATATGAATATTGTGTGGGAAGAATGGGAGGAGTAGAAAAAATGTTTTCTTGAGGTTCTATAGGTACTTAAATTTTCCATTTATTCTGTTTTTGGTTTAATAATTCTGTATCGTAAAAAATACCTGAGAAATGTGGTGCAGGCCACCGGTCTGGGCGTCGCTGAATTAAAAAGAGTTCAGTCTACAAAGAGGTTGTGATTACTGGCACTACTACAGGCACGGGATCAAAGTTCAGGCGTTAAGGGGCCTACGCGATCCTCAATGGTGAAGACCCTACCCTAGCTAACCTACGGTTTAGGTGGACGACCCGCAGAAGATAGCCAGAGAGAAACTCCATACTTACTTTTTTCGCCGTCATTTACTCTTTTTTTTATTTATTTATTTTAATTTGGTTTTGTCTGCTTGTAATTTATTGACTAGTATGTTAGGGTTAATGATTAAAATAGAAAAAATTAATAAAACTTGAGAGGCGTCAAGGGACAAAGGGAAATATAATGTAATATAAACTTAATCAGTAGGCTCAATTTTAGTAATAAAAAAAGCAAAAAGTGTCGTTACAACTTTTCGTCTTATTTTTTTCTGTTTAGCCCCCTATCGCAACGCGCGATAAGGAACTTCGTTCCAATAATCAAAATTTTATTATTTACTTTAATTATTTTATGTTTAATATTAAGTTCTTACTATAATAATACTTAGTTATTAATTGTATTATTTTTTGAGGGTTAAATACACTTAACGCTAAGTATTTCAAACAATAAAACTTTTATATAATAGTTATATGTTTTGTTATTTATTTCAGAGCTACAGTGAAAGTCATAAGTCACATACACTTCAATATTGACAGGAACTGGATTTAACACTGATGTAGTGTCAACTCACCATAATATACTTAACAACAATACGGTTCACCACTTTCACGTAACACCAGGACATTCTCCTCCATAATTCAATATGGCGTCAGTGCTTAACGCCTGTGCTTGTCAAGCCTAGACCGCGTCCGTCACGCGCCGCCGAGCGCAACATTACCCACGCGTTATTCCACACTATACTTTGCGCACTTGTACTTTCGTATGCACTGCAGTGTACCGGTTCATTGTAGTAAAATACCGGGTTTTGCTGTGAGAGCGAGCCTTCTTGCGGTAATTGTATTTAAATTGCATGGTCATGCTTGCATTATTGCGGGCAATCACGTAAATTCTAGTCTGTGTGTGCCTATAACTGTGTTGTTTACCTGTTAGGCCAAATACTCCTGAAATGATAGTTTTCAGTATTTATGCGGAAAACTTATAAAGCATACGGAAGATATGTTATGGCTTAGTCTAGAAGGCTTTCACTGCTTATCACAGGAGAGCAAGAGCTCAAGCCGCAGGCATCGAAAGGTGTGGGTGAAACTCAGGCTCTTGCTAGAAAAATACAGGGCGGTAGTCGTCTACAAAGCGGCCTAGTTAACCTTCTACGCGGAGGAATTTGCATGTGTGGGTAGATATATCTTCCTTCTGTTTAGAATCATTAGGCCTCTGTAACCCTGAAGCGTATGAGTTCGGTAGGAAGTTTTCCAGACGCCTTGTCTAAATATTGGTGGAGTTGACTCCTGCCGGGGACTTCCTTCAAGAATTTTCTTCTATCGCTTTGTGCGATGCAAATCTACCCGAATTTGAAATGCTGTAATTTTTTTTTTAATAGTGTGAAATAAATACTTTATAGAAAATCATCTATCTGTCGTATCTAATAACTACTAAGTGCCTACGGGTGTACACAATTTAAATGATCCTCTCATGCGTCTTACCGTTAATAGACACCCTGAGTCGAACTTTGAACCCCAACTTGCCGTCTGGTACGAGTTATTTAGTTCTTTGTTTAATATTGCATGAAAGCTCTAGCCTCTAATTGTCTGGTGATGCAATGTAAACCCCCTAGGCTAACTATGACCATCAGTTAAAACTCAAGATCTTCACCGAAGCCCTAGAGACGGTTCCATGTACAAACTTACTACATGGATTAGTGAGATGAAAATAGTTATTATTCAATGTGCTAATAAATTACCTAACAGGTATCTACGGTTTATGTTAACACCTTCAATACTTTCACTACGCAATTAGTTTGTTTGTATCAGGAGGCATAGAAAGCTTGCATTAAACCTGTTTACTAAGTCTATCTCGTAGGCAGTTGTTGGAAAACAGGACACGCGGTACGCGTTTCCAACGTGAAATCAATCACATTCCTCAATTAATGAGTAATTCTCGTGTGTTTAAGACAGGCGTAGTTTAGTTTATAACCTGTTTGCATATTGTTTAGATACAAATGGAAATCCAGGCGCTTGTATCTATACACTACTAAACTAATATCATAAATGCGAAATTTTGTAAGTATGGAAGTGTAGATGTTTGTTACCCTTTCTCGCAAAAACTACTGAACAGATTTTGATGAAACCGTGTAGTAATATGCTTATAAATCCGAATAACACAAAGGCTATAATTTTTAAAGTTTACGCGGGTGAAACTGCGGGGCATAGCTAGTCATCAACAATAAATCTCTAAAGAAAACAGGTAAACTGTCAAATGCATTTATTTATTTAACTTGCATTTTAATTACCAGCACTTCAAACTTGCACTTGTAACACGACAAGATCTAAATTATTAAGTATAATAATCAACAACTTGGGACAACTTAGGTACACGCTGCCCATGTGATCTCAAAGTAGGCAGAGCCTGTACTATGTCAACCCGACAACTAAGTTAAGTAAATACCAGCCAACTGATAAACATACTTATATATTATAGTAGAGGTAGGGCATAGCGTTAATTCGCTCAAAGAGCAGCCCGACTGGGGAAGTACCTCCACCTTACAGAAGACACTCCTTAATATTAATAACATT
Organism: Pseudoips prasinana; assembly: GCA_951640165.1. Taxonomy (NCBI): domain Eukaryota; kingdom Metazoa; phylum Arthropoda; class Insecta; order Lepidoptera; family Nolidae; genus Pseudoips; species Pseudoips prasinana. The sequence goes on along the minus strand of OX621243.1, from coordinate 32,927,181 downwards.
AATAATTTTAATGTCGTGTTTCCGAGTGTGACTAAGTTTGCCAGAGCTCATTGGGGTGGGGGGAAAGGTCAGCAACACTTGTTTGCTGACTTTTAAAGGCCGGCAACGCACCCGCGACACCTCTGGTGTTGCGAGTGTCCATGGGCGGTGGTGATCACTTACCATCAGATGATCCACTTGCTAGTTTGACGCTATGTGATATAAAAAAAAATATAGATAACTTACACTCAGAAACAGAACAAATAATCATGCTCATCTCATCACACAAAGATATGTCGTAGGTGGGATCAAACCCGCGATCTCTGACTTGGCAGTCAGGGTCACTAACCGCTAGAGCAACAGGCTAGTCATTAAGTGATAATGCAAGTGCAATATTTAGCTAAGTATTAAGTAACCTCTCTGCATCTTTCATACTCTGCAAAAAGGCACTTAACATAATGTGCACTTTATCACTTTCGTGACTTATGCGGTGACGTGACCTCTGACAGATGCGTCGACCTTTTTCAGGCGCGCCGACCAACACGGGGAATAAATGTCAAGTTCACTTATTAATTTTAGTAACATCTCTATACCAGGACATCAAACTTGCACTTGTTGACACAATGTAATTTATTGAGCGATGGGGCAAGTGCAATGTGTACCTAATCGTCAAGTAACTCGTACTCCCTACACATCACATACTCCGCAAAAAGGCACTTAACACGGTGTGCACATTTCGCTTTCATCAGTCACGTGACCTCTAACAAATGCGCTGAACTCTTCCAGGCGCGCCAACTGACACTGCAAATAAGTTTTGTTTTTGAGCAATCGGAATGCACTGTTTTCTTGATTAATATGATCCGAGATTCTGAAGATTCTGTATGTTTCAACACAATTTAGTTCTGTAATATAATTAGGAAACTTGTTATTCTTTTTTGTGTAAACATTTAGCGAATACAACCAGATTACGTGGGACCAGTTTCTGTAATAAGAAAAAAATGGCGCTCCATGCAAAATGCATCAATTGATCGTTATTCTTATATTGGAACTAAATATATTTTGCATGGTTAAGTGCATGGCAACTTATGCAAGGAACATAATTTGCCGTGCACATCACCATGTTAGGTCCACTACACCTTGTGTAATGTGAAACTGGTTTTGTCCCTAACCAATAAAAAAAATGTAGGTGTAATTACTTCCTAAGATCTCAAATAACAGAGTAAATAACACTTTATTAGTTCCAGTGGTAAGAGACCGTTACGGTGACTGAGATCCTATAGTGAAGTGTTAGATAACAATGAAGTAAACCAAATACAAGCCAATTATAGATTAAATAGACTTTTTGTAAGTAAGTTTAGTATGTTCTAAAAATAAAAATACGGTTTATATTTAGGTAAAATTAAAAAATCGTCTAAGGAGTCGGACGATAATATTTTTATTATTGTAGACACACTAATATTATAAAGACGAAAGTTTGTGAGTGTGTATGTTTGTTACTTCATCAGGTCTAAACAGCTGGAGCGATTTTGATATGGGGTGGTTGGTGGTATGGAGAAAGCTGACACCCTGGATTAATAAGCTATAATTTATAAAGCTTAACGTGGGTAAAACCGCGAGGCGCAGCTACTGCCTACTGCCTTTTTACAGCCTACTGTAAAAATAAAAATAATAAAATAAAAACGATTTCTATTCAAATAAATTAAAAAAAAGTGCTTGTAAATAGTCAGAACCTTTTTTTTGATAAGGCAGGGGGAATGCCTTCGTATGTCACCCGCAAAAAGTGTCTGCGGGTGGGTATGTCGGACTTGCACCGAATAAACCTACCTGCCGTGGACTTCTCTTGACGCCTGATGGAGGAGTCCCGGGAACGCGGGTTTGCTGCTCCGGTACAAATAGTCAGAACCTCCAACTTCCTAGTAATATTATTAAAATGCGAACGTTTATTAGTAAGGATGTATGGATGTTTTTTTTTCTTTCACGCAAAAACAACCAAACGGATTTTGATGAAACTGTAGTAGTTATATTATATATCCGAATATCACATAGGATAATATAATATATGGCAATAAGTTAGTGAATAAGAATTATAACATTTCAAATTAACTATATATTAATTCTAGGAACAAATAGATTATTAGATCATGACTTACGTATATGTGATGATACGGAATTATAATTGAACGCCACAGCGTACACATCCAGCAGAAGAAGATATCAGGCTGTTGATCATGTGCTGACGTCATTTATTAAAATTAACTAATAGGTTTTATTAAGCAATGGTCGTCAGGCCTTATTTCCATATTCATGTAGAAATTCCAATTCCATCGCATACAAAATACCTATTTTACGGCTACTACGGTGTCAGATGTTATCGGAAAATTATAGAGGAGTGTGGAAAATGTAATGTCGTACATCGTAATGGAAAATTATTTTCCGTTATTCTTTTATTTTAACTTTATTGATTTTTAACGATAGATAATGATGGCGACGGAACTGTTATTAAACGCTTACGTAATTAGAAAAGTTTCAATATGAACGGTGATGAGTTTTTGGTTATTTCATTTTTTATATTAATGAGGCGATTATCAATGATATTGTCCTTGTTATTATTTTTTCTGATAATGACAAATACTCTAAGATATTTATAGATAACTCTGAAGTTAATCTTCCTTGCTTTTATTGTTTTAATTTTAAATAGGCGTTTATAAAGTTTGATGTTCACAATAAAAATATATAAAAAGGAGATGAGATACCAGCAATTTGTAGCGATTTATATTTCGATGTATAGATTTTAATTCTTTATAACGGTTTGACAATAATAAAAAACCTATTATGATGTCTTAAAATTATTAAATATAAAAACCTAAAACATACGTAAAAGAGTTTAAAAGACATAGAATCGGAAACAACTCTTCTTATAATATTATATCTACTCATAATTATACATATGCGAAATACCAAAAAGAAGAACTGATCTCTCTACCTATCTCTAAAACTGACTCCATACTTATTATATTTTATTAATTTTCTTCAATGCAACATTTAAGTGGGTTAAAGCATTCTTTCGCTTTGTGAAGAGTCTGATCAGGTCAGTGATACTCTCCAATCAGAATCATAGTGTGACTATGATCACATATCAGGAAGAGGAAAGGTCGGCATTGCGTGAGTAACTTAATATTTTTTTTTTATAAGTAAAGATGTTGCATTTAACAATCTTTGATTCAAAAAACGCGTTTGCAAACGTACTTAGTTCTCATATCATACTATTATTGTAAGAATATTCCCGTTGCTGGTGTATATTTTATAGAAAAGCTAATCGTTTTGTAAGTATATAACCAGATGGCGCAGCTTGTTAAACATAGATTAGTGCTACCAACACATAATTCACCGTATTTCTACTTTCGCATTGAGAAAGAAAACTTCTTTAACCATCGCTTTAACATCTGTAATAATAACTTTCACTATTTCTATTGTTTAAGGAATAGATAATAATTTTTTTTTTTTTTTTTTTTTTTCTCTTTTCTGTTGATATTTACATTTCTATCGGAAAACAATGTCTGAAAATAGTGTCACCTCTTCAAAAATGAACACTAGTATAAATTTTAGTCAAGCTCAGTCCGAACCTGACTTGCAAAAAGTACTGTCTGACTCGCCTGGTATTGCCAACGTTTCAATTCGACAGAAACGTCCACGCATAGACACCTGCCCTGACATCGAGCATGCAGGTAAACCATTGGCTGAGGAAATCCTGCAGACCATTCGCCAAGAAATAAAAGATGTGATGTCCACTGAGATTTCAAAATCAATAAAATTTTCTATTGCTGAAGAACTGGGGGACTTAAAGGAGGCTATGTCGCTTATCCGCAAACTCGAAGCCTCAGTTCAATTCATGAGTGACGAGTTCGATCAGGTGAAAAACGAACTTCAAGACTATAAGGAAGCCAACCAACGTATTTTAAAAGAAAATGAGCTTCTTAAGCATACTGTGTCAGACTTGTCTGTCAGAGTCAACCTTTTGGAACAAAATACTCGTCAGCAGAACATTGAAATTAATGGGGTGCCTGAAAATAAATCCGAGAATTTAATCAGTACTGTAGTGCAGCTGGGAAAGGTCGTCTCAAGCACACTAAAAGAAAACTGCATTATATCCGCCGTTCGTGTCAGAAAACTAGACCCGCAAAGCACCTCTCCGCGAGCAATAATTGTCAAGATGAATAGTACATCAACTCGTGACGAAATCCTAGCTTCCGTTATGAAATACAACAAAAAACATCCTGACAACAAGCTGAACTCTCATCTCTTGGGATACGGTGGTGCGAAAAAACCAGTTTTCGTGTCCGAACACCTCTCTCCACTGAACAAGCAGATTCACGCAGCCACTAGAAAAGCTGCCCGTGTCAAAGAATACAAGTATGTGTGGGTCCGTGACGGTCGCATCCTTGTTAGAAAAGCTGATGGGATACAAGCTAAACACGTACGGAGCCTCGAAGCTGTTGAACTGCTCTAATGAACACTCGACCACGGCCGTATTAAAAAACCAAATAATACAATACATCTGATATCAAGATTCCCATTCAAGATCTACTACCAAAATTTTAGAGGAATAAGAACCAAATTGAGAAACATTATGCTCGCAACACAACACTATCAGTATGACGTTATTATTGCTACAGAAACTTGGCTAGACGATGCTTTAAATGACGGCGAGATACTGGACTCTAGATACACAATATTTCGTAGAGACAGATCCTCAACTCTCCTGGGACAAAAAAAGGGTGGAGGCGTGTTAATCGCTGTATTGAAAACAATTGGTAGTATTCGCATGGCAAAATGGGAGACTGACGCGGAAAACTTGTGGCTGAAACTAATGATTGCGGAAGAAAAGAGGACGCAATACTTGAACATCTGTGCTGTATACTTGCCCCCTCCCGTACAACAGCAAACACTGAACACGTTCCTGGACAAGGTTACGTCTGTAATTGATGCAACGGGTAGCCACACACTCATAGCTGGTGACTTTAACCTGGGATTCATCAAATGGGAACTGGATAACACCAACCCACAGTCTGCAAGTATGTCTGCAAGTAATTATAGTAACTCACTGGGTTACTCCCTCGTAGATTGTTTGTCTCTTAATAACTTGCAACAGCTAAATCATGTGAAAAATCACCAAAGCAAATCTCTAGACCTAATATTGTCCAACTTTCATGGCGTATCTGTTCATGAATGTATGGAACCATTGTCAACAATTGATCCTTACCATCCCCCCCTGTGTATAGAGATTACTAATGTATCACCTACATTTCTAAAAAGCAAGCTCGCTTCAAAGTTTAACTTCCGCAAAGCAAATTACCAGATAATAAACGAGAAAATAAATCAGGTAAATTGGATTGAAAACCTTGCCCAATGTCAGGATGTCAACGCTATGGTAGAAGAGCTCTATAAGATATTGGATAATGTCATACGTTCATTTGTGCCAAAATCCAAAGTAAAATGTAATAAATACCCCGTATGGTTCCCTAAAAGTCTTATAAGCATGTTAACCGAAAAGGAAAAACTTAGAAGACGTTACAAAAAGTATAAAAATCCCCGTGACGAATACGAATATAAATTATTAGGCCAAAGAACTAATCAAGCTATGAAAAATAGCTACGATAATTACGCTAGGAAGATGGAGGAGGGCATAACCCACAATCCCAAGCTCTTCTGGTCTTTCGTCAAAACAAAAAAATCTGGTTCAAGTGAAATGCCGTCTGAACTGAAGTTGGGCACTGAGGTGGCCACTTCTGGGGAATACATTTGCAACCTTTTTGCGCGTCACTTTTCGTCGTCATTTAATCAACCGGGAGCCTTACAGTCGGAACATCGCTCTGACGATACGCAAATCTACTCTCACAATACGTTGGGCAGTGTTGTTATCTCAGAGAAAGACGTGATCAGAGCATTAAGAAAGCTAAATATATGCAAAGGCGCAGGTCCAGATGGTCTACCACCTATATTTGTCAAAAAATGTGCTGTCAGTCTTTCTCTCCCACTGAAAGTAATATTCAACCATTCACTTAAAACTTCTCAATTTCCTGACGAGTGGAAGCTCGCACACGTAGTGCCCATCTTTAAAAAAGGTGAAGCTGATGACGTAAAGAATTACCGACCTATCTCCATTCTGTCTGTATTTTCGAAAGTTTTCGAGTCTCTCTTGTGCCCTATCTTAACCGCCCATTCCAAAATAGAGGTAGCTCCACAACAACATGGTTTTTGCGCTCAAAAATCTACTACAACCAACTTGGTTCTTTATGTAGACAACCTTTGCAAATTAGTGGACTCACGCAAGCAAGTCGACTCGATTTACACCGACTTTAGCAGTGCGTTTGACAAAGTCGATCACAATATCCTGCTGCGTAAGCTGTCATACCTCGGCATATTTGGCCAACTATGGCTGTGGTTTAAATCTTATCTGACCGACAGAAAACAGAGAGTTGTTGTAAAGGGTCATCAGTCTTTGCCTTACTACTCAATATCCGGAGTCCCCCAAGGTTCCCATTTGGGCCCAATACTGTTTGTTATATTCGTTAACGATATAGCAAACAGTATCAAACACAGTACTTGTTCCATCTTCGCGGACGACTTGAAGATATATCGGGTCATTGATACCAGTGCAGACGTTGCCCTACTCCAGGAAGATTTAGACTCTGTACATAATTGGTGTACTAAAAATCGCATGCTTCTTAATGCTGATAAGTGTTACCATGTAACATTTACAAAAAAACACCTTAAGCTTGCTTCTTCATATTCGCTCAACGGTAGGGTACTGCAAAAAGTCGACAAAATCCGCGACTTAGGTGTTCTCCTTGACAGTAAGCTAACGTTCATACCCCATATTGACTCTATTGTTTCTAGGGCTGCTAAAACACTGGGATTCATAAAGAGGATCTGTTATGATTTCAAAACCGTCCAACCCTTAACAGTACTCTATAATTCATTTGTACGAACTGTTTTGGAATATGCATCACCTGTTTGGAATCCTATTTATGGCACACACGTTAATCGTATAGAACGGGTCCAAAAAAGCTTTACACGCTATATGCGGTATAAATCTCATAGCTGCCCTCCGGACGCAGATTACTCGCAAAGGCTAAGTTATTTCAAAATGATAACCCTAAAACAGCGTAGACATAACAATGACTTGATTTTGCTCCATAAAATCATTAACGGATATATACAAGTTCCGAAGCTTCTCGCCGAAATAAGTATATCTGTCCCTCGCCATAGCACACCCAGATCTAAACGTATTCTAGATGTGTTCACTCCATCCCCTACAAGAACTAATCTCGGACACTCGGCACCAATGAACAGGTTGATGAGGACGTACAATGAGCTCCATAACCGTTCTAATAGCATTGACATCTTCGCCAACAAGCTATCTCAATTTCGCAAAAAATTGTTCTCGACGCACAGCGACCACATTTAATACATGTATTATTACTTTTATTACTTGTAGTTTTTATATTACTTATTATCAATTATTAATAATTATTATCTTTTTATCTTCGTTCTATTTCCGTTCTTTTGCTCTTATGTTACAAATCTGTTTTTCATGTAGTTTTTTTTTTTTTATATACATTACAAAACTTGGAAATATTGCAAGTGCTGTGCACACCTTTAAGTGGCAAATTCACTCTAGAGTTTAAGTTTGATATTGTACCCCTAAAATGTTTTAGTGAATAAGTCGTTGGAGTGCCGTAAATAAATAAATAAATAAATAAATAAAAAGCTAATCGTTTTGTAAGTATATAACCAGATGGCGCAGCTTGTTAAACATAGATTAGTGCTACCAACACATAATTCACCGTATTTCTACTTTCGCATTGAGAAAGAAAACTTCTTTAACCATCGCTTTAACATCTGTAATAATAACTTTCACTATTTCTATTGTTTAAGGAATAGATAATAAAATATGTTCGAGATTCAATCAACATTAGTAGCTATTGTGTTAAAAGTTATAAAAACAACTGCTTCTTTATTTATGTTAACCGGATATTAGACACCACTACGACTTGGTGGAATGGCCAGCCAGCCAAGAAAAGTAAAAGAAGATCGCTGAGCCGCTGGGAGGAGGATATCAAGCGAACAGCTGGCACAAACTGGAGAACAGTTGCACAAGATAGAGACAAATTTGAGGAGGCCTTTGAACCGGGGTTCTTACTAATAAGATAAGAATAGAGGAATAACAATTACAATAACAACTACTAACACATTCTACACTTAATTAAAATTAAAATAACTTACTATAGAAGTAACATATAAAATAGTAAAATGGTTCTATTATTAAATGTGTAAGTAAACTTATATATAAAAAAGGATTATTACTATACTAGCTGTGCCCCGCAGTTTTACTCGCGTTAAACTTTATAAATTATTACAGCTGCTCCCCCGTAGGTGCCAGTGTGATAATATGTACCCTATATGTTGACCAGACCTCTTAGTAATGTCCATGCAAAATTTGAAGTAAATCCATGCAGTACTTTTTGAGTTTAGCCCGGACATACATACATACAGACAAACAGATAAACAGACAAAAATTCTAAAAACTATGTTTTTGGGTTCGATATCGATTGTAAATCACGCCCCAAGTATCCTTTTTAAAAAATATTCAATGTACAGTTTTGACTTTTCTACGATTTTATTATATGTATAGATTAGACCCCAAAAGGTCCGCTCATGTCAGCCGAATGACGTCCTCTGCTGGACAAAGGCCTCCCCATAAGATCTCCACAATCAAGTTGTGTCCTTCATTTCAAGGGATATTCCATGATTACCACGCTTGGTAGACGGGTTAACGATCGCAGTACCGCCAAAGTGGTTTAATTTCTGAGCGTATCATGCTTCGGAGGCCACGTTAAGCTGTCGGTCCTGGTTGTAGCCATTAGGCAAAAGTCGTTAAGCCATTTTAGAGGCCAACTGGGCGGCTTGAACAACTCTGACACTAGGGTAACCACTGCACACACGATAAGTCAGTAAGTACACAGAGAGACGCTGTTACCAGTTCTCTGTTAATCCCTCGGGATGACTTCTTCGAACCCCACGGGATGAGATAGGGTTGCGATATTCTTTGCCGTCGGCCACACAGTAAAAATTACAAAAAACGTATTTAATATGGTGACATTCTGTTTAAAACTAGTTTATACAATTAACATATAGCAGCATATTAAGTATGTTAGAAAGACGATATGTCAAGGTTAATAGATGATAGCATACTGAGAAGACTCAAGGTCATGTATTTTACGTAATCAATAGTATTATATTACCACATATTTGCGCTGGTAGATAGATTCTTGGCAGATTATTATGGTTTGGTAATGAACAAATGAGTTTGGAAGATTGATTTTCTAAGGTTGTATGTGGTAATGTGGGCAGAAAGGTTCTTGAGTGGCGACCACGAACCGGAAGACGCAGCGTGGGCAGGCCCCCTACAAGATGGACCGATGATCTTGTGCGGGTCGCTGGAAACTACTAGATGCGAACAGCGCAAGACCGGCAATTGTGGAGATCTTTGGGGGAGGCCTTTGTCCAGCAGTGGACGTCTTTCGGCTGATATGATGATGATGATGATGATGTGGTAATTATAGTTAATAGTTAAGATTGTATATTTGCGTTTGCAACAATTTACACACTATAACTACTACATATGTATAATTAACTATAAGTATTATTACAAACATTTTTATTTTATTTTACAAGCGCTTTTATAAAGTTTACGTGAATAAAACCCTTTTTTGTTTTATTTATTAATATAATATGCATTCCATACATATAACAGGCATGTCTGTTTTTCCTTAGTCTGTTGTAGTTATCTATGTAAGAATGTATTTACAAAAGAAAAGCAGTATATGTAGAATATCAGTTATCAGGTTACCTTACTACAAGCTCTGCTTAGTTTTGGCATCAGATGGCAGTGTGTCCTATGATTTACGAGTATCATTTATTATAAATCAATTATCTGAATTTAATTTTTATACATAGTCAGGTATAAATAGGTAGGTATTTTTCTTTCCCGTCTCCTTACTTCCAAGTCCAAAGTCCATCCGGCAAGTCTCTCACGTATGTTTTTATTTGTTACAGGAAGAAAACATAGCACTGCGTCTCATCAAACAACACGCCGACGTCGAAGAACCAGAAAGCAGCCCAGCTTCCTTCGAAGACAACTGGGAGACACATGGAACAAAGAGCACGGGTTCTGCGTACTTCGATGAGGCCGGCTATGTGTCCGGAGGGTCGAAAGACTCGGACCCTTATGTCAGGAATAGGTTTAACCAAGCGGCTTCTGATAACTTGCCCAGTAACAGAGCCATTCCTGATACTAGGAATCCTATGTAAGTCGAGTTTTTATTCTTTACTTTACAGGTAAGCTTATAGCCCAATTGACAGTAAGTGGTAACTTTAGCCTTTGACGCTTGCAATACATATGGCATTACTTAAATGTTGCCAACCCTTCCTATTAGCTGTGGCGACCATGCACATGCTGAGGACCGCATCATTAACATCATAATACTAATAGATGACACGCAGCGTGGGCAGGCCCCCTACAAGGTGGACCGTCGATCTTGTAAGGGTCGTGGGAAGCGGCTGGGTGCAGGCAGCGCAAGACCGGTTATTGTGGAGATCCTTGGGGAGGCCTTTGTCCAGCAGTGGACGTCTTTCGGCTGATATGATGATGATGACTAATAGATGCAGAGAATTTTGTTAGTGACCACTAAACCAGAGGTCGCCGGTTAGATCACCACCTGGATAAATGTTCGGGAGATAATTGGGTGATTTTCTTGATACTAAAATTTTGCTAACACTTTTTGTTTCTACCCTAGGTATCGGTTTTTCAGTCCTACGAATTTTCACAAGGTCATAGCTGCGAACAGATTCTAATAGATCGATAAATTATGAATGCTTGGAATACAAATTATATATTATAATATAAGTAGGTAGTATGAACTTACTTTAATGAAATTAATAAAATTTGTAATGAAACGAAAAATTAAAATGGAGCACAGCTTCCATTCGCATGAGCAGGTCAAGTTGGAAAGAACCTCCACCTAATAGAATAAATATCTTAGGACAACTAACACACTGCCATCTGATCCCAAACTAGGTAGAGCCTGTACTATGGCATCCAGCCACCTTTTTTTTGTTTACCTCAGGGGGAATGCCTACGCATTCCACCCGCAAAAAGTGTCTACGGGTGGGTATGTCGGAATCGCACCGACTAGGTGCCGTAGACTTCTCTTGGCGCCTAATGGGGGGAGCCCCGGGAACGCGGGTATGCTTCTCCGGTGCGCCCCTTTTAAAAAACTTATTTAAAAATTATAGATAAATTACGCCCAGACACAGAACAAATAATAGTGCTCATCACACAAGGATTTATTGTTGGTGGGGATCGAATCCACGACCTCTGGTTTAGCAGTCAGGGCCACTTATCGCTAGACCAATAGGCCAGTATAAAATAAAATAAGCCTTTATTGCTGTTCCATAAAACAATAAATTTACATATTAATCTCTTCCGACAAAGGCCTCCTCTAAAGCTTTCCATTTCTGTCTGTCTCTCGCTGTTCTCGTCCACTCTGGACACGCTACCTTTTTGAGGTCATCTTCCTATCTTTTTGTTTGACGCCCTTTACTTCTCTTCTCATCCCTGGGATACCATTCTGTTAAAAATAGGCCAGTATATAAGAATAAATACTTACTGGTGAGACTACAACTGAATCGTTTCTAAAGTAGGTCATTTGATAAAAAAGCAAACAACAATAAGTGAAAGAATATCTTCAAATGTTCGCTTCGTAAACGAAATAAACGGACAATGAACGTATTGATTTATACTCCAATTCCACCAAACTTGGAGCTTTTATAGGTCAGTATATTTGTATCTTGCGCAACGAATGAGAGTGACAAACAAGAATCTCCAATATTTACCGCAGTATTAACCTAAATTTCTGCCCATAATCTTCACTAAGCATTGCAGTAGGCACAGATTTGTGTACTGAACAGATGGGAAACTGCAAAACATTACGCGGCTTGCACAGATAGGTACAAGAAGAGAAGATTTTCTTTTTGAATGTGATTTAATATTTTGTTAAAATAGATTAATTTAGTTTCACTACTTGGTTAATGTAAACTCCGACGCTTGCGATACATATGTATGTACGCTCCCGATGAGCTTTAGAGACCTTAATTACGTGCAAGACTTCACTTACTTGACTTATCAAAATAGTACTATGTGTAACCTTGCCCATGGAGCGGCAAAGTACAAATGAGTAGTCTGAGCGACCAGCAGGTCAGATTATAAATCACTGGCCGAAAAGAATGGTTTACGTTAAAGTTCTATGGACTGCATATGGCACGACCACCTAAAATGAAAACATAGAAAGGGTCCAGTAAAGTTTCTGTGCACCAAATGTACTGTGACAGAGATGTCGAATCATCTTGCCTCAATTACGTAACTTCGTTAAGCGAAGAACGTACGACCTCACAAGCTGAACCGACCTCAGCTATCGGGTCAATGTCTTAACTTAATATGGGCTGAATCTTCTGCAATACGAATAAGATTATACCTATATACTTCAAATAACATTAGGCATATTAGTACAAGTCCAGTGAAGTGCTCTGTTAACTGAACTGGGCTTATGTCATAATGCCAGCCGAATGACGTACACGGCTGGACAAAAGCCTCCCCCTCCACCGAGGGGATATGCCACAATCACCACGTTTGCCAGCCCGATGGGCAATCGCAGTGTGATGGCCTTAGTTGTCATTCTCTGGTATACCCTAATCGATTTTGATTAAGTATACTTTATGTCTAATTGATCAGGATCTTAACATATTTTAAGATTGTATGCAATAAGTTAATCCGTCTGCCAAGCGTGGCAATTATGAATATATCTAATTATGGAGATCGATACATACCTCCATTTAAGGACATAACACCATTGTGGAAATCTTTTGGGGAGGTATTTGCCCAGAAGTGGGTTTCATGCAGATGAGATAATGATGATGATGATGATTCTATAATGTGGGGTTATAATTAATGTAATAATGATGGATCCTGTCGGGCACAGCTACGTTGGTCAAGTATCACACTAATATTATAAGGCGAAAGTTTGTGAGTAGGTATGTTTGTTTGTTACTTCTTCATGCCTAAACGACTGGAGCGATTTTAATAAAACTTGATATGGAGTTAGCTGACAAGCTGGATTAACACATAGGCTGTAATTTATAATTTAATAACGCGGGTAAAACTGCGGGGCACAGCTAGTTATTAATAAGAGCCACAAGAGTAACTTCATAAAAAAACTGATTTTAATTGTTTTTGCAGGTGTCGTCTGAAGAAATATGATGAAGACCTTCCACATACCAGTATCATCATTACATTCCACAATGAAGCCAGATCTACGTTATTACGAACTGTCGTCAGGTAACTATCGTCTTTTTATTTATTTATTTATTTATTTAAGTAAATACACAACAAAACATAAAATGTAAACACAGAAAAACCACAAAGGTTTTACAGTTGGTCTAGGTGTCAGCCGGATTGAAGGAAACTAAAAAAAACCGGCCAAGTGCGAGTCGGACTCGCCCATGAAGGGTCCCGTAGCAGCAAGTATTTCAGTTGATTAAATGAAAGGTTAATTGCGAGATTAATAACGTAATAAAAAAAACTACTGACTAGATCTCGTTCAAACCAATGTTCGTTGTTAGTTTGCATGGTAATGTACATCATATTCTTTTTAGTTTTATCATTCTCTTATTTTAGAAGTTACAGGGGGGGGGACACTCATTTTACCACTTTGGAAGTGACTCTCGCGCAAACTATTCAGTTTAGAAAAAAATAATATAAGAAACCTCAATATTATTTTTGAAGACCTATCCATAGATATGTATGGATACGATGACAAAAAAAATTTTGAGTTTCAGTTCTATGTATGGGGAACCCTCAAAGTTATTGTTTTGTTTCTATTTTTGTGTAAAAATATTACATTATACACCTACTTACCAAGTTTCAACAGTACAGCTCTTATAGTTTCCGAAAAAAGTGGCTGTGACATACGGACGGACGGACATGACAAATCTATAAGGGTTCCATTTTTTGCTATTTGGCTACGGAACCCTAAAACCAACAGCAAAGTACAGAGTGTATATTTTAAGAGACCTATCAATGATCTGTTTACTTAATTTTGTAGGATTAGGTCTTGGTTGGTATGTATGTATGCCGTAAATTATAACGCTGAAAAATATATTTCAAAACATATCATACTTAAAAAACTATTTTTTTTTATTTATTATAGAAGTGAAGATCGTAACAGTTACATTACATTTAATTATTTTTCTTGCAGTGTCTTAAACAGAAGCCCGGAACACCTGATCAAAGAAATTATTCTAGTCGACGATTTTAGTGATAACCGTGAGTATATATTTTTTTTGTAACAAGTTTAAAGACACATTGTTTTAATATATTATATGCAGTCTTTCACTATTTCAGTGAACATTTTTTAGACACATACTAACAATATTAATATGTAACCACATCGAATTAGATGTACTTAAATTAAAAATTTTTCATGTGTTTTTTTTCTTATCAGATTGTTTTTGTTACGTCCAGTGCAAGTATGCTATGCAATTAGCAGTTTGCCATTAGCCATAGTCATATATACATATTTTATTCAGTCATAATTAACATTATTTTTAATTGTCGCGTTTTAACCCTACCGTGTAGTGCTTGACGTGGCAGCTACTGGAAAACAAAATCTCAGTAGATTTACTTTTGTAAAAAAGCAATCAGTATCGTATCATCTAATTGCATTTGAGTTATCTAAACCTATACCTATCTTTGTGTTTGTTAAAAGCCGGTGAAACAGCGCGGCATAACTAGTATTGAATACATTTTTAAGTAGGTATTTATTACATACAGTTATAGTTATAGTCATAAATCATTTATTCCGTAAAAAAATTACATTTATGTGGAAACGTCATATTTTTTTACCCTACCGTGCAGTGCATGACGTGGCAGCTACTGAGAAACACTGCCAGTAAACTCAGTAAAACTCAAAAAACATAAACTCAGTAAAAACATTAAACATTTAAATAACAATAACACTTAAGATTAAAGCAATTGTTACATGATTTCAAATCTATACTTATCACAACATTAAGTTATGAACATTAAAATTACATTCTTAATAACCATTAACATGAAATTTCCTATTATTAATTGAGTAGTCCGCGCGGGCAGAATGTAAAAATATTGTATATTGATGTCAAATGTTCAATCGCTTCGTAACAACTCTTTGCAATACGTTTTGGAAAATTCTTTGTATATAATAACATTGTTTACTGTCTATTGCAAAATTTTGAAAGCGCCAATTTGTTATACTAAGAATTTTACTAGAGATATTGTGAATAGCAAAATAGTTTAGATATTTATTCATGCCGTAACGTTATTTTACAAACACTGAATTTTTTATGTAGTTATAATATAAGCGTATTGTTTTTACTATGTAAAATATTTATCATGAGAGAAAGGCGCTTACAATAAAGCGTGTATCAAAAAGGAAGCCAAGTGCACGCTAACATGAAATAAACTTGTTAATACTGAAATTCTGTGAATTAAATAGGTTATCTCCTATTAACTAACCTGGTGATCTAGTGGTTGTTGAAACCAGAGGTGGTGAGTTCGATCCCCATCCAATACAAATCTTTGTGTGATGAGCACAATTATTTGTTCTGTGTCTATAACTATATTTAGAAATATATATTTATGTCTATCAGTGATCTGGTGGCCTAGTTTGGGGTCAGATGGCACTGTATTAATTATCCCTAGGGCCCCAATCCATAGCATAAAGCTCTAAAACAAAATAAGTTTGTTAAAGAAATTGCCAATTAAGGACATTACTTAAATTATTCATATAGATTTTTCAATACAGACTGTCGGTGATTTAAAATGTTTTACGTTTCTTTATATTATTAAAATAAAATTCTTTAACAGTAAAAAACAACATTTTAAGAAATGTTGTTCTTTGTTATATTGCATTATACATTATATCCTATCTCCTGTCTTTAGAATATAATGAGAATATGATCACTAATTTATATTCTGAAGAAATAATGAGTGATAACGTTCTCAAAATGTAACTCATTATCAGTCATTGATTCTTCAGAATTTACATGTTTTTATTCTGAAAACATGTAATACCTTGGCCTAAATGTTTTATAATGATCAGATTATCACAACTATTAATAAACTGGTTAAGTTTTTTTGTTGTTAATACGTTTAACAGTGATATTATCAAAGCCAATAGTAACAAAGATGACAACCCCACTTTCACGTAACCATCCTAAACAAGATTAATAAATGGTCCTATTACCAAAAGTTGGCCCGAAATAAACACAAACAGTGAGCCTCTATGTTTTTGGCAAAGCTTTTATTTGGAAAACTTGGCCGCGCCGCTACCAACATTGAACTCATACCTCTTCTCACATTAATTAGTAGTTTATCATGATTTTTTCACACGAAACACAGTAAATCATAATGGCACGGCGCTGTGAATTTGACTCTCCATTTAATTCTGCAAAACATTTTGTGTAGAACAATAGTTGCGTAAGTAAATTAATGTCGTTTCACATAATTTATTGTGAAATTTAAACCATTTGAGTATGTTTATAACGTTCATTAGTTTTATGATTGTATTTTATTTTAATACCTATTGTTATTTTTATAAGAGTTCACGTTCCAACAGCTTTCTGTATCTTAAGTTAGAATTGCATCATTTATTTATATTATGAACTATTCCATCGTCCACTTAAGTGGATAGAGAATGCTATAGGTTATTAGGGTAGGATCCACCCAGCAAAGACTTCGTTAGTCTTCAGTTCTGGCCACCCTAATATCCTGTCTGTAGCTATATTCTTTATAAATATTTTGGGACAATCAACACACCGCCATCTGATCCCAAAAGTAGGCAGATCACAATGGCAAACAGCCAACTGAGAAACATACGTATATATTTGTAAATACTTAAATAGTATATATAAATTACACCCAGACACAGAACTAATAATCATGCTCATCACACAAAGATTTACATGTCTCATGTACAAAGAATCGAACCCACGACCTCCGGCTTAGTAGTCAGGGTCAGTAACCACTAGACCAATAGGACAGTCAAATCAATAAATATAATTATATCCTTTCACTTTAGCGGAAGCCCGCACCTGCGCATCGGCCCCATAATTCATCTTTCAGGTGTTTGTAGTTTAAATTAACAAACTATTAATTAAAAGCCTTTAAGGATCACTAATTTGTTTAGGAAGATACGTAGCGGTAAAATAAATTGATTGTTATCTGAAGATTTAACAAACAAATGGTTTGATAAGAAAAGACGGAATGGAAACCATTAAAATCAAGATTTTTTAATATCAGTTTAATATACATATTATTATTCCCAAAGTGTGAACTAAGTAAGTATTTTAATTCAATTTGCAAAAAATATGTTTTAGTTTAGCCAGGATTTCTTTTAAAAGAATTTAAAATTTACGAATAATTTACAAATTAATGTTACTTAAATAGGTAACCTTCAGTTGTAAGCAATATGTTGTACAACTAGTAAAATTTTAGTGCATCAAACTTTATTCATAAATTACTTATTACTTCCCTTTAATTGGCTGTTAATGTAAACATGTACAGCCAATTAAAAGGACATAAAATAATTGGAATAAATTCCAATTATTATTTATGTTTATTTAACTGTTGGTTTTCTATTTAAACATGAAATAAATATAGTAAAAGAATGAATGTTTAGTTATGAGATTTGCAACTACAATACATGATGTATTTTAATACCTAACAGTTTATCAATCTAATGTAATCATTACAATTACTACTCCGTGGCTACTCGTTGGTAGGGGCGGCCAAAGTTCGAAGTTCCGTGCGTGCTACGTATATTTTAACTTTGTGACAAGTACATATTTCAGCATTATCAGCGTCGTAGTTAGACGGCAAGACTACTTTTAAGGATCCCAACCATACTACTAATATTATAATTACAATAGTACGAATATGTTAGTATGGATTTTTGATTATCTTTCACGCAAAAATTACGGAACGGATTTTTATGAAACTTTTTTTTGTTATATAGCTTACAGATCCGAATAACACATAAGCCATAATTTAATAAGTTTAAAGCGGGTGAAACCACGGGGCACAGCTAGTTAAGGATATTACAGAAACACAATAATTACTGTTTTTAAAGACATAGAACTGACTTTTCTTATAAACATTCGAATTACAAAGATTTATAAGGGACCATATCGATCTCGATTTTCGATTATTTAAGTCAGTGTACAAAGAAATCGCAAAGACATATAAAAACAAACAGTCGAATTGATAACCTCCTTCTCTTGAAGTCGGTTACAAGGAACCAGAAAATGTTCAAAGACTACACGTATGGCTGAGTGGTTAAGGAGTATCACTTCAGCACCCTCTTGTTCCGGTTCCAATCCACTAAACAATTATTTGTGTGACGCATAAAATATTAAATCCCTTAACAAATATATAATTACCTTATACAAACTCAAACGTTAGCTTTTTTATAAAAAAAAGCACGATTGCTTTAACGATATGATTATTACGTATACATTTTACAGCCTCAAAACATTTTAAACCTCAGAACTACTATATGTATAATAGCTGTCTATTGAATGAATAAATACATTAAAAAAAATATTTCATATGTTTGGAAAGATTCGTCCAAAAATATAAAAATATCTTGACATTTAAATTTTGGTACGAGTCATATACGTTTTAAAATAATGTACTGTCGATACTAACCTAGTGGATACACTTGCACAGCTAAAACCACTTCTATTGCTTACGTTATAAAGGTCATAGAGGATCCACCATTGACTGTTTCTACCACAAAGTGTATTTACATAACAGGACAAAAAAAAACTTGCTTTCATCTATGACACGCTGCTAGGTTTACATAACAACCGTCTTTCAATTTTCTGAAACAAAAAACAACATTAATCATACATACATTTTTGAATTGCACAATACGCTCGCAACATTCGCTCAGAAAAGTCTACTTAGCCTAAAAACTACTAAAAATATGATATAATAATATTATTATGTGGGTGAGAAAAAAAACGCATCAAAGTAATCAATCATTTCAGTTTTGTAAAAGCAAAAATAGGCGTGATGTAAAACGAAGTGATTAAGATTTTCGTTACGTGATTTCTAATGGTGAATACATTTGACATAGAGCCGTAATGAATTTACCATAAAAACGTTGAATTTATCTATCATTTACATCCTAATAATATTATATGTGCGAAAGTTTGTGAGAATGGGATGTGTGGATGTGTAGAGGTTTGTTACTCTTTCACGTAAAAACTAGCAAACGCATTTTGATGAACACTTTGTAGTAATATAGCTTATATATCCGAATAACACATAAGCTATAATTTATGAAGTTTATTGCGGGTAAAACCGCGGGGCAGAGCTAGTTGATTCATAATTAATTATAGTTTTGTGTTGAAATTTGCGCTTTACGTTTCAAATACAGCATTAAAAACAAATTTAAACGGTTTGGTATGTATTGTTTATATGATATTATATTTCAATTACATCTAAGCGATCAACATCTACATCCTCCATAAGCATGTTAACCAGGGAACTCCGCTTTTTGCGGTATCTTCTTGTCGCACTAACGCTGGGGTCCGTGCCGTCGTCGAATAGCCAATAATTACAATACTTTTTTCTCAGACCTTGATCTGTTCACACTGTCTGCTAATAAGTTTAGAAACTGTTTACTCCAGAAGATTAAAGAAATAGATCTGCACATTTAGATATTTTATAGACTCATAAGTAAGATTAAAAAATATATATGTTGTTTTATATTAATGCCATTACTGAAATTAAATATGTTTAGCACTAGCTTCACTCGTGCTTCCATGTTAAGACTATTTTACTTTAGATGTGGATAACGATGTGGGTTACTCATTAACAAATCCTATAAACTATAACTTAGTTATTAAGAAAAGTGTGTAACCGTTTGTATTCCGGAACAAATAAATAAACTCGTAATATTTATCAGTCGGCGTAACTTACCGGCAGAATGCCGTTATGCTACAAGACCGAAGATAAGTAAAGTAGAAGGTGTAGTTTTGAATCCAGCTGAGTGATTAGATTTGTGACTTTCCAGTTTTGCGTTTCATATCGTATTGCGGAAAATGGAAAAAAAATAAATGGAATTGAATTTGATTGTACAGACGCCAGCACTGATGTGCTGGCGTCTGTACAATTGGGGTAGCTTGATAGCTACCCCAATCTGTCAAATTTCCCCAATTGAAAGTGAACCTTATGCTTATGTGATAAAGTTGAAAATCTATAACTGAAATTTGACAGATTGGTGTAGCTGGATGTGCTGACGTCTGTACATCAGGCGCGGCGGTCAAAATAGTAGCCTCGGCACTTCGTATCCCGCGTTCCATTTCCACACTGTCTGTACCATCGCTCCTATAATACGATGGGATGGACGGACGTAAAGACTGACAATTTTAGTCACCAAGGCCAAATTACCCAATGACACTTTTTGACCTGACTTGAGATACGTAGTAGAACAGGCTGCCGCTAAGCCAATGAGTCAGATTAAGTGTGTGTCTTGAAAAAAAACATAGTTAGACCTAGATGACATTCCATGTTATTATTATGCTTGAGGGGTTTGCGCTTGATTATAAACTCACCTGACAGTAAGTTAAGATGTGGTTTAATTTGGATCGCACGTAAACATAAGATGCCAGTTCACTCTAGCCTTGAATAAACTTGAATCTATCTCATAAGGCGCAGTAATTTAAATATATATGTCGACATAGAGTTGTCGTTTGTCGCTTGAATCTTCACCGTTCGATAATTTTGTGGGCGTGTATACTTTGTACGACTAAAATTCACCGTAACTGTAAAGGTCACCGTAGCCTAGTTGTTAGTGCTCCTGCCTACGAAGCTGGTGGTCCTGGGTTCGAATCCCGGTAAGTGCAAATATTTGTGTGATGAGCACGAATATTTGTTTCTGAGTCATGGATGTTTTCTATGTATTTAAGTATTTATCTATCTATATAAGTATGTATATCGTCGCCTGGTACCCATAGTACAAGCTTTGCTTAGTTTGGGGCTAGTATGATCTGTGTGACATTGTTCCAAGAAATTATATATATAAAAAAAAAATTGCAAATCTATTAAGGTGATGACACACTAAATCAAACACAACTAAACGTGATACAGTTAGGTCAGTAACAAGATAGGTAGGTACAGATATACACGGCTAGTGCGTCAAGTGCCGCGCACCGTTCCGATGATGACTCGATTGCGACAAATACAACATGTAACGTAATTAAAGCACACCCTCAAACACCCCAATTAGAATTTTATGTTGTAATCATAATACATACACTGAGTTTTTAATTTAACATGTATACGCATTGTTATTTACTTAATTAGTTTCTTGGAATAAAGTTTATTTTTCTTTATTTTGTTTGTATTGAATGATGGAATTTGTATGAATACAAATAAATGTTCATGGTTAATATGACAATAATTTCCGTAGTATTAATTATTTTTGGAATAAAAAATTACCTATATTAAAAATAATATAAATCGCCAGATTGCGAACCGTTTGGTTGACGCTTCCCGTGACCAGAGGGCTGGCTTTTTCTTTTGGCCAAAGAATTAGTTTAGCTATACAACGTGGTAATGTAGCCAGTCTTCTGGGCACATTTTCTCATGGCCTCGATTCGGAGGAATACTACGGCGCCATCTGTAGTTAGTTTTAATTTATTTATGTATATAATTTAATTTTTCGTAGATTTAGATTTTCTTTCTAATGTAGGTAGTTATGTATATTCATAAGTTTATTTAGGTTCTTTGTTATTAAGTTAAATACTTGTATTATTATAATAAAATAATTTCCTAATTATGTTAACTTAACTATATAAATCGATTCAGTAAACGATTCTGAAAAAACAATTTTCAGGATGTGCGTTAATTAAGTTACATGTTTTATATAATTTTGTTATTTCCAACAGCTGATGACGGCGCGATGCTCCGAGCTATTCGCAAGGTGAAGGTGATACGCAACAATAAGCGGGAGGGTCTGATGAGATCAAGAGTCAAGGGAGCAGACGCGGCGACTGCCCCCGTCCTCACCTTCCTGGACTCTCACGTGGAGTGCAATCAGCATTGGCTGGAACCCTTGCTGCAGAGGATCAAAGAGGTTAGTACCTAACTTGAGTATGAAGTCGTTGGGGACTGCCCATAGAAGTGAAAGCTATTTTTTCATTTATCATACTTCTTACCTTTGGGCGGTGAAGACTCAGACTAGAAATTGCTCTCCTTCCTATGGTGGGAATAAATTAAAAAAATAGAACTAAATTTGGCAGACGGCTGTAAAAATCATTAAGAAAAAAAAATTTCAAGGATGAATGAAAGAAGATTGACAAAAGAAGTATACCTGGCCTGTGTGAATGGTACAACTGGAAGGGGAAGACCTCGTAGAACATTCTCTGATCAAATCGGAGACGTACTCAGGAAAGGTCAGGTCAGAAGTACCCTAAACCGGCGAGCATGTATGAAGAATATAATGTCAGTAAACGAAGCGAAAGAGGTGTGCAAGGATCGTGACAAATGTAAGTCCGTTGTCTCTGCCTACCCCTCTGGGAGACAGGCGTGAGTCTATGTATGGATGTATGTATGTATGAAATTATGTACTTACATCTAAAAAAATTGTTAATGTAATGTATCCTATATTGTGAAAATGAATAAATTTATTATTATTATTATAAAATGATCATCGGAATAATAAAAACAAAACTAGTTGGTTACTGTATCGTTACCTACTGGTATTTTTAAGACAGGTTAGAAGAACCTACCTATATAGGTAAGTTCTTCTAACCTTTATAGGTTAAAATTATAATTGAACGACCTTTCACATTCAGTCTTTTTAACCTCAATTACATTTAATTACTCGTTTGAAGTAGGTATCTGACGCTCTACAAGTCTAGATTATTTAACAAAAGGTAGGCAAAAACGAATGAAACCTTTGAGCTAAAAATAATATGCTGTCGAGACGTATTCATTAATTTTACTCATTACACTTGTAAATTTTAAAGTAGCCGTGGAACTCAGTGAACTTGTTCAGACACGTTTTTTTATAATCATGTTAATTATGTTAACAAAGGGATTATTCAAATTATGATTATTACCCGTGTTCATGCCCGCTATGTTTCGCCGGACCGTCTCAACTGGGCCGTGTTGAAACCGGTAGTGTATGAATACGCTGAGTTTGTTTGTCTGGATCTTCTCAGTTGGATCCGGTGGTAGCATTAAAGCGCGACCGTCGTTATAAACACAAGGTCCGCCATATTAATAATATTGAATTCGTACCTTAATATAGACAGAACCATTCAGAAAATATGTAGTAAAATATAGGTAAAACTATAAATTTCGATAATTAATCTTAAACATAATCTCTTAGTAGTTAGTAATGATATTTAGCTAACTTGTATTAGCTAAATATCATTACTATTATAAAATACATTCTATAAATGTTTTCATACAATCCGTGTACCTAAATATCTATGTAACTGAAAACATGTTAGTTGTGATTCAGATGTAACTAAAAATGAAAAGATAGCACACTAGTTTCGGCCGCTTAAACTACTTCATCATCTTCATCATTACAGCTGAAAGAAGTCCACTGCTGGACAAACTTCCCCAAAAATCATCTTGGGGGAAACTTGTGGTTTGCCATAATCGCCACGCTTGACAGACAGGTTGGCAATCGCAATAAGATGGTCATAGTACTCAGAAGGAAGCTGCTGCCCGTCCTCTGGTAGATATTCCCTCGGGTCGACTTCTACGTCCCCCACGGGATTATATGGGGTGATGATATTCTGATATTCACCGCCGTCACCACTCAGTTTGTAAACTACTTAGTAAAGATTAAAACAGACTGAACAAAAAACTATCAAACACGTAAAAAAATATAACGAAATCATAAATTGCGAGAATAAATAAATCTTTATGACAAATTTGTTATTACAAGGTTATTGTTAATCTTAAACTATTAGTAATAACCTTGTAATATCAGATTTATCATAAAGATTAAATGTTTCTCTCAATTTACGATTTCGTTATATTTATTAACGTGTATGGGTTAAAATAGCTTGAACAAAAATCGATCAAAACACGTTAAAAATTATGACAAAATCATAAATAGCTAGACGAATTAAATCTTTATGAGATGACAAATCTGATATTACAAAATTATTGCTAATCTTAAACTGCACTAGATATTGTAATAACAATTTAAACGGAGTATTTAGTTTTAAACATTTTTTAGTGTTGACTTAGTGATTTTTTCCGTCGACCGAGAGTAGTTATTCTGTGTTTTGGGATCAATATCGTTCTTCAAAATATAGTAAAATTTACCGCATATATTTTTTGACATGATGAACTTCATAGTATTACACTAATATTATAAAGGCGAAAGTTTGTGTATGTGTGAGTGTGTATGTTTGTTACCTTTTACGTATAAAACGGATGGTGCAATTTCAAATAAAATTGGTATGGAGTTAGCCGACGACTTGGATTAACACATAGACTATAATTTATAGTTTAACGCGGGTAAAACCGAGGGGAACAGCTACTTGGCTATAAACTTGGAAAACAACCCCAATTTGGTTGATGGCAACCCCTTAAGCATAGAGTCTGGAAGTTGGCGTATAACTGAATTGTAAAACCCCATAAATAATTATAATCTTAATGTTATTTGTAATGACGTGTCAAATTAATGTTTTGTAGTTTGTTTTTATTTTATTTAAATTTAATGTGTGGACTATTGTATCGTATTATTTTATTTTGTTGTTTTGTTATTATTTCAATTTATTATTTTTTCTATTGTATAATTTAATTGATATGTATTCTATACGGATTCAAACATAATGCAAATTGTTAATGACAAAAAAAAAAAAAAAAAAAAAAAAAAAAAACAAAAAGTTTCTACAAAAATGGCGTACAGTTGTCAGTCTTGTACTTGACCCCTTTACAGTCGAGTAAAATAACCATCCCATCGGATAATGAGAATAAAGGAGTAAAAAGTATACCTGAGTTTGAGCGTACATTCGTGGACTATGATATGACCTGCGCAATTGGTAAGTGATCCAACCCATCTGCCAAGAGCGTGACGTTTTTGTCATATCCCTCCAAATGATGAACACTATACCATTATGGAGATCTTTTGGAGATCCTTTCTCCTGCTGTGGATATTATGCGGTTGACATGATAAGGTCGCTAGTATACAATATTCATTATAAGTACTGTAAAAAATAAATATGTTTATTGTGTCTCATACAGTTCAAATCAAATCAAATTGAGGCAGCCTCATTAAGTGACTAAAATACTTGTGTTGGGGTTGACTCGCTACTTCCCTTATATTCTAGTATCTATGTTGGAGACAATACAGAAATACACTGTAGAAATAATTTGTAGGACCGACTTCTACTTTCTCCTTAAGAACTGATTTGTACAAAGTATATATGTATAGGACAACTAGCGGCCCGGTATGTGCTTCGCTACGTATAATGCATAGTAATAAAAAAAAATATTGTTAAGTTCATTTATTCAAACAAAAAATATTTTAAATTGTTAAAAGATGTTGATTTTACACTTTTTTAAGACTTTTTTAAAATTTTCTCTACGTTCAAACCTTTCCTGGACTTCCACAAATAATTCAAGACCAAAATTAGCCAAATCGGTAAAGGCGTTGTTGAGTTATAACATTACAACGAAAAGTGGCATTGATTATATATATATAGATACTCAAAGCATTGCCTATCAAATAAAAACAGAATAATCGAAATCGATACCCGATCAACGTGATCAAAAATAGCTTAAGTTACATAGAAGCAAATACAGTCAAATTGCTTCTATGTAACTTCAAAAGAAGGAAGTTACCTTCCTTCTTTTGAAGTTGCTTAGTTATCATCATCATCATGTCCGCCGAAAGACGTCCACTGCTGGACATAGTCTTCCCCAAAAGTTCTCCACAATTGCTGGTCTAACGCTACCCGCATCCAACGTCTTCTAACGACCCTCACGTCCACTTGGTTCGCGAAGAAACTTACCGATCAACGATTTTACATATAATAATAATAATAATCTATTCATATAATAAAATCGTAGGAAAGTCAAAACTGTACATTGAACATTTTATTGGATACCTGGGGCGTGATCTACAATCGATATCTGGGCCAAAAATTTAGTTTTTAGAATATTTTATCGGTTTATCTGTTTGACTGTATATATGTCCGGGCTAAACTCAAAAAGTACTGCACGGATTTACTTCAATTTTGCATGAATATTACTCAGAGCCTATAATGTTGACCCGACGGTCAACATATAGGCTACATATTATTACGCTATGACCTATGGGGGAGGATTTGTAATAATTTATAAAGTTTAACGCGGGTAAAACCTCGGGGCACAGCTAGTACGTAATAAGAAGTAGTAATTTGAACTGCGTACATTAATTAACTAAAGCCTGTATAATAAATCTTGAATTATAGAGACCTTTACTTGTATTTATATTCAAATAAGTGAAGCTTTAGC
The DNA here is from genome assembly GCA_951640165.1 of Pseudoips prasinana. Taxonomy (NCBI): domain Eukaryota; kingdom Metazoa; phylum Arthropoda; class Insecta; order Lepidoptera; family Nolidae; genus Pseudoips; species Pseudoips prasinana. The sequence continues at coordinate 32,900,504 of OX621243.1, read as the reverse complement.
ATCTCGATTACGGACAAATTGCTTTTACATTGCATCGAGTAATTCGATGAGCTAACTCGAGGCAAATGTCACGGCGCGCGTGGTGAAATACTTCGATCAATTTTATTCAATCACATTCAAACTATATCACAATAAGTGGTAATTATAGATAGCTAAGGTGCTCTCATTTGTTCGTAAATCGGGAAAGGTAAGAATTTGGAGCGTGATTACTCCATTAAATTAAGTCTAAATTATTTGTTTTCTGAGCGCTGTTAAAGAGTAATAGGCCTATAAAGACCTTCGACGGTCACCGTAGCCTAGTTGGTAGTGCTCCTGCCTACGAAGCTGGTGGTCCTGGGTTTGAATCCCGGTAAGTGCAAATATTGGTGTGATGAGCACGAATATGTGTTTCTGAGTCATGGATGTTTTCTATGTATTTAATTATTTATCTATCTATATAAGTATGTATATGGTACCCATAGTACAAGCTTTGCTTAGTTTGGGGCTAGGATGATCTGTGTGACATTGTTCCTATATATTATTATTATTATTAAACTTATAAACGTGTAATAAATAAATAAATTTAAACGGTTTTTATTCAAATAGGCTTTTATAAGCGAGTGTAAATAGTAGGAACATGAATAGTATTACAAATTAACTATATATATATATATATATATATACATATATATATATATATATACATATATATATATAATATTTACAGGCCGGTTGGCGTGGTTGGTAAATGCTCGCTTTTCACGTTGCAGGTCGTGTGTTCGATTCCCACGCAGGACAGATATTTGTGTGCATGAACATGTCTATTTGTTCTGAGTGGGTGTTATTATCTATGAATTATGTGTATGTATTTACTAAAGAAAAGTAATACGGTCATTTAATCCAAAACTAAGCGTGTGTGAATAATGTCCCAGGATATTACCATATTCAATTCTAGATACAAATAGATTATTAAATTGTGACTTATATTAATGAAGAGATAAGTAATGATTTAGTTAAATAGCTATTTCTTGAAGACATTTATGAATTGGTTATTCAATTTATTTTAAATACTAATTGTAGTACTTATAGTTTTAGATATATTTAACTACATCTTGTCTGAATGGTACTGTATAGTGTATATATTGAGGAAAATATTTAATATTATTGTAGCATATCAACTTACATGTTGTAAAATTATAATGATCGGCTGATGCATCGTGAATGGGAACCAAAAAGTATTTTTAGAACTTCACAAACTAGTTTTTCTAGATTTTTGCGTAGTTAGCGCTCTTAAAGTTTCCATAGCTATTTATAATATGTTACACCTCGTATATTAACCTTTACCATCGAAAACCAATATAGAAATCAATTTCATGATCCAACACGACTTGAAGCTTAAAACCACTGTAATACTAGACAAGCTCACGAATACTTGTGGTTTCATCGCTGTGTGCCGATTTCCACAAGGCTGGTGTTATATTGATATAATCTATGATACCCGCGTTATACTTTATAAATTATAGTATATGTGTTATTTGGATTTAAGGAATTAAGGATTTAATCGATATAAATGCGTTAGGTTAGGTTAGTAGTAGTATATATATATATATATATATATATATCTATATGTACATATTTATGTTATATATTATAATGTGCTCCCGACCGAATTTCGGCAACGGCGGCCAGTCTTAATGGAGACTAGCCAATTGCGCAGGACATATTATAGTGCACAAGTGTGTGCGCAAACACAGGGGCACTTTCTATTCCATCACTCTCATGATCCGATGGGACGCCTAGCGACACGACCGGAAAGAGTTCAGGTACAGGACCGACGACTTTACGTGCAAGGCACGGGGGTGTAATACCGCCAACTTCCAGACTTCGGGCTGATCCTGAGAAATTTCTTTTTACGGAAAAATCCCAAAATCAATTTTTGGCGCGACCCGGGATTTGAACCCAGGACCTCATTATCTGCGGTTGAACACGCTACCGCTAGACCGACGAGGCTGTCAAATATATCTATATATTATGTGTATACATAAAATATTCGTACCTAGGTACATATATTTTATTATGTAAAGTAGTAGTAAGTAAAAAGTAGATGCACTGCCAACTACCACTTTGTCTCCCTGCATTGCTTTTGTTCATCCAACTGTTGTCTGGAAGAGATTGCTATATTAGCGATAAGACCGCCGTTTGTACCTTATTATATAAGTTTAGTGGTGGTTCAATATTATGGTTCGATTTGGTGAAATAAACTGTAATTTATCTATCTATCTATACAGTAGTATTATTTGTAAAACACCAACAAACTCGTAGGACTATATTGCTAACATCACAATTAACAACTTTTGTTCTATCAGTTCGGACAAAACTCACACACATGAAAAAAAAAATGATTTGGATATTACTATATATATATTAGGTACTACAAAGTTTCATCAAAATCCTTTCGGTAGTTATTAGTCTTCATGACAGTTATTTGTGTGCATGAACATGTCTGTTTGTCCTGAGTCTGGGTGTGGTTATCTATATAAGTATGTATTTACAAAAGTAAAGTAGTATAGAAAATAAATTAGTTATCTGAGGTCCATAGTACAAGCTCTGCTTTGATTGGAATCAGATGGCCATGTTAATAATGTCACAAAATATATCGATCTAAAGCAATATAATAAAAATAAAATATTTTGATATCTTTTTATTTTTCCGCGTGAGAGATGTTTCCATCATACGGTATTGTCCACAAAGGGATGTCTTTATTATTATTATATTATTTTTGGTGTAAATCTCGGGTCAGTGACGCTTTTCGGTATTCTCGGCTCTTCACAAAATCAAACGTGCTCGGGTCGTGACGAAATTAATTAATTAATTAAACGTTTACTGTCAACAACAATTAAAAAGTTTTTACTTCTGTCGTGTGGTCATAGCTTGCCCATTTTATGCTAGGTCTATTTTTGACTGGCCTGTTGGTCGTGAGTTCGTTCCCCACTTAGGACAATTCTTTTTGTAATGAGCACGATTATTTGTAAAGTGTTTGCTTGTAATTCATGTATGTATTTAGAAATATTTAATTATGTTTAGCAGTTGTCTGGTTGCCATAGTACAGGCTCAGCCTAGTTTTGGATGATGGCAGTACTGCTGTACATATGCTAAAAAGTAATGTAGTGAAATTTGCCACGGTTAATACTACTCTGTACAAACGTAATAAAGTGACTTTTACCTTGATACATGCTTTTTTGAAACGGAATTTAAGTGATTGGACGACAGAGTATGTTAGTTTTCCCTCAATATTTATTATTACACTAGTTGTAACATAAATAGTGCACATCACACAAGAAGCATGAAGTACCCATGAAACAGAACTGATTAAACAAAACCAAACCAAACCAAAACCAATTTGTGAAATTCGAAAACTATTTTTTTGCCGCTCCTTACAAAATGCATCAGTTGATCGTTGTATGGGTAATTACATTTATTTTGCGAATTTTGCATTGTCATGTGCGTTGTTCAGTTGCATAGGCAAATTAAGCTTCTTAACTTATGTCCATATATGTTACAGCTTGTATAAATAGCCACTATTCCACTCTAGGTACTATTAATTACCTTGTTGAATGATTAAAACAAAAAATATAATACCTTGACAAATTTTGCACAGCATTATACTTTGATTTTCAATAACCGTAAATCATTAATCCGGATCAATAAAATTAAGTATTCACTGCAAAATAACTATTCGAAGCGTGGAGTCAGCCGCTCTCCTTGCGAGGTAATGTCAAGGCTCCAAGTAAACGTGATGGCATTTTGTTTTAAGTACAGTCAGCAACATAAGTTATTTTCAACAGCCTAATTTTTTTTTTTATTATAATTTGTGACTTAAGTGTATACCTCCAAAATATAGAGGCATGTTCCCGGGTATCAGCTGAGTTGGACGCAAAAGTTTACTAAGTTTTACTCCTTGCGTAATCGAAAATTAATTAAAACCACGTTAATGTTAGAATTAAAAACTAATAAATATCCAAGACATCGCCATCTCGCCAAAACTAGGCGATGCTTGTACTATGGATACTAGCCAACGGATATAAATATATATTTACTTTTTTTGTAAATATATACATACATCGGCCAAGTGCGAGTCGGCCTCGCGCAATAATGGTTCCGTACCATTGTCTATAAAGGCGGCTAAAAAAACGTTTATTTTATTTTATTTATCAAGAAATCTTACAAGCTTGTTCTATTTGTAAATTAGTTACAAATAGAACAAGGAATAGTAACAGACGGACACTTAAAAGTTTTCACTTAATGCAATGGTTTAGTTTTAGGATTAACTTACGTCACCACTTAGCGCACCAATCTTCTGCAGCGCGCACCGTTCAATCGGGACAACTGGATCAGTTCTCGTGTACGCAGAGAATTCCCAAAGGCTATAAATATACTTATAGGCAATAAAGATTTTTGATATTGTTTAATATTGTGTAAATAGTTATAAGTAAAGTTTACGTTTGTTACGTTTAAACTATTTGTCATGTTCCACTATTGCATTCGATGTATAACTGTAACGATAGTGTGCAATTTGGGAATCAATAAATATGTATGGAAGCTTCCTTACATATTCAATGTATTCTGTTTTTTAGCATTATTGTTGTAGCGGCAACAGAAATATATCATCTGTGTAAATTTTAATTGTCTTACTATCACGGTTCATGAGATACATGTGACAGACGGACTGACAGATAGACAGCGGAGTCTTAGTAATAGAGACCCGATTTACCGTTTTGGTACAGAACCCTAAATATACCCAGACCAAACCGAATAAACATGTTCATGAACACAAATATTTGTCTTGTACGAGTATGTGACCTTTGGAACAGAAGGCAGTTCACTACGAACTAATTGAAATAAGATAAGATATGAGATAAGATGTTCATTGGCAAATATTCATACATTCTCATATTTGGCATGCAAAATGACTTTATTATTAGGGCATTAGATTTATTAAACTAAAAAAAGAAAAGAAAATACGGCAATCGACACGTCAACTACCTATAAAACTAAATTTAATTAAGAATTACTTTTTATTAAAAAAGACGATAGTTATATTGATTATCAAAGGACTGCACGTGAGGTTGACAGTCGCCTTGCTACTTCGTGTCCCGGATTCAATTCCCGCGGAGACCAGGTATTTTGTGACCCATGAGTAGGATGTACTTTGTGTCCGTCAGTTATATGTTTGTAAAGTACCCTTTGTCACATGAATTCATTGCTCTAGTATGGGTATTGTGTACAAGAATTCATCTCTCTATGGATATTGTTTAAAAAAAAACTAAAAACTAATTTTTCGTATGATGTTTTGTTGAGTACATATTTTCAAAATTAAGAATAGATAGTATATTACAAGACCGGCAGTTGTGGCGATCTTTGGGGAGGCCTTTTGTCTAACCGTTGGGATATTTCGGCTAATGTGATGATGATAATGATATTGCATCAATACATAGTCTTACTATATATAGTGCAGCCCAGACACGGCTTGCTATTATCACACGTCTTACGTCGGATCACCTCGTTCAAGCGTTTATATCGGTTTGTACATACTAGTCCTTATAAATAGAACTATATTCTAATATAATCTTTATTGTTGCTAAATCTTTATTGTATATACTCGACAGGATGAATACATTCTTCACAAATAACCAAATCTTGTACAATGGGCGGTCTTATCGAATTCAGCGATATTTTCCAGACAGCATTTGAATAGCGTGCCCGTGCGGCGCAGCGGCTATTACAGTCGTCTCGCCACTTCGTGTTGCGGCTTCCAGTGTCCGCGCCGGACAACTATTTGTGTGACCCATAAATAGTTGTTCTGAATGTGGATGTAATTTGTGTCCGTCTATTATATGTTTGTAAAGTACCCCGTGACACAGGGATTAGATTCCCTAGTGCGGGCGTTGCCTTTTAATAAAAAAATAGTATGTTAGTGTGTAACAAATGAAGAAGGCGCTCATAGCTAGATGCTCTCACCGGTCCGTAAGCGATCGGCGAGGTTAAGCAACTAGGCTCGCGGTCAGTCATAGATGGGTGACCGCCAAAGTGGTTTAATTTCTGAGCGTCTCCGTGCTTCGGAGGGCACGTTAAGCTGTCGGTCCCGGTTGTAGTCATTAGACAACAGTCGTTAAGCCATGTCAGAAGCCTACTGGGCGGCTTGAGCAACTCTGACACTAGGGTTACCACTGCCCATACGATAAGTAAGTAATGAAGAAGAAGCGAAAAATGTTGATTATAATATAAAGGGGCATACTAAACACTGCTATTCTACGATGCAAATATATGGAAACGTTGATACCTAATTTATATTGTCTTGAATATGAATCACAGCTGCATGCAACCGCAGAGTAGTAGGAGAGTCGAAGTGAATCTAAAAGTTTAGAAAAGTCACCCTAATCTCAACAACATAATGACTACCTACTAACAATTCACAAAGGCAAATCAAATTTAGAATTCTCTTGGTTCTCTTCCGGTGGATCCAGGCGTTATCCATCGGCTTTGATTTCTAAAAATTAAAAAAGGTTCATTGAATATGTTATTTACTAACATAAATATTTTATGATTGCGTTAATGATAATATATGTATAGTGATGTAAACCAAAACTGGCAATAAAATAAAAACGCTCTATACCATAAATATATATTTAATTACCATCGTTTAACAAAGCTACACACTCGAAGTTTTAACAACAATTAATTCTATGAACACACATTAAGTAGGCAACACTCATCCCCCTAAAATGTTCTTTAGAGAGCTCTTTATTTATTCTTATCCTTTATTACACGACGAATAAAGATACTCAAAGTTGAAACAAGTGTAGTTTGAGAAGTCAAGTTCAGAAACTCATTAATAAATTTTCTTCAAGTTTGTTGAAAGACAATTGATCAGTCAGATATGAAAGGAGTTAAGGCAGTATACAGGGTAACATAGAGATAAATTAGAAAAAGAAATGAGTCAACGTCCGCTGTAGCAAATTGAATATAAAAAAAAAACTTGTTTGTACTTATGTACACGCGTTAGAAGTTATACTTCTTAATATACAACTTGAACATAGTTATCAATTTTCATACCACCTAGAACTAACTTCATGCTGTTAAATTTTTTGGTGTCGGTGTGCGCGCGCATCGTAAAAATTCACTCTCATCATTTTTCTCCATCGCGCCAAAAGAAGTATAACTTCAATAATTAAGATTTAAAAAAAACGTACAAGCGGCGGTGCAATTATCTTATCTAGTAATCTATATAAGTATGTATTTACAAACGAAAAGTAAATGTAGTATATCAGTTATCTGGTTTCCATAGTAGAAGCTCTGCTTAGTTTGGGATCAGATGGATAGATTATCATAACTACTTTTAACCAGGGTAATAAAACCCTGCCACATGACTGCCACTCAAACACGGCGGTAATCATTTTTGAAAAACCTTTCACCTTTCAAATAACATTTAAATTATGAAATTGTGAATGACATGTATAATTGTTGTATATTATTTCCCCGACGTATTTGCGGGGGGTCTATGTAACTGTCAAGCTTAACAATAACCATTAATGCCTGTTACCTTTTGTAAAATTAAAAGTGTAATAAGAATACCCGCATAACAGAATTGCGAATTGTCTCCCGCTTTGCTCTGGAGGGAAGTGGAACTATTCATTTTCTAACTCCTCCTTTTTCTCTTTCTGATTAAACTCGTTGCGGGATCCAAGACAGTTAAAGTGATTCCCCGGGACATGCCTGAGCTTCACCGCTCAGTGTCATTTCATTGTGTGCCACTGTTGATCCTGGCTTACAGGAGTTGCAGTGGGTAAGAGCAGAATTGCGGCCACGATTCCTTGTTGTAACGAAGACTAACACTGGCGCACTCTTTGTCCTTTAAGGCGCTCATAGCTTAATGCTGTCACCGGTCCGTATGTGATTGGCGAGGTTAATCAAGTAGTTTGCTGACAGTCCATAGATGGGTGACCGCCAAAGTAGTTTCATTTCTGAGCGTCTCCGTGCTTCGGACTCTCCCGTTTGTAGCCATTATGCAACAGTCGTTAAGCCATGTGAGAGGTCTACCGGGTGGCTGGAACAACTCCGACACTAGGGACACAACTGCCCATACGATAATTTATTTATTTATTTAACATTATTAGGAAGACCAACCGCTTACAATAACTTAATAGATTAGGTATACACAGCAGTTAGCCATTTATAGGTATCCACGAAATCCGAAAATTCGGATATAAATTAGATGTGTGTCGTATAAGGATCAAACAAATGATTATTGAACACTAAATTTCGAGAAAAAGTCTTGACTGAGCTGCCGTCTCACTGATTCTGGATTCGAATTAAAAATATCAAAATCAAATTTTTTAGTATTTACGTTTAACGAATTACTCGCCCGCCACAGGAAAGCATTTTGGCGGTAGTTAGTTAGTAGATACTAATGGAAGATGGATTGGAGTATGGTGTCTTACTACTTTAATGGGAACGTTGAAGTGGATATTTGAAGGGAGATAAGGACAATCAATTAAGTACTCTTTATCTCTCACAGTGATGATCCACTGGGATAGTCCAGCTGACAGAACCGAAGAAAGGTCATGTGCAAGACCACCGTGTTCACATAATTTTTTACTAGCACTAATTAGCACTAGCTAATTCCCGGCTACTACTGAGAATTTTCTTAGTTGAATAATGCCTCAAACATTTAAGCCCAGTTCTAGACACATCATATATACTCCTTACAAATAAATAAACCGAAAAAATAGAATACAACATCATAAATTATTTAAGATAAGGTACAATAAACAGAAACAAAAGGTGTTTAGACAAAGTAATCATCGAAGAACATGTGGCGAGACCAGCTTAACCACCAGGTTAAGCTGGCCCTCTCACTGCTGTCTCTGCGCTTTCGTGTTTGTTATAGGATCCCGCACAGACAGCTATTTGTGTGGATAGTAAAGTATGTGATAGCCTAGGGATTCAACCGTTGGAACTTTCCAGTTGGGGCTTCAGTCGTCTCGATTTGCCACTGACTTGGGGTTTGCCGTTGTAACCGCGCTTGGCATGCGAGTTGGTGACCGCAATTGGATGGTAGCTAGTACACAGGTGGTGCTACTGGCCGACTACCTGGTGTATCCCTTAGTCGCCTTTTACGACACCCACGGGACGCTATAGGGTGGCTCTGTTATTCTTTTGAGGCCGGAAACCACTCGGCGTATCATAAATTAACTCCATTTAAATGTAATTCTCATGGCATCACATCATACATTTAAAATGTTACTGCAACATTCAAGTAATAAAAACGAGAGTCTTCAGTTTTATTGGAGAATTCATTATTATTTTTATGATTTAATAAAGACTGTATTGCAAAACCTTTAATTGCAAATTGGATCTTGTTGAAATTCTGATTTCGTTGATCCAATTTCGTTTCACTAATGAAGTATTATTAAGCTAAGGCTATAGTTATCGACATATTAAGTTGCCACTTTGTTACTTAACTGTGTGGCTGACGGCAACGAGTATCACGACCCCATCTCATACCGTAGGGAGAGCAGGAATCGTCCCTAGGGTATACCTACCAGAGAACGGACAGCAGCGTCTCTCTGTTAACTTTGACCAAAACACTGTCACAGTATAAATATGGACAGTAAGGTAACTAAGCCTAGTTGATAAAATAATTACCTACCCTCTATTGATGCTGTAGGGTTGTAACTTTTAATGTTTTACATACCTATTATTATTTTTTATTATAACATATTGTTTTTGTTTTTAGTTTAGTTTCATATCTTTATATAATAAGCGGTTAAATTTAACTTAATGTAATCTAGTTATAGAAGAGCGGAGCTTCCTAACACAAGCAAGATTATTTGCTTAAAGGGTGGCTCCAACCACTTGATACTGTATTAGACTAAGTTACAGAAATAAACTATTTGTTTTGATTTGATTTGAACATACATTGTTTTATAAATGAGCAGGATGGTTAAAATACTAAAGATCCCGTTTTGATGAAAGTGAGTTCAAACAACACGTGTATTTTTAAAAAGATTGCGGAGACCACACGTTTTGACGCAGCACTCATTAGTGACAGCACCGCGCCAACCGCTTAGGGGTTGTCGATGCGCATGATTGTAAGCATGTGTGCCGTATCGACCGTTTGAAGGTAGTTTCCATACTACCTATTTCTTTACTAAGACTCTGGGATCGCCAACCTGCCGAGGGTACCCAAGCGTGGCGATTATCATCCCATTCTTGTGGAGCCGTGGACGTTATTCAGGTGACATGAAGTTACTCAAACAAAGAGTCTATAGTGAGCGATAACCTATCCTCATTTTGAGTAGTAGTACTTAACTACCTAAATTCGACCAAAACGACGGTTATTTTAAACTAGCTGTGCCCCGCGGTTTTAATGGCGTTAAGCTTTATAAATTATAGCATATGAGTTCTACTTGGGACAGCATATCATGCAACTGGAAGAGATACAAACACTCACTGCAATATCAATCTGGAAGTTTATTAAGCTATAGGATTAAGCGGTGAACTCTCACAATCAAGGAGCTCTGCTACAATAAATCAGAAATGGTCGAGGTAGCAAGATGCCAACAAGGCCTCAAGCCCCAATTAACAATAATAATAATATAACATATGTGTTATTCGGATATATAGCCCATATTAATACAAACACTCACAGCTTGATGCTCTCAACGGTCCGTAAGTGATCAGCGAAGTTAAGCAACTAGGCTCGCGGTCAGTCCATAGATGGGTGACCGCCAAAGTGGTTTAATATCTGAACGTTTCCGTGCTTCGGAGAGCACGTTAAGCTGTCGGTCCCGATTGTAGTCATTAGACAACAGTCGTTAAGCCATGTCAGAGGCCTACTGAGCGGCTTGAACAACTCTGACACTAGGGTAACCACTGCCCATACGATAAGTAAGTAAGTAATACAAAGTTTCATGAAAATCCTTTCAGTCGTTTTTGAGTAAAGGAGTTACAAACACCCACACATCCATCCATACTCACAAACTTTCGCATTTATAATATTAGTAGCATTAGCCTTAAGCGAAATGTTATCATAGCAATCTCAAGGTCAGCTAAACATTTGACTTACCGCTCTATACAAATATGTATGTACACACTAATGCCATCTAGTGCGCACTTGAGTGTGTTAACTTAAGAAACTAGGCGTAGTAATCGATGCCCAATATTATGACAGCAATATATAAATAAATACTTACTTGTCTGTACGTGCGGCTGGTTCAATACACGTCCTTGAGAACTGACCTTTATTAACTAGCACGGAGTTATGAAAGTCGAACAGCACAACGAAGAACGAATTGATGGGAATCATTTCGATATCCTACTAATATTATAAACGCGAAAGTTTGTAAGCAGGGATTGATGGATGGATGTTTGTTAGTCTTTCACGTAAAAACTACGGAATGTATTTTAATGAAACTTCACAATAATATAGCTTATACATCAGAATAACACATAGTCTACAATTTATATAGATATTGTGCGAATTGTCCAAAATATGACGATACGTAGGAAAAAATCTACCATCTGCGAGCTATTCCGGCGTGCACTGCCAATACCGCTGGAGGTATATATACATCGTACTAATATTATAATTTTGAAGAAACTTTGCAGTAATATAGCTTATATATCGGAATAACACATAGGCTATAATTTATAAATTTAACGCGGGTGAAACCGCGGATCATTACGATATACAATCATAAAGTTAGTTTACCTAGTATTTTTTCCGCTAGCTATACTAATTTTATGTGTACATTACGTGTAAGAAGGTTTTTCTTTCATAATTTATTCACCATATCAGCTGTAAGAAGTCCTCTGACTGCCGCGTTGGTCTACTAGCGTTAGCGTGTTCGACCGCACATAATGAGGTCCTGGGTTTAAATCCCGGGTCGGGCCAAAAAGTGATTTGTGGATTTTTCCGTAAAAAGAAAATTCTCAGTGTAAGCCCGAAGTCGGGAAGTTGGCAGTATTACACCCCCATGCGTCAGAGAGCACGTAAAGCCGTCGGTCCTGAAGCTGCCCTCTCTCTGGTCGTGTCGCTAGTCGTCCCATCAGATCATGAGAATGATAGAATAGAAAGTGCCTCTGTGTTCGCGCACACACTATAATATGTCCTGTGCAATTGGCTAGTCTCCATTGAGACTGGCCACTGTCGCCAAAATTTGGTTACACATTTGGTACATTCTAAGAAGTTCTCTGCTAGACAAACGCCTCCCTCAAGAATCATCTAGAGGGGATATGCCTTGATCGCCACGCTTGGCACACGGCTTGCCTCAGTAAGATGGCCATATTACTCAGAAAGAAGCTGCTTCCCGTCCTCTGGTAGAAATTCCGTCGGGTCCACATCTACGCCCCTCACGGGATGAGATGAGGTGATGATATTCGCCGCAAGCCGTCACCACACAGCAAAATTCATATTCCGTTCAAGTCCCGGGTTATATCATAATATGATTTTGGGACTTTTCTGTTAAGAAAAAGTCTCCGTGTCTCGGTGAGGACGTAAAGCGGTCGTCGATCATGTCCCTGACCTCTTTCTGATTGTGTCGGCTAGCTCTCCCAACGGACCTTGAGTGATGGTATGGGAATTTCTGACGGACCGGTTGAAGTGGTTAATTAATACTTAAAATCAAAAAATTCAAAATCATTTATTATTTCATTGCATTTTGGGTATTACAACATCACAGGTAATAAAATGAGTCTCACCAAAAGCTGCATAACAAGGCGTTTGAAACATACAATAGTAACTTAACACAATACCATAATAAACTACTAAAATAATGTCCTCCTAGCCGTAATTCGGCCACGGCGGCCAGTCTTAAAGGAGACTAGCCATCTGCGCGGGACATATTATAGTGCACCAGTGTGTGCGCAAACACAGGAGCACTTTCTATTCCATCACTCTCATGATCCGATGGGACGACTAGCGACACGACCGGAAAGAGGTCAGGTACAGGACCGACGGCTTTACGTGCTCTCCGAGGCACGGGGGTATAATACCGCCAACTCCCAGACTTCGGGCTGATATTAAGATTATTTCGTTTTACAGAAAAATCCCAAAATCACTTTCGGCCCGACCCAGCATTTGAACCCAGGACCTCGTTATCTGCGGTTAAACACGCTACCGCTAGACCAACGAGGTAAACCACTATATAATGTAAAAAAAAACAATCAAAATTTAATACATGCTTAAGAATTACAATATGTCAATATCTTTTGTTTTCCAAATGTCAATAAAAAATTTAGCAGTAGAGAAAATTACTTAGGTACCTTTGTCGCCGCAGGTGAACATATTTGTTTGTCCTGAGTCTAGGTGTTGTTATCTATATATCAGTATCTATGTAATTATAAAAGAAATTGACTGCACGTGGGGCGCAGTGGCTAAGACAGTCGCCTCGCCGCTTTGTGTCCCGGGTTCGAATCCCGCGCAGGACATATTTGTGTGACCCATAAATAGTCTGGATGTACTTTGTGTCTGTCAATTATATGTTTGTAAAGTACCCGGCGACACGGGAATTAATATCCCTTTTGCGGGCGTTGTCTTTAAAAAAAAAAGAAAAAAAATGTAGTATATTATGTAGTATGTCAGTTATCTGATTTCCATATTACAAACTCTGCTTAGTTTCGGATCAGATGGCCGTAAGTGAATAATGTCCCATGATATTTTTATTATTATTGTAATAATATGTATATTTATTTCTAATTTGCGCATTTAGTAGTTCGCGCCTTGGGCTTGATTGACTAGATATTGCAACCATCTAACCACCCCGTTATCTCGTTTGAAACATAACATAAATTTGCCATGACTTATATGAGAACTTTGGAAAAGATTTATTCTCATACAAACCCAGCAAAATTCAGTCGACTGAGGATTAACTGCGATTTCTTCAGACAGAAAACCGCTTCGTTTCTTAGTCTAAATGTAGATTTTTTTATTTGTAAAGCCATATACGCGTTAGTTGCTCCACAAAAAGCTTCCTTATCTTCTACTTAATAAAGACGATGCCTATGTCAAAGTGTAACCATCGATTTAACACCGTCTGCACTTCTCTTGAGCTTGCCTCGTGAAAGCTCTCGAGAGCCACAAGAGTGCTATACTTAGGCCACATTCGATTTAAAACCTTTGTAAGCAAAGCTTCGCTTTGCTGGCTTTAATATACGCAATCTTTAGTTTGTTTTATACAGCAGTTCTTTTCACTTATAATACCATCTCAGGATATGCTCCATGTATTGGTAAAATAAGTGTGTTAAGAAATCTATACATATAATAAAATCATAGGAAAGTCAAAACTGTACATTGAATGTTTTTTTAAAAGGATACTTGGGTCGTGATCTACAATCGATATCGAAGCCAAAAATGTAGTTTTTTTGTCTGTTTGTCTGTATGTATATCCGGGCTAAACTCAAATGTAATAAAATCATGGGAAAGTCAAAACTGTCCATTGAATATTTTTTAAAAAGGATACTTGGGGCGTGATCTACTATCGATATCGAAGCCAAAAATATAGTATTTTGTCTGTTGTCTGTATGTATATCCGGGCTAAACTCAAAAAGTACTGCATAGATTTACTTCAAATTTTGCATGAATATTACTAAGAGGTCAACAACATATAGGCTACATATTATCACGCTATCACTTACGGGGGAGGAGAGGTGATAATTTATAAAATTAAACGCGACTAAAACCGCGGAGCACAGCTAGTAATTAATAAGAAGGCTATTCGTCATTTCTTGTTTCTTTTCACGCTTGCTTACAAAGGTATATATGAACTAATATTATCTTAACTTCTAAACTAATAGTAGTTTAGGTACGTGATTTGTTTTATGTTTGTAAGCTATTTAATGGATAAACTCAGATCTATTTGACAAGAGATCAAAAAGTCAAGTATAAAAGCTACATTATCTAAGTCACAGGGGCTTTATTTTAATTAATATAAGATCCTTACGTTAATTACAATAATGTTAACATTCATTAATTTAACTTTCTATCTCTTTGAGCTACAAAAGGCCAGTTACAATTTTCAACATATTGTTGCCATTATTAAAAATATCTCTAACCTTAAGAAACCTAAGAAGAAATGAACTTTTCAGATGAGAAAGAAATAGTAATAAGGTATTATATAATTGGGGGCAATAAAATGAATTGCCTGGAATGTACTTAAAGGATCATTACTTTTGACCAACCTCTTATGCCATCGCAGGTGTGTCTATTACTAATTTAAATATTGTAAGTGATTCAATTACGTGATATTTATAACCGAATAATAATAATTTATTTAATTAACTTGTTGTATTAAATCTGCATCTCATAATATCTTCGTATAAAAATGTTAATTTGCACGCTGAAATTAAAAACTGAATAAGAGATGGTTATTTATATACCGTAATGAACCGGACCGGAGCTGAGGAAGTTATGTAAACTTTATTAAGCAATCTTACTTACTATACTTATCGTTTGGGCAGTGGTTACCCTAGTGTCAGAGTTTTGAAGCCATATACACGTTAGTTGCTCCACAAAAAGCTTCCTTATCTTCTACGTAATAAAGACGATGCCTATGTCAAAGTGTAACCACCGATTTAACACCGTCTGCACTTCTCTTGAGCTTGCCTCGTGAAAGCTCTCGAGAGCCACAAGAGTGCTATACTTAGATCACATTCGATTTAAAACCTAGGCCTCTGACATGATATATATAGATAACAGTCGTCAAATGTGTCGTTAAGACACATTTAACGACTGTTATCTAAAGAGTAGAACCGGGACCGACAACTTATCGTGCCCTCTGAAGCACAGAGATGCTCAGAAATTAAACCACTTTGGTGTTCATACATCTGTGAACTGGCCACGAGCCTGGTCTCTTAACCTCGTGGATCACTTACATACCAGTGAGAGCAATAAAAAGGTTTTGGAACGAAGTTCCTTATCGCGCGTTGTGAAAGGGGGCTAGACAAACAGAGAAACGTACGGCATGCGCATGTTTCTCTGTCTGTCTCTCTCTCTCTCTCTCTTATAGAAAGCAAGCCAGATATTTTCATTTCTATTTCGCATTGAACAGTATGGTGTCGCGACGATTATTTATGTTGAGCGTATACGGGTTTTTTGTACATAATAAATAATCAGAAATAACTTTGTTCCATCCGGGTGTCCCTTGACACCTCTCAAGTTTTTTTTATATTTATATTTGCCAATGTCAAGGGAGAATTGTTATTATGTAGGTATTCTTTAATGGAATAGTAATAGGATAAAATAAACCTAGCATTACCTCACCGCAGAATAGCTACACCACATGAAATGTCAATTGTGAATTTTATTCATTGAATCGCTTCACACGTAGATAATTCTTTGACAATGCATGAACAGACTACAGAACTAATAAAAATCATTAATAAGTATTACGTGAAGCATTCATACAAAAATTTCGTACCACTTTTTACAAATTTGGCGCGGACAGAGGAGTATGAAATTTGGAACACCCATACACCATCTCTTTCATACTCTTTCAAACATGGAGAAGCTAAATCTAATAATTTTATATAATAGGCATTAGAAGCAAAATTATTTAAATAAAAACACTTTACACACACTACCACCATGCTTTTGACACACTGACAACCTGAGAAGAGATAACAAACTGGGTGTCAAAACTGAGAACAGATTAATATTAGATATTGTCATGAGGTTTATGTCAGTCCGGTTTTTTTTTAAGACAACGCTCGCACTCGCGAATCTAATCCCTGTGTCACGGGGTACTTTACAAACATATAATAGACGGACACAGATTACATCCAGACTCAGAACAACTATTTACGGGACACACAAATAGTTGTCTGGCGAGGGACTCGAAACCGCGACACTAAGCGGCTAGGCGACTGTCTTAGGCGCTGCGCAACACGTGCAATTTAATTTATGATAGTCATAGTTTAGTTAAAAGTCGCATGTTGAATTTATTGTGTTTCTTTAAGTTCATGTTGGTAGGAGGTTTTTACAACGTTTATTATAGTATTACTAACACTGATCTTGGTTACTAATCCTTTCCAAGTATCTGGGCAGTGACGGAGCTTGTTTTCGTTAATTGACCCATCAATCTGTCGAAAACAACTGGTACACAAAGAGTGATAAATTGTTTACGAACTTTGTTGGCATTTAATGGCAAATACAATTCCAGTGAGAACTTATACAAGATGCGGGGGTGAAATTATAGTACAATCGTGTGCAGTGATTTACTAAGAAGACCTTACTTTACTTATCTATACAAATAAATAAAATTGGAGTGTCTGTTTGTAATATTGAAATAACCGTGTTTTACTACATAAATATGAATATAAATACGGTATATACACCAAAATATTTTTTTTACAATTTTTGTCTGTCTGTCTGTCTGTTTGTTCCGGCTAATCTCTGTAATGGCAGGGCGGATTTTGACGGGACTTTTATTGTCATGTAGCTGATGTAATAAGGAGTAACTTAGGCTACTTTTATTTTAGGAAAAGTATTTTTTTTTACTAAAAAATTCAATAAACTAATTAACACGCGGACGAAGTCGCGGGCACAGCTAGTCTGTAATATTTTTCGTATAAGCTTAATCTTGAAGCTTTCTACCTACCTTACTTCTAAGATGATGCTGGTGGATGCAACATAAAGTTGTCTACAAAGGCGTTAAATCTTTATTAGAATGCACTTATACATGTTTATGATAAATATTATTTTTAAAACCGCGACAAACTAGCAAGTTTCTCACCTGATGGTAAGTGACCACCGCCGCCCATGGTGACGCGAGTGCGTTGTCGGCCTTGCAAAGAGTCCGCAAATAAGTTTTTCTGACCCTCCCCACCCCCCACCTCAATGAGCTCTGGTAATCCATATATGTATCATTTCTTTTTACTTATCAAACTGCCAAGCGAGAGCTAATATAGTTCAGGTCATATCCAATAAAGTTCCGCTGCAAACGCGCATGTAAGTGTCTCGCCAACCCGTCTGTCAAATGTGGCGATTATGGCATATCCCCGCAAGATGATGCTTGGGGGAGGTTTGTCCAGCATTGAATCTCTCTCAACTGAAATGATGATGATTTTAGGGAGTCACGCGCTATATGAGCTAAACCTTAATATGATAATTCAATGCATATGGCATGAGCTTATTGTCCAGAATAAGTGCTAATTGTGGTTCGAATCAATGAAAGCCGGATAAGCAAACAGTTAAAAATTTGCTGGTGAATGAAATGTAAGGTCACCGTAGCCTAGTTGGTAGTGCTCCTGCCTACGAAGCTGGTGGTCCTGGGTTCGAATCCCGGTAAGTGCAAATATTTGTGTGATGAGCACGAATACTTGTTTCTGGGTCATGGATGTTTTCTATGTATATAAGTATGTATATCGTCGCCTGGTACCCATAGTACAAGCTTTGCTTAGTTTGGGGCTAGGATGATCTGTGTGACATTGTCCCGAGATATAGATATTATTATTAAGGTCCTTAATCTTTAAACTTCTTCCACCTCACAGAAGACATTCCTTAATAATAACATTAATAGGGTAGAGTAAGGTCGCCGGAGCCATCGCGGGGCACAACACTGGTTTGCTCACTCTTTTAAAGGCAGGCAACGCACCCGCGACGCATCTGGTGTTGCGAGTGTACATGGGCGGCGGTGATAACTAACCATCAAGTGACACACAGATAAACTATTTCAAAAATCTAATTTATCTACATCAATCTGAAAAGCAATCACTTGACATTTACAACGAAATGTCATCTTGTCATAGTTTGCAACGTTGCAACTTGTCGGAATATAAAAGTGAGACACCCAAATTAGGAGACATAATTTTGACTAAACATAATTGCATAATACCAATATCAAAATAACGTAGCCAATTAAATAGTTATCAGAATCCAGTCGTTTCTCTTTGAGTGAATACTTTAGAATTACGTACAACCGTGTCTCCTTTCAACGAGTGAGCATAGAAATCAGATACGGTGACGCTACTGTCTGAATACCTGGTGTATCCCTTAGTCGCCTTTTACTCGCCCACGGGATGACATGGGGTGCCCCCGTTGTTCATTCTCAGCCGGAAACCACACGATAAAATCATTATACCATTGGTTAATTTGGTTCAAGATTGAATCGGGAGCATTATCTAGGTTACGTAACAGATCGCTACTACTCTAGATATTAATCGATGTTTTAATTGAATGATTTTCGAAGGTTTCGAAGGCTGTTTTTCTTGCGTGGCATATGCAGTTAGCCTTTCCCTGCTTCACCCGACAATAGAGGTGAGCTCATGCCATCTAGCAAATGAGATTACAAACTAGTTTATCCGCGGCAGGGTATCCTTTTTTTTAAATAAAATAAAAAAGGTTTTTATTCACGTAGACTTTAAAAAAGCGTTTGTAAATAGTCAGAACATGTTTGTAGTAATATAGTTGTATACATTATTATACTTTGATGTTTGAAGTTCAACTTTGGGTGTTTACTGCTGTGGAGGGTCGGTTTTTAAGGATGCTTTGTGCAACTATCGCTCTACGTTAATGTGCGAAGACGCAGGCCGGGTGCGATTCAGACTGTCTTTAGGACCATCTGTGACAGCGGTCCATCTCCGCATTGCAAGTGTATATTCGTGTTCATCGTGTCAGTCGAATGACGTCCACTGCTGGACAAAGGTCTCCCAAAAGATATCCACAATGGAGTTCCGTCCATCATTTGGAGCAATATATCGCAGTAACCTGGGAATAGTACACAGAGGTCTTGGGTCGATCTACGCCCCTCACTGGTTGTACACACCTATGACTGCCTCGTTGGTCTAGCGGTAGCGTATTCACCCGCAGAGACGGGCTGAGAGACTGGGACGGGCTAAAAGTGATGTTGGGACTTTTCTGTAAAAAGAAAAGTCTCAGCATCAGCCTGAAGTCTGGGAATCGGCGGTATTATACCCCCGTAAAGCCGTCGCTCCTGTACCTAACCTCTTTCCGGTCGTGTCGCTAGACGCACACATTTGAGCACTATAATATGTCCCGCGCAGATGGCTAATCTCTGTTGAGACTCGCCGCCGTGGCCGAAATTTGGCTAGGAGGACATTATTATTATTACCTATTTTTATATGCATCCCATTCTGTAACGTTATGCGTATTTATCATGAATAAAATGAGAACATATATTGTCGCCTTGAAGGTCAACCAAGGATACTAAATTTTGTTTAAATATTGACCTCTTTTATTTTAGCAAGAAAGTCTTTATTGGCACATATTACTTGGATAGTATATTTATAAATAACTAGCTGTGCCCCGCGGTGTTACCCGCGTTCAATTTTATAAATTTTCCTTGCTATAAACCTCACGGAGCCCGAGACCTTTCCAACGAATGCAAAACCGTGGAAATCAGTTCGTGCGTTCTGGAGTTATAGCGTCAGGAAGGAAAACCCGACTTATTTTTATATAGTAGATTATCTCGGGACAAACAACACGCAGTGTGTTAGTTGTACGAAAATATTTTGTGATCTCAAACTAGGTAAATTACTATGGCATTCAGACAACTTTTGCATTACTTATATATTTCTAAATACATACTATTATAGGTTGGGGAAAAAGTTTCTTCGCATATTTTAAGAAAAATCAAAACATTTTTTAATATAGTTTATTTACATTTAATTTTAACTAAAGTTAGGTACCATTTTCTTTGATAACTTTTTGCCATCTTGTAGAAAGGGACATGATCTTTAGAGATAGATTAGAATTAATTAGATTTTGGCACTTCTGATCAAAATACCGCGACAAGAGGTTTTGGCAGTCCCCTCGTGATGTTAACTGCCTAAAGAATTCTGAAGAGGCCGAAACAGGTGGATATCTGAAGGTGCAAGGTCAGGACTATACGGCGGATGCATTAACACCTCCCAGCCAAACTCTCTAATTTTTCTGTGTGGCTAAAGATGTGTGAGTTCTAGCGTTATCATGATGAAAAACCACACGCCTTCTGTTGATTAATCCCGGCCGCTTTCTCTGAACTTCTTACTTTAATCTCATCAGTTGTTTGCAGTAGAGTTCAGAATCGATGGTCCTGCCTGGTGGTATCAGCTCATAATGAATAATCCCATTCCAATCCCACCACACATACAGCATCACCTTGTGCGAGTTAACCCGGGTTTCGCCACAGTCTGTGAAGCCTGACCGGCCTTTGACGACGACCTTTTCCGCACGTTCTTATCATACTTGATCCTCTTTTCGTAACCAGTTATCAGCTACTTCAAAAATGGTTCGGTTTCATTACGTCGTAATAAAGAATCACAAATGAGTACACGGTTCATGAGGTTTCTTTCGAAAATATCGAGCTTTTTTGTGTTTTTCAAATGCGCCAAATCTGTTTTGTGGTCAATTCCCAGTTCTTCAGCTACGTCGTAACTACTGACATGCCGATCTTACTTCATTTTTTCAAAAATGGCATCGATTTTGTTCTTAATATGGCGACCAGAGCGACGTGCATCTTTGGCATCAAAATTTCCGGATTGAAAACGCTTAAATCAAATTTGTGCTACTCTCACAGATATACGTATATACAGGTCCATAAACATCGCAATTTTTTTTCGAGGCTTTTTGTAGTAAAATGTCAAGATGTATTAATTTTCTTCATAAGATTCACTCATCTTGAAAGTACAAAAAACAAATGAAAATCGCACATTTTCCAAATTCGAATTTAGAACTTTGTTCTTTAAAATTTTAATTTTCAATGATACCAAAACCAGCCAGATACAAATAGTATCTATAGGCAAAGAGATTTTATGACAAGTTCATACATACTATAATGCGAAAGGACTTTTTCCCCAACCTAATAAGAACAATCATGCCCATCACACAAAGATTTGTCCTGGGTGAGAATCGAACCCACGACCTCTGGCTTAGCAGTCAGGGTCACTATAAACTAGATGAACAGGCCATTCGATATAGATCGTTTTCTTTAAGAATATCCAAAAGGTAACACATATTGATGTATATGACGCGAGTCTCTCGTATTTTGTTCACCCAAAAAGTGCTCAACGCGCCTAAAGAAGGTATCACTTCAAACATATGGTTCCAATCAAAACAATTAACGAGGTCAATTAAAAACTATTTTCCTTTATCAGCTGCCAATAACTTTGACTAAATTGAAAAGTGAATGCATTCGGATATTGAAAGTCATCTAATGATATCACTGAAGCCAATAACATTCTCAATTTGCCGTTGATATTATGAAACTTCTTACACCGCGAAGTGATGATCGTATTAGTAATAAATCGGTTGCTTAATACAACAAAGCGAACGTTTCACTAAAACATTATTATAAAACAGATACTCGAGAGGTTGCGGTAAGATCGTTGTGTAAAAATGAAGATTTAGTTTGCTTTAATTAAGCGTTTAACTCTACTAAACCGAAACAAATACCGTTTTAAACAAATCCGTTATAGCTTGTTAGGTCATGCGGACATTTTGATCGTTATACTATATATACCAGTATAGATAGCCGTGGCCTATTTTTCACCCATGAAAATTCTATTAGAAAGAAAGAAGAATGGAAGGTTACATTTACATACATACATACATACATAGACTCACGCCTGTTTCCCAGAGGGGTAGGCAGAGACAACGGATTTCCATTTGTCACGAACTTTGCACACGTCTTTTGCCTCGATTACTGTCATCACATCCTTCATACATGCTCGCCGGTTTAGGGTACTTCTGACCTGCCCTTTCTTGAGAACGTCTCCGATTTGGTCAGAGAATGTTCGACGAGGTCTTCCCCTTCCGGTTGTTCCATTCACACAGGCCAGGTATACTTCTTTGGTCAATCTTCTTTCATTCATCCTCTCTAAATGGCCAAACCATCTCAGCATTCCTTTTTCAATCTTTGTGACTATATCTTCTTTCACACCACAACGCTCTCTTACATCAGTATTTCGAATTCTGTCTCTCAAGGTCACATTTAATCATAGCAAAAAGGCAAGTAGAGATGATAATTACATAAAGAGTAAAGACACAGTTAAGATGGTTATAGTAGGACACAGAAGGAAGCTGCGCCTGCTGCCTTTCCCCTGGTATCATTATATTTTTAATGGCTCAACTGGGTCGTGTTGAAACTGGTCTAAAATCCTAGCCCTAAACTAAGCAAAGCTTGTACTATAGGTACCAGGCGACGATATACATACTTATATAGATAGATAAATACTTATGTACATAGAAAACATCCATGACTCAGAAACAAATATTCGTGCTCATCACACAAATATTTGCACTTACCGGGATTCGAACCCAGGACCACCAGCTTCGTAGGCAGGAGCACTACCAACTAGGCTATCGTGACCATCTGAGTTTGTTTCGCTGGGTCTTCTCAGTTGGGGTGAATTGGATCCGGTGGTAGCATTAAAGCAGGACCGTCGTTATTAACACAAGGTCCGCCATAATAATAATACCTTAATATAGACAGAACCATTGACAATATGTAGTAAAAATATAGCTAAAACTATACATTTTGATAATAAAACTTAAACATAATCTCTTTGACAATAACTTAATACAAGCTAGCTAAATATCATTGCTATTATAAAATAAATTTTATAAATGTTTTCATACAGTCACTACAATGTGTACCTAAATATCTATGAAACTAGAAATAACAATGTACACAAATATATTACTACAAACTTGTTCTGACTATTTACAAGCTACTTAAAGTCTACGTGAATAAAAACCTTTTTTATTTATTTTATATATTTATAATATCTATATTATGACTGTTACTTTCATTTCTTTTAAATATGGTTATGACGGGTCCAAATTTGTTTGTTTAGTTTTGATGTGCAATAAAGAGCCACAGTGCAACCGAATCTAAACACTACAGTTTTAGTTATATTTCCTGTATGTTATCTAGATACCAGTCACCTGTTTTATTATAGTACAAACGCCAGCACATCAAGCTACCCCAATCTGTCAAATTTCCCCAATAGAAAGTGAACCTTATGCTTATGTGATAAAGTTGAAAATCTATAAAAGAAATTTGACAGATTGGGGTATCTAGATGTGCTGGCGTCTGTACTATATACCTAGCCAGTTAAATAATGTACACAACTCTACTGGGGGGACATTAGTCCAGTTGTGAAAGCCATTTGTCTGTCATGATACTATATCTTTTCTAAAACACATTTAAACTTGTACACTTCAATATACACACACACTTACATCCACGCATTTTTTTATCCTACTAA
This sequence comes from Pseudoips prasinana, assembly GCA_951640165.1. Taxonomy (NCBI): domain Eukaryota; kingdom Metazoa; phylum Arthropoda; class Insecta; order Lepidoptera; family Nolidae; genus Pseudoips; species Pseudoips prasinana. The sequence goes on along the minus strand of OX621243.1, from coordinate 32,876,258 downwards.
TATTATAAACGTGAAAGTTTGTAAGTATGGATGGATGTTTGTTACTCTTTCACGTAAAAACTACTAATTGAAACTTTACAATAATATAGCTTATACATCAGAATAACTCATAGGCTACAATTTATAAATATATTGTGAATATTCCAAAATATGACGATAAGTGTCAAGTAAATAGTAAAAAATCTACTATCTGCGATATATTCCGGCGTGCACTGCTAAAACCGCGAGAGGTACACATCCTGCTAATATTATAAATGCGGAAGTTTGTGAGTATATATGTGTGGATGTATGTTTGTTACTCTTTTACGCCAAAACTACTTTAACGCGGGTGAAACCGCGGGGCATAGCTAGTTTTACCATAAATATACTCGCAAAGCCACAATCGTATTAATATCAGCAAAAACTCGACATTCACAAATACCAAGAATCAGTTTTGCGTTACAACATGTAAATCAACAGGGTAGCAAACTATTGACCTAAAATACATAACCTAGTTTATAACCTAGCTGAGGCACCAGTTTTCACTATACAAATCTATCTATATTTGAGTAAGACCTTTTTAGGGTTCCGTAGCCAAATGGAAAAAAACGGAACCCTTATAGATTTGTCATGTCTGTCCGTCCGTATGTTACAGCCAACTATAAGAGCTGTACTGTTGAAACTTGGTAAGTAGATGAATTCGGTGAACCGCATTAAGATTTTCACACAAAAATAGAAAAAAAAAAACAATAATTTTGGGGGGTCCCCCATACATAGAAGAGAAACTCAAAAAAAAATTTTTCATCGTACCTATACAAGTGGAGTGTCAATGGATAGGTCTTCAAAAATGATATTGAGGTTCCTAATATCTTTTTTTCTAAACTGAATAGTTTGCGCGAGAGACACTTCCAAAGTGGTAAAATGAGTGTCCTCCCCCCCCCCCACCCTGTATCTTCTAAAATAAAAGAATGATAAAACTAAAAAAATATATGATGTACATTACCATGAAAACTAACAACGAAAATTGGTTTGCACGAGATCTAGTAAGTAGTTTTTTTTTTAATACGTCATAAATCGTAAACCATAATACCTTTCATTTAATCAGCTGAAATACTTGCTGCTATGGAACCCTTCATGTGCGAGTCCGACTCGCACTTGGCCGGTTTTTTACTTAATGTTCGGTTAAGGGTCTATGCACACCACGTTTTTTAAGCGCACCGTTAAGGCGCATTTGTAGCGATACAGACGCGCTTTAGCATCGCGTTTAAAACACTAAACTGCTCTGTGGGATAAGAGCGCGGCGTCGACGTGTGTTTCTAAAACGCGCGTCGACGGCGTTTTAAAAACGTGGAGTGCACAGACTTTTAGAGACTAAAAACATTATTACTTATATTTCTTTATAAATGATTATGCTTTATTGCTACATAAGGCGCTCATAGCTAGATACTCTCACCGGTCCGTAAGAGATCGGAGAGATTAAGCAATTACATTCGCAGTCAGTCCCTAGATGGGGCACCACCAAAGTAGTTTAATTTCTGAGCGTCTCCCTGCTTCCGAGAGCACGTTAAGCTGTCGGTCCCGGTTGTAGTCATTAGACAACAGTCGTTAAGCTATGTCAGAGGCCTACTGGGCGGCCTGAACATCTCTGACACCAATGTCCACTGGTAACCACTGTCCGTACGATAAGTAAGTACTTGCTACATACAAGACCACATCCGTGACTTTTGATGTGTGCGGCCTAAAACTCTTTGGTTCAGACCATTAAAATAAATAACCCTTATTAATTAACTTAATCCTGTATATTTATTATTCTTCATGTTTAACCTTTTTCTTAATTCATTATCATCATCATCATGTCAGCCAAACAAGCAATGACAAAAGCATCAAAATATATGCCATAATTGCCGCGCCCGACGGGCTTTGGCTCGCTGTATGATGATCATAGTTCACAAAGAGACGCTGCTACTCTAAGGCCTAAATCCTTTGACCGTTCAAAATTTTAAACCCTTCTGTAAATTAAAAATCCTGGGTTTTCACGATTAGATGAGTGCACTGGATCATAACCAGGCACCTATGAACGCGGTTAGTCTATAGATGGGTGACCACCAACACCGTTTAATTCCTGAGCGCCTCCGTGCTTCGGAGGGTATGTTAACCAGCGGGTTGCGGTTGTTGTCGTAAGAGAATACTCGTTAAACAATCTCAAAGGCCTACCTGAAAGGATGAAAGGATCTGAAAGGTATTCCGTCGGGACAACTCCTATGGGATGAGATGGGTTAAAGATATTCACCACCGTCACTACACACAAAATTCATCAACCGATGACCAAAATAAGTAGAGCTGCGTTAATAAGATGAAACAAACGGTTGCAAAATATGTAACGTTGGAAAGTGCTGCACGTAATGTTATAGATATCGCGAGCGTAGCTTGTGGTACAATTTGGAAGCGCATATCGGCAGACAAATATAATATAATAATAATAATATCCTGGGAAATTATTCATACACGGCCATCTGATCCCAAACTAAGCAGAGCTTGTACTATGGAAAACAGATAACAGATACATCTACTAATTTTCTTTTGTAAATACATTTACACCCAGACGCAGGACAAACAGAAATGTTCATGCACACAAATATCTGTCCCGGGTGGGAATCGAACCCACGACCTGCGGCGTGAAAGGCAGCGTATCTACCAACCACGCCAACGGGCCCGTCAAAATACTAAATTTATTTATCTGCGTATTTTGTAAGTATAAAACGTTATGTAGGAACTCCTTAAATATCTCAGTTTCTTATTTCAATTACCTTTCTTTGTAACAGTTGCACTTGTACTTAGGAATTTTTCTTTAGAATTACAAAATTTACGAAAAGAAAGCGCATCCCGCTTTGAAATAGTTATAACATGTCTTTGTAATAATAATAACTGACTAACTAAAGTTTTGACTGCACTTGTGGGGCAGCGGTGAAGATAGCCGCTTCGCCTAGTTGTTCTGGCTACTATGTGTCTGTCAATTATATGTTTGTAAAGTACACCGCACACAGGGATTCAAGACACTAGTAAAGGCGTAGTTTTCTTTCTTTTTTATACTAACAACACATAAAATTTATTAGTCAAGTAAGATTATTAGAAGTACCTTACATTTTTTAAAACTAGCTTCTCATCGTATTCGCAGTTTCACTTGTCTAATGCTAAACTGTAAATGGGAATGTTGCCATTGACTTTGCCATAAATAGACACATGTACACACGGCTACACATCAAGCTATACATTTCAAAAATAAGCTGACCTCTTATTGTATGGAAATCTTATACAACGCGAGATCAGCTTATACTGGAATGTATAGCTTGATATGTAGCAGTGTGTACAACATTTTGCTGTACCGTATGGGCATTGGTTAGGGTTTCATCAACATCCGTTCAGTAGTTTTTGCGTAAAATAGTAACAAAGATCCATACTCACAAAATTAATATACAGAAAAATAATGCATTCCTTCGTGGAACTGCAACTGGACTTGTAATCGCAAAGTTTAATTTATATCCATAATATCACCCGCTACCCCTTATCGCTACATCGTCCGCTTGCTGTTATAAGTTGCGACGTCAGTTGCTCAAGCGTGGAGAACGGAAGACTAGAGTGTTGCGTAAGTCGGATCATCGGGATCCCTTCACCCTGCTCCTGTGGACTAACTGCGTATTACAACAGTGTGAGCGTATCTCGTTTCATGTTTAAAGCGCTTTATGCAACGCATAAAGACATTTAGCCTGTATAGTGGTAAAATTTATTTACAATAAACTAGCTGTGCCCCGCGGTTTTACCCGCGTTTATAAATTATCACAGCTCCTCCCCCGTAGGCGTTAGCGTGATAATATGTAGCCTATATATTGACCCGACCTCTTAGTGATATTTATTCAAAATTCGAAGTAAATCCATGCAATACTTTTTGAGCGTAGCCCGGACATACCTACAGACAAAATTTCTAATAACTATATTTTTGGCTTTGATATTGATTAAATATCCCCAAGTATCCTTATTAAAAAATATTGAATGTACAGTTTTGACTTTCCTACGATTTTATTATAAGTATAGATATTTGTATGGAAGTAATAAAAATATTGAATTTGTTAGAAAGTAATGAAATAATGAAATGAAATAATGAAATAATGAAATGAAATAATGAAATTTATTCAGCACTTGGGTATTAACATACACTTGTACTTGTCAAGTTCACAATGGAGTACATAAACGTAGTCGAATATAGTATAAAAATTACAAAATATAATTATTAGTCTAAAAAACAATATCTATTATTTTGAAATTTAGTTGTACAATATTAAAATTAAAGAATTGAAGGCAATGAGCATTTGGCTAGCGCAGAAGGCTCTTAACCAGTACCTTAAATTAAACGATTAATACCCGAGGCCACCCTTTTAGGGTTCGGGCCACAGCTCAGGGGGCCGCTGAAGCAAAAGGACAGAATTCTAAGAGAGGGTGTGATCAGTTGCACGGATCACCAATGACGTGTTAAGGGGCCAGAGCGATCCTCGCCGCTGAGGAGCCTACCCTAGCTAACCTGCGGCTTTCTCTAGCTACCTAGGTGGACGACCCGGAGAAACTCCAGGCTTGCTTTTTTCGTCTTCTTTTGCTTTTTGTTTTCGTTCTTTTTTTTTTTTTTTAATCATGTATTTTCTTACATTGTGATGGGCGTTATGTAGGCTAATGCACGCACAGAACCGTTGTCATCTAATTAATCAAAAAAATTGTGAGATAATAAACAATAACATCAAATTTCACTCAAGCAATTAGAATAACCTCTTGCTAGATGAGAAAACGGTGGGTACATCCGCGTACATTTACAAAATTAACAAGTCACACGAAGTCAACCAGAAGCAACGACTGTATGAAAAAATAAAATATTATGAGTACCCCAACAGCAGTTCGACCAGTTACCGCAAGCAGCACCCGTAACTATTGGCACATATACAACGTGTACTATAAATACTGAAAGTAACTTAAAGAGCCTTTATTTATTTCATGCACACAAATCTTTCCTGGTCGGAATCAAACCCACGACCTGCGGCTTGAAAGGCAAGTATTTACCAAACACGCCAACGAAGTACTATTTTATTTCACTTTTCACATACAATAGGCTGAGAACCTACCGTGCGTGGTACAACTGTTTTAATTTCTTAGTATTTTTCGACCTGGAAATCCGTTCTCTCTGCCTACCCCTCTGGGAAACAGGCGTGAGCCTATGTATGTATGTATATATTTTTCGACCTTCACAAGGCTGTCGTCATGTGGAACGGTACACACGGCTACATATCAAAACTTTTCCAGTATAAGCTGATCTCGCGTTGTATAGGATTTCCATACAATGACAGGTTATTTATAGCTTATATTGGAAATGTATAGCTTGATATATAGCCGTTTGTACCATAATCTTTCGCTGGATGGTGATCGTTTTTTTTTGAAAGACAACGCTCGTACTAGGTATATTAAACCCTGTGTTGTGGGGTACTATACAAACATATAACATTAACGGACGCAAAGTACATCCAGACTCAGAACAACTATTTAATGGGTCATTCTTACACCGATTAATTTGAACCTCTTTGACTGCCTCGTTGGTCTAGCGGTAGCGTGTTCAACCGCAGATAACGAGGTCCTGGGTTCGAATCCTGGGTCGGGCCGAAAGTGATTTTGGGATTTTTCTGTAAAACGAAATAATCTTAATATCAGCCCGAAGTCTGAGAGTTGGCGGTATTATACCCCCGTGCCTCGGAGAGCACGTAAAGCCGTGGGTCCTGTACCTGACCTCTTTCCGGTCGTGTCGCTAGTCGTCCCATCGGATCATGAGAGTGATGGAATAGAAAGTGCTCCTGTGTTTGCGCACACACTTGAGCACTATAATATATCCCCCGCAGATGGCTAGTCTCCTTTAAGACTGGCCGCCGTGGCCGGATCTCGGCTAGGAGGACATTATTATTATTTTTTTTAATTTGAACCTCTAACAGCAAAACCTCTTCAAATCATGACAATATTATCTGTAAGGTCAAGGTCAAATATTAAAGAGCGACCGATGTAGAATCAATCAATCATTCTGCTGAAGGTATAAAATACTTTCAAGTAGGTAAATCGGTCAGGGTGGAAATAGGCAAAAAGTATCTTCTATTATTGACCGACCTTTAAAGAGAGAGGTTATCCATTCGGCGGAATTCTTATTTTTGTAGGTATTAATGTTATGTGATCTCTACGTTGTTTGTGAACCGATTATGATAATTCTTTTTTTTCTGCTAAACCGCTAACGGGACAAGATACGACGTGCTTCGTGCGTTTCATAGCACATAAATTTATACGATAGATGTCTGTAAGGGGTGTACTATGCTAAATCCAAAGTTAAATAAGCGAATATCAATTGATCGACTACCATAAATCAAATGTCTTAATTCTCGAATGTTGATAAAATCGAATGGTTAATAAATCGAACATACAATCAAATGTATCCTTTACCGATAAACGACTGATTTGTTTCTGTCGTTTTTCATCGTGGGATCTCAGTTCTACCTAACATAAACTATTTTTTTGTAAGGAATGTTCAATATTTAATTATTTAATATTATGAAAATTTTAATATTTGATATTTAAAATGTAAATAATACTACTTACCATGACATATATAACAAAAAGCGAATGTACGTGTTGAGATGAGTCTGTATGTGTGGAAGTCTACTGGTATGTGTGTTATGTGATAGCTATGTTCGGGTTGATGTGTGAGTAAGGGTAGATGTGTGAAGGTGGATGTAAGTGAGGTATGTAGGTTTACTGTGGTGGATGGAGTGCTTTTTCGGTGCTCTCATAGTTTTGGGCTTTTAGATGCAGTATAACGGCTTGCTTGCACTTGTATTTAACAAGTGGGTAGATATGTGATATGTCTATAAATGTTGTATATAATAACACTACTTCCTATTCTATATATACATGTGTCCTTTGACTTTTCGGAAGTGTTTGTTATATTGTTAATCTTTAGTTAAATAAATATACTCCGGTCTGCAACCTGGAATATATCATCACAACATATATATTGCAATTATTGCGCCACTTATTTTATAGCGTTAAATCGAATAGAAATGACTCTTAATATTTATATTTACATTATTCATGAATACCGTAGCACATTAGTAGAAGCACAATACTTCAGACTACTTATTATTATTATAAAAATAAGTTATGAAAATTAACCTTTACGTAGGTACCTAAATGAGTTTTTAATAATGTTTGAAATAATTTATGATTTCCTGGCAATGTTTATCTATAGCCGTTTATAATACATTTCATCAGAAGTAGTAACTTAAATGATGAAATGATTTTGCTTGGTATGTGAGTAAATAATTGTACTTAGTACTGAGTACTGCGCGGAACAAGTAAATAAATCTTGCAGTTATATAGTAAGTGTTATTAAATAACTGGTATATTTACGATTTATTTTCCACTATAGATTTAATGTTTAACTTATACATAGTAGAACAGAGGAGGACGCAGTGCTGGCGTTTCTGGCTTTTAGATTTAAATGACGAAATGATTTTGCTTGGTATGTGAGAAAATAATTGGTAACTTAGTAAAGTACTGCGCGGGACAAGTACCTGTCATAAATCTTCCAGTTATTTAGTAACTGTTATTAAAAAACTGGAATATTTACGATTTATTTTCCACAATAGATTTAACTTATATATTTAGTAGAACAGAAGAGTACGCAGGTGTTTTTAACTTTTGGACTTAAATGATGAAATGATTTTGATATGTGAGTAAATAATACTACTTAGTACTAAGTACTGCGTGGAACAAGTAAATAAATCGTCCAGTTATTTAGTAACTGTTATTAAATAACTGCGATAATTAACATTTATTTTCCACTATATATACTTAGTGGAACAGAGGAGTACGTAGTGCTGGCGGTTCTGGCTTTTATTCAACTAAACTAATTTAAAAGCCCTTACATCAGCAACTAATTATTATAGCTCGTACGATAGAAGTCCATTGAAAAGTTCCATTTTATGGGTTTAAAGTACATTTATCACAGGACATAATTTTAGTTTTTATAATATCAAGGGGCGTCAGTTCAAAGTGAAATCCAAGTTTGTGGGGTTGCAATCCTTGAACCATGGCCGCCATCTTGATAAAAGGGGTCTAATGGTTTTTAAGTTATAAAACCAAGGTTTTAGATAATCTTATTTGCAACAAAAAATGTTAATATATTTTTTGTGAGACCTATTGCTTCCCAGATTTACCACAAAAACCATTTGATCCCCTTTTCCAAGATGGCGGCTGTGAGTCAAGGGTTGGAATCCCACTAACTTGGATTTCCTTTAAACTGGCACCCCCTTGATAGCTTAAACAAACAATAAAATTGCACCCTCTGATAAATGGAACCCCAAATGTAAGTTTTTAATAGACTAATAAGCTCGCGGCTTCTTTAGTTGTAAATGTAGTTATGGCGGGAAATACTCAGGGAAAATTAGCTACAAGTTAGAACCAGTCGATCAAGCGCAGGACCAAATTGGTGCGCATCGTGTACGTTAGCAAATTTGTAGATAAATTTATTTTCTTATTTTCAAACAGCGCACTCTCGTAACATAATATGAAAGATGAGGAAGGCTGCAATAGTAACTCCAATAGCATTGTATCATATCATGGCTATCGTTTTTTATTATACTTCTCATTTTAGTTTGCAAATTCTCGAGAATATTATGCTCTCTGTATACCGCTGCAACCGTCTGTTCACTTTATGACAGGTGAGACTAACTTTGTAACATGCACGGGCATTGTGGAACTGCCACGTTACATTTATATTCAACTCGGACAGTTCTGACGTCTGAAATATCCTTACCTAAAATAGAGCGCATAGAGATATCGATAAATGTAAGACTCAATCTTTGCAGTTGCGTCAATTAAGTGTACATAGTTTTTTTACGAAAAGTAAACTAGTAGAACGGATTATTTGATTATTTGATTGATGTAAAGCTACGGCCGTCCATTCTTAATGGACAGCCAACTATGACGGACGTATTAAAAAGCCCAAAGGAAGGGGTTAACTTGTGTATATGTTTGTTCATTTCCTTGTACCTACACTAATCATCATCAAGACAGCATAACGTCCACTGCTGGACAAAGGTTTGCTCAAAAGATTTGCACAATGTAGTTGTCTCCATAATTTGGGGCATATGCCTTAATCGCCACACTTGGCAGACGAGTTGGCGATCGCAGTAAGATGGTCATAGTACTCAGAAAGAAGCTGCTGCCCGTCCTCTGCTAGATATTCCCTCGGGTCGACTTCTACGTCCCTCATGGGATGAGATATTCGCCGCCATCATCACACAGCGTATTATTAGTGACTACGATACGGCCATCAATTCCTAATGGACTGCCATCTATGACCGACGTATTAAAAGCCCAAAGGGACTTACGCTACTTGTGTATATAGTTAATCGTCTTGTGCCTACCCTAATATTACGTTCTTATAGTCTGATTTAAATTAACTGCACTCATAATCTAATTAGACGGTAATCTGACACAAATCGATCAGACGCAAGCCCGATGGTTTAAGCACTCTACGTCAAAAATTACTCAGTTCCTGACTCCAGTCAGTTTCAGGTTGTTTTTCCTCAATAAACTTCTTTTAGCATTTATTTATTAATTTGGACAATCAGTAGTTGTTACATTGTTTCTTACGTCTATATTATTAAGTATAAAATTATAATTAAATGCCCAACATTTTAAACTGTCACAGCATGCGCATAAAGTTTATAATAGTGACACATAAAAAAAAAAAAAAATATACTATGTAAAACAAATAATTAAACATATTTTTAACATAACAAAAATTAAACCATATTTATAATCAACTCAATCAAAAAACTGAAACACATTCTTATGCTTAATTTAAAAAAAAAGCATTGACCCGGCATCGGAATAGGTAGTATACTGAACCACTATTATTATTTACGATGTTCTATGCTACCTAAAATTATAACATAATATTGTCCATCTAGCTACTGCTGGATGAATGTTAGTAAAATTTGGCGTTTTTAACTTGTTACACGAGCATGACATTCGGCCTTCCTTTAAAGTATTTAAACTTGTATCTTAATTGTTTAAGGATATCTGTCTTATGGCGTGTGTGTTTAATAAATAAAAATACAAAATAATAAATAATAAAATATAATTTATTAGCAGTCGAGTAATTGTACAATTTGATTTACAGTGATAGCCTCACTAGGCAAAGCCTGTATCGAGGCTGTCGATGTGATACGATTACCTAATAGCTAGGACTTAAAATTAGACTATAATAAAATATTTGAAAAATTAGACATGATAATAACATAAAATTAGACATGATAATAACATAAAATTAATTAAAATGGTTATAGCATAAAGCATTAATACGAGTTTAAATAACTCGATTATCATACCTCATTCATATATCGATATGTCACTCAAATGATAGATTCCAGCAACTATTGGGATACTTGGTCATATGGACCAAATTAACTACTTTCCGCTGTGTGTTTGTATTGTATTTTTTTTATTGTCGTAATGATTACTTATTACATGACGTGTTTAATTTCCTCGGACATCTGAATGACGCACAATTTAAACCAGCTTGGCGAGACTGGTTGCCTCCGAGCTGAGGACCCCAAATTTAATGTTTTTGTATAAGCTGGTTAACTAAAGTGCTGGCCAAAAAACCTAAATATATCGGGTTAAAGATATTTATTTCTCAAACAGAATAACATTCACTTAAATATGAGAAATAACAAAGTTTGATTATAATTGTTCTGGAACGAGAATATTTTATGACTAAACTTAAAGAACTATACAGTATATAATTTAACTTAAGAAATAATAACATGCTACAAAACTTAAAATAATATTTACAATTAACAACAAAAAGGCTAACCTTATAATTAAGGGTATTTTATGTCTAACATATTAACATTTGATTTTGAATGTCTTCAATTTTTTATTAAAAATTATTGTATTTTCATTGTAAATAAGACCAGTTATCTGTAAATCACTGAGTATTTAGTGTATTAAAAGTGTTCCACGTATTAGTTTTGTATTTTGTATGTGAAATTCGTGTGAGTGAAGTGATTTGTGTTGTGACAGTTACCGGCACATTTATATGGACTCTAAAGGTAAAAACCACTGCATTTACGCGTAATTGCACATCGAATATCATTAACTATCATTTAATTTGGCATAGACTAAGTTATTTTATAATCAAAGTTATTACTTCTTAGTCTAGATATTAAATACGTGAACATAACCCCATTCGAGTCGACCGGTGACACGATTCTTTGTTCAATCGATCGGTAAACAATCCAGAAACTATGTCTGGTATTCTGACTCGTGGTGTCATAGCTCGCCAAGCTGAAGAAAAACTTCAAAAGGCTTTAAAAGAACTCCAAGCCTCAAAGCAGTTGTGCGATCGGTTCGACAAAGAACGGGATGAAAATGAAAGAGTACTATTAGAGTCATCAGTCCAAGTGAAACTGTTAAAAAGTCAATTGTCACAATTACATGTCCAATACACAGATGCCATTGACTCACGGGATAGACTCCAAATCATCATAGACGGCTTTGATCAATGTCGCATTGAATATGACTATGCATTGAACAAATCCCATAGCCTAGAACAACAACTTGAACAGGCTAATAATGAAATATCGTTACTGAGATCTGAACTACAATCATTAAAACATAATTTAATTACTTCACAGAACCAAACACTATATGATGAGTTGGTAGTCAAAGATCCTTCCATGGTTTTTGTTGTTGCCAATAACCAGTCCTGTAGCACAAAACTGCCCACAAGGGATGATGATTGTATTAAAATGAATTCAATGGTTGATGGCTGTAGCAAAAATAAATTTAAAAAATACCTAAAAATAAATAAATTTATTAGAAAGTCCCAAAACTTGATAAAAAAACATAAATTCTTCTTTAAATATGATAGCCAAAATAGGGAACGATTAGAATTAATAGAAAAATTGAATATGTATACCATGAAATTAAAAAATGTTAGTTTAAAATACTCTTGTGATTTAGAAGCTCAACATAAGAAAATGGACTCCCTTAAAGATGAACTCCATACATTATCAATAAAGTATGAACTATCTGAAAAACAGACACAACATTACATTCTGGCTATGAATGAGCTGATTGACCTTGGCAATTATAATAATGAAAGATTAGAATCGCTCAGCAATAATTATTCTTGTATGTGTCAACGGTCACTTAGCCGTTCCTCACCACCAAAGGATACTTCTGCTTTATTGCAAATTAGTAATGATAAGAATAACACTAGTTTCATTAGTCAATCTCAATCTGTAATGAACAAAACATTAGCAGTTAAGTCATACACAAGGAATGAAATAAATATTTTTAAACCTGAAATAACAATATTCAGTGATGAAATAGGTAAAAACTTAGGGCGCCTACTGTCAACAGAAGGACATTCAAACATCAATTTTTGTATGCCGGGTGCCTCTTGTCACCACATTTTTAAAAAGGTCTTTAATTATAAATTTAATAATGATGAAAATCTAATTCTTTTTATGGGAAATGGGGGTAATTTAAATAAAAAAACCCTAATACAGTATATTGATTGTTTAGATCGTTTAAATATAAGTAAAATTGTTATGTTTACATTTCCTTATAGCCATAGTTTGTCACAGGAGGAAAATAGGATAAGGTATAATTTGAATTTGACATTACATACAATATCTACCTACATGAGAGAAAAACTACATGTAATTGACATTAACTCATATGTTAAGAAACCCTTTTATATGACAAAAGATAACTATTGTTATCTGCCTAGTTTTTATACCAGACAAATAGCTTTGTCGCTATGTTATTGTTTTCATATTTCAGCCAAGAACATATTTGAGCAATGTACTGATGCTATAGATAATGCCAGTACTTTTCCTACTGACAATGACATATCCAGCTTGAATGGTGACATCTGTATACAGGATAATTTAAATTAACTGATATGACAATAGAGAATCACTCTTGCGTAATAGCAAATTCAAATATTAATTGTACTGTCAAGCATGATAAGGAATGTTCAGATCTTGTAATGGAAAATAATGTGAACCCATCAAACATAAATGCCTACAATAAGAAAAACCAAAAAAATTGTATCAACCTGGTGCATCAAAATATTCAAGGTTTGATGGGGAAAGAGTTAGAATTGGAGTTGTTTTTGAATTGTAGCAATATTGATATTTTATGTTTAACTGAGCACTGGCTACAACGCCATCAATTCATTTCCAGCTTCAATAATCACCAGGTTGCAAGCTCGTTCATCAGAGAAAAGTATATTCATGGTGGCTCTCTAATATTAATAAATAATTTGTTGAAGTTTAAAGAAAGAAGTGACGTTGTGAGCCTCTCTGTTGAGCGAGTAGTAGAGATTTCATGTGTTGAGTTGGAGCGATTTATTGTTGTGAGTCTTTACAAACCTCCTTGTGCACCATTTGATACCTTTTCAGACATTATGGAGGATGCCTTAAATAAGTTAACTAATACCCATAAAACTGTTATCATTTGTGGAGATTTTAATGTAAATATTTTGGAGAAAAACTCAACAAGTTGTAATTTTTTAAATTTGTTTATGTCCTATAATTTACATCACAACTTTACAGAACCAACTAGAGTTACTGCCACAAGTGCTACATGCATTGACAATATATTTAGCTCGGCAAAACCTTTAAATAAATTAATAATGAATAAGATTCAGTCAGATCATTCTGGTCAGTTGGTCACTTTTTCAAATTCTTCAAAGGTTCAAAGTACACAAATAAGTTACATACCATATAGTGAAAGCCGTTTAGGAATATTTAAATATAATATAGCAAGAAAACTGGCACTGTTGCCCTATCATAGTGATCCGGATCACTTGTACAACTCTTTATTCAACTTGATTAATGGTGAGTTCTGCTCAATATTCACACCCAAACAGTTGTCTGTAAGTAACCGTCTGATGTTCTGTGATTGGGCAACTCCAGGAATTTATAAAAGTCGCAATCAATTATATAAATTGTATGAAGAAAGATCCTATAATCAAAATACGACTTTTCTAGAACATGTAAAACAATATGCCAAAACCTTTCGAAGAGCCTGTTCCATTGCTAAATCGATGTACTTAAAAAATATTATAAGAAATTCGACAAATATTATTAAAACCACCTGGAAAATTATTAATACTGAGACAGGTAGGAAAAAAATACGTAGTCGTGATTTTAATTTAAGAATAAATAATGTTGACATTAAAAGCGATTTAGAAGTGGCGACTGAGTTTGAAAAATATTTTTCTAATGTTCCAATCGATGTTACCAAATCTCTTGCGTCTTCTTCTGTATCTGCTGAGCTAATACTCCAGCAAAGCGTAGAGAAGTGTGACACAGATTTTGAATTCTCGGTGGTTAACCCTAAAGATATTTTGAATGCTTTCAAAAGTATTAATATGAAAACCACTAGGGATCTGTGGGGTTTATCTGTTAAGACTATTTCATCAATTATAACTATAATCGCCCCACATCTAGCTGCTGTGTTCAATTGCTGTGTCGCATCTGGCGTATTTCCTGACTTGATGAAGTATAGTAAAATTATTCCATTGTTTAAAGCTGGTGATACTTCAGATCCTTCAAATTTCCGACCTATTTCCGTATTGCCCACTCTAAGTAAAATATTTGAAAAGCTAATGCTTAGCCAGTTGCTCAGTCACTTTAATATACATAATTTACTTCATCGGAAACAGTTTGGATTCACGAAGGGTTGTTCAACTATAGATGCAGGAGTCAATCTGTTAAAAAGTATATTCGCGGCTTGGGAGGACTCGCAGGATGCATTAGGTATCTTTTGCGATTTGTCCAAAGCATTTGATTGTGTTCATCATGACACTCTTGTCAGGAAACTACACCACTACGGTATCAGGAACAAGGCTCTCGAACTTTTGACTTCTTACTTGGGCAATAGAATTCAGAAGGTCGATATAAATGGTAAAAAATCTGCGGGATCCCCAGTGGTAATGGGCGTTCCACAGGGATCGATTCTCGGCCCATTCTTATTTTTAATCTATATAAATGACTTACCCTACTATGTAAGGGATAAACATGAGATTGTTTTGTTTGCGGATGATACTTCATTGACGTTTAAAATAAATCGACAATTACGCAATTTTGACGAAGTAAATGACGCAAACTCTAAAGTTGTTCATTGGTTTAATGCTAATAATCTTTTGCTAAATGACAAGAAAACTAAAGTCATAAAATTCTCTACACCTAATGTGAAACAGGTGGCTACCAATGTACAGCTTAATGGAGCTGGATTGACCCCTGTTGAGTCAACTGTGTTTTTGGGTATCACAATTGATTCAAAACTACAATGGGGCCCACAAATAGAAAAACTATCAGGCAAATTAAGTTCTGCTGCATATGCTGTTAAAACTATAAGACGGCTTACTGATGTGGATACAGCTAGAATGGTTTATTTCAGTTATTTTCATAGTATAATGTCCTATGGAATTCTTCTCTGGGGTAGCGCTGCGGACATTAACACCATATTTGTATTGCAAAAAAGAGCTGTAAGAGCAATATATAAACTTGGTCCGCGAGAATCTTTGAGAGAGAAGTTTAAAGAGATTAACATTCTGACTGTAGCATGTCAGTATATATATGAGAATCTAATTTATATGCATAAATATAAAGACTCCTTCTGTAAAAGGAGTGATACTCATAATATAAATACTCGATATAAGCATAACTTTGTGTTACATACCACCCGTCTCCACAAAGTAAGTAACTCTTTTATGGGGCAATGTATAAGATTCTATAACAAACTTCCCAGTGATATCCGAGAAATGTCTATGAATAAGTTTAAAAGAATTATAAAAGCCAAATTGTGTAGCAGGGCTTATTACAAAACTTCTGATTATTTAAGTGACAAAACAGCTTGGGATTGAGTCGCTCTAAATTAACACATTTAAATACAATGTAAATTTATTTAAGAAATATATATTTTTAAAAAAGGATTCCTAATGAGTTTTCTGGCAGTGTTTCTCAGTAGCTGCCACGTCATGCACTGCACTAAGTTTTCGTTTAGGGCATTGTTTAGGTGCTGAACCAGGATCCAACCAACTTGCTGAGCGCTTGCGGTTATCAAACAGAATCCATTTTTCATCGCAGGTAACAATGCGGTTCAAAATTCCTTCATTTGTGTGTCTGTTGAGCAGTGCAAGGCACGTCTCGACGCGTACTTCGCGCTGGCGATCATTGAGTTCGTGGGGCACCCATTTGTCAAGCTTTTTTACCTTGCCAATTTGACGCAAATGGACCAATATTGTTTTGACGCTAACGTCGAAAGCTGCTGCTAATTCAGCCATAGATTGTGTATCATCAGCTTCCACAACCGCCTTTAATTCGTCATTGTCGACCAAAGTCTTCGGACGACCGCGAGGTTCATTTTTCAGGTCGAAATTTCCAGAACGGAAGCGAGCAAACCAATAACAGGTGGTGCGTTGGTTTGTAGTGTTAGCTCCGTAAACGTCGTTGATGTTGCGTGCCGCTTGTGCCGCGTTGCTGCCACGACGGTACTCATATTCCATAATTACTCGAATTTTTAACGTATCCATGATGACGAAAAAGATTGAAATGCGATGAAAATGTAACACTAATCAATAAAGAAATGACTACTTTTGGAAAAAAGAATCCATGTTTTTAAAATAAAATTAATTTGAAATTAGAATTCTTAGCCAAACAAAAATTATTTTGATTTGAAATGGCCAGTACTGCAGAACGGCAATTTCATAGGTAAAGACCTAATATTTAGTAGACACAAGGTACATCAGTATAAATTAAGCAATAGGGGTACAACACGCAGAGGAATACATAAAAAATTTATACTTATAAATGACAATTAGTAAATTTTTCTTATATCCATTTTGTACATAATTGTACGCACCTATTCGATACTAAGCACGATAGGTATTATCACACATGTTCAATCGGTACAATGCCTTATTCAGATTATGTATCGCTTTAATAGAGTGATTCTTTAGTTCTGTCAGTGCATAATACTGACATTTTACATACAGGTTCTAAGACCACCTTGAATGAGACCTCAAAGTATTGTTCTTGAATACGCCTATTAGCAATGTTATGATAACTAAAGTGAAGATTCTATTCTATCTGACCTAGAGCTAGATAGACAAATACCGAATTCAAAATTACCGTTTGATACGCCTGTGTACAGACTTGCATTACAGAGGTCATACACAAAATACAATCCATTAGAAGTTAGTACCCAGGGTTATCGATCATTTCCATTCATATTCGAGGATTTTGTCTGGCCGGTTGGCGAGGTTGGTAGATACCTACTTGCCGCAGGTCGTGAGTTCGATTCCCACCTAGGATGTCTGTTTGCCCTGAGTTTGGATCTATGTATGTATTTACAAAAGAAAAGTAGTATATGTAGTGCATCAGTTATCAGGTTTCCATATTACAAGGTCTGCTTAGTTTAGGATCAGATGGCCGTGTGTGAATATTTTCCCAGGATATTATTTATATATTTACATGCGAGAAAAATAGTTATATTAATATAAAGATATAATAATAATGTAATTTACTTACTTAAAGAAAAATAATTCATTATTTCAATCACATTTTTCCTCTAGTTTCTATTTGTACTAGTCTAATGCTGAAGATGTCTGTATTTGGTACAACACAAGAAATATATATGTACACTGCTATAGGTACCCTGTGGGTACCTATAGCTAGTAGGTAGCAACGTGCTACGGCAATATATGAAATTTATCCATCCGCGCCATCTCTCGAAGTTTGGTCGTACTAACTCAGAAACCTTCGTGGGCTCCTACACACGCTGAAGATCATCCCGTGATCAAATGCATAGTTTATGATTCCATAAAGGCCATACAGACAAATATTAATTTATATAGGTATATATTATTATGTCGCGGCAGAGTTGTCGGTTATCGCTTGAAAATTCGTCGTTTAATAATTTAGGGGGCGTACAAAGTACAAACACATATACTTTGTACGATTAAAATTAAAGTCATAGTTCAAATTGCAAATGTATTCAGGTTATACACACAATAAAGAAAACACAACCAAACGTAAGACAGTAATTTAACTTTTTAAATCACTAGATAGGTATTATTATATATGTACAGACGCCAGTATATCAAGCTACCCCAATCTGTCAAATTTCCCCAATTAAAAGTGAACCTTATGATTTTGTAATAAAGTTGAAAATCTATAAAATAAATTTGACAGATTGGGGTAGCTGGATGTGCTGGCGTCTGTACATGGCTAAAGCTAGGAACGCGCGTCGGTTTCAATATTCGACCGCATTGGCCGGCTGTTGCTCCAAAAGTGTCTAGCTATAGTGCGCCACTCATCCAGTGAATCTTTGACTCCGTCGAGCGCCTATAAATGGCGCTTGCGTTCCGATGAGGACTCGATTGCGACAAAAAAAATCGAATGCCATTAATATTTCAGTGGATGTAGTATTAATATTCTTTTGTATTTGGACCGCCACACTCATGTATAGATAACGAACCAAACTATTCAACAACTATACCTTAAATGTCCCACTTTTTCTTAATTTAATTTTTATTACCCCTAATAATGTTGTATATCTGTGTTACAGGACCCAACACGTGTGGTGTGTCCAGTTATCGACGTGATTAGCATGGACACATTCCAGTACATCGGTGCGTCGGCGGACCTGCGCGGAGGCTTCGACTGGAACCTAGTGTTCAAGGTAAACTGCAATTTACTTGGCAGATGCTATATATTTTAACTTACTATAGCTATAAAATTATTATGTCTCCCGCTTTGCTCTGGAGGGAATTGGAACTATTCATTTTCAATTCCTTGTTTCTCCCTGATTAAATTTGTTGCGGGATCGAAGTCGATTCCCCGGGACATGCCTGAGCCTCACCGTTCAGTGTCATGTCATTGTGTGCCACTGTTGATCCTGGCTTTCAGGAGTTGCAGTGGTGGGTAAGAGGGAGGGACTAGTCCTGCCATAAAAGAAAAATAGGAGGCGCTTATAGCCACATGTTTTCATCGGTCCGTGGGTGATCGGCGAGGTTAAAAAACTAGGCTCGCGGTCAGTTCTTAGATGGTTTCCCGCCAAAGAGGTTTAATTCCTGAGTGTCTTAGTGTTTTGGAGGGCACGTTAAGCTGTCAGTCTCGGTGGTAGTTATTAGACAACAGTCGTTAAGTTAGAGGCATACCGGACTGCTAGAACAACTCTGACACCAATGCCCATAAAATAAGTAAAATAATAAGTAATAAAAAAAATAGGAAGCAATTTATTTTAAATTTTGTATTTTTAGTCTACTACTGGGCTCTTCAAGTGGGCATATTATTAACACTTATATGTTGACAAGGGTATTAAGTTAACAAGTGCGAAACACAATTTTCAGTCACACAGTCTGTTAAATAGAAAGTAAAAGTGCGAATGTTTCATGTAATTATCAAATATTTAAGCACATTTCGAACAATAGATCAGTTGGTCGTATTTTGAGTCTATGGACGTGACATATGACTACTATGGTATATACCATGAGGTCATAATCTTAGAGAAATTCGAAATAGACCTTATTAAGTTTCAAAAGGACGTCACATTCCAACCTTGAAATGTTCAAATAACGAAAAGCGAAAGTAAGACCAAAATAACCGAGGCCATACTTTAAGCTAGATAAATCACTATATATATATATTAATATATTATTATATAGCGATAATATATTTAATATAAATACGAGATTAATAGATGACAATCAATTCAAAAGTGCCATTGCAGATTGTCCTACTGTCACTCTAGAATAATATAAAAACTTTTCACATTATAATTATTGTTGATTTACATTACTCTAAAATTTATTTAAATTACTTTCTATTATTGTAATATACCATTATGCCGAATATTGGTAGAATATGTTGTTCCAATAGTTTTATATCCTAGGATCTGTATTTCATATTAACCATATTTACCCAAATAAATATATAGATTGATTGATTTACAAAAATCTGTTTCATAGCAAACTACCGCTCACAACCCGTGTGGTTAACTGAGTTTTTAGAATAAAATAAATGAAATTTCTTTTTATTTAATTGATAAATAAAAAAATATTATTGTAATTATATTCCGTATATTTGATATATATAATCTGTATTTATGTAATTTCATTCGAATTAGATAGTTTAACAATGTATTCGCATGCCGCAAAATATGAGGACTATATTTTTTGTTATTATTACCATACCTTGAGAAAAAAAATTATGAAAAAAATTGTTTCAACAATAATTTTATAAATCTTTGGATACTGTATGTCCGTTTAGGTTTATTAAAGGTTTTTGGCGGTAACTTAAATTTCTCTTGCGTAAAAGAAATTAAAGAAAAGCGTAATAATAAACAAGTTAGTTATATTTTGTAACTTAGCCTAGATGTAGATAAGATCGAATTTAGGAGACAATGACTCAATGGCTCATATTAACAAACAGCAGAACTTGTCTAGTTTACGTTTCGACTTGACTCTCAAGGCGAACCGCTGCTTGACCAACTGTCGCTAATGTGTGTTGATTTTAATGATTTCGAACCGGATATTGTAAATATATACTGTAGGCAAGAAATAACAAGCATTTTCTTAAATCAAAAGTCATAATTGACAAGAAATATATTTAACCTTTAAACAGGCTGTGATATATAATTTTTCATTGTGTTCATTTTTCATTGGACCTTATTCTAAGGAGATAAGGTTGAAATTGATGTGCTCTCGTTTAGTTTGACGGTTGTTTCCGACCTAGAAGTTCCCGTGTATCATAAAAGGCGACTAAGGAGAGACCAGGTTGTCGGGCAGCACCACCTATATACTAGCTACCATCTAACTGCGGTCGCCAACTCGCATACCTTCCGCGGTAACTACGGCAAATCCCTCCAAATGGCAATGGTTGCCATAAACCTTTGGGGGAGGCCTATAGCAGTGGAGAGTGGAGTAAGGAAAACATGTTCAGATAGAGATTTTTCCATAGAACTTATCTGCGGTGCCTGTGCTGTACAACCCAAACAATGTCCCATTACACATTGCGCCCTGCATTTCTAAGTATCTGTAGTCAAGAGCACTTAAGTGGTTGACAACACCTAGTTTTATCTAATCATGCCTATCTGCTCAGCATAGTGAAAAACAAACTATCGTAACAGAATCTGTACTATTTATATCATCATCATCGGATGATGATGACGACCTATGTCCAGCTGTGGACGATATAAGACTTTGTATAGTCCACAGCTGGACATAGGCCTCTAAAGGTTTCTATAACTATGCCATTTGGAGGGATTTGCTGCAGTCACTGCGCTTGGCATGCGGGTTGGCGACTGCTGTTAGGTGGTAGCTAGTACACAGGTGGTGCTGCTGCCCGACTACCTGGTGTATCCCTTAGTTGCCTTGCACGACACCCACGGGATGGTATGGGGTGGCTCTATTATTATTTCAAGGCCGGAAGCCACACGGCTTTCATACCTATATATTCTAAATAATCCGACGTTTTGAAGGGGTCAAAATCGAGTTCAAAGGTTCCGTTACATACGAACATACTACTAGCGGTAGTGATGGTAGCGAATTTGGGACATTTCTGTAAAAAGAAAAATTTCTCAGCATCAGCCCGAAGTCTGGGAGTTGGCGGTATTCTACCCCCGTGCCTCGGAGAACACGTAAAGCCGTCGGTCCTGTACCTGACCTTTTTCCGGTCATGTCGCAAAGCGTCCCATCGGATTATGAGAGTGATGGAATAGAAAATGTTCCTGTGTTTACGCACACACTTGTGCACTATAATATGTCCCGCGCTGATTTCTAATCCAACCAGCCACTGATAATGTCGTCTACGAGGACATTATCAGTGGCTATTTAGAAAAAAATAACAATATTTAATTTTTTGAATTAACATTACTATGCAGAAATTATGTTTGTGATGACCTTTTAGGAATCATTAAAATAGTTAGTCTTATTTAAATGAGAGTGATGGAATAGAAAGTGCACATGTGTTTGTGCACACACTTGTGCAATATAATATGTCGCGCAGATAGCTAATCTCTATTGAGACTGGCCGCCGTGCCTGAAATTCGGCTAGGAGTATATTATATTATCATTTAATAATTTTGCCAATGTTTTGAAGAGAGTCAAAATCATGTTCAAAGTTTCTAATACTCTTAACTGGATCGAAGGCCGCGTATGTCCTTTTTCTTTCACTGCACGGTATCGAATGGGCCGCGTGTATACCGGTGGTGGAAAACCCACTGATTTTCTTCCGCATTAAATCCGGCTTTAGGTATTATAAATTCGCGACTGTCTCACCTACTTGGCTAAACTAACAATATAAAACACAGGTTTAATCTACAATAAATATGTACGTAGGTAAGCTATTTTTTGTGGTAGTTTTAATTGTGCTAATAATGTTTTGACTATTTACAAGCGTTCTTAATAGGCCTATGGGAATAAAATATTTATTTCTTCCTTATCAGAACCAATTTATAAATTTTATCAAGTTAAACAACTTGATGAAATTGAACCAAGGAAAAATCAGCAAAATGTAAAGTTAAAACAAATCTTAGATTACAAAGTTGGTCGTAATTAAATAATCATTATAATTGAGTTGTCATTTTTCAGGAATCTTTTGTTTTAAGGATTTTTTAAAAGTGAAGTTGTGATTATTTTCTGTCGGTTGAATGTAGGACTGTATTACGGGGTGGAATGGAATGTGCGTCCACTTCTATCTATTGCTATTGTCTTGCATGTAATTGGCCGGCTTAACAACATTGGCTTCAGATGATGATTCTCAGAGAGTCCCAGTAGCCGCCAGTTTGCCACCATCATAAACCCGTTTAGAAGATTATTCTTAAACATCTTTTACACCCCAACGTCCCAACAGAGGTCACCCCGTTGGTTGCCATCCATCTAGACTGTAGTTGTGCAGTCTAGATGGATTGCAGATGCTTTATTGTTTCAATACTAAAGTCTATTCTATTTCAGTGGGAGTACCTATCACACGCGGAGAGAAGCGCTCGACTCAGTGATCCGTCGCAAGTGATCAGGACTCCGATGATAGCCGGTGGACTCTTCAGTATGGACCGCCAGTACTTCGCCAAACTTGGAAAATACGATAGGAAGATGGACGTCTGGGGCGGCGAGAACCTTGAGATTTCATTCAGGTAAGGGTAATTGCTGTGCTCACCGAATATATTAAACAGTAACCATAATACAGAGATAGAAATTGTCCCCGAGAAACTGTTAAGCAGTCAATGCTTTACAAACAAGATGTATGAAAAAAGAATGGTGCTGTGATGGCCGGAGCCAAGAAATATTCTAAATGTATAACTAAAAGTGTATATTGTTCACCCTTAGTAATTTACCGTAGAAATATAAGTATAATATCACTTGGTATTCATACGTGTTCGGCGAGCTTGACCATCGTCTGTGAGTTAAGTGATTACAAAATATTTCAGTTCAATCTGAGCACATCTTTGTAATTAACTACGACTTGTTAGCGTACATATGTGGCTACAGCATATGTACATCTGTGGCTGTTAACGGGCATTTCTGTTTCTTAGTGCTTTGCTATCGAAAATGGATTTCTGGAATGAGGAGCACCCACGTAGTATGAATGTTTTCAAATAGGGTAAGTGCGTTTAATATTGACAAATGAAGATGGGTGTCGAAGAACGGCAAGAAATGATTTTTGTCACAGTATGGATAATAATAGTTGGCTTCAAGGGAAAGGGATTCGATGGCGCATAATCTACTGTTAAACAAACCAATATGATGTCCAAAAAAATAAATTGATTGTTAATAGAGTTCTTTTCTCGTCATTCCAGGGTGTGGCAGTGCGGCGGCTCCTTGGAAATTGTCCCTTGCTCCCGAGTGGGCCACGTTTTCCGAAAACGTCATCCTTATACCTTCCCAGGCGGATCTGGTGCAGTGTTCGCAAGGAACACCAGAAGAGCTGCAGAAGTGTGGATGGATGACTACAAGGATCTGTATTATCGGTCGCAGCCATTGGCTAAACAAGTTGATTTCGGAGAGTAAGTTCTACACGCAATTTTTGATTATCATTAGAATTATTTTGCCCTTTCTTCTATTCTGCCTTAAGGTCTCAATAGACTAATTTATAAAAACACATTAAAACAAATTAATAACAAAACATTATTTATATTTTATAATATTCGAATTTGAATTAATTTCCTTCCTTTTCCTTTGTTTTTGAATAATAAGTTTCATATTGTAGTCATATGATGATTCATTTTCCAACGTTTTTATCAGCATTTCTGAGCGCGTAAATCTCCGGGAGAAGTTGCACTGCAAGCCATTCCGCTGGTACCTGGAACACGTCTACCCCGAACTGCAAGTTCCGGAGCTCAGCGTTGCCGTCAACCACGCCATCAAGCAGGGAACCAAATGTTTGGACACCATGGGGCATCTTGTAGATGGGTCAGTAGGTAAGTGTAAAATTGACTTTAATGAAATACTCATTCAATCCATAATCTCATACCGCCATCTCCGGTCTATGTCGGAAAATTAGGCTATTGGACAGTCTTCACCGCTTTGTTCGTTTCTTTTTATCGTCAAGTTAGTACGGCCAAACTGTGGAATTCTTTCCCAGAGTACGTGTTTCTGGTCATTCACATGATATGGGTATGAATGTATACGAAGCCATAGTTAACTACCGTTGACTATATCTTCGCCTACCATCAGATGGAATCGTGGTCAAGTGTCAATAAAAAAGCTATGTCCTAATATCTATTTTTCAAAGTAGACGTCACTGGAAACCCTGAACTCGCCGTATTGAAAGCACGTGAAAGTACGTAAATTCAACTGAATGATCTTTTATAAATTAACTCTAAAATAAATTTGTCAGAAAACACTACTACGCCCTAATAAAACGTGCGCCAAACTGGTTTTTGTCTACACCTGTTCATATCGCTAAACAAGTGGTATTGTCTTATGAAACTAAAAGGTTGTTTTCACGCAATATGCGTGATGCGCAATATCTTAGTTGAGAATATCTGCCATTAATCAAATTATCCAGTCGGATATTTTTTTTAGTACTGTAAGCTCCCTTTTGCTCCCGGAAAGTGCAGTGAAATTCACGGTATTTTAATTGAATCAATTCTATTTTTCAGGCATGTATCCTTGCCACTACACAGGTGGCAACCAAGAATGGCGTTTTGATGGTGGTCTGATCCGTCATCATCGTCTCTGTATATCGCTTTCTCCAGAAGACCGTGTGACCGTAGTTCTTGCCGCCTGTGACCCAGCCGATGAAGCACAAATATGGAAATATGAAGGTGCTATGATCAGACATGCTAAGTTAGACGCATGTCTAGATTCAGCTCGACCAGCTTTATACTTAGAGCAATGTAATGAAAGCAAAGTCTCTCAGCAGTTCAGGCTTTAACGTAACAACACACAAGATAAAAAGAAAACTGCTGCTGATATATCAATCGATGCATATGAAGAATAAAATATAAAAATCTGTCAGCTCAAAATATCTAATTTTGAAGTTGATTTTTATTTAATGTGATATTTAGGAGAACTTATGAAAAATATTTATTCCCGGTTTTAAAATGTTACCTAGAAATAAATTTAACTTGTTTAAAACTTCAACAGAAATATTTTCCAACCGAGAATAAATTAAGTTAAGATCAAATCGCTTCTGACTGAAGTACGGCCGACTAACCTTACATTGGTTAGGTTATCTTATGGAATTTAGATAGTGGTCTTAACATTATCAGGGATATAGTCACAAATAAGACTTGGACACACTTCGCTTTACATCACGTATTAGCTTTGGTACTTGAGTACTGTTAGTATTACGGCACCACCAATTTTCCTTACCTAGTAGAAGGTGCCAAATTTCATTATTTGTAAATATTATTTTAAGATTTACAACTGTAACATTCCAACTTGTTTTATCTTTAAAAGACTTTTTGTTTTATTATTGATTTCAAGTTTAACTTTTATAGGTTAATTATAATTTTTGTATACATTTTTATGATGTGGAAGGATACTTATATTATTTATATTTATTTTGTATACGTTTATGATCTAACACGATATATCTAAAAATCTTAGTATAATGTAGTTACCATTACTATAGTTAAACACTATAAGTGCCGGGAATGTGGAATGTGGATATATTTGTAAAGAGTATCATTTAGGCATATGTTTGAAGAGATAGGTGGATACTGCACATATATCGTTATCATTAAGAACTCTAATATTTACAAATTTAATCAACATTAGTATTAATATTAAACTTATCTGTTTTTGGAACTATTGTAGGGCTCAATCTTTTTATGTTTACATAAAATTGTTTTAGGTTAATCTCTCAATCTGTATGGCTCCTTACATTAACAATTTGTCAATCATCATCATTATCATATCGTCCACTGTCGGACAGAGGCCTCTCCCAAAGGTTTCTATAACTTGCCATTTGGTAGGGTTTGCCGCACTTGGCATGTGAGTTGGCGACCGCAGTAAAATTTTAGCTATAGTACACAGGCGGCGCCCTACTGTGTCCTTACAGGGCCTGTTAGGATGCCCACGATATGGTCTGAGCTGGCCCTGTTAATCTTTCAAGGCCGGAAACCCTACGGCTAATTTTTAAATAGTAACTGAATCTT
The DNA here is from genome assembly GCA_951640165.1 of Pseudoips prasinana. Classification (NCBI taxonomy): domain Eukaryota; kingdom Metazoa; phylum Arthropoda; class Insecta; order Lepidoptera; family Nolidae; genus Pseudoips; species Pseudoips prasinana. The sequence goes on along the minus strand of OX621243.1, from coordinate 32,849,507 downwards.
TAATTAAGATCTAATTTGCATCGGAGAATCTCTAAGATTATGGTCTATACTCACTGATACTTATTCATGTAATTTAAACTGTTGCTTTTTAATGTAATAATTGATTTTCGCCTTATAGTACAAGATGATCACATTAATGAATAAGAATTCCGAGTTTAACGGCTATTATCATTCGATTTAGTCTCGAATATTTTTATTATTACATAAAAATAATTAAAAAGCAGATCCAAGGCCTAAATTATGTAAATCAAAATCTCTTAGTTAACATTAGTTTAGTCGTTTTAATACTCGTTAATTTAAGTTAAATAATTTTATTTACAATTGTTATTTTAATTTCTTTGTAAAAGTATTAATTTATTGTAAATACGTCCTTTTGTATTTTTCTATCTATTTCTTTTATAATAATTGAATGATTTCGATGTATGATCAACCAAAGTGTAAGAGATGTGTGAATATAACTTTTAATAGTTACCAACTGTAAATAATGATTGATCATCAAAATTAATCACCATATGAAACTGCCATCATCATAACACTTTACCTTTACTATGATTGCAATACAATCATACCATACGAATTAAATGAAAATGACGTATTTATATACAATGTGCTCAATATTATTCAGAATAAATAACAAATGATTACGAATTTTGTAATGAAAGACAATATAACATTAATTTAATATTTAACTCACAGTGGCCTCTATAATAGGCACATACATGAAATCATCTACATAAACAATAAATGGGAAGTCTTAACAACCTTCATTGATATTTATTTAACCTTCTTCTTTTGAAGTTGGTTATCAATTTAGGTTATTGTAATTTCTTTTTTGTATGTATGTTACACTATTTGATCAGGGAATGCTTGCGAAATGGGCACATATAATACATTTTTTAAACTGATTGCTATAAAGAAAAGTTGAAAATATAATTGTGTGGTATAATATCTTATAGCTATTATTGCTCGCAATTTTCGTACGTCCCTTTTAGTTAATTAATTATTATCTATACAAAGAACTATTCAATTTGATATTATCATTACCCGAGTCATTTTTTGATGTTTATCTGAAACCTGATAAAAGATTTATTCTCCATCCATCTTTACTTAATTTATCTTTTGAAATGGTATACAACTAATATTGTATGTTAATGGGCAGCTTATTGTAGTTATATAATAATAACTTAGATCTTATAATATTCATTTATGTTGAGTTTATATAAACATTCCCATGATACTAAATATAGTTCAAATGATTTTGTAAATAATAACAAAAATATTGGATAGTGTACTTTGTACTTATGAATACGAATCTTATAGATTTTAAAGTTAATGATCTGCAACTGCACGTACGCACCTAGAAACAGGTAGATCGTTAAATGGTTCTGAAATTTACTAAAATTATTATTTTGTTAAATGGCAAATTGACAGCCCTAGTCAAACTTTGTTGAGACGATTTGTTTATGTTCACTGATCAACTGCGTGATTTTATTTTAGTGAGAGATACATTTGGTAAATAAAAAAACAATTTAAGAACAATAATCTGTTTTATTTATAATTTTTAGGATCCAAAACCTATGCTTGTATCAAAAATAATTTACACTTATTAACATATTTATCGAATACAGAAAATATAACTTACAGACAATAGACATAGGACTATTACAAATTAAATAATGATTTAGTAAACTGTGTATATCTCAGGTAATGTATTACAATACGGACAATTGTGGTAATTCTGCATGTTATAAACTATTTTACGTCCTCTTTACGGCCGTGTTTGTATTAGAATGATGTGAACATGTTGGTTCTTGAACCGTTAAGACACAGAATTCAATGTGTAGCCATCTCACTTATTAATTTAGATCCTTGACAGGATAACAAATATTGTACCTATACAGTTTCAAAAATATGCTTTGGTCTTCTTTCTCTCTTTATCGTATGAGCAATGTGCAAGTTATAAAAGCCACCTAGTAGGCCTCTTATATAGCATACCGAGAACAGGTATCGGCAGCCTAAAGTGTGTTCAAGCACTTTGACGGTCACCAGTCTATAAACGAACCTTTTACTTTTATCTTTGATTTACCTCGACGATTACTTACGGACCTGTGAGTGCAACTGTTATCTTCTAAGATTAATATTAAACTCATCTTTTCATTTTGATATATTTTTAATGCTTATAATAAATGCAAAATACAATCCCATCTTTAAAATAAGTAAAAGCTTATTCCGAATATTTGTCAATATTGATCTCATTAGATGACAGAAGCATCTTTTTACAAAATGAATACAATAATTTTGTACCCTTTAATATATTTAAAGGTGCGAAAGAGTTAGCTTTGAGTTCCACTTAAAAGGTATTAAAGATTTACTAAATTGGCAAGTATTGATCAAAATCTGTCAAACTAGTTAAATTATGGTTTCGTCTAAGGAACATTGTTAAATGAATTTGACAGTTCTGGACATGTTTTCAAACATAGATATATACGAACACTTTTAAACAGAGCCAATGAAACTACAAACAGAGACATATACGAACCTTTTATGATATTTTATAAAATTAGTCGTAGCCATTACAATCACCATAACTTAATTACTATCAGAAAAGTAGGTACTTTTAAATATACAGAGGTTTTTAATCCACACAAATTTGATTAGTAGTAGTTATGACCACTTAAAACATTATCTTTATCAAGATTGTTTAAATCGTGTAGGTATGACCACTTTAAACATAACCTTTATCAAGTTTGTTTAAATCAAGTATGTATGACCACTTTAAAGATTACCGTTATCAAGTTAGTTTAAGGCAAGTAGGTATGACCGCTTTAAAGATTACGTTTATCAAGTTTGTTTAAACAAACTTGACAAAGGTAATCTTGACTTAAGTCAAGTAGGTATGACCACTTTAAACATTACTTTTATGAAGTTGGTTTAAGACGAGAAGGTATGACCATTTTAAACATTACTTTTGACTTTATGAAGTTCGTTTTAGCCGAGTATTATGACCACTTTAAAAATCCTCTTTATAAAGTATGTTTAAGTCAAGTAGGTATGACCACTTTAAAGATTCCCTTTATCAAGTTTGTTTTAGCTTAGAATGTTTCACCACTTTAAGCATTACCTTTATCAAGTTTATTTAATTAAGTCTTGTAGGTATGACCACTAGAAACATTACCTTTATCAAATTTTGTGTAAGCCGAGTAGGTATGAGCACTAGAAACAATACCTGTATGAAGTTTGTTTAAGGCGAGTAGGTATGACCACTTTTAACATTACCTTTACCGAATTATATATAATACTTCGTTTGGAAAATGCCATAAAATCTATATGATTTTAATTATTGACATATACCTATATATAAAAAAATTGAATTACTTTCCTCCACCAATGTAGCTCTGTTGAATAACGTGTAACAAAAAGATTCGCAGAAATCGACTTTTTTAGACAATTAACCGATTTCAAATATAAGTAGAAGTTTAGTTATAAGTATATGTAGAAATTTATCAATTCGTTGATATAAGTTAATCGATTTTTTCGTTGTTGTTGTTGTGTGAAGTAAGTTTTTGATCAATATATTTTTATTCAAATATCGCTTCCAAATGGTGTACTTGATCCAAATTGTATTAATCCTCAAATGGAATTAAATGGAGCTATTGAAGTTGAAGTCCTGATACAGTATGTTTTTAAAACAGTATTTATATAGGCTCAATAAAATCAGTTAGATAAATACAAAGTGCATTTATCTCACCATACAAAATACGTCGGATAATCGAATTTTTTTACAAGGAAAGTTAAACTTTTTCTATGTATTTTGTAAATTGATTTTGTACGCATTCAATTTCAGCAGCATTAAGCTCCTTAAGTCACATCCACTATTTATGTTACACCTTGTATAATCCATGAGGCTAAAAGTCTTTTTTTAATTTGTTGCACGTTATTCAAAAGTAAACCCTGCGGAAAATATAAATCCTAGATTAACCTATCCATCTTTTACATTAAATTAAAAGGATGTTTTACATTCAGTCTTAAAAAATATCCATCTCCTAGAGAATGCTTATTTTACATCAACAATAATCACCCTTATTACTATTATCTACTTCTATTCGAATCACATCCTATCCTTAACTAAAGAATTAAGTATATAATATAAAAAGTTACAAAATTCTATCACGCCGAAATTCATTTCGAATCATTTAGTATTAAAATAAATATTGTATCAAATTCACTGGGTTAATTATGTGTTCTAAATGTTGTTGTAATAATGCTGCCGATTCTGTCATTTACACTGCTAAACTAATTTAAATGTCATTCCATATCTATCTCTAATATATAAAAGAACTGGATTCAGAGAACTACAAAACTACTACGCGGACCAATTAAGCGCACCAAGCGCTTAATTGGTCGAAAGATCAGGGAATATATAGAACCAAACTACTACTGGGACCAATTAAGCGCACCAAGTGCTTCAAGTAGTCGGAAGTTTCTCCTCTAATATAGTTCATATGAAAAGGACATGGCATACATAGAACTACGCAACTACTGCTCGGACCAATCAAGCGCACCAAGCACTTAATTCGTCGATAGGTTCTACTCTAATAATCGGATAGCTTGTATTAAAAAGACAGGGCATACATAGAAATACCTAACTACTAGGCGGACTAATAAACCACATCGAGCACTTAATTCGTTGACAGATTCTACTCCAATATAGCTCGTATAAAAACTACAGGGAATACTTAGAACCAAACTACTGTACAAACCAATTAAGCGCACCAAGCGCTTAAGTCGTCGAAAGTTTCTACTATAATATATATAGTTTGTATGACAAGGAGAGGGCATATATACTACTACGCGGATACATTAAGCACACCAAACGCTTAATTCGTCGAAAGTTTCTACTCTAATATAGTTCGAAAGATAGTAACGGCATAAATAGAACCAAACTACTGCTCGGACCAATCAAGTGCACCAAGCGCTTAATTGGTCGAAAGTTTTTACTCTAATATAGCTCGTATTAAAAGGACATAGAACTACCGAACTACAAATGGATTCATTAAGGATTAAGCTCACGGTGTACTAAATTGGCCGATAAGCTTTACACACAACTACAGTTGCCCTGTACTCTTCGTTCTCTGTTAGACAGGAATGCATTGATATTAAATTAAGTTTAGTTGATATTGGATAGAATCGGTGGCATTGTTAGCAACTTCCAACAAACACAACATTAATTTTAAACATAGTAACAATAGGAACCTTCTATAATTTAAATTTTACTATGTGGTTGTTTATTATGGATGAATATTACGTTAAATATACATATATTGTAGTAACGTTGTCTTACAAATATATAATTTATAATATCAAGTATACATTAAATAATAAGGAAATTCCTGCTTTTCAAATGTTTTTAACGTTATTAAAAAAATACTTCCATTCAATATAGTAGTATCAACATCATCATTGTGACAGGCGACTGACGTCCACTGCTGAGCAAAGGATCTTCACAATGGAACTTGTGAAGATCCGACGGAAGATATGTGTATTTAAGAGCATGTGCCACAATCACCACACTTGGCAGACGGGCTGGCGATCGCAGTAGGATATAATGATCATAGTACCTACACAGAGAGACGCTGCTGCACGACTTTCTCTAGTATACATATATGCCCTTTACAAAGTATACTTTAATATTTACAATAAACAGGTTTTCAACCAACATTCTAAATTAAACTTAAAACTAAATCACTGCACGGAACTCATTTTCATTTTGATAAAATTGCCTATAAGTTTAATGGCTCTGAAGGCGTAGTTGGGAGAGAGCCGTTGTCTCAATAAGTAGTAACCGGTGAAGTTCATAGCTACTAGCATTCCGACGAGGATGCCGAAGTCTACCCAGAATGACACGCCAGCCATTCCCATTAATCTGACGAAGTAACTGAAAAGAAAGATGTTAAGTTAAATAAACCAAAAAACATAGACTCTCTGCTGTTTCCTGGAAACGTAGGCAGAGACAACGGATTTATAAAGCAACGTACATAGCTTTATAAAGTTTAACGCGTGTGATACCGCGGGGATCAGCTAGTATCTAATAAGTAGACAAAAATACTAGTAGTAGCTGTAGCCAATGTTACTTATTAATAAATAAATGGATCTACTCTGGTCTACTAATAACAAATCAGCAAAATTATTAAAGCTACTTGACAAATTAATACAACATAACTTCATGATGAAAATATTTGCATCAAATTTAGGGATCCAACTGAACCTAATCTTTCATATTTATCAAAAACCTGGGTTCCATTCCACTCAAGACAGATATTTGTGTGCATGAACATGTCTGTTTGCCCTGAGTCTGGGTGTAATCCTACTGATATTATAAATGCGAAAGTGTGTCAGTATGGATGGATGTTTGTTAAAAATTACCCAACGAATTTAGATAAATCTTAGTAGTAATATAGGTTTTAAGTCCGAATAACACATAGGCTATTATTTATTAATTTTAACGAAGGTAAAACCGCGGGGTAAAGCTAGTTATATTTATAAGTACGTATTTACAAAAGAAAAGTATTCTGTGTTTCCATAGTCCAAGCTATGGTTAGTTTGGGATCACGTCATGGCCCTGTGTGAATAATGTCCCAGGATTTATTATTATAATTTATTATTATTACAAAAGAGTTTTAAATAAAATGTTACTTACGCAACATTCTTGTATTCACAATAATCCACATGATCAGGGCAGATGAGGTCACTACGCGGAGCACCGTATATCGCAGCCACTAAACCTTCAATACCGTAGCGAAGAAAGGAACAAGCTCGGGCCAGTCTCCAAACTATCGGCAATGGATCATCACCGCTACCAATGCCGTATACAGCGAGCAGCATTAGCGGTACGCTTAACGCTGGACCCATGAATACAGAATTCTAGAAAAGAAAAAACAAGTGGTAATTTTGTGTTAAATATAATTATTTACTTATCATTATGGGCAGTGATTACCCTAGCGTCAGAGTTGTTCAAGCTGCTTAGTATGCCTCTGACATGACGTAACGACTATAACGACAACTCCTGTAGCACACAATGAAATGAAACTGAGCGGTGAGGCTCAGGCATGTCCCGGGGAATCGCATTAACTGTCTTGGATCCCGAAACGAATTTAATCAGAAAGAAAAAGGAAGAGTTAGATAAAGAGTAAGAACGATTATAAGGATGATAACCATGGGATAGAGTTAGAAGGTGATGACTAGGTATACCTATTACCCTGAAGTACATTGTTGTTAATGTCAATAGAATTTTAATTGAACAGATCCTTAAAACAACACTCAACAGAGACAATCCATGCCAGACGTCATTAAAGCGTATGTTTAAATTGTTGAAACAACAGTAGCTTATGGCACTTAAAATGATTATGACGGTGATAGACATATGACAGATTTAGTAGGTAATGACTAGGTATAGGTACTGAAGGATATTGTTATTAATGTCTAGAGGATTATAATAAAACAGATACAACATTATCCTACTAATATTATGAATACGAAGGTTTGTGAGAATGGATTTATAGATGTTTCTTGCTCTTTCACTCTAAAACGGAAACAAATTTGATGCAACTTTATAGTAATATAGGTAGTTTATCCATTCGAATAAGTAAGAATTTGTAAAGTGAAGAGGTGAAACAGTTTTTTTTTTGTGCAAAAAAATTGCTATAATTGTTAAAATAATAGTGGCATTGACAATGATTATTTATGACAAAATAATTATAATTAAACATATATGTACTTACAACAACACTCAACATAGATGAAATAACAGTTCCCATAGATTCTGAAATCAAAGCTACAAGAACACACGTAGCGCTGAACATGACTATCCTGTCGATCTCCATGGGCTGTGATGTGAGGGGATATGTGATAACCAAGTAGATAAGACTGAAGAATATTGTAGCTGGAGTCCGAGAGATCACCAAAGCAGCGTAGTAAGGCTTGAGTCCGTACCATCGATTGAAGTATTCTCTTTTCACTAATTGTATTTCCGTTGGGACTGAAAATATATATTTTTCTTTATAAATATATTAAAGCAAAATTGTGGATGTAGTTAATAAATTTCTAGAACAATTAAACGAAGTAATAAATTTGTTAAAGAAGATTTACCTGTATAGTTTATAAATAAAATAATTGTTTTAACTGCAAACTTTGTTTCTAAAGAAGGCCAAAAGATGGCGCTGACATGTGATAATAATAATAATAATATTAAAACATATAAGTTTTGTAGAAACAGAATTCATAAATTTGAATTGTCAATTTGGATCGTCTTTAGTTTAAGGGCTAAATGATCATCTCTGTTATTACAGGCACAGATAAAAAAAATTGATTACATATTTGATATCGAATTTACATTCAAGTTATTTCACCTAGATTATTGTGAATCTTAAGTATAACTTATTACTTTCATATTTATTATGTTAGTATGGATTTAATCTATGTCTTCTGACCTTGTGATCTGTTCTTTGTTAGACACATTCATGTTAGCTAATGAATCTTTGCTAACTAACATCCGTCATTATTTAATTCGCATGTTGCAGATTGATTTGTTCGTTCGATTGACTGATTCGCAATTGAAGATGCACAGAAACTTATTCTGCAAAACATACAGTCTATAATCGTCACGCTTGGCAAACGGGTTGGCGATCGCAGTTTGTTAGTCATAGTACGCAGAGAGACCGTCAGGTCGACTTCTACGCCCCCCACGGGATGAAATAGGGTAGTGATATTCTTTGCTGTCCACCACATAGCTGACACATGTTCTAATTGCTGAGTATGTAATGAAGCGATAGTCACTGCAGTACAGGAGATTTTAGGATCTCTGGATGAAGATCTTTTAATGGGGATTTTTTCAGAAAAGGAAAGGATACTTAAAATTTAGCTTTTTAAGTGGATGAGGTATTCGCGGCCTCTTGGGACAAAAGAGCCTGGCAAATAAACATATTAAGTAACCCGTGTCGTTTGGAGTTCCAACCTCTGACCAGGACGGTTATCTACTTACGAGATGTGACTTGTGATCCATGAAAAGGCCCGTTATTACAAATGTACTACATAAAAAGTGTATTACTACACTACAAGGTAATATTTAATACCCTCTTTTATTCAATGACCCTAGTTCAATTACACCGGTTAGCAACAATGTATATGCAAAGTTTCCTGCAGCAGCGCTCACTTACCGATACAGATTGAAGGTTTTTTTTCTGTATAATACTCTATACCTGATTATTACTTTGATTGTTGTATACAATGTACAATTAGGAAGTAGCTTTTAAAAGTAGCAATCAACTGATTGCAATTTATATTTCTAGTTATGTATTACAAATCGTTAGTACGATAATTATTAGACTATCTACTTGTAATACTTTGTAGAACAATCACTAACAATTACTTTCATAATCAATGTGACATTAAATGGAGAAGTCGGTTAATATTCTAATACACAAAGTCATGTAACATGGAATTGGATAAATAAGTAAAAAAGGTTAACCAAAAAAAAAATATTATAAAATTCCACAAGCTGGTTTCAATGACTTTTTCGTTACGTCTTGTTTGGAATAATATTTTACCTTATAATTTCAAACGTGAATAATACTACTATAATTCTACTTTATTTTACCTAAAAATAACATCAACAATCTACGGCTTATGTTAATTAATAGTACATATTACTATTCACATTAAGACTCATTTTAATACTCATTATACGAATTATTGGTATGAGTTAAAAGACAGATAATTTAGTTATTTTATTAAGCTTAACATAACTTCTAAATACTATTTAGAACTGTCATATTTATTTAAGGTACCTTTATTTAAATAAGTAAACATATAAACATTATGAAATATGGATGATAAATTTAATAGGGTAGTATTTAAACGAGTGACTGTAAATTAAAGTTCTAAGTGACAAAAATAATGAATTTACGTTATAGTATTACTAAGTGAGTGAAATTTAGTCGCACGGCTAGAATTTTGATATATTATGAAATGTATTAATTATAACACACTTTTTGTAAGGTCGTTCTGGGTTTTATTATTAATCAATATTCGTCGTTAGTTTAGTTGTTTGTGAGTGTGAGTTTAGTTAATTATTCGCTTACTCAAATTCATGCCGCTCAAGTTATTAAAACAGTATCTCAACATCAGTCGCTAAGTATTTTTGTATTCGATCGTTTTATAATTCCCCAATTTAATAGAGAGTTATTAGGCATTCGTATTTAATAGTAAATAAGAACATTTGTGCATAAACTCAAAGTTATTATCATCAGCCTGATATCGTCCACCGCTGGACACAGGCCTCCCCCAAATGTTTCTATAACTTTACCACTTGGAGGGGTTTGCCGTAGTCACCGCACTTTGTATGTGAGTTGGCGACCGCAGTTAGGTGGTAACTACATATAGTATACAGGAGGCGCTGCTGCCCGGCAACCTCGGGTATCCCTTAGTCGCCTTGTACGACACCCATGGAATGGTATGGGCTGGCTCTATTATTATTTACCACACGGCTAAATAACTATAAATATAACTTAAAGTAAATATACTCACAGGTAAGTAAAACAGGCATCATGGGAATATAGAGCATAGCAATAACGCACGCGTAGCAGAAACCAAAGTTGAATATAGTCTTGGACGCGTCATAGCCCATCTGACTGAACAAACTTCCTACTATGAAACCAAGGAACAGATGCATGCCGATGCGCAGCTTGAGGTAATTCTGGAAACGAAAATAGAAACCTTAAGTTAAAAATCTTGCGCATATTGGGGTCCTAAAATTGCCCCCACTATTTCTGTTACAAATGTTCGTAATGTTCTAATTGGCTATCTTTAATTTGTTCACTTGGAGTAAATAGGTAGGCGTTCCTTAAGTGCCTTTCTCTATTTATACACCTTCAATGACTTGATTCATCTAATGGTCTATATCTGGCCTAGCCTATTGGTCTAGTAGTTTGTTGACCTGACTGCTAATCCACTGGCTTCGCAGTCAGGGTCACAAACTACTACACCAATAGGCCAAATGAGGTCGTGGGTTGATATTCTCACCCAGAACAAATATTTATGTGAGAAGCACGATTATTTTTTCTATGTCATTCAAATGTGTATGTATTCTATTCATATCGCAATGGGTTTGGTTGTCTACTTACCATAGTACAGACTCTGCCTAGTTTGGGATCAGATAACAGTGTGTTAGTTGTCCCAGGATTTTATTTTTTGTATTGTATTTAATTTTAAATTTATCTTGTAGTTTTTAAAGCATTTACATAATTTATTTATTAAACAGGACAAACATTGCACCATTTAGCATTACAAAAAACACCTCACACCAGGCGGGGCCTGTTTTGTGAGGAGTTTTCCTGAATTAAATACATTTCAGAATAATAATATGTAGTGTGTGGTACCATGCTTAAGCTAATTAAATTAACTTCTAAGTATATAAATTATTACAGCTATTTTGGGTAATTAACATTAATTTAACAATTTATAAAAGTCTTTCGTGTGTTGATACGACCAATGCAGCAAAGTAGAATAAATCATCATCTTTTATTCATCTATATCTTAGAAGTTATTGTTAGATAATTAAATCGAATAAAATACCTTATTCCTAACAGTCTGCAGCAGCATTCTCTTCAGAAGTACGGAGAACTGCTGGCAAGGGCTACAACCGTGCTTGTAATTAAGTTTCTCTACTCCTCCCGTATTCAGTTGTTCTATATCCATCTCTTCTATTTCTTGAAAGGCACTTTCTTCTATTGCATACGTTCTCCATCGTTGATTTCTGCCATTTTCTACTGCTGATACCATACGGTCTACGTGGGAGCCATATTCACCACTTGATACTTCGATTACTGTAACGAAAACAATGTTATTAACATCAAGCATTGTTTTAACAGTTGCGTTTATTTTGAACCGTAGTGGGAAAACCAACGAACCTGCTTTTATACCACAGAAGTAAAACTTAAATATACGAAACGTAATCAGCTATGAGACAAAGAGAGAAAGAAAAGATGTTCACGCAACTCTCTTTTGCCCCTACAGTAATATACAAACATAATTCTCGCTCTTTCTATCTTAACTGACTTATATCTCCCTCTCAACTTCCGTTCGCCTCACCCGGTCACACTTTTTGTAATACTCTCGTTTCTCCCCAAGTCAGGCGAGCGTAAAAAGTATTCAATAATTACAAAAAAATAATATTCTTATAAAAAAAATTAGTACATACACGAATAATCGTAAAATCAAATCATCTTTAAGTATCCAAAATAAGCCACATCGCTAATACAATAATACAACATAACAATGAAATCATCGATGTAATTTATAATATAGAAAGCATATCTCATTGCAAGAACAACATGACCAACTCAAGGCCCAGGCAAAGAGAGGCAATGGAAAAATCCATAGTGAAACTATAGCAAGCAAGGCTAAACACCATAAATAGAAAATGTTCATAAGGCGAGAACTACACAGACGTTACTACATTCAAATGATAAGGATAAATATACACAAACCGTGACATTTTTGGAAGGTATAAATATAGTATAACCAACACACAGAGCACAATTACCCAATTAACCTTAAATGGAAGTACCTCAAGTCTCCATGTGCAATACTTAAACATTCTAAATACGTGTATAGAATAATAGCTACATTTATATGTGTAATAAATAAACGAGATGACGTTATTTAGGTCACGACGGGATTTTAAAAGTGAAAGCTCTTCTTGATCGCAAAGTTGACTAATTAACTAGCTCTTTATGGTCATTGGTTGTTGGCCCTAATTTTATGCGTTTGTTATTATTCGTTATAGATACCTCCACAGATACTGAGGATACTTCAATATCCGGGATGGAATATGCCGTTATATTTTTGAATAGTACTACACGGACGTCAGAATTTATTCTAAATACATAATAAATATGTAGTGTTAATTCCGCTAATTGTGAAAGAAATAATGAAATTTATTCAGCACTTGGGTATTTACATACACTAGTACTTGTCAAACTCAAAATGAAGTACATAGACATAGTAGAAACAGTATAAAAGTAACAAAAAAAATTATATTAGTGCGTCCGTGCGGTCTGTCTTACCACATTGTTTTATGTCAATTTGCGGTATTAAAACTAGATATTAATTTTGTTTTATGAATTTTATGGATTTCCACAGAGTAATTTTGTTAATTAAGAATAATTTAGGTTTTTAATCTTATTTTTTTATAGACATAACATTTATTTTTAACAATCATTGCTAAGAACAAGGATGCACCTATAGACGGATAGAATATTAGAAGTGATTAACCCGATCAATAAAATATAGTGAATTGTACTCAAACACCTTAGGCATGAGTGCCCATGCGTAACCCGATCAAAAAAATACAGTGAATTATATTGTTCACTATAATTGTTTGATCGGGTTAATCAATTGTAATAGTCTATCCACCTAATGTGGGACACCTAATCACGGGTTAAGAACAACTAATAATTTGATCTGCGAATTTTTTTTTTGTTTCATTGTTTTCTTACTTAGGTTGTGCTACTGCAGAACAAATCAATATTATGAACACGCCAGAAATGGTTAAAAGTTTCAAATTCGAAATTTATTATTCCGTAAAAGAATTACGTTTATGTGTAATCGTATTTTTTTTACCCTACTGAACAGTGCATGACTTGCCAACTGAGAAACACTGCCTGAAAATCCAGTGGGAATTAGTTTTTGAAATAAAATTTACTTAAGATTAATTTTATTACATGTTGTTTATGTGTGCTGACTTAGAAGAACTCAATCCCAAGAACTTTTGTCACTTCAATAATCAGAAATTTTGTAATATTTTAGTAAGTATTATAAAAGCCAAATTGTGTTGCAGGGTGCTACACAATTTGGCTTTTATAATTCTTTTCAACTTATTCGGAACAATTCTCCAATATCATTGGGAAGTTTGTTATAGAATCTTATACCTTGAAACATAAAGTTGATATGAATACTTACTAAAATCAGCTGGGTTGTAAGTCTTGGGGCATGGCAGCTGTAGTTCCTTCAGGAAGGGCACCACACCAGCTGACGTGCCTTGATAAGTGCATCTTCCGCCCGCTACCACATACACGTGGTCGAACTCCGCGAACAACCGCGCTGAAGGGGTGTGCAGTGAACAGATGACTGTGCGACCGCCGCGAGCAACACGCTTTAGGAGTGATACGCAGGTTGATGAGGCGACATCGTCCAAACCACTGGAAAGATTTACAAGTATTTGACACCTCGAAGACCGCAGAATGTATATGTTTGTATACGATACTTCTACAAAAAAGTAAATATAATAATAATATTCGAGCCGATCTTGAGTTATAAAAAGCTATAACTAACCTGATTTTATTTATATAATATATTATAATAAAACCGTAGGACAATCTTTGAATACTCTTCCTAAAGGAAGAGAGAGTATTATTTAGTACGAGTCTACCGAAAACAAAACGTTCGAACGAATTCGCGCTCACGGTGGGCACCAAGCATTGTGATTGGCAAAACTTTCACGTTATTAGGATAGTATAGTTTAAAGTCTACGTGAATAAAAACCTTTTTTATTTTTATTTTATTTATTTTATCGCCCGCCGAGAACTTGCTGTTCGTAAGATGCTGACAGACTGTGACATTACAGAAAAAAAAATATATAAAGCGTTTTAGTGAGCGTTCTAGCGAGCATCCTAGCGTAAGGACGGTAAGTTTGCTTCAAGTTTTTTGTCGAACCGAGTTATACTTTGATTGTTGCACCGCGTCGCCCTAAAGAATATTTTTAAAGTTAGAACGTTCGCTAGAATGATCGTGAAAATGTTCGTACCGACGCTTGGCTCTGTTCATTTATAAGTTCGATTTTAAAAGTGGTGAATGGAACGGTCGATGTTCTGTTACAAATGAATGCTCAAGTTTATCAGCACCTTTATGTTTCATTTTTTGCTAACTCATATTAAAGTGTAGGAATATAAAACTCAAATGCACTTTTAATTCATTTGACTTGAAGTATAGGAAGGTTAACTGCTTTATATATAGAAGTAATTTAAATTAATAAATTAGCCAAATAATAATGAGTCAAATACATTCATGCATTAGATTTTAACAAATAACGCATTAGCATGAATGCAGTATTGAATAATTCATTAATTAGGATTGCATTGACTTTTAATAATTTTAAAATTCAATTATTTTATCTAAATTTAAAACGTTTCCTGCAAAGAATGTAAACAAAGAAAATTATTATTTAAGCACTCATCATCACCATTATATCAGCCGAAAGACGTTCACTGCTGGACATGGCCTCCACCAAGATCTTCAGATCATATTTTAGTGCTTATGTTATGTTAATTGTTATAGTTATAAATTAAAATAGATGGAGTAAAAATTCCTAAGTCAAACGAGCTGGCCAATTGTTTTCGTCGCGTAACTTAGAGCGGTAATTGGACAAAAAGTTCCTTAAACGGTCTCTCAAGTCGCTCATACATCTCTAACTCGGTTACCGCCGCCGCGAACCCCAAAAGGACTTTACTTTATAGTCTTATTTGGTAGCATTTTTGCCCCGACTCGCATCATTTTTTTATATAATAGCAAGGCAAACGCACAAGTGGGTCGCCTGCTACGTGATTACCACCGCCTATGGACACTCGCAACACCACAGGGGCCACAACTGCATCGCTGGCCTTTAAGAAATAAGCTCGCTTCTTGAAGGATGCCATGTCATATTAGTTTGGATGGTTCATACATCCGCAATTAGTTTATTCCAAAGAGCGACGTGTGCCTAAAAGTTACGTGGGTTTCACGATGGTAGAAAATCCTTTATCTGGTGATATGGATCAATATTCCGCTTCTATTTCTGTGACGAAACGTGTATTTTTTTCAGAACTAGTGAAAAAGATACACTTTCAAGGAAGCATGTATAAAAAAACTTACGTTGTTGGCTCATCCAAAAATATGACAGGAGGGTTATTGAGTAATTCTAAGGCAATTGAGAGTCGTTTCCTTTCACCCCCTGATAGTTTCTCTGTGGCTGTGTTTCTAGCTTTCATTAGTCTTAGCAGTTGGACGATCTCCTCTACCTGAAAAAATATGCCACATATAAGCGTGTTAATTTTGAACTTATGAAAAAAAAAGAAGAGATTTGATTTTTTGTGTGTATAATGTATAAACACAAAATTACTAAACTGAATCAAACATTTTTCAGCGATAGTAAGCTTTATTATGAGCGTATATTATGGGCTATCCAAAGTACATCCAACTTCGAGAAGGAAGTCAATCTTAGAATCCAACTCGGCTGGGCAGCGTTTGGGAAGTAAAAGTCAAAGTCAAAGGTACTTTATTCCGTAAAATTTTTACATTTATGTGGAATCGTCATATTTTTTTTACCCTACCGGGCAATGCATGACGTGGCAGCTAATGAGAAATACTGCTAGAAAACTCAGTAGGAATCCTTTTTTAAAATAAAATATACTTAAGATGACTCTGACTCAGAACAACTCAATCCCAAGCACTTTTATCACTTAAATACTCAGAAATTTTGTAATATGCCCAGCTACACAATTTGGCTTTAATAATTCTTTTAAACTTATTCGTAGACAATTCTCTAATATCATTGGGAAGTTTGTTATAGAATCTTATACATTGCCCCATAAAAGAGTTACTTATTTTGTGGAGACGGGTAGTATGCAATATGCCACGTAGCATCTTCTCGTCCCAAATATCGTAGTGGCTCTTGGCTAATGGCACTTTTATTTGATTGGGGTAGCTTGATGTGCTAGCATTTGTAATACGTGTTTATAATCATCATTGGCCACGGCATCTGTGTAGATGTTTGTGCAGCGCTAGTGTGTATAAGTTTGAGTTTAAAAACTACGGGTTGCCGCATCGTCGCTTATGGCTATAGAGCCCTATAGCCGCGCGGCATTTTTTTCCGCAACGTTCGCAAGTGAAAGGAGTATCCACAGGAGGCGGTAATGCACGACGTAGACTTTTCTGTTTGAGATTTTGCAACCAGTCTTCATCGTGTTTCGTGACACCGATTTTTATATCTCGACACCATACAGGTCATCATTGACCACAAAAACATTGCAGAAAATTGCACTGTACATGTGTACAAAAACATTAAAATAAGTTTATATGAATAACTATTATAAGTCACAATGATCGTTTTTGTTCAACATAAAACGAAATAATTTAAGGAATTATTGTTATCTTTTATTTTTCGAAATAAAATACTAATTATAATAATTATCTTTGCATCTATGTACCTATGCTAAGCTGGGGCGAGTCACTAGTCTTAAATAAGTACCTATGTTTGTAACCTATTATTTTGTTATCTTTATATATTTCAAGTGTATTGTATTTACTTAATTTTTAAGCCTCACATGAACTAATCAGCAACTTCATACTTTTTTATAATAGCAAAGGAAACGAGCAAGCGGATCACCGGAAGGTAAGTGATCATAACCGCCTATGACACACACAACACCAGAGGGGCCCCAAATACGTTGCGTTGCCAGAATAGGCTCGCTTCTTGAAAGTTTCTTTATATAAAGATTCCAAAATTTATTGCGAAAGCAAAGTGGAAGACATCCTTTTATCTAGATGATACTTCCAGTTATGGCGAAAGGGTCTGTGGCGGAACGTGGCGGCAGGTAAAAGTTCGAACAATTCCTCAAAAAACTCCCCGTGATAAATGCGGTAAAGGACAATTAGAGACGCGACTTCTCTCTGCTAGCTTAATTATTTTTATCTTTAAATTAGTATTCATCATCATCATGCCAATCGAAATACATCTACTGCCGGACAAGGGCCTCCCCAAAAAAATTCCATAATCACCACACTCTTGGCAGACGGGTTGGCGATCGTAGTATGATTGTCATAGTACACAGAGAGATGCTGCTGCCCGTTCTCTGGGAGATATTCCCTCAGGAAGACTTCAACGACCCACACGGGATGGGGTGACGATATTCTATGCCATCAGCAACTCAGCATAAATTAATATTAGTGGTGTAAAAGACGATATCTTCTGCAATGTAGATGTACAGACGCCAGCACATCCAGCCAGCACAATCTGACAAATTTCTTTTATAGGTTTTCAACTTTATCACAAAAGCATATGTTCAATTGGGGAAACTTGACAGTTTGAGGTAGCTTGATGTGCTGGCGTCTGTACAAAATAACATTGAGATATGGATTGACAAGTTGTTTTATCTTACTCACAATCACATTTTTTTTCGCTTGTTTGATGCCGGGGCCAAGCTTGAGATCTGCTGCTATCGACATGGCTTCCTGCACTGTAATGAACGGCTGCAGCAGGTCCTCCTGCATGATGTAGCGGGACAACTTCCTGAACTGTCGTAGGTTTCGAGGCTCGCCATTTGTGGAGACTACACCTGATGCACCGTCTACTCTGCAACAAATAATGTATACTTATGCTTAAATTTATATTCATTTAATGTCTATTTCTCCAGCGACCTGCACAAGATCATCGGTCCATCTTGTAGGGGGCCTGCCCACGCTGCGTCTTCCGGTTCGTGGTCGCCACTCGAGAACCTTTCTGCCCCAGCAGCCGTCGGCTGATTCTGCTGATGATTCTGATTTGGTTTGTTTTAAGTAGAGATATATCTAGCTCGTCTATTATTATATCTACCAGTCGCTGCTGGCCGTTCTCCGCTGTTTCAAAATAGGTAAAGTTCATTAGTTACTTACTTATCGTTTGTGCAGTGGTTGCCCTAGTGACATAATTTTTCAGACATCTTTAAAGTAGTGTCAGAGTTGTTCAAGCCACCCAGTAGGCCTCTGACATGGCTTAACGCCTGTTGTCTAATGACTACCACCGGGATCGACAGCTTAACATGCCCTCCAAAGCACGGAGACGCACAGAAATTAAACCAAAATTGAAGTAAATTAAAAAAAACTAAAAAAATACAATTAATATTTTAAGATGTCATCTCGCTAGAAAATTGCTAGATAAAAATAGGTTATATAAATGAATTAGGTACATGTATGAAAACTTATTGTGTAAGTACGTATTAAGTAATTGTCACCCAAAGAGTAATGGAACGGGCTATGCTTGGAGTTTTCTTGCGAGATCGAATCAGAAATGTTGAGATCCGCAGGCGAACCAAAGTAACCGACATAGCCGTAAGAATTGCCGAGCTGAAGTGGCAGTGGGCAGGGCACATAGCTCGTAGACCCGACGGCCGCTGAGGCAGAAAGGTTCTCGAGTTGCGACCACGAACCGGAAGACGCAGCGTGGGCAGGCCCCCTACAAGATGGACCGATGATCTTGTGCGGGTCGCTGGAAATCGCTGGATACGAATAGAGCAAGACTGGCAATTGTGGAGATCTTGGAGGGAGGCCTTTGTCCAGCCGTGGACGTTTTTCGGTTGATATGATGATGATGATGATGATTAAGTAATTGAAATTTTCTTTATATATTTTTTATTTTGGCATTCTCTTAGTTCATTAGGTATATTGTTTAATCATTAAATTTATTTAAAGGATTATTCGGAATGCAAAGTGTAAAACTCT
This sequence comes from Pseudoips prasinana, assembly GCA_951640165.1. Classification (NCBI taxonomy): domain Eukaryota; kingdom Metazoa; phylum Arthropoda; class Insecta; order Lepidoptera; family Nolidae; genus Pseudoips; species Pseudoips prasinana. The sequence goes on along the minus strand of OX621243.1, from coordinate 32,829,941 downwards.
ACAAATCCGAGGCGGCGCTCCATTAGGATGCTAGTTTGGGACCCGCCGGACGATTTAATTTATGATTTCCCAATTGCAAAGTGTAAAACTAATTCTGAGATTAGATTTACACTTTGCATAGTGTATACTCTGTTGTTATATAGTTGTGTTCCCCTAAACAAACAGTATACTCTTTTTACAGTATGTACAGACGCCAGCACAACAACCTACCACAATCTGTCGAATTTCCTCAATTGAAAGTGAACCTTATGCTTTTGTGATAAAGTTAAAAATCTATAAAAGAAATTTGACAGATTGGGTTAGTTGGATGTGCTGGCGTTTGTACATTAAATCAGCAGTAACTTATTCCCATTACATAAGTCGCGTTTGTGTATTTTGAACGTGACTCAAAGATATTTTAGTTAAAACATATTGAAAATCAGAAGTGTATTTAAGGCAAAATAACTGAGCGAAATGGTGGTCTAATTTAGTGGTTAATAAATTGATAATATACCGGAAAATATGTTAATGCTTCGTTAGGTGGAAAATCAGAATACATTTACATATAATTCTAATAATGTCCCCCCCGCCAAATTTCGGCCACGGTGGCCAGTCTCAACAGAGATTAGCCATGTGCGGCGAACATATTATAGTGCTCAAGTGTGTGCGCAAACACAGGAGCACTTTCTATTCCATCACTCTCATGATCCGATGGGACGCCTAGCGACATGACCGGAATGAGGTCAGGCACAGGACCGACGGCTTTACGTGCTCTTGGAGACCCGGAGGTATAATACCGCTAACTCCCAGACTTCGGGCTGATGGTGAGAAATTTTGCTTTTTACAGAAAAGTCCCAAAATCACTTTTGGCCCGACCCGGGATTTGAACCCAGGACCTCGTTATCTACGGGTGAACACGCTACCGCTAGGTCAACGAGGCATTTACATATAATTAGATAGGTTACATACCTATATATAATTATTAATATATACGTATGTGTCTTAATGACATTTCATCTTGTCCTGACAACCAGTGGAGGTATAATGGACCACAAAGAAGCAAGAAGGAAACATCTTGGAGGAAAAATTCTAGGCTTCTTTTTCTAAGGTTACACAATATATATGCAAATGAAATGTCTTACTTCGTCATTACAGCTAAAAGATGTCCACTGCTAAACAAAAAACTCCCTCAACAATAATTTTGAATATGCCATAATTGCTACGCTTAGCAGACTGGTTGGCGATCGCAGGTCATAGTACTCAGAAAGAAGCCGTCTTCTGTTAGATATCATAATAGGTCTTTACCTATGAAATTGCCGTTTTGTATGAAAAAATTTAAACGAATTTTTTTCATGAATTTTTTTATTTGTATTAATCGAAGTAATCACCCATGCAATCAATGCATCTTTGCCATCGCAGTGGCAGTTTATTGATGCCCTTCTTAAAGAAATCAGCTGGACGGGAGGCAACAAATTCTTCAAAGGCATTTTGTACTGCCTCTCGGGTATTGAATTTTTTTCCCGCCAAGAAGTTATCCAAATTCTGGAAAAAGTAGTAGTCTGTAGGCGCAAGGTCTGGTGAGTAGGGCGGATGACGGAGAGCTTCCAACCCCAGTTCTTGCAACTTGGAGACCGTCTGCTGTGCAGTATGAGGTCGCGCGTTGTCGTGCAGGAGCAGCGGAGACGAGCGATTGACCAATGCTGGTTGGAGATGCGCCAGCTTCTCCATCATTGTGCTCAGTTCTTCACAGTACACATCTGCAGTAATGCTCACCCCGTTTGGTAAGAAGCTGTGATGAATCACACCGGCGCTAGACCACCAAACAGTGACCATCACTTTTCTAGGGGTAAGTTTTCGTTTAGGGCATTGTTTAGGTGCTGAACCAGGATCCAACCAACTTGCTGAGCGCTTGCGGTTATCAAACAGAATCCATTTTTCATCGCAGGTAACAATGCGGTTCAAAATTCCTTCATTTGTGTGTCTGTTGAGCAGTGCAAGGCACGTCTCGACGCGTACTTCGCGCTGGCGATCATTGAGTTCGTGGGGCACCCATTTGTCAAGCTTTTTTACCTTGCCAATTTGACGCAAATGGACCAATATTGTTTTGACGCTAACGTCGAAAGCTGCTGCTAATTCAGCCGTAGATTGTGTATCATCAGCTTCCACAACCGCCTTTAATTCGTCATTGTCGACCAAAGTCTTCGGACGACCGCGAGGTTCATTTTTCAGGTCGAAATTTCCAGAACGGAAGCGAGCAAACCAATAACAGGTGGTGCGTTGGTTTGTAGTGTTAGCTCCGTAAACGTCGTTGATGTTGCGTGCCGCTTGTGCCGCGTTGCTGCCACGACGGTACTCATATTCCATAATTACTCGAATTTTTAACGTATCCATGATGACGAAAAAGATTGAAATGCGATGAAAATGTAACACTAATCAATAAAGAAATGACTACTTTTGGAAAAAAGAATCCATGTTTTTAAAATAAAATTAATTTGAAATTAGAATTCTTAGCCAAACAAAAATTATTTTGATTTGAAATGGCCAGTACTGCAGAACGGCAATTTCATAGGTAAAGACCTAATATTATACCTTGGGTCGACTTCTACGCCCCCCACGGGATGAGATGGGGTGGTGGTATTCTGATATTCGCCACACAGCTCATCATCACCAAATATAAGTTTATTGTTATAAATGTTCAAGAACTAGCTATGCCCCGCAGGTTTACCCGCGTTAAATTTTATAAAATATCATAGCTCGTCTCCCGTAAGTGATAGCGTGATAATATGTAGCCTATATGTTGACCCGATCAGGAGATCGGGGCAACATTATGACTTTTTCATGAATATTACTAAGAAGAAATATTCATGAAAAATTTGAAGTAAATCCATACAGTACTTATTGAGTTAAGCCCGGATATACATACAAACAAACACAAAAATTCTAAAAACTATATTTTTGGCTTCGATGTCGATTGCAAATAACGCCCCAAGTATCCATTGTCTGTGTGTCTGTTTGTCTGTATGTATGTCCTGGCTAAACTCCAAAAGTACTGCATGAATTTACTTCAAATTTTGCATGTATACTACTGGTCGGGTCAACATATAGGCTACATATTATCACGCTATCACCTACGGGGGAGGGGCTGTGATAATGTATAAAATTTAACTCGGGTAAAACCGCGGGGCACAGCTAGTATATAAATAAATTCATTACAAACTGCAAGTCTGGTTAACTTTTTGAAACAGAATAATTAATTTACATAATGACGCTATGTCTGTCTGCATAAAAAACCTTGTATTATTTAATATAATTTTAGTTCCGTATTTTATATAGTATGGAAATTTAAAGAAAAACTACTCTAGAGCAAAAACTTCATTAAATTCTATAATTAAAACGAACTTGACATTCAACCTGTGTCTATGTTTCTAGGGTTCCGTAAGCAAATGGTAAACAGAATATCCTTTGTTTTTCGATTGCATTGTGTATGAATTATCTGTTAGTAGTTATAAACGGCAGCAACATTTTTTTTAAATAAAGGCAGAGGCCGCTATAAGGAAATTAATCCATGTGCCCTGAGTAGGGTTGCCAGGCCATAAAATGCAAAGGCCTGACTGCGCACTATATAAGGCCTGACATTTTGCCGTAAAAGCCGGACATATTATTTTTACTGCCAAACATAATGTTTTTACAGCTGGGCTGTTGAAAAAAGTATTTATACGTGATGTAAAGTGAGAATGAGATCGAAGATGGAGTGTGTGCCAGATATATATGCATATTCATCCCACCGTACGAATCGCCACTCTGACAAAAAGCCCGACAAAAGCCGGACTACTCTAGAGCAAAAACTTCATTAAATTCTATAATTACAACGAACTTGACATTCAACCTGTTTCTACGTTTCTAGGGTTCCGTAAGCAAATGGTAAATAGAATATCCTTTGCTGTTCGAATGCATTGTGCATGAATTATCTGTTACTAGTCGTAAACGGCAGCTACATTTCTTTTAATAAAGACAGAGCCCGCATTAAGGAAATTAATCTATGTGCCCTGAGTAGGGTTGCCAGGCCATAAAATGCAAAGGCCGGACTGCGCACTATATAAGGCCTAACATTTTGCCCTAAAAACCGGACATATTTTTTTTACTGCCAAACATAATGTTTTTACAGCTGGGCTGTTGAAAAATGTCATTTACGTGATGTAAAGTGAGAATGAGATCGAAGATGGAGTGGGTGCCAGATATATGCATATTCATCATCCCATCGTACGAATCGCCACTCTGACAAAAAGCCTGACCAAAGCCGGACGCGACCGCAAAAAGCCAAACATGTCCGGCTAAATCCGGACACCTGGCAAGCCTAGCCCTGAGGTACGACGACGACGGTTACGACGGTTCCGACGCGAATATAAAAGTATTTATTCTCCGATGAAGTGGCAAGAGCCTCCTAGGAAAACTAAAAATAACACGTTCGCAAAAAAGGTATATATTTAATGTACATTGCGTTTCCAACTATCTCACCTAGACCTAATCTTTGACCTGGTATTATACTGCTCCTGCGCTTAATTATAATAATAACACAAGACTCGATTGCTTGCTTGTTTCAAAGAGCGTTCTAGCTTATTAGGTATAAAATTATGATTACAGGGAAGTATCACGCAATTAGTAGTAGTTAATGTTATATAAATGTTCTTCTGTATACAGGGTATTCTATAGGTAGTGGTCAAGATCGGCGTTCAAATAAATGAAGGTTAAAAATTACTATTTTCAAAAAAATATAAATGAGCCGTCACGGGACGCCTGGCAGATGAGAAACATCGACATTATTTTGTAAAAGTAATATGCAGAAAAGAACATATTGTGATAGGAACTAAATATGTCATAATGATAAAATAAAAAGTCGATTGCGCATGCGTCACGGCATGCGTCGCCACGCCAGAAATCTGTTTTACGTGCGGCTATAGATGTTTCACATCAAAAATTCAAAATATATTTATTTTCTCTTCACAAAGAATAGGGTTATCTAGAATCCAGTGACAATTACATAATGATATGACAATACTGCCAAGCTAGAACCCAACTTTGTGAGAGACTGGTGCCTGATGTAGGTTTACGAGAAACCTGAATTACAGGTCACCAGGGCCCTCACGCGGTTTGATTTCGTAACAAGGCGAACTTAATATTAATGTTTATTATAAACTAGATTGATAAGAACAAAAATTAGGGAACTAAATAATATATATGTTATCGTGGGATTATGTGTGTGTGAAAGTAAGTTTGTATGTGTGTATGTAGATAGCAGATGTGTTCGGATTATTGGAAGTCAAATGTGAGTTTATCGAGGAGATTGTCTAGTTAATAAGCTATGTTATAATTTGTGGTATGCTATTTCTGCGGGATTAATTGTTTTTCAGTTTTTTGATAGTCGAGAGTTTTAAGGTAAACTGTGACTGAAATTTTACAGCTTGTATAATTTTGTGGGTATATGTTTAGGGTGGTGTTTATTTTAGAAAACAATAAAACTTGTGAGGCAAAGCCGAATGAAAAATCACCATTTGTTCTCTAAGGCGATTGGCACACTGCCCCGCATGATGCAGCGTAGTGCGTGAGTGGTGTTCTAACGTTGCTTATAAGTAGCTCCGTTTATATATAAAACACGCACAGTCAACACACAGAACGTTGGTTAGAGCCCACGCTCACCCCTACAGTCCGGTGAAGCAGTAAAAGACGAGAAGACAACTACACGCGTCACGTTAAAAAAAAACACAGAAAATGCATCCACGTGCGTTCATGCAGATGCAAGTTCTCTGTGTTGGTCTGTGCGTGTTTTCTATACAAACGGAGATACTTACAAGCAACGTTAGTACACTTTATTGCACCAAAAGAAACAATACATGACCTACAAATAAGCAAATTAAGGTACAATCGGCGGTCTTATTGCTTTGTAGCAATCTATTCCAGACAACCGTGGAAAACGGTAAGATAGAAAAGGCGGCAGCTGTAAGTGTACTGTCAAATATTCAAAGTTATGTACTTACGAGTATATAAAATTTACATAAACATACTTATATTTATAATAATAATATACTATACATACAAAATATTATGCATCTATTTAATAAGGAGTTTTGAAAAAGAAGGTTATGAAAAGCAGTTAAGAGATAAAAATATCTTTTTTACTATTTAAAAAAGACCACGCCCGCACTAGGCAATCTAAACCCTGTGTAGCGGGGTACTTTACAAACGTATAATAGACAGACACAAATTACATCCAGACTCAGAACAACTATTTATGGGTCACACAAATAGTTTTCCGGCGCGGGACGAGAAGCGGCTAGGCGACTGTATTAACCGCTGCGCCACACGTGCAGCAGCTTTTGAACCGATTTTGATAATTCTTCTTTTTTGAACGATTTTGACAGGCCTATGGTCTAATGGTGAATGATCCTAAGTGCTAAGCCATAGGTCGTGGGTTCAATTCCTACCCAGGACAAATATTTGTGTTATGAGCACGGTTACTATCTGCGTTTGGGTGCAATTTAACTTTACTATTTATGTATTTAGAAATATTTATCAGTTGGATGGATATCCTTGTACGGGTTCTACCTCTAGTTTGGGATTAGATGGCAGTGTCTTAGTTGTCTTAAGATAATTATTTTTGTAAATTTTGTCCCAATCGGTTTATCGGAAAAAATGTTGTCGCGTTTACGTTTTTAACAGTCATTTTATTTGATTATACTTTGAGAAATTTTCATATATTTATATGACACCTCCATATGGTCCTATTCGAATTCCCCGATGTCATATAAAATAAGTATATATATTTTTTAATAAAACCCCCGCACTGTTTGTTTTCAAAATATTGCCCTAAGTTTCTCCCTAAATAAAATGAATAAATTTGGTACCTGTAACCAGCTAATATATTCAAGAGTGAACTTTTCCCGGCTCCTGAAGGACCCAAGATGGCGGTGAGCTGTCCCGAACGAAACTCCCCGTTGATACTCCGCAAGATTATTTTTGAACCTGCAAATAATATAAGATAATAATTAAAAACATATACAATCATAAAGTCCCGCTTTCTGAATACACGGTTTTATATACATACAACCCTCTTCAATTTTATTTTCTAACAATCGATATGAACTAAAATTATTGGATTATTTTTTCCATAGTTCACAGCCAAAGGCATTATAAAACTTTAAAATTAAAAAAAGAAACGTAGGAACGGAAAAAAATATCGTACTTAATTTTGTTGGGTAGTCGGCTGTAAAAAATCTAACATAATTATGAAAAAAAATACTGTATAAATTGCCAGTGTGGGTTAAAAAAAGAGACTCCGTCACTTGGAATATTAATTGTTACTAATACTAAAGAAATAGCTATATATAGTATAATAGCACTTTATATGTATATGTAAGTATATAAATATAACTCCTAAATATACTGATAAATAAAATTATATATTACAATGATTTTTACAAAAAGTAACAACGCTTTTTGTAAAAATCATTGTAATATATAATTTAGGAGTTATATTTCTTCTTTTAAAAATGTCTAAAGATGAACTAACAGGAAGAGAGTTCCATAGGCGTTTCGCACTAATTTTAAACAGCTATCGTAACGGCCGGAAGAGTTAGTAGGCATTCGACAAAGAAAGATGTGTAACAGAATGTTACACATCTTTCTTCTATGATATTATAAATAGTTGTTCTGTATCTGGATGTAATTTGTGTCCGTCTATTATACGTTTGTAAAGTACCCCGCGACACAAGGACTAGATTCCCTAATGCGGGCGTAGTCTTAAAATTACGACTACTTTTAAGACTACGCCCGCATTAGGGAATCTAGTCCTTGTGTCGCGGGGTACTTTACAAACGTATAATAGACGGACACAAATTACATCCAGATACAGAACAACTATTTATACTATTTTTCCTACTATTTTTTTATAATAATATCCTGGGACTTTATCCACACACGGCCATCTGATTCCAAACTTAAGCTTCTACCATGGAAACCAGATAACTGATATATTACATATACTACTTTCCTTTTGTAAATACATACTTATATAGATGATTACACCCAGACTTAAGACAAGTGTAAATATTGTCCCAGGATATTATTATTATTATTCTGATATTCGCCACCGTCACCACACAGTAATTCCAATTAGCTTAGTGGTCTGAAAGACAGAATTGCCATCAGAAGCGTCAATAGTTACCCACTGTATAACAGTAGCCAGCACGTCAAGCTACCCCAATTTGTCAAATTTCACCCAATTGAAAGAGAACCTTGTAACCTTCGTAAGCATATACTTAATACTAGCATGATTTTATATATTTATTCAATGTTATTTTTGATTATTCTTAATTTTTCACTTTATAACTTATATAATTTACATTCAATTTAATTTAATTATTCTGATATTGTTCATTATTGCCGCAAAATGTTTGTTTTTGTAGCTTGTTATGTAGTTTAATTATTTCAGTTTAATTAACAATTGTACCCCACGTTGGTTATATTGAGCTTGTGGTACTTGCCTATAAGAGGTAACTATACTGGAATGTGGCCTGTGTACCGACTCTCTCTTATGTATTAGTATAAGTTACTGTTGGTAAGCCAAAAATAAATAAAAACCTTATGCTCTTGTGATAAAGTTGAAAATATAGAAAAGAAATTTGACAAATTGGGGTAGCTAGATGTGCTGGCGTCTGTACAAATACAAATAGAAATTATATTTAATAATTAATATAAATCAACAATCAAATATAATTATATATTTGATTGTAGAGGAAGTAATAAGTGATTTTTTCCATGTCGTTGTTTGTACTAATTACTGTGATTGTAGATAATTGGCACGCAAAATGGCGCTACCAACAATAGGTCGTAACGTAACAATTTTTTGTTTGCAACAGAATTGAATTTCTGAAGAATTTATTATGTCCTTGGTTTGTATATACGTTTGTACAGGTTTAGGTGTGTCTGTACACTCAAAATTGTTTTTTTAGATCTTTATTATAGATCATAAGACACGCAAAAAAAAATTAAGTTCTCATTTGATTTCCAGTTTTATTTGCGTCAGCGAAGTTATGACTGATGAGTATAATCAAATCCGTTAATTTTTTGTATATTTTTTGTGTTTCACGTGATCTAATCACGTTTCTGACAACCAGCTCTGGTCTTAATAGATTTGATGCTCGCTTACTACCATCGCAACCGCCTCCAATGACAGGGAATTCATCCTCACACTCCAGAACCTTTACGATCTCGTATATACGGCACCATTTCCGCGGAGCTTCCAAGCTGTGGAATGAGCCTCCTACAATGCTTTCCATGAGGCTACAGCTTACCATTAGTCGGATCGTATACACGTTGCTGACTTAATTGTATAAAAAACTGTACTAAAACTCTTGTTTAACTCGTACAATACATTGTTTTGTTGCAGGTCCTATCTATTTTATTTTATTTTTAATCATTTTATGCTCAAAAATCTTGAGAGGTGTCAAGGGACACCCGGATGGAACGAAGTTATTTCTTATTATTTATTATGTACAAAAAACCTGTATACACTCAACAAAAATAATCGTCGCGACACCACACTGTTCCATGCGAAATAGAAATGAAAATATCTGGCTTGCTTTCTATAAGAGAGAGAGAGAGACAGACAGAGAAACATGCGACGCCACACAGCTGCGATTTTTTTCCGTCTAGCCACCTTTCACAACGCGCGATAAGGAACTTCGTTCCAAAATGGACGATGTCGACCTGGTGAGATGACCTGAACTCGTTTTGTAACGACTGGCCTGAAAGACAGGGACATCTGGAAAACCAAAGGGCATGCCTTTGCTCAGCTGTGGGCTACTAGGAGTAAAAAATACCGCGCACCCAGGACCCCGTACCATCCTTTTGTCGCGTCAAGTTGAAACATTTGCACAAACTATTTCAGAATAATAAAAACTATTAAAGAATTTTATTGAAAACGATTATTTTTGTTTATTATACTAATTATTACCAATCTTGAAAGTCCACGCCCTCTATCTGTTTATATGGTCAACTTGTAGCCCGCACGCCAGCTATAGTTTTGCCATATAGGAAATAGATGGGGCTATACACGAACTTATACTTTCAGTTTTTGACTGCAACCAGATGCCCATTTGTTTTATTACGGAATACTGTAAGTTGTGGAAGCATTGAATTCACGCATATCAGTGCCTCTTCTGACCTTTTATTCGGCTGCAATAGCTAATCTCAACAGAAACTAGATAACTATGCAGATATCATATTATATGTACGACGTGCAGTGCAAACATAGGGGCCCTACGACCTAAATCCCCGATCATCGTGATGGTGATCGGTTTTCAAATAGATAAAGGTCATAAATGACCAAGTGAATCATTCATTCAATCGACTTCCATGAGCACATTTGACGTCACAAATGGTCCAGGATCGATTTTCAACGCTGAAGCCGATTTCGTATCTAATCTTTAACTTTAATCTATTTGAACGTCGATCACGATGGCCGGCGAATTAGGCGGTAGCGATGGAACGGCATGACATCAATGGGGACAGACCGGAAGTCACTATTCACGAAAATTGTCGTAGTCGTTATATATCTAAATATTCAGCATTAAGACAAGTGCACTTAATAACTCGAATTTACAAGAGTTTAAATAAATAAAACAATGCCTTAATACGTCTTTTTTCACGATGACGCCATAACTTTGGGCACGTAGGTACTTAATGTATGTTTTCCTTGTCAGTAAAATCCTTGTATTGCTTTTTGGCTCCAACTTAAAAACATTTCAGAACCTCATTTCCAACCTAGGCCAACGAGACTGAAATTTGAAATACAATGAAATTGCAATCCAACAATGTCTACGTATATTCTAGTACTCAAGGCCATGAGTACTAGATTATACAATTATATAAATAAGAAAATATCAATATATACATTAAACAAACACGAAATCAAACAAAAACTTTATTGTTGGTTACAAAGGTTGACTTATGATGAAACGGAAGGATTAATAGCTGTAATAAAGTAAAGAAAGACTAGATGTACCGAGTGCGTATAATATAAGTTTTTGGATTGAACTTATTTAAATACGACATATCGACGAATATTATCAGATAAACAAACGACAGCACACAGTAAATATATATATATATATATATATTAAAAATGAGAACCAGAGGTTTCCAGAATACGAGATAAACTCAGTTTGGAAGCCAGAGCGCAATTTGTTTAATTTGTTACTGTACAACTTTATTTATTTATTTAAACCGCAGTAATTTGTATTCGTTAATTAATTTATATTATATTGCATAAATTTCACTATATACCTAGTATTAGTATTGTATTGTATATTGTATTCATATGTTGTACTAGGTTTTTAAGAAATAACAAAAAAAATAAAAAATAAAATTGTCTGGACAAATCCTGAGATATGGTAGCTTTCAGAATTATCTATTGATAATCTCATAAAATCTCAGCATATTTAGAATTTTCAGTAAAATACATCCTCCTCCGCTTTGAGTGCCGCGATGAGAGCGAGATCCGCAGTGAATAAGAACAATAAAATAACGACTTTTTTAAATTGTCTAGTGCATTTCAGAGAAAATTCTCAAACTGTAAAAATCCCAGGATTTTAAAGAGAATTGAGGCCTTTTCTACGGATTTTTGACATCTGGTAACTCTACGCGCAGATGACTAGGCTCCAATGAGACTAGTCACAATGGCCGAAATTGATCAGAAGGTCATTATGTAGAACTTTTGTAATCGAGAACAGGCTGCAGTTAATTAAGGCCTTTCCGCTGTTGGCAGAGTTCCCAAGGAAATTTCCTAACAGGAAAATGCAATAGTGCAATATTGTATCTGGAGATCGATTGTCAGTCCAAGGCGCATACTACTGATGCTTATAAAATAGATTATAAATTGTTTTATATGCATCAATAGCGTTAAACTCTACTTTGAGGCGGACTACAAATTGGCTTGCTGTCGCAAAATTTTTGCCTATACTACTTGGTTCACCTTGCTAAAAATATACATGTTAAATTTGACTACTTTTGAAAGAACTTTGTAGATTCCAAAATGGGGTTCAGCTACTCATCCTCCTAAAAAAATTAAGTACTTTCATTTTAAATAAAATGCTACATACGAAAAAGTCCAATAATAATCATCATCATCGGCCTGATGTCGTCCACTGATGGAAACCCCCCCAAAGGTTTCTATAATGATGGAATGTGGTGACGTTGCTGCCAGACTACCTGGTGTATCCCTTAGTCACCTTTTACGACACCCTCGGTATGGTGTGTGGTGACTGTTATAGTTTCTAGGCCGGAACTCACACGGCTAGAAAATAATCACTCAATATTATTCCATTTGTTGATAAGTTGATATTTTTTGCGTTTGTAAAATCGTCGACAGTTGTACAGACGCCAGCACATCCTAGTTATCCAGCTACTCCAATCTGTCAAATTTCCTTTATAGATTTTAAACTTTATCACATAAGCATAAGGTTCACTTTCTGTTGGGGAAGTTTGACAGATTGGGATAGCTAGATGTGCTGGCGTCTGTACATTGCCAACGCGTACTAATCTGAAGTCTGTCTGTCAACCTTTAGTTTTTCCTCAATTATATCTAGCTCTGCTTTCGAGCTAGATATAAATGCTAGTTATTTCCCAGATTGCAGTTTTGCTAGTATTTAGCAATAAATACCATAAGATGTTGATGGTGACGATTACGAATATCACTGACCCACCATACCATGAGGGGCGTCGAGGTCCCCAGGAAATTTATATCAAAAAACGGACAGCAGCGTCTCTCTGAGTAGGTACAGACGCCAGCACATCAAGCTACCATAATCTGTCAAATTTCCCCAATTAAAAGTTAACCTTATGCTTTTGTGATAAAGTTGAAAATCAAATGAAAATGGGCTGGCGTCTGTACTATGAACAAAGAACATCATACTGAGTTCGCCAACCCGACCGCAAATGATACCCAGGGGAAGGTCTATGTCCGGCTGGTGATAATGATAATGACGATGATCATGAGTTCTTGATCATTTTATAGAAATAAAGGAGGTTCACTAAAGGCACCTATCAATATTTTTGGCACGTGCTTTTCGTGGATTCAATTTATTTTATACATTCTTGTCCACGAAAAGCACCTGCGACTCTGTAAGTCTCCCTGCGTTAATAAACTTTCTAGGTATTTTAATCGATATCTTTAATTTAATAACCTAGGTTACCGTGTCATAGGTGCTCTTCGTGGACAAGAATGTAAAAAATAAATTGAATCCACGAAGAGCACCTACCAAAACTATTGATAGGTGCATTTATTGGACTAGGCTATGGCACCTTGCCATTCGCGCAGGTGCCATTGAGATGGGTGCCCTAGGTGGACTATCTCAAATAAAGTTATGATTTAAATATATAAATAAATAGATTTTTAATTTTCATCAACTCAACTTAACCTTATCACAATATTGTTGGGGCATAACTTTTAGGCATAATATTGCCTGTGTTAGGAAGCCCCGCTCTTCCACATGCAGGTAATTTATTACAGATTTAATAGCGTTTAGTTATAAAATAATACTAAAAACAAAAAACAGATATAGTTAGATACAATAAAAAATAAAAGAAATTGTTTTGATTTTAATATTATAACTATGTTAGGCATTTATCTAATTTAGTTCTGAGAATAATGATTCAAGCTCATGGACATGATTTTAATCGTCATCCTATCTGGTTTCGTATTTTTTTATAATTTGAATTCATTTAATATTCCTCTAATTCTCTTGTGAAACCCTCGTTGTCCAAATTAATCATTCAATGGATCATTTTCATTCTAACACCTTATACGAAGAATTGAGAATTGAGAAAGAATTATGATTATCGTAATCTAAAAAAGGGGTTCTGATGATCATTTGGGCGGTACATACCAAGTGCCGTATATATAAATGTAAATATAAGACAAATCAAACGCACCATAAAAAGCAGCAAACGTAATTTATGATGAGAAATCAGCAACAATGCACATTATGAATTATCAAGCTGCAATATCCCACGGACATGACCAATTTGCAGTAGCCATAGTATAATCACCACTACGTCAGTAGTTACACTTACTCTACGAAAACCACCCTTATTGCCTACGTAATAAGTGTACCGTTACGGTCAAAGAGTAGGTATCCACGGACGTGCCGTTTACCGTACAAGGATAATGAACTAGTAGAATGGAAACAATTACCAAAGTCTCAATTTAATTGCATGCACATGATCACGCAATGTTGGGACCACACGATTCAACGTCAGTAGAAAATAAACTTTTAGAGGTCAACCTCGAAATTTAATGGACATGTTCTCGCGTGTGAGATAATATTATGACTTCATGAATGATTCTATAGTGATATGATTAAATTCATCACGAACGTTTTAATAACCAACATTGCTTTTTTCGTCAATTTTTAATCATCGCAGTTTGATGGTCTTTGTTCACAGAAAAGCGCTGCTACTCGTTCTCCGGTAAGTATTCCCTCGGACGATTTCTATGCCCCACGGGATGGGATGGGTGATGATATTCTATGCCGTCACCACACAGCATATTATTTAATACTTTTTTGTAAATAATGAATTGGACAGTAATCATTAATAAATCTATGATTAGGTGCCTAACCTAATCTAATCGAATATTTATAAGATTTAATATTGAAGCTCCCTTTCAATATTTTTAGTTTAACAGCAAACAACTCACGTCATATGTATGTAAACAAACCATCGTTCCCATTATAATAATAATTATTTATTTATTTCAAGTAACATGACTCACATTTGTTAGTAACAATAATTCTTAGACCTATATTAGTATTCCTATAACAACACACACACACACACAATCACTGCCACCAACCCAACACTGAGGTGGACAGCTTGCAGCAGCGACTCACATAAAGACAATCGAGGCTGCTGGCCACACAGCTCATGATAATGTTGGGGCTAACCCGTACGCGGCGCACCAGGGAAGCGCATCGTTTTCTCATAGTTGTATAAAAACAATCATTGCTCACAAAATTTTGAAACTGTCTTATGTCGTTTTTATTTCTTGTAATTTTGGAGAGCAAATATCAATATAAAAAAAAAATATACAAATATCGTAAACATAGAACTTTGCCTGTACCATTTCGTTCAAAATGTTCATTTTCTCACTCTTTTCCTCTGGTGATTAATTTACCTTGTGGCCGTAGCTTGTACTCGTAGTACATTTCGCAAGCAGCTTCGTCACCAGCTACTTAAACAATTCGTTATTATCAGCTGTATCTAGAACAACAATGACGTATACGACTCTTTGAGGCAGTTCGAGGCTGCTCTTGGTAAATATTATGTTTTGTATTACGAGTAATTTATAGTTCCATTTTTGTTTTCGGTTTAAGTATTAACTATTTAGCTTAATATGTGTGTAACAGTTAGAGTTCGTTGCTCATTAGGTACTTCTAATGGACAATGACCTGAAAGTGTCACGCACGCGTTATATTTGTAGTAGGTATACCTAAGTTTAGTGTCAAAGAAGGCTTATTTATTTTAAAGTCGTATATGGGTCTATTAAGTAGTTTTTTCTTTTATATAAGGGACTGACAAACTAGCAAGTTGGTGACCTGATGGTAAGTGATCACCGCTGCCGATGTACACACGGCTACATATCAAGCTATACATATCCAGTATGAGCTGATCTCGCGTTTTATAGGATTTTCATACAATGCCTCAGAAGACCAGTAAATTAGTAGGAGCGTTGCCAACCTTTAAAGAAGAGTCTGCAACAAGTGTTGCATCCTCTTCCCTCCACCCCGATGACCTCTGGTGACTTAGTCATACGCAGAAATACAGAACAAATAATCATGCTCGTTAGAAAAAGATTTGTCCTGGTACGGGATCCAACCCACAACTTCTCGCTTAGCTTAGTCACTAACCGCTGAAATAATAATATCCTGGGACATTATTTACACACGGCCATCTGATCCCGAACTAAGCAGAGCTTGTACTATGGAAAACAGATAACTGATAAACTACATATGCTACTTTTCTTTTGTAAATACATACTTATATAGATATTAACACCCAGACTCAGGACAAACAGACATGTTCATGCACACAAATATTTGCCCTGAGTGGGAATCGAACCCACGACCTCCGGCGTGAAAAGCAAGCATTTGCCAACCATGCCAACAACAGGCAAATATTCTTAACAGATTTTATTAGTTGTTATTAGGCAATTATGAAAATCGTTTCACAAAAATCGGAGAAATCGCCTAATTACAATATCCACTTAGCCGAATTCCACTTTCTATTCCTCACACAGCCGAAAAGAGGTCAGATACAGGACCGACGGCTTATCGTGCTCTTCGGGGCATATGGGGGTATAATACCACCAAGTGCCAGACTTCGGGCTGATCCTGAGATTTTTTTTTACCGAAAACTCCCAAAAGCACCTTGTTCTCTGCGGGTGAACACCTTACCGCTAGACCAACGAGGCAGTCTATTAGCTAATAATATACAAAAAAGAACATACAGTTAAATTGAAACCTCTTTTTTCAAGTCGGTTAAATAAGACTGACAGTTATAAACTGTACCGGTATAATGTACAGACATCATTATCGAGCGTGCACATCGAGCTACCCCAGTCTGTCAAGTTTATTTTATAGATTTTCAACTTTATCACAACAGCATAAGGTTCACTTTCAATTGGGGAAATTTGACAGATTGGGGTAGCTTGATGTGCTGGCGTCTGTACCTAATTATGTTCAGAATGACGAGGCAATAATAGTATGCTAAAATATTAATATTATCTCAGTGAATCTAAGACACAAAGGTTAATATAATATTATTATACAAGATATTTTAGATTTTGAGATATTCGGTCATGAAAACAATAACAAACTATACAAAAATACTAGATTTCGGATATTTATTATTCATGCTTAACAAATATTTCGCATTAATTTATTTGACATCTATTAAAAACATGTGGTGCCCATAATTTATACAAAATAAACTAAAAAAAACCTGATAAGTAATTCAATTTGTTTTTTATCACCGCGATAATAAATTCGTCGTGTACGGCTCATTAAAAATAACCGGCTAAGTGCGAGTCCGACACGCGAACGAAGGGTTCCGTAACATCGTAGCAAATTCATCGATCGTAATTAGTTGCTAGCTGAAAGTGTGACTGCAAAACTTCGTGACCATCAGTGACCACCAGCAAAGGGTCATGGAGATTGACACTTTGCATGTATATACTTAAAATAAAACGAAATGAATATTCGTTACATACTCTACGAATTACAGAACTGTCAGTTCCGTGTCAATATGATTAACATTACTGTTATTTTGACGTTTTTATTTTCTCTTCCTAAAGCTATTAAACCTAAAATATAAATACTTAATCAAACCGATCGAGCAGATAATCTGTTCGCCTGATAATTTAAAAATCTCGTAGATGCCTCCTTGAGTAGGTATATTTCAACGGACTGTCTCAAGTGAGCCGTGTTAAAATTGATAGTAGAGACACCCGCTGAGTTTGTTTCGCTGGGTCTTTTATAAACACAAGGTCTGCCATAATAATAATATTAAATTATTACCTCCATTATAAACAGAACCATTCAGTCAAGAGTTAAATATATCTGAAACTATAAATTTTGATATCTAAACCTAGATCCCTTTGGCAATATAATATGTCCCGCGCAGATTTCTAATCTCTATTGAGACTGGCCAACATGGCCGAAATTCGGCTACGAGGACAATATTAGTGGCTATTTAGAAAAAAATAACAATATTTAATTTTTTGAATTAATATTACTATGCAGAAATTATGTTTGCGATGACCTTTTAACAATCATTAAAATAGTCGTATTTAAATCTAGATTATAAACAAAATGAGCTTTATTTATATTCGTAGTTTTAAAAAGACGCACATTTAGATTTAAATCACGCTGAGAATGGTATGCTTAAGGACTTCCGTAGCCTAGAGTAAATGGACCATGGCCAGGCGATGATCATGTCACATCTCTTGTTGGAACGAAGTTCCTTATCGCGCGTTGTGAAAGGGAGCTAGACGGAAAAATTCTTACGAAAAGTTGTCACGACACTTTTTGCAACTGTGCGGCGTGCGCATGTTTCTCTGTCTGTCTATCTCTCTCTCTCTCTCTTATAGAAAGCAAGCCAGATATTTTCATTTCTATTTCGCATTGAACAGTGTGGGTGTCGTGACGATTATTTTTGTTGAGTGTATACAGGTTTTTTGTACATAATAAATAATAAGAAATAACTTCGTTCCATCCGGGTGTCCCTTGACACCTCTCAAGTTTTTTTTTTATATAATAGTATCTAGCTAAGATACATACACTTCCATGCACACCAATTACAGAGCATCATCATATCAAGAAATCCACGGTTGGACTAAGACACTCCCCCATGGATCTCCATAAAGGTATTCATCATCATCATCATCATCATATCAGCCGAAAGACGTCCACTGCTGGACAAAGGCCTCCCCCAAGGATCACCACAATAGCCGGTCCTGCGCTATCCGCATCCAGCGGCTTCCCGCGGCCCGCACAAGATCGTCGGTCCACCGTGTAGGAGGCCTGCCCACGCTGCGTTTTCCGGTTCGTGGTTGCCACTCAAGAACCTTTCTGCCTCTTCTACGAGCTATGTGCCCTGCCCATTGCCACTTCAGTTTGGCAATTTTTTGGGCTATGTCGGCTACTTTGGTTCGCCTGCGGATCTCAGCATTTCTGATTCGATCTCGCAGGGAAACTCCAAGCATAGCCCTTTCCATTGCTCTTTGGGTGACCTTGAGCCGCCTGATAAGGCCCATAGTGAGCGACCACGTCTATTTTCCGTAAGTCATCACTGGCAACACGCACTGGTCGAAGACTTTCGACTTGGGACACTGCGGTATTTGAGACGAGAAGATATTACGTAGCTTCCCGAATAATATAAAGGTATTATGACCAAAATTTCAGGGGATATACCGTACTACTACTACTTATAGTATGAGCAGACTGATTAAAACAAAAGCTTTTTTAAACTCTACGTGAATAAAACCTTTTTTTTTATTTATTTTATTTTATTGCATTAACAGTGCTTTATTTTACGGAATTGTAGGTAAATCATTTGACGCAGTAAAGTACTTATTATTATAATTATTTATTTACATTCAAATTTTTTACACATTTATAATAATACAATTTTATTATCTTATCTTCTTCCTGAGGCGGGCTGTGACGCCCTAGGCAACCGCTGGTCAGGGCGACAGAGAAAGGGACCTCCTCACAATGCATGCCGTTCCCATAATTGCTGCCTTTTGTACCTGGCCCTTGACCCAGTGATCCAGCGAGAGCCTCTTAAGATGTTGATCGAGGCTCATTGTTATGAGACCGTTTACGGAGACGACTATCGGGACAATTATTGTTGACTTCACATCCCAAATGGCTGTAACCTCGTGAACCAAGTTAATTCATTATTATTATTTAACTTTTTTTCGTTCTGCCAGTGTTAACAATGTTATGTTATCCTGGGAAATTATTCACACACGGCCATCTGATCCCAAACTAAGCAGAGCTTGTACTATATACTACTTTTACTATATACTACTATTCTCTTGTAAATAGATACATATATAGATAATTTACACCCAGACTCAGGACAAACAAACATGTTCATGCACACAAATATCTGTCCCGGGTGGGAATCAAACCCATGACCTGCGGAGTGAAAGGCAGCGTAACTACGAACCAGCCAACAGGCCCGTAAACAGTACATCCACTGATCTAACGTCAACAGTACACCATGGTTAGGAAATTAACAATGGTTAACATTTCTGGGTTATTTATACGTTATTTAAATTGACGGTCACCGTAGCCTAGTTGGTAGTGCTCCTGCCTACGAAGCTGGTGGTCCTGGGTTCGAATCCCGGTAAGTGAAAATATTTGTGTGATGAGCACGAATATTTGTTTCTGAGTCATGGATGTCTTATATGTATTCATCTATTTATCTATCTATATAAGTATGTATATCGTCGCCTGGTACCCATAGTACAAGCTTTGCTTAGTTTGGGGCTAGGTTGATCTGTGTGACATTGTCCCCAGATATTATTATTATAATTTCATGGGTAAAAGTGTATTGCATTAGAAGACCAAAGCATTGAACCGAACGGTTAATTTACAAGTTACGAAATTGTAAATTCAAGGCTTGAAGCATACTGCTTGAGTGACTGTCGGGTTGTACGATTTGAAATGAGGCCCAAGGATAAGGCGGTAATATTGACTATCGTATTACTTGAATTATAAGCCGTTATCTAAATCTAGGTCATAGGTATCGCAAAACTAGAAATACATCTGTCATATAGATTATTAATCGCTCTGTCAGCTTTTATATTTAGTACTGGCTATGCCCGGGACTTCGTTCGCGTCGTTTTTGAAAACTAAACCTCGTCATTTAGGTAAGAGTGAGAAAGCTAAAAGAGGAAGTGGAAACCACGCACTAATAAAGAAATTGGGAATTGAAGACTGATAACTTTATTCAATGAGACACATATGTTGATGCTTCTCTATATATTATGTTATAAATAGGCTCAGCTGGTATCGTTAATAATTAATTATTTTATATAATAATTTTTAAGTGCTTAAGTCAACACCGATATAACACAAACACTATTTATTAACGCACGTGTCAAGGCATAAGTATAAATACTTTCACTCATCGACTGCAATTATGTATGGAAGAGATCGCTTTAGGCGAAAAGACCATCGCATCCGTTGTACTCATTTTGATTCCTCAATTTTGATCCCTTCCCAACTCGTAAACTATTTTTTTGTAAGTAGATTAAATAGTTTACGAGTTGGGAAGGGATCAAAATTGGTTTATAATGGTTCGTGTAATACAATTACAAATGGTGTGTTGCAACTTCCTTTTTTTCGAACTTGGTTGAACACGCCGTCGCGTGTCTAGACTAAAATATTAATAAAATTGCATAATAAATTTGATTATAAATCTAACCCAAAAAGCTTTATTTAATCAAAATATGCACAACAAATAAAACAAGTACAAGAATTTTGTGACTTTGACTGACTTTAGTGACTAAATTATGTTCTATCGCGCCTTTGGAAGGTATCATATTATCGGATCAAGGATGTTCATCAAAATATTTAACATACCTATATGTTATTTCCTAAACGAATCCGGTGGTATTGGATGAAAACTTGCAGAAAAATCTAAGTAGCTTGTATGTTTATCTACAATATTTGATAACATCTGACATTAGACAGATCTATATATATAAAAATCAATGCCACTTTTCGTTGTAATGTTATAACTCAACAACGCCTTTACCGATTTGGCTAATTTTGGTCTTGAATTATTCGTGGAAGTCCAGGGAAGGTTTGTATATATATATATCTATATATATATATATATAAAATAAATAGATAACCTAGAAACTAGATATTTGATACCATTATGCATATACAAACCAAAACTGATAATAATTATTATATTAATAATAATGTCAAGTATGAAAGTTACGTGTTGTTTTCACTCACAAGATTACATACACTTGGTTATTTTTTACCAACAAACCAAGATATCAACCTGATAGTATATATATAAATCCAGTACAAATAGGAAGTACTAGTTATAACTTGCAAATATAATACAGTCTGTACGTAAAAAAATACGAGTCAAGTCTTGGATCTTGATTACATCCCGAGTGAACACAGTACTTGAAACCCATATCTGTCACTGCGTTTGGCAAGCGAGTTTGCCACCGCAGTTATGTGTTAATACACAGGAGGCGCTGCTGCCCAATTACCTGCTATACAAAGTTAAATAATAATTTAACACAATGTCAAAAAAATCAATGTCATATCAATAACGTTTATCATCCTAAGATATTTTTATTCTAACTAATATTAACACAATAAAATGCTTTGGTCACCAAAAAGTTTGCAGTCTTTTTAATCAGTTTTATATTCAATAAAATACCTGACCGTTGATTTCTTCCAACGCAACGCTCAGATATTTTTATGTAACTATACCAACTCGCCCCGGCTTTGCCGATGTACTTGACAAATCGAATGAAAATTAACGAATATGCATTGATCGACCACTACAAATCGAATGTCTAAATACTCTACAACACGTTGGTTAATAAATCGAACATTCGCTACTAAAAACTAGCTTAAGTTAGACCTGCGACCAGAAACAAATCAATCATTTATATCTATTACGCAAAAACGACGGGACCGATTTTGATGAAACTTTGTAGTAATACAGCTTATGTAGGTATCCGAATAACAAATAGCCTACAATTTATAAAGCTTAACGCAGGTGAAACCGTGGGGCACAGCTAGTCTGAATATATGTTTCAATGAAATGTTCTTGCTGTTACTATAGATACCTTTTAAGGATATCTTGTATTATTCGGCTATAGCCAAACATAAAGGAGACTAACCAGCTATGGAGGACATATTAGAGTATTGTCTCATAATCCAATGGCTATACTATACGACCAGACCCTGGCCCGGATCAGGCGCTGAACTTTAACCACGAACCACGTAATATACTGACACCGGGCAGCTATTAGGTATCCGCCATCTTGAAAAGAAGTTTCCAAGATAGCGGACGACAACTTTTTCCAAGATGAACACCCCATGAACATACACACACATAAAATACATTCTTATTTCGTTTAATTTTATTGTTAAGTATAGTTTAGTTGTCAGCTATAATATTATATTAATTTACTTAATTGTCCAATGTTTAATTGGTTCCTGCGATACAAGTCTAGAACCTAGTGTAGGAACCAATGTCAATTGTTTAGTGTAATAAATAATATTTTGTTAAATACATAAATAAATAAAGATGGCGGTTAAAGCTTCTCCAGGAGTTTGTGATTTAATGCTCAGTAAGGGATCCTAAGTCTTATATAAATGAATGAAATGAAAATGAATGAAAATGAAATGAAATGAAAAATAAAAAAAACTTGTGTGTATTTATGTACACGCGTTAGAAGTTATACTTCTTAATATACAACTTGAACATAGTTATCAATTTTCAAACCACCTAGAACTAACTTCATGCTGTTATTTAACGATGCGCGCGCATCGTAAAAATTCACTGTCATACCACCTAGAACTAACTTCCTGCTGTTAAATTTTTTGGTGTCGGTGTGCGCGCGCATCGTAAAAATTCACTCTCATCATTTTTCTCCATCGCGCCAAAAGAAGTATAACTTCAAAAAATGGATTGGAAATTTAGTGAGTGCGTGACCAAAAAACGGGTTTAACTGGGCTATAAGAGTTTGGTGACGATGACGCGATTGCCATGATTTAAGTTCACCCAAGAAATGCACAACGCGTTTAAAAATATTTTCACTTCAATAACACAATAACTTTTTAACGTAAGAAAGAAGAGATACAATGACGGATGAACGTGTGCCTAAAAACGTCAAGCAAATTGATGAGGGCCATATCGAAAGTTTGTTGGGTTTTTGTTCATTATTTATATTTCTTTAAGGCTGCCATTATATGTTTTGTGAATATATTATTGCCGCTGAACATCGTCAAGAAGGAAAAAACAATAACTTGAAAAAGTTCTCGTTAGACAAAAAAATCGATTTAATTTTTTTACTTTTACCGATATCAAAATATATCTGATTCAAATTCATGACATGGCAGCTACTGAGAAACACTGCCAAAAAACTCAGTAGGAATCCTTTTTCAAATATTTATTTATTAACATTAAATATCATTATACGTACTGAAACGTGTTAATTTAGAGCGAGCCAATCCCAAGCCGTTTTGTACCTTAAATAATTAGAAGTTTTGTAGTAAGCCCTCATACACAATTTGGCGTTTATAGTTCTTTTAAACTTATTCGTAGACATTTCTCGGATATCAATGAGATGTTTGTTATAGAATCTTATACATTGCCCCATAAAATAGTTACTTATTTTGTAGACAAGGTTGTATGTAACACAAGGTTATGCTTATATCAATCCAACAGTATATTATTTAAATACACATGTGTAAACACATAGCTGTTTTTACAGTACATATATAAAAACTGAAAATAATTAAATAACATCTAGCAGATATTGCACCCGTAACGACTATATGGAACTTCACTTCTCCTTGTTAGAGAACCTAGTTTGATAATTATTATTTTATTACAAACAAATTTACTAGCAAATATACAAAAAAAGTAATATTTTTTCTTTAATATATAAATCTAGGCTATGTATGTATCCCCGTAAGGTTCTCAAGTGGCGACTACGAACTGGAAGATGCAACGTGGGCAAGAAGACAGGCAAGAAACTAGGCAAGAAGCAAGAAACTTACTGTTGGTATAAAGTTAATAAATGTAAAGAGGACTTAGACATATTAAAATAAAATAAAGTATGAAGTTTAAAAAATATATATGATAGTAGGGCAAAAGGGCAAAAGGGTCACTTGATAAAAACAAATCACCGCTGCCAATGGACACTTGCATAATCAGAGGGGCCACCAGTGCATTGTCGGCTTTAAAGAAAGGAATAGGCTCACTTCTTGAAGGTTGCCATGCTATACTGGAATGAAAATACCTCCACCGTTAATTGAATCCAAAGAGTAGTCGTGCGCGGTAAATAGTTTCTTGCGAAACGCGCGTTGACCGACGAAAATTTCCACTTCCAGCGAGAATCACACTGATATTATAACGACCAAAGTTTGTGAGTGTGTGAGGTATATATTTGTTGCTCTTTCACGCAAAAACTACTGGACGGGTTTTGATGAAACTTTGTAGTAATATAGCTTATATATCCCAATATGTGTTATATAGGATACTAGCGGCCCGGTACGTGCTTCGCTACGCTTTTAAGTATTAGTACAAATTGTTTGTACATGGGAGTATAGAAAGATGTTGATTTTACACTTTTTCAAGACTTTTTTTTAAATTTTCTCCACGTACAAACCTTCCCTGGACTTCCACGAATAATTCAAGACCAAAATTAGCCAAATCGGTAGAGGCGTTGTTGAGTTATAACATTACAACGAAAAGTGACATTGATTTTTATATATATAGATACAACCTTGGGGCACAGCCAGTATATTATATTTTTAGGTGAGGGTAGCGCTTTATGAGTAGCTCGACTGCAGATATATATTTTTGCAATGTTTGGGAATAGTACCAGCCTCTTACCCACCACTCTCCTGTAAAACAATCAAAAGTGGCAACACAAAAAATGTCACTAATAGATCAATCTCAGGCACGTCGCGCAAATACACTTCAAATGTAATGGATCCCGCAACAAATTTAATGAGAAAAGATTAAGGAAGAGTTAAATAAAAGTAGATCTACTTCCCTCCAGAGCGTAGCGGTATACAGAATGATGTAACGAGGTTAGACCATGACCCTTCTTGACCCTTGGTTTGTATTCGTAACAATGCAATACCCTCTCTGATCCTCAATCGGATAATCGAGCCGCGTCTTTGCCTCTTTTTTTCGGGACTAGTCCCTCCCTCTTGTCCACCACTGCAACTCCTGTAAGCCAGGATCAACAGTGGCACACAATGAAATGGCACTGAGTGGTGAGGGTCAGGCATGTCCCGGGGAATCGCTTTAACTGCCTTGGATCCCGCAACGAATTCTCGCGTATTTGCGTATTAACTTAAAGGGACAGTTGCTGTGTGGCTAACGGCATATAATATCACCACCTGCACCCCCAACTCATCACGTAGGTGGTATAGAAGTCTTCCCAAAAGAATTGCTTCCAGACAACAGGCACCATAGTTTTTCTGAGTATTAAGACCATAATACTGCTATCGCCAACCCCGCTAAGCGTGGCGATTATGGAATATCCCTCCAAATGATGGACAGAACTCCATAGAGGAAATCTCTAGGGGAGGCCTTTAGATGGTATATATTTTTTGACCTTATACTGCTTATAATGGTATTTCTCTCATACGGTATATTTTCGAGTAGGTTTCCTCCTTAGTAACGTGCATTTTGCATAAAAACAATCGATGAATGTTTGCAGGTCACGAAAGGTTAGAGCAGGCGACTGTTAACTCATATGTATTATAAAATGGTTCTTATGGTTAAGTTCATAAAGACGCAACGCCTTAAAGACATTGGTGGCACTTAATTCATTTTACTCAGCAAAAATACAACATTTGTCGATGGGCCTGTTGGCGTGGTTGGCAAATGCTTGTATTTCACGCTGGAGGTCGTGGGTTCGATTCCCACCTAGGACAGATATTTGTGTGCATGAACATGTCTATTTCCTTGTTCCTTCCGTCCGTGTCCTGAGTTTGGGTGTTAATTATTATCTATATAAGAATGTATTTACAAAAAAGATAAGTAGTATATTATTATGTAGTACATCAGTTATCTGGTTTCCTGGTACATTATACATTTACAAGATAACGTGAGCATTTTTTAATAATATGTGTAATAAAATACACAAAACTTCAGAAGTGTGCCGTTTTTTTTTTATTAGAAGTGTATATACATATATTTTGTACATTGAATTCATATCTCTTTCCAAATATTCCGCGGACTTCGTCCGCGTGTTAATTAGTTTATTTCGTTTTTTTTTGTAAAATAAAACTTTTTCTAAAATAAAAGTAGCCTAAGTTACTCCGTATTACATCAGCTACCTGCCAATAAAAATCCCGTCAAATTCGGTCCAGCCATTTCAGAGATTAGCCGGAACAAACAGACAGACAGACAAAAATTGTAAAAAATGTTATTTTGGTGTATGTACCGTATATATATTCATATTAATGTAGTAAAAACCGGTTATTTCAATATTACAAACAGACACTCCAATTTTATTTATTTGTATAGATTAGTATTAAAAATAATGAACATTCAACATTCCTCACTGACACTGTGAGAATGATAATTATTATTATGTTGATAAAAAAACGTAAGTTTAAAAATAAGATAGAAGATTAACATTCTTTTTACAAAAAATATAGAGTCAACTAATGTCGTCATTTGCTATTTTTTGTTCCCCTCACACAAGAACTTGATAATGAACTAAAGAACCGGTCCGTAAGTTATCGGCGAGGTTAAGCAACTAGGCTCACGGTCAGTCCATAGATGGGTGACCACCAAAGTGGTTTAATTTCTGCGCGTCTCCGTGCTTCGAAGGGCACGTTAAGCTGTCGGTCCCGGTTGTTTGTTTTATAGTTTTAAAAAAGACAACGGCCGCACTAGGGAATCTTATCCCTGTGTCGCGGGGTACTTTACGAACATGTAATAGACGGACACAAATTACATCCAGACTCAGGACAACTATTTATGGGTCATACCAATATTTGTCCGGCGCGGGACTCGAACCCGCGACATGAATCGGCGAGGCGACTTTCTTAGCCGCTGCGCCACACGTGCAGTCCAAAATAACGAAATTTATTCAGCACTTGGGTATTGGCTCGATTATTTGTTCTGTGTCTGGATGTAATTTACCTATTATATGAATGTAATTAAAAATAATTAAATATATTGTTTAAATTAGACTAATAAGATATTGGTAAATTAATCCGTGTCGCAGGGTACTTTACAAACATAAAGTATAATTGGCGACCAAAAAGTAAAAGGCTCGCGGTCACTCCATAGATGGGTGACCACCAAAGTGGTTTAATTTCTGAGCGGCTCCGTGCTTCGAAGGGCTCGTTAAGGTGTCGGTCCCGGTTGTTTGTTTTATTGTTTTAAAAAAGACAACGCCCGCACTAGGGAATCTAATCCAAATTACATCCAGACTCAGAACAACTATTTGTCTTGCGCCGGAAACGAACCCGGGACAAGAAGTGGCGAGGCGACCGCCTTAACCGCTAGGCCACACGTCCAGTCAGTTTATCTATTTACTTTATCAGATGTCTGGTTGCCGTAGCACAGGCTCTGTCTATCTTGGGATCACACGGCAGAGTGTTAGATGCCCCAAGATTTTTATTAGACACTAGCTACTGGCCGCGACTTCGTCCACGTGTTAATTAGTTTATTTTGTTTTATAGTAAAATAAATTACTTTTTCTAAAATAAAAGTAGCCTAAGTTACTCCTTATTACATCAGCTACCTGCCAATAAAAGTCCCATCAAAATCGGCCCAGCCGTTTCAGAGATTAGCCGGAACAAACAGACAGACAGACAGACAAAAATTGTAAAAAATGTTATTTTGGTGTATGTACCGTATATATATTCATATTTATGTAGTAAAAACCGGTTATTTCAATATTACAAACAGACACTCCAATTTTATTTATTTGTATAGATTAGATATTTATGAGCTGTGTGGTGACGGCGAAGAATATGAACCCATCACACACATTTGACGGGCCTGTTGGCGTGATTGGCAAATGCTTGCTTTTCACGCCTGAGGTCGTGGGTTCGATTCCCACCCAGGACAGATATTTGTGTGCATGAACATGTCTGTTTATACTGAGTCTGGGTGTAATTATCTATATAAGTATGTATTTACAAAAGAAAAGTAGTATATGTATTATATCAGTTATCTGGTTTCCATCGTACAAGCTCAGCTTAGTTTGGGATCAGATGGCCGTGTGTTAATAGTGTCCCAGAATATTATTATTATTATCTCATCCCGTGGGGGGCGTAGAAATCGTCCCGAGGGAATACCAATCAGAGAAGCAGCAGCGTTTTTCTGTAAACTATGACCATCAAACTGCGATCGCCAACCCGTCTGCCAAGCGTGGCGATTATGGCATATCCCCCAATTCTTTGGAGAGGCTTTTGTCCAGCAGTGATCGCAATTTGGATGATATGATGATGATATTTATTGACCAGATTAGTATATAAGTCCAATGTTCTAAACGAAACGCCGCAACAGTTTCCGACTTGTCGTAGGCCTGTTTTACCATGTGGTCCGGCAATTAGCCATGGCATACAGAGTCAATTATAAAAAATTCCGTCCAAATTGGCCATTGACTATAAAATTTAATAGCAGTCCAGTTCTTTGCCGAGTAATTTATAATGCCTATATTTTAACTGCCTCATTATAGAAGTTTTTATAACTAACCATGAGCATTTCGCGTGGAACAATCAATGCTTTTTGCAATCCTTCAATAATACGAAATGCTTAAAAAAAGATTAGAAGTAGACAAAAACAGTTCCTATACAATTATATATTATCTTCCAAGAGAGCCTTGTTATGCGTGGGAACTCGAGGAGGATGAATTGAACACTAGTGGTTTGTGACTCTGACAGCTACGCCACAGTGTGTGATGTTTGGGTTCAATCTCACAGGACAAATCTTTGTGACGTGACCACGATTATTTATAATGTATCTATAATATGTATGTATATGTATATCAGTCGTCTGGTTGCCATAGTACAGACGCCAGCACATCAAGCTACCCCAATCTGTCAAATTTCCCCAATTGAAAGTGAACCTTATGCTTTTGTGATAAAGTTGAAAATCTATAAAAGAAATTTGACAGATTGGGGTAGCTGGATGTGCTGGCGTCTGTACATACAGGCTTTGCCAAGTTTGGAACTAGATGGCAGTGTGTTAATTGTCCCAAGATATTTATATTAATACTAGCTGTGCCCCGCCGTTTTACCCGCATAAAACGTTACAAATTATAGCCTATGTGTTAATCTAGGGTGTCAGCTAACTGCATACGAAATTTTATTAAAATCGCTCTAGCCGTTTAGACGTGAAGAAGTAACAAACATACACACTCACAAACTTGTGGCTTTATAATATTAGTGTGATGATTAACTAGCGACCCGATGAACTTCATACCTACCGGTAGATAGATAGGAAGATGAATTACTAAGTATTTAGAATAAAAAACGGTTGTTGTGCCAACTAGTAGTTAGATAAATAACCTTAAGAACTTTTTGTGGGTAATGATTAATACTATTATTTATGTTTATAGTACCTCGTTATTACCACAACTACTTGAGGTATGTACCTCAAGTATTAACAATAGCTTTCGCAGCGCTCATCGAATAATGACTTTTATAAGCAAAATTTTGATAACTTCTGTTACATTCTTGTACAGACGCCAGCACATCCAGCTACCGCAATCTGTCAAATTTCTTTTATAGATTTTCAACTTTATCACAAAAGCGTAAGGTCACTTTCAATTGGGGAAAGATTGGGGTAGCTTGATGTGCTGGCATTTGTACATTAGTGTTGACCATTGTTGCTGCTTCGATTGTTCCAACGCATTTTCCTAGGAAAATAACCTAGAGGAGTCCTTATATTTTATGAAATTTGTAGTCAAGATTGAGACGTACCTACTCATTTAAAATTAATTGTAGTTTTTATAGGCATATCTATTTTTTTGATATCCGCTGTAAGCTATACGACTAGCCGTGTCGTCTGACTCATTTCGTCATTTTATTAATAAGTAAGTTTACAAATCTATTAAGCTTGCTTATTGCAAATATTAGTGTCAACTTTTAATGTACAAAACCTGTCTTATGAAATGCCAAGTTATTTTACTGCATCAGTTCCTTTTATACTTATACTTTCGTCCCCATTAGGGCCTATGCACTCCGCGTTTTTTAAACGCGCCGTTGCCGCCTTGACGCGCGTTTGTAACGCATACAGACGCGATACGCAAGGAAGTCAGACGCAGCCAGACCTTATAAACGACAACAACCTGCTTTGTTAGATAAAAGCGCGCCGACGACGACGCGTGTTTTAGATGCGCGCTACGACAGCGCGTTTAAAAAACGTGATGTGCACAGGCTCTTAATAATGTTACTGAATGAAACCATTTGTTAGATATGTTGTTATTAACTGACTTTGCTGTATGGTGACGGCGGCGATTTTCAGAATATCATCACCCCATCTCATCCCGTGGGAGGCTTAGAAGTCGATTCGAGGGAATATCTACCAGAGGACGGGCTGCAGCTTCCTGGGAGGCTTGTCCAGCAATGGACTTCTTTCAGCTGTAATTTTATTTTAATTTAAATTTAAATACTAAATTTAATTAAGTACTTACTATGAAATTTAAATACTAAATTTAATTAAGTACTTACTATGAAATTTAAATACTAAATTTAATTAAGTACTTACTATGAAATTTTAATACTAAATTTAATTAAGTTTATATGAAATATGTAATTTATCTATTTCTGTTATTTTTGGGATACAGTATTGCAAAAATTTTAAATCATATAATATTACAGCTGATAGAAGTCCATTACTGGACAAGCCTCCCAGAAAGCTGCTGCCCGTTCTCTGGTGAATTATCCCTCGGATTTACTTCTAAGACTCCCACAAGATGAGATGAGGTGATGATATTCTGTTATTTGGAGCTGTCACCTCACAGCAAAGTCAGTTAATAACAACATAGCTAACAAAGGGTTTCATCAATAGTAATATAATTCATCATGTCAGCCAAATAACGTCCACTGCTGGACAAAAGCCTCCACAAAGAATGGGGGGATATGCCATATTCGCCACGCTTGGCAGACGGGTTGGCGATTGCAGTTTGATGGTCATAATTCACAAGAAAACGCTGGTAGGTATTCTCTCGGACGATTTCTACGCCCTCCACGGGATGTGATGGGGTGATGATATTCTATGCCGTCACCACACATCATATATATAAGTAATATAATTAATGAGGCATTGAAGACGGCCGCGGCAGTATGAAAGGAACTGAGACAATAAAATTACTTGGCATTACATAAGACTGGTTTTGCACATTGAAAGATATCAATAATACTTGCAATATGTAGGTAAGCTCAATAGATTTGTAAACTTACTTATTAATAAAATGACGAAAGGTGTCAGACGTGAAGACTGGTCGTATATGAGTAGCTAACATACAGAAAATCGCTCGAAGTCGCTTGATGCGTGTAGCACAGCAAAACCGGCTGTTGAGGAGATTTTTGTGGTCAGCAATGGACATCGTTCGGCTGATGTGATGATAATGAAAGCTATTATTATAATATACAATAACAAAGCAAGTGTGTACATAGGTACACACTTGCTTTGTTATTGTATATTATTAATTGTATATATTAAAATTTCAAAACACACACGCACACATAGGTGTGCGTGTGTGTTTTGAAATTTTATGACAATAATAATTGAATTCTTGTCCTTACTATATCAATGTTTATAAACGCAAAAATTACAAAATGGATTTTAATAAAACTTGACAATTATATACATGAGAATAGCACATACTCTGTAATTTACTAAATGAATGGAAATGCTTAACTACGCACTTAACATTATTTCGCGGACATTGGTGTGGGTTACACGTTTACTACGCTCTTTATCAGTCTGCTTAAAATTATGTATTAATGTGTAACTGTTTGATGTCCCAATAAAACAAAACAAAAAAAAGTAGATAGAATAACACAACCAATCGTCGCCATCTGCATCAGTTCTTTAAATTTCAGTTTATTTACATAGGTACAGTACGCAATATAGAAAAAAGGGTTACTCAAAGTAACTCTGTATGTCTGTTACGCCTTCACGACTTAAATTCAAAACCAATTTTGATGAGTTTTGGTATAAAGATAGATAGGATTTTGCAGATTAAAACAACCTATTCGAAGTACTTATACTCGGCAGACGAAGTCGGGGGCACCAGCTAGTGTAATCATACTTCAATTACGCAATATATTAACAGGTGATTGTTAAAATAGTGTCTACATATTTTAAGTATATCGTAATCACAAATGTTTCTTAATAAAACTGGATACATCTTTTTGAAATATAAAAAATATTCGAAATAATTTGCAACAATTAGCATTTATATTATTTCAATACAAACCAATATACAAAAGGTTTATAAAAGATATCTGTAGAACAATAATTCAATATAAGCTGTTGTTCAGAACCGTCATTTATCATGAGAGTGGTTTGTTTTATTTAAAAAACTATTTTAAACCATGAAGCTACAACAAAATGGCTAAAACCGGGACCGACGACGTGTCCTCCGAAACACGGAAACGCTCAGAAATTAATACACTTTGGCAATCACCCATCTATGGACTGACTACGGGCCTAATTGCTCATCCTCGAAAACTATAAACTAAGATAGAAGAGAGCATTTCATCGATGCGAATGCACGAAGTATGCAACACAAAGTTCGTGTTATATCATCATCATCATATCAGCCGAAAGACGCCCATTGCTGGGTAAAGTCCTCCCCCAAGGATCTCCACAACAGCCGGTCCTGCGCTGCCCGCATCCAGTGGCTTCCCGCGACTCTTGCAATATCGTAGGTCCACCTTGTAGGGGGCCTGCTCCGCTGCGTCTTCCGGTTCGTGTTATATACTGCGCATTAAGTAGCTGTCGACGATTACACAAAGCATATTTTAATTATTTTTTCTTGTTTGCATTATGCAGTCATAGGACTGTCCCACTTTTCTCACAATAAAAGGTCTCACTCAAAATTGGTCACAATTATATAGACGGATAAAATAGGGTCATAAAAAGTTAATATGTTTATTTATTTATTTATAGTTAAATAAAACGGTTAGTAATCAATTACAATAATTAACATAGAAACGATTACATAATTTATTAGGTTACATACAAAATTTTTCCTTCATATGCCACAATCCTTGCATACTTTCTTTCGCAGAAAACCAAACATATTCGCCTAATGTCTACCCATCTACCGGCAAACACATCGCATTCAGGATAGGCAATCAGGAGGGCGTTTAGCATATCTAGGGTTCGACATACTGGAGACTTGGCTCTAGCGACAGTATGATGCAGCGGCTTCGCAAATAATTCACGCTGACGGCGGCACTGATGATGCCTACGACCAGGCACATATAACCGACAGAATAAATTAAGGAGCACAGGATAGTCGATTTCTCCACGAAGGGTTTTACAGGAGTATGTAGAAGGGTGTTGTGCCGTAAAATTTCGTAACAGAAACGAATCCCTGCAAAACCGATTCCACACAGTCTTGTTTGCCTACCCCTAGAGTGTTATTGAAGCCCACTTAAGCGCGGAGGGGTAGGGCGGCCCGCGAGGTGGAGGAGCAGGTGGTTTGAAGGCCCGCCGCCGCGGCTGAGGCTGGCCGGCAAAGCCACGTTCACGCGCGTTCACGGGCCGCCTACCCCTCCGCGCCTATATGGGCTACTATCAAGTATCCGTCTATATATTTGTGACCAACATTCAGCAAAATGTTATTTTGGTGAGGTGAAAATATGGCAAATAAAGCATTTGGCAAATGAGAAAAGTTCAAAAAAGGCTTCGGCCAATAGCAATTATTTTGTAAATCGGTGAAAAATAGTTCGGTAAAATAATACTATGACACATGACACTTCGACTATATTAAAATATGGCAGTAATGCATACAGCAAAAAAGCCGTCGGTCAATAGTTTTCAGTAAAATGAAAATCGAACAAAAATAAATCGGTAAACTGATTGGTTCCCGTGTTAATTCCAACTCATAATAGGTATCGTTTTAACTAAACACACACTCATATTTAATAACTTCCTTGTATGCGTTATTATTTTCATTAACATACACATGCTAATGACTTGGTGCAAAAATATTTCGTCGTGATATATCTTATTGTACCTAACTTTATTTCATACCCTCGTAATAATTATCATATTAAGTATTTATTCATAATGTTTGGTTATATTAAAATGTGTTGGTTATTAATGGTTACTATTATTAATGCTATTGTAGGTTTGTTATGCTTTCACACCTTAACTACTTAATTTTCTTAGATAGTTCCACCAACATTTTCCGACATAACCCGCGTAGATTGTTATTATAAATACGCGTCCAATTGTTTCAATAATTATAATGAAAAGGGGATCTACTTCTATTTCCTCTGCTCTGTGGTGTACTCTGCCCCGAACCTCTCGGTATTTGACCTCAGCCTGGACAATAGTATCTACGTCTCGTACTGTCCGCCACGCACTGGAGCGGAGTTTTGGCACCAACGCGGAAAAGGACGCATCGAGGCTAAGTTTTATTTTTAAAAACTGGTGTAAATTCGAGATTTTATGTGTAAATATGGTGGATTTTTAGACATAACATCTTTGACAACGCACACAAGTGGAGGTAAGTGCGATATTGCCGTGAATTGTGATTTTCCGTGTTGAAACCAAAACTCCATAGAAGCCTCTAGTAAAGTCTCCACTGCTTTACTGGAATAGGACTATGACTTGCCTGTGACGGACGTGATGGACATGACTGACTGAGTTTGAAATATAAATATTACAACTGAAGACGAGGCGGTATGGTCACAGATCTTAGCCTGCCCAAAGAGAGCGAAAAAAAAAAAGAACTGGAGCACTGCTCGACGGCCCCTAGAGTTCCTACCGAACTGACCCCTAACTTAATTGTTAGTAGCACGCCTGTATTTATAATTACTAATCCATGCAAAGTCCTGCTTTCACTATGAGATCCTCGTCTACAGCAGCCGCTATAGTATCTTTCAGGGACTCATAATTCCGAGTCATGATAATTGGGCTTAATCGACTGTTCTATAATCCGTCGGCAAATCTTATATGGCATGTTTCTTCATTTATAGGATTTTTTTTGAAATACTCGGGTTTGCCTTCGGCTTGTGACACAGTCAAATCCATAAACATCTCAATGACCGCTAAGGCGTCACGTCACTGTACACACGGCTACATATCAAGCTATACATTTCCAATATAAGCTGACCTGTCATTGTGTGGCAATCCTATACATCGCGAGATCAGCTTATACTGGAAATGTATTGCTTCATGTGTAGCCATGTGTATACTTTGACACACACCTTGACATCTGCATCGTCTCTGTGTTACTTCCTATATATTATATAGGAAGTAAGACAGGTTTTTTTTATAGTGCAAGTGCATCTTCGACTGATGCTTATTAGGCACGTTGGCGTTAGATGGACGCTGTATTGATACCGATAAACTTTTTCAAAGACAGCATCATGTTGCACAACATCGCCATGGCCTCGTTTAAATGGGCTATATCTAATGTTGCTAGTTTGGCAAATTCGTAGCAGACTAGATTCCATCGCTCTTAACCTAGCATATGCATACGAACTAATGGTCGTGCCCCAACGGTCGTCGTTTCTACAAGCTACGTATACGTAGCTTGTAGAAACGACGACCGTTGGGGCAGAAAGATACTCGAGTTTCGACCACGTACCGGAAGAGGCAACGTGGGCAGGCCCCCTACAAGATGGACCGATGATCTTGTGAGGGTCGCTGGCGGATAGCGCAAGACCGGCAATTGGCGAGATCTTTGGGAGAGGCCTTTTTCCAGCAGTGGAAGTCTTTCAGCTGATATGATGATGATCATGCGAACTTGGGGTTAGGTTGTATTCGTATTAATGAAATGGCCTCCTTCCAGCTCCTGCTACATGATTTCGTCATTAAAGGAAGACCCAACGATTGCACCCTACCTTACTATTATTGCAACAAAAGGATTTTGCAAATGTTAGGAAAACTTAAGTGGTATAGCAACGACTATTACCCCAAGATTTCCATAATTTACCCAATACCCATAGTATGAGAGAAACAGCGTAACGAAAACTGCGGGGTAAAATGACAAAACCACACGAGTCCGACTGCGAGCAATTTGGTCAAGATTGGTCAGACCCTAGAAAGAGATCATATCGATGTAATACCCTCTCCAATCTGCAATTGGCCGAGAGGCCTGCCCTTTCACTTATTACAAAAGCTTATGTCTCTGTATAGCTTTCGACCAACAAAATCACGAAAACCATATGAGTATATGACTGCGAGCATAAAGATTGGTCGGACCCTAAAGAGAGATCGTATCGATTAAATGCCCTCTCCGATATCCAACCAGACGACAGACCTGCCTTTTCGGGCATCATCATAGAGCAACATTTGCACAAAACGTTTCAAAAACAAAAAACCTTTTCATGCATCTCCACGTCAATAACCACCAAGAGTAGAGGTCCGAACCCCAAATAGGGCACCACCTCGAGCGTGGGTACTTAGTTTTTATTTTTATATTGCTAGACGACGCAACCTATTGTCCGGTGAAGCAGTGAAACTCTCCAAGGCTATTTGTAAACGTAACGTTCTTAACCGTAAAAAGCTATAGAGAGACTTTGGCGCCATGCCAGCTCCGCAGAGATCCGGTACTTGAATCCGAGCATATTACCTGACTCATAGTAAAAGCAGGATTTAGTTAATAATTCTTGAGTAGAAAACGATAAAAAATATAGACTCGACCTCGACTGGATTTAATTAATAGTTTATTTGTTTTACCTCACATAAAACTACTAACTTCTTTTATAACAGTTTCCGTAGTTTTCGCAATACGTCAGAACACACGAGTGACAGAATTTTACGTACAGATCTTTTTAGTAATTATTAAGGATACAAAAGTGTCAATAGTATTTAATTTACTTAGTAAATTGTTAAATTATTTTATTTGGTTACTAAAGAATTTATTAAATGCCTAATATACTGAAGTATGTGTACACTTAATAAAGATGATGTGTATATCTATAATGATCGCCTCGATATTCTCTAGATAAAGCAATACACGCTTAGTGGAAAGTGAAGCACTTGTACATGTATATCGTGCTATACCACTTTTAACCGGTACAATAATGTAATTGTTTATGAAATCGTTCCTTTTGGGAAGGATTAGTTTGTTTTTTGGGACAAGTGAGATTGTGATCTTTTGCCAAATCAACAACTTTTATAAAGGTTATAAATAGATATATGCTGTGTGGTAACGGCATAGAATATCATCACCCCATCTCATCCTGTGGAGGGCGTAGAAGTCGTCGGAGGGAATACCTACCAGAGAACGGGCAGCAGCGTTTTCTGTGAACTACATATGACCGTCAAGCTGCAATCGTCAACCCGTCGGCCAAGCGTGGCGATTATGGCATATCGCCCCATTCTTTGCGGAAGCTTTTTCCTGCAGTTGACGTACTTTGGCTGACATGATGATGCATTATTTAACTACTATACGACTTCTCAAACATATTAAACGATATGTTTGGGAAAAATTTCATTTTTACTATTTCTATAAAACTGTATACGTTACCGTAGCCTAGTTGGTAGTGCTCCTGCCAATGAAGCTGGTGGTCCTGGGTTCGAATCCCGGTAAGTGCAAATATTAGTGTGATGAGCACGAATATTTGTTTCCGAGTCATGGATGTTTTCTATGTATAAGTACTTAGCTATCTATATAAATATGTAATCGTCGCCTGCTACCCATAGTACAAGCTTTGCTTAGTTTGGGGCTAGGATGTTCTGTGTGACATTGTCCCCAGAAATTATTATTAAAAAAAAATACTTTATTATTTTTACTCAAAAAAAGAAATCATTTTATCAAATTACTTAACATTCTTATAAAATATCGGATATTGGACTTAAGTATAAAGGGAATTTAGTTGCATCATCATATCAGCCTAAAGACGCCCACTGCTGGACAAAGATCTCACCTGAAGGATCTCCACAATGCCGGTCTTGCACTCCACCTTAGGTGCCTGCCTGCATCTTCCAGTTCATAGTTGCATAACAATACTTATAATACCTCAATGTTGCATTTTCCTATATCTATTTTTAGCTTCAATAATTGCTGAATTATACAACTGATATAGATAAGCGAAACACAAGGGAACGGTGCGAGAACCCAAAATTAAATTGTCGGTATTTTGATACCAAGGCGATTAAGATTCAGTTCTGAACATAAATACTCTTATTTTTGTAAATTTCGACTTTCAATTCCATTACTGATCGATCAGTAACGTAAAAGTGTGTACTGAATCCCTGATAACAGAGTTCTTTAGGCTGTCCTTTACAAACATAACACACATATGGTAATGTTTTGTGCATTTTGTGCGAGTCTTTATTTCCCAATTGGCTTTTGTTCTTTCCCAACATCTCAAATGATTTGCCATAAAGTTCAATCTACAGGTAAATATTTTGTATTATAATAAAGGTCTAAATACTTAGGTAGTTACCAAAGTACATAGACCTTTGTAAACTCTATGACTTGTGTGGTGTGTGACGTAGAGTTGACCAGCGTTCATTATGTATGTATGTACATATGTTTGTCAGCGCATTGTATCTCATGACTCATTAGAGCAGACCAATGAGATTATCACCGATTGTGTATTTTTATCTCCGCTATAATAACAAATAATAAAAACAAAGTTAAGTTAAAAAATAAAAGGAGCC
Organism: Pseudoips prasinana; assembly: GCA_951640165.1. Lineage (NCBI taxonomy): Eukaryota > Metazoa > Arthropoda > Insecta > Lepidoptera > Nolidae > Pseudoips > Pseudoips prasinana. Next base: position 32,790,782 of record OX621243.1, on the reverse strand, counting down.
CCCCTGAAATTTCCATGTTCTTTGCTTGATGAGTGATGTCTACGGAACCCGGAAAGGAAATTCTTTCAAAATGGTCATAATTCTTTTTTTTTAATCTGTTCTTATGTAGAAAATTTAAAATCGAAAGTACGTTTACCGTAATTGTTCATCTACTTGTCTATAGTATGGGCAGTGGATTACCCTGATGTCATAGTTGTCAAATCACTTTAACGATCACCCATCTATGGACTGACCGCGTGCCTAGGTGCTTTACTTCGATATTTTCATATTCGATTTCGATAGATTCGATATCGTGGCATTAGTAATTATTGTAGAACTCCAAGAGTAATATGACAAATTATAACAAACCGAGGAAGCAGAACTTAATAATGAAAAAATAAAATGTATCCACCACTAGGGTATTATTAATATACACTTTCACTTGTCAAGCTCCAAATACAGTATATAAATATATCCGTACGGTCTGTTTTATCATATTTTTTTAATCCTTAATTAAATAACAAGTTACTAAGCTACTATTTTCAAAATTAGTCCTTTGACAAGCAGTAAAAGTGAACGAATTTATCGAAGGCCATTCAAAAGTTACAAATCTTTTTATAGTTGTAGTTAAAGTTTAGTAAATAAATTGTTTATAATATCTTTTTTACTTCTCATAAATTTATTATTAATGTTTATAACTTAATTTTTTTCTAAAAAAATATTCATGTTTATAATATCTATAAATAACAATTGTGTTTTTAGGGTTCCGTAGCCAAATGGCAAAAAACGGAACCCTTATAGATTCGTCATGTCTGTCTGTCTGTCTGTCTGTCCGTCCGTATGTCACAGCCACTTTTTTCCGAAACTGTGCTCCTGAAACTTGGTAAGTAGGTGTATTCTGTGAACCGTATTAAGATTTTTACACAAAAATAGAAAAAGAACAATATTTTTGCGAAGTCGCCATACATAGAACTGAAACTCAAAAAAAATTTTTTCATCGTACCCATACATGTGGGGTGTCTATGGATAGGTCTTCAAAATCATATTGATGTTCCTAATATCATTTTTGTCTAAACTGAATAGTTTGCGCGAGAGACACTTCCAAACTGGTAAAATGAGTGCCCCCCCCCCCCCCCCCCTGTAACTTCTAAAATAAGAGAATGATAAAACTAAAAAAAATATAAGATGTACATTACCATAGAAACTAACAACGAAATTTGGTTTGAACGAGATCTAGCAAGTAGATTTTTTAAATACGTTATAAACCGCAATTTGCGTTCATTTAATCAACTGTAATACTTGCTGCTGCGGAACGCTTCATATGCGAGTCCGACTCGCACTTGGCCGGTTTTTTAATATGACGTTTACCTTTAACCGAAGGGGTTTTCACTGCTCCACCGGACTATAAAGGCTAGTGGCGGCGGCTTAAGCCATCTAGCAAATAAGACTACAACAAACAGAGAGCTTACCTCACATGAAAAATTACCTAATATATAAGTTAAGTACAATGAACTTGACAGTAGAAGAGGTAAAAGCTATACTTTATATATAGCTATATTTTAAATTACTCAACACTATTTGTTGAGTAATTTAAAATATTTAATTAATAAAAACTAAGCATTAAATTAAAGGTATTCTAAATATTCTTGTATCGGTAATGTTCCCAGAATACTGGCAGCATTACCACACTGTATGGCAATACCTATTTGTTGGGCGAAATATAGGCCAGCATTCTGGGAGCGTGTCGCCTCAACAAGGCGTGCAGCTAATTCTTTATATATAATTTTGGCCGCTGGTCCCCACGGCCCTAATGTTTCTACCCCAAACCATATGTAACCGCTATCAAGTGTACTATATTTGCGCCTCTTGAGAGCCTCAGCCGATTCAGCCGCCGCGCCAGCCTTATTTTAATAGTGATAAAGTATAGCTTTTACCTCTTCTACTGTCAAGTTCATTGTACTTAACTTCAGAACAGTTCAGTTTGTCAATCAATTGAGAAAAGTGGGCGGATAGTGCCGCGCGCGAATTCTGAGACCGGTTTAGTTCACGTGCGCGTACGCATACCGAGTAATCCTATTTGGGTTATAAGATAGTCACGTGTTGTACTAGTGAAGGGACAATGTCGACAAATAAAAATGATCGTACAAAAAGAAGTAAATACAACTTTGTTTTGGCTGTATTTTAAAACTTCAATATATGGCAGACTAATACTAGCAAAAACAATAATTATATATTGCTTTTACTACTGTTGCTGGAGTTAAAGCCTCGAAAGAACTCATTCATTTCAGCGGTAACAGGATAAAAATGGTTTTACTATTGTTGATGGAATAAGTACCTCGAAACGTGTGCAGGTATATAACTAGTATCTATGATTATTATAATGATATGATATGATTGCCGGTCACCGTAGCCTAGTTGATGGTGCTCCTGCCTACGAAGCTGGTGGTCCTGGGTTCGAATCCCGGTAAGTGCAATTATTTGTGTGATGAGCACGAATATTTGTTTCTGAGTCATGGGTGTTTTCTATGTTTATAAGTAGGTATTTATCTATCTATATAAGTATGTATGTCGTGGCCTGGTACCCATAGTACAAGCTTTGCTTAGTTTGGGGCCAGGATGATCTGTGTGACATTGTCCCCAGATATTATTATTATTATTATTAATAAACTATCTGGCACGTGTATATATTCTATGTGTAATGGCTAACTCGTTGGTCTAACGGTAGCGTATTCACCCACAGATAATAGGGACCTAGGTTTAAATCCCGGGTCGGGCAAAAAGTGATTAAGGATTTTTTCAGTAATGAAAATTCTGATTATCAGCCCGAAGTCTGGGAGTTGAGTAGCACATAATGCCGTCGCTACTGTACATGATCTCTTTCCGGTCGTGTCACTAGTCACCTCATCGGATCATTTAATTAAAAATGCCCCTGTGTTTGCGCACACAATTGTGCACTATTATATTATATATCCCGCGCAAATCGCTAGTCTCCATTGAGAAGTGCATCAAGAAGGACATTATTTTATGTCTAATGAACCAACCCAAAAAAGACCGAAAATGTATTGTCTGAGGTCATACAAAAATGAAATACAACCGACTTATAGAAGTGATTTGAACAGAATGTATGTGAAGGTCTCATCATATAAGTAGGTACATTTTGTAATCATCATCAATTTTGATCACGAAACAGAATTATCCAAATCTCTACACGGCTGAACGGTGGCGAGTTATACAAAAGAAAAAATCGAACTTCGAGTCGAATTGATAACCGATAACCTTCTATTTGATGTCGATAAAAATCTCACGTGCAAGATGCCCGAATAACAACAAGAAATACAATAAACAATAACAAAAAATATATCTAAAACAAAAAAAAAACAAATGTACAGACGCCAGCACATCCAGCTACCCCAATCTGGCCAATTTCTTTTATAGATTTTCGACTTTATCACAAAAGCATAAGGTTCACTTTTAATTGGAGAAATTTGACAGATTGGAGTAGCTTGATGTGCTGGCGTCTGTACATAAATAGAAACAAGGTGGAGTTACAAAAAAATTGTTCCAATTCGATGATTGACATGACTAGCGATGATGATGCCTGGGGGTCTAGTAGTTAGTGACCCTGACGGCTAACCCAGAGGTCGTGGATTCGATTCCCATCCGAGACAAATGTTTGTGTGATGAACACGATTGTTCTGCGTCTGTGTGTAAGTTATCTATAATATGTAGAAATATATTATAAGTATGTTTATCAGTTGTCTGATTGTCATATTAAAGGCTCTACCTAGTTTAGAATCAGATGGCAGGCTATGTGTTACTTGTTCCAAGGTATTCATTTCAATCTCTTTATTAAAATTCTTATTTTTTACATGTTTATAATAATAAAAATTATATAAAAAATACAATAATATATAAATGAATATTGAAAAAATACAGATCCTCATGCGGCGGGTTTTGACCCCATAGGCGGCCGGTGGTCAGGGCGACAGAGAAAGGATCCGCCTTACAATTCCCACAATAGCTGCCTTTTGTATCCGACCCTTGGCCCTTGACTCAGTGATCGAGTGAGAGTATCTTAAGATGTTGGTCGAGGCTCCAAGATATTTATAATTATTAATATTATAATTTAGAAATATTAATAATAATAATAGGACAGGCCTATTGACGGTCACCGTAGCCTACGAAGCTGCTGGTTCTGGGTTTGAATCCCGGTAAGTGTCAATATTTTTAGAGCACGAATATTTGTTTCTGAGTCATGGATGTTTTCTATGTATTTAAGTATTTATCTATCTATATAAGTATGTATATCGTCGCCTCGTTCCCATGGTAGAAGCTTTGCTTAGTTTGGGGCTAGGATGATCTGTGTGAAATAGTCCCTAGATATTATTATTATTATGCCAATTGAAAATAAATAAATAAGTTACTTATTTTCATATTTAATACATATTTATTCTTATAAAATCGACATATAAAACAATAATACACAAATAAATACGTAAAAAGCAGAGCTCCCCAGTGGCGGGGTTATACGCCCTAGGCCGCCGGTGGTCAGGGCGACAGAGTGAGGAACCTCCTCACGATGCGTGCCGTTCCCATAATTTCCGCCTCCTGTATCCGGCCCTTGACCCAGTGATCTAGCGAAAGCCTCTTAAGATGTTGGTCGAGGCTCTTCGCTATGAGACCGTTTACGGAGACGACTATCGGGACAATTATTGTTGAGTCCACATCCCACATGGCGGTAAGCTCGTGAACCAAATCCAAGTATTTTGACAACTTGTCAGTCTCGGTTCTTACGAGGTTATCGTCAAACTGGACAGTGATATCAACAATAAATGCCCGGCGCTCCAACCGGTCTACCAAAACGATGTCAGGCTTATTGGCTACAATAGTCCTGTCGGTAATGATAGACCGGTCCCGGTATTATTATTATTGGTATAGTGGTTAGTAACCCTGACTCCTGATCCAGAGGTTGGGTTCAATTCCTGTCCAGGACAAATCTTTGGGTAATAAGCACGATTATTAGTTATGTGACTGGGTGTAATTTATCTATATCATGTATGTATTTAGAAACATATAAGTATGTTTATCAGGTGTCTGGTTGGTGCAGGTTTTGTCTAGTTTGGGATCAGATGGCAGTGTGTTATTTGTCACAAGATAATTATTATGTATATATAACGGGCCGGTTGGCGTGGTTGGTAAATACTTGCCTTTCACGCCGCAGATTGTGGGTTCTAATCCCACCCAGAAGAGATGTATGTGGGCGTAAATTTGTCTGTTTGTCCTAAGTCTTGGTGAAATAATATATACAACATGTAACGTAATTAACGCATTTCCTGAATATAGTTTGTTCGGAAACCTTTACTGAATCGATTTATATCATTTTTAATATAGGTAATTTTTTATTCCAAAATAATTCAAACTACGGAAATTATTGTCATATCAACCCTGTAGAGTCAAAACCAATTGAAATGGACCGTAAGTCTAAGTAATAATAAGACTTATAAATCGCAGTTTTATTTAAATTTGTATTCATACAAATTCCATCATTCAATACAAAATAAGGAAAAATAAACTTTATTCCAAGAAACTAATTTAGTAAATAATAATGCATATTATGATTACAACATAATATTCTAATTGGGGTGTTTGAGGGTGTGATTTAATTACGTTACAGGTTGTATAAGCATGTATTTACAAAAGAAAAGTAGTTTATGAAGTATATACTAGGTTTTTTCCTTATGCCATTTTCGTTATATGTTTTCCATAGTACAAGCTCTGTTTAGTTTGGAATCAGATAGCTGTGTGTGAATGTCCTAGGATATTATTATCATTATTATAATTGATTCTATCACTGCTGTCAGAATGCGGATATGTACTTTGATCACCTAAAACTTGAAAACATTTACAAAAAAATAAAGACTTAGTAACTAACTAAAATATATTCTTGATATTACATTAAAATACCCACCTCTATTATTTGTTACCGTATTTATTAAAATACAAAATTAAATAGGTACTCCTTATTGTACACCGCTGCCTCGTTTGTCTAGCGGTAGCAGGTTCAACAGCAGACAATGAGGTCCTGCGTTCAGATCCCGGGTCGTGCCAAAAAGTAATTTTGGGATTTTTCCGGAAAGAAAATTTCTCATGTTCAGCCCGAAGTCCGGGAGTTGACGGTATTATACCCCCATGCCTTGGAGAGCACGTCAAGCCGGCGGCTCTGTACCTGACCTCTTTCGCTATACGTCCCATCGGATCATGAAAGTGATTGGATAGACAGTGTTAGCGCACACATTTGTTCACTACAGTATATCCCGCGCAGTTGGCTAGTCTCCAATGAGACTGGCCGCCGTTGCCGAAATTCGGCCTGGAGGACTATTAATATAGTACACTGAGCTAGCATCCGCGTCACCCATGACTGTTTCGGATCCTTAATCGAACGAGACGCCGCGCGCCGCACGCCGCCGCGGGCGTTTTAACGTAGATCGACAGTTGTGCAAAACATCGCAAAAAAGATTCGACATTCTCATGAATGTATCTTAATGTCAGTATTAACACAGAGTCGAGGTTCATACCCCATAGATGGCTAGAGCCCATGGTAGCCTTCCATCATATCATATCAGCCGAAAGATGTCCACTGCTGGATAACGCCTCCCCCAACACGGCCTCCACAATTGCCGGTCTTGCGCTATCCGCATCCAGCGATATCCAAGGACCTGCACAAGATCATCGGCCCATCTTGTAGGGGGCCTGCCCACGCTGCGGCTTCCGGTGCGTGGTCGCCACTCGAGAACCTTTCTGCCCCAGCGGCCGTCGGCTCTACGAGCTATATGCCCTGCCCACTGCCACTTCAGCTTGGCAATTCTTACGGCTATAAATCTCGCCTTTAGCCTAACGGTTTCGTATTAACGACCAATAGCTTAGCATCTCTGAAATATGATGATGCTAAGGAATGAAATCACATCAGCGGTCATCCATAGCCTTCTAGATCCTGCACCTTTGCTTAAGGACCGGTGAGAACGACTGACTGAGGACCTATGTTCTATTGTTAACCTGATGTCTACTATAAAAAGGTGTTTATTCACGTAGACTTTAAAAAAGCGCTCGTAAATAGTCAGAACATGGTTGTAGTAATATATAATTAATATACAATTTAAGTACACGGATTGTTTGAAAAAAATTACAAGTACAATTAATGTCCGGTGATGATTCACCGGATGATTTAACCGGTAGTATGCAGTAATGTGCAGACGCCAGCACATCAAGCTACCCCAATCTGTCAAAATTCCCCAATTGAAAGTGAACCTTATACTTTTGTTGCTTGCTTATCGTATGGGTAGTGGTAACCCTAGTGTCAGAGTTTCTCAAGCCGCCCAGTAGGCCTCTGACATGGCTTTACGACTGTTGTCTAATGACTACAACCGGAACCGACAGCTTAACGTGCCCTCCGAAGCACGGAGACGCTCAGAAATTAAACCACTTTGGCGGTCACCCATCTATGGACTGACCGCGAGCCTAGTTGCTTAACCTCGTCGATCGCTTACGGACCGGTGAGAGCATCTAGTTTTGTGATAAGTTTGAAAATCTGTAAAAGATATTTGACATATTGGGGTAGCTGGATGTGCTTGCGTCTGAACCTACTATCTATAATTATGACATCAATTAATTATCCATATGTTTTCCAATGTTGCACAAATGATGGGTTTATCGCTAGATGCGATGTCTCATAGGCCCCCATTGAATGGACCAAGATTAAAGTCTAGTCATTTAAGTGGCTGATACCCGATTTTATCGTATCACACAGATACGGGTCAAAATAGAGTGGGAAAAAAAACTATCAAAACATGTAAAGAAGCAGGGGGAAATATAACAAAATTATTTTGTTTTACGCATTACTTTGAGATCTCTTTGTAGATAAGGTTCTACTCCTGTGTGTCCTGTACCTAAGAATAAAATTGTATCGGCCCAAAATTGGGCAACACTGACCGCTTAAGCTGAAGCCTTATATAACTCCTGGAAAGAGCAGGAGACTGGATAGGAGGGACAAACACAGGCCGTACTTTGGGGTGACGCGCCAAACTCGCCGATGTTTTATAATGCGGAACTTTGAGGTGGCTTTATTATTTTTTCTATCGAACGAAAGTAGTAAAATAATGTTTTGGGATCAATTTTTGCTCAAAATATAGTAAAAATAGGCGTAAACATATGTTTTTAGCAAAATGAATCTAGTAGTATTGGTTAAAATCTTACGAAAAAACATCTGGGGAATTAAACTGAGTGAGGTTAAAAACCACTGTATTTCTTTTAATTGCGGCCTGAGAAGGGCCTTGTCAATTTGAATTAAGAATTTAAACGTCAACAATGAATATATTTATACATTTAGCCGCTGGACCGGACAATGTTCTCTTTTGCCGTTCAGAGCATAGACAACGTCTATCGCTGTCACAGTTTTGCTTTTCACATATTCTCTGTAGGTTACTGCATTACGAATTACATTTGCAATGAACACTTTCAGAACGTCCCTCATTTCTTTGTACAGACGCCAGCACATCAAGCTATCCCAATCTGTCAAATTTCCCTAATTGAAAGTGTACCTTATACTTATGTGATAAAGTTGAAAATCTACAAAAGAAATTTGACAGATTGGGGAATGTTGTCTGTACATCAATCCAAAAATTTGTTTCATTCGTCCTCTCTCGCTGATGTTCTTATTGCTGGCTCTGTCATTTCTTGAATGTTGTCGCGGAGAACATTTCTGTGGCGTTTAACCCTAGAAAGGGAAAGGAATGGTCATGACAGGTCAAGGAAAGGGTTCCTAGACCTGACATATTTGATTTATTTGATGTTTTTTTTCGAACAATGTCGACTATGGTCTAATGTAGAACACTACAGAGATATATCCTCCTCCTGTTCTACTATATCCTGTCCTGTCATATATTTTGCCCAACAAATAACTAATCTAATATAACGTGGCAATGCTAATAGTAATCCTTGGAACGCAGAGTTTTGGCGCCAACGCGGAAAAAGACGCATCAGGGCATTGTTTCATTTTCTAAAACTGGTCTAAATTCGAGTTTTTATGTGTAAAATAGTGGACTTTTAGACATAAAATCTTCGTGAACGTACACAAGTGGAGGAAAGTGCCATATTACCGTGAATTGTGATTTACTGTGTTGAATCTTAAACTCCATATAAGCCTCTAGTAAAGTCTCCACTACTTTACTATTACTGGTAGGACAAGGACTATGTACGACTTGATTGTGACGGACTTTACTTGACATTGACTTAGTGACGAAAATAAATTAAATAAATATATATATATTAGATTTTTTTTACGGCAATCTGCTGTTTTTTCCAAAAACATATTTGTGTGCAAAGACCGTAACAAATGGAAGTCCGTTGTCTCTGCCTACCCTCTGGGCGTGAGTCAGGCGTGAGTCTATGTGGGTATATATTTTACTGAGGGCTCCTTAGGCCAAAGAAGCCAGAGCCGTAAAACTGAATTAAAAACAAAATCATTGGATCATTACCAAACGCAAATAATGTAGTCGAAATGTAGATGTAGCTATACATATATGGACCCTGAATGGTTAACAATGCCCTCCTTCAGTCTTTTCAGCAAATATTACAAAAAAGACCTTTAGTAGTTTTACTGTGAAAGCGCGACAACAGAGTTACTTATGCATTTATAATTTTAGTACTAAAAATCTTACGTACTCTAACTAGCATAAATAGTAGACGTAACTCTGCATAATCTGCGTATGGAAATGAACACTGTGTCCACATCAACATGCACAATACTCAAATAGAAATATTAACGTCCCTTAAATAGAAATATTAATTATTTTGTTCAATTCAGTTTGCTGGGTAGATAGTGCTCCTTATGGTCGCTATATACAGGGTGGACGAGGAGTTGACGTTCAAACGCAAAATTTAGATAAATTTAGGAGTATCCGAATCATAAACCATAATCTCCCCATTTTATTTTTTGACAATTCGAAAATTTATGAGTCCTGAGCTCAAACCCTAATTTTAGATTTCTAATAAATTCTAAGTCAGTTCTGCAATGATTAGATAAACCATACTTTTTAGGGTGTTAGGTTAAACTATGCTAATAAGTTATCACAAAAAAACTTGAGAGGTATCAAGGGACACCCGGATGGAACGAAGTTATTTCTTATTATTTATTATGTACAAAAAACCTGTATACACTCAACAAAAATAATCGCCGCGACACCACACTGTTCAATGCTAAATAGAAATGATAATATCTGGCTTGCTTTCTATAAGAGAGAGAGAGAGAGAGAGACAGACACAGAAACATGCGCACGTCGCACAGCTGCAAAAAGTGTCATGACAACTTTTCTTAAGAATTTTTTTCCGTCTAGCCCCTTTCACAACGTGCGATAAGGAACTTCGTTCCAAAAACTGAACCAGAAATGTTCAACACAACGAGAAAAAATATCTAAAACTGATGTTAGGTGAAATTTACGAAAAATATCATTAAAAAATGTCTGTCTCGAAAACTACGCAAAATCGTAGAAGAGGTGATTCGGATACTCCTCATCATAAAGTATCTAAATTTTGCGTTTGAACGCCAACTCCTCGGCCCCGCTATATGTTATATCTCGTATAAATTGTAGTACCAAAAACTAAATTTTTATCCCAGCTCATCGTTAACAAACAAGCGCGTCGTATCAGCGTAGACTGTGTGGAGAATTACAATATCTAGAGATCAAAATAATGTTAATGCTATAACTTTCATAACTTAGTAGGTAGCTCCCCAATATATTACTATATTATAAATGTGAATGTGAGTTTGTTTGTAAATATTATCTGGTTAGGGGGTCTAACTCCTTTACCAGTAAGCCTTTTGTTAGCTTTTGTAAGATTTCTAAATTGTTCTAGTCCATACTTCAGAATTTTTTATGTAATATTAACATAAGAGTAATGTGATGATGTAATATAATGAAAAGAAAGAGATGGGTGAATACAAGGACAGAATTTCAAATAATCTGAAATATTAGTGAAGGTTCTAAAAGAAATACTGAAACTTATATAAGCAATAAATCGCTACCAAGCGATGAGTGTAAATTCAATTGTCAAAAGTGAATCAAGAGAAAGAAAAGGTATAAAGTGAAAAAGCACTAGCGATCAGCGAAAGTAAACCGTGCAAAGTGTTCCGTACACAGTGAGAAGTGTACTATATACGTCGTGCTCTAACCCAGTACAGTCGCGGGGACTCTGTAAGTGCACCATGTTTATACCCTGACGCAGTGCTTGTCGCCGGGACTCTTAAGTTTCTAAGTGTGTCTCCTGATCTTAGTGTTGCACCAACTGATACTGTCGGTGTCAATAAAGGCTAATTGTTTTTGTGTTACGCTTTCACGCCTTAACTACTCAACCGATCATCGTGGAATTTTGTACACACATTGTCAGGGGTACAGGCCATAGGGTACCTATTATTAAAAAAAAAATAAAGAACGAAGGAAAAGAACGCTAGATTATCTTTAAGAACATAAGTTGCAAGTGTTTATTTTAAAAAAATCAATTAGAGAAAGCAACAACAATGCAATTCAAAGTAACAAGAAATTGCCTAAGTACACAAGTCATTATTATACCCGTGCAACTCCTGGGCAAATCACTTGTTAACTATAAATGAATGTTTTGATATGTGAAAGTATAAAAAGCGATATTTTATAAAATCGATGCATTTTTATAACATCATTTTATTTAATTCCGAAAAGGTTAAAAGTAAAAGTATCAATTCTTATAAGATCAGCGAAATTTCTATTCTAATCCTGTTTGTGCATTTGTTTGTATGCAATCATCTTTAATGCGGAAGTTTATCAAAATTCAAGTTCAAAATATATTTATTTTCTATTCACGAAGCATAGGGTTGTCTCAAATCTAGTGATATTTTACTAATAATATGACAATACTGATCTTTGGGGAGGCCTTTGTCCAGCTCGACGGTGGCAGTTGGATGTGGTGGTAGTATTGTTATCATCATCATCATATCAGACAAAAGATGCCTCTCTTTTGTCTGATATGATGATGATGATAACAATACTGCCATCACATCCAACTGCCACCATACTAGATCAATGTCAGTTTAATCGTATTTGATGCAATTAGTCTCATAATTAGATGCTGTCATCGGTCCATAAGTGATCCGCAAGATAAAGCACCTAGCCACGCGGTCAGTCCATAGATAAGTGACCGTTACAGCGGTTTAATTTCTCAGCGTCTCCGTGCTACAGTCGGCACGTTAAACTATCGGGCCCAGTTTTTGTCATTAGGCAACAGACGATAAGCCACTTCGAAGGCCTACTGGGGGACTTAAACAACTCTGACACCCGGGTAACCACCACATAATAAAGAAAGAAAGATCTTCAATGCGGAAGTAAGTCTGTATCTTTCAGCCTTTCTCTCAGTTTGATCGTTTACGATGCAATTTGGTTAGACCACCTGTATTAGCATTAAAAGCAAAAGAGCAGAAGCTAATTAATGTTAATAATAATGTCTACGGTGATAAATCCGCATACAAGTTGATTAACGACGAGAGATTAATGACGTCCATGAACAGGAGTGGAAACGAAGATGCACTCTGTATTAATAGGTATGCTAATCTGAAACCAAAGTGGAAAGTTCTGGCGTGGGATCAAGACAGCACGTCATGTGAGTAAAATACCAGCAACTTCTAGATTCCATACCGCTACTGGTACTTGCCAGAAATATCGTACGTCATATAACCTTTTAGAGCTAACGTGGGATTTGAAACCAAGAACTCATTATCAGGATTACCTACTTACTTTTATTTTAATGGGACTAGTCCCCCCCCCCCCGGTCTTACTCACCACTAAAATTTCTGTAATCTATGATCCTGATCAACAGTGGCACACAGTGGAATGACACTGAGTGATCAGGCATATCGCAGGGAATAGCTTTAACTGTCTTGGATCACGCAACTTGAATGAAACAAGGAGTTAGAAAAAGTAGTTACACTTCCTTCTAGAACAAAGCGGGAGACAATGATATAACGAGGCCAGAGCCTCATAAAACGAGAGAATTGCAACTAGAAAAGTCAAATATGCCAAGCACTGAGGATACATTACCTAGTTCAGTTAATAAGTGTGTATTATAATAATAATATAATATTCCTAGGACATTCTTCACACACGGCCATCTGATCCCTAAATAAGCAGAGCTAATATTATTTAGATTTCTATTATAGATTATATTTTTATGATTTTTAATAGTATATTATGTATATTAGTTGTTTATTTACTAATATATAAAATAAGACAAAGCAATAATAATTATAAGAAGACATATCACGCTGCGGCAACTAGCAAAAACTTAGCAAGGAACAAGCCTTTTTCTAACCGTTTCTATCCATACTACAAATTATGGATAAAAACGGATAGAATAAGGAATGTACGTTGTTTTTTTTTTTAAAATATGGATATCTAATAACGACTGCATAGAACGACTGGTTGTGCAGGGTAAAGTGGAGGGTACTAGATCGCGTGGCAGATTACATATGCGCTGGACTGACCAAGTAAAATCCGCAGTAGGAAGCTGCGTACCTGACTGTGCCAACAGTCCGCCAACAGAGAGAGATGGCGGGAGATCGCGCGGAAAGCTGTGTCCACCTTGACCACCGAAGTGGATGCCTCGATGTGACCACGACTGCTCTGACAAGAGGGTAACGAAAGAGAAGAAGAATACCTACAATACACCTAAACACCCAAACAAAGACAAATAGACATGTACAGACGCCAGCACATCAAGCTACCCCAAATTGTCAAATTTCCCCAATTGAAAGTGAACCTTATTATGCTTACGTGATAAAGTTGAAAATCTATAAAACAAAATTTAACAGATTAGGGTAGATGGCTGTGCTAGCGTCTGTACGTGAACATAGATATTAGTCTTGTGCGCGCGTTGAACCCGCAACCTTTGGATCAGAAGGCAGGTTCCCTATAAACTGAGTCAAGACGGTCGTAATATTATATTATGTTATGTAATATTTGTAATTGTTAGTATTATTATTTATTTATTTATTAATATCCTGGTACATTATTTACACACAGCCATCTAATCTAATCCCAAACTAAGCAGAGCTTGTACTACTAATTATCTTTTGTAAATACATACTTATATAGATAATTACACCCAGACTCAGAATAAACAGACATGTTCATGCACACAAATATCGGTCCTGGGTGGGAATCGAACCCACGACCTCCGGGGTGAAAAGCAAGCATTTGCTAACTACGCCAGCAGGCCCGTCCGAAAACTATGACAACGAGTCAGTACAAAACTATAAAAGCACTATCGACAGCGTGCATTTCCATTTTCCATCTTAGTCACGTCACTACTGCAGCCGACTCACGTGCAGCTTTCTAAAGATTGACCAATGTTCTCGTGGGTGATTATGTACCGTGCAATGCAACTGCACCACTGCAATATTTCGGATCTCTTCGCAGACCTACTTAATAGCTACAACACTTATCTATATACAGCTTTAGGTAACTTTTTTTTCATAATAACAAGGCATACGAACTAGCGGGTATCTGAATCACCTGATGGTAAGAAATCACCGGCGCCCATGGACACTCGCAACACCAGAGGGGTAGCAAGTGCTTAAGTTTAAGTCGAAAGCAAGCAAAATTTCGAGATGTGCACAGGAAAATTAGACAGAATCAATAAGTTTTTATAATAAAATAGTATTATTAAATTTCACTGTCATTTCTTATTGAAGATAAATGTTGTAATGTAATTAATGCATATCGGTACAGTCCGTCCCAATGAAAAGACACCGTGTACCCCGAGCGAATATAGAATTTTGGGGTACGCGGATAATGCAATATTTCCCGTCCTGGGGCTCTACCGGCTAAGTCGCCGAACATCGATGTCTTAAAAGGACGTTCAAATAAATAAAGATTAAAAATGACTTAATCAATAGTTAAATCGGCTTCAACGTTGACAATCGATTCCGGACCATTTATGACGTCACATGTGGTCGTGGAAGCCAATTTACCGATTGATTAAGTCATTTTTAACCTTAATTTATTTGAACGCCATTGTAGAATTCGATGTTCGGCGACTTAGCCGGTAGAACCCCTGACGCTACTCTATGGTTGATCGTTATGTCCACCGAGTTGAACAGCTGCCTGTGATTAGAACGCTGAGAAAAAATAAACTCTTTACCATTTGTATAATCTGTCAATTGTCAAAATATATTTAGGTAAATGTGTAAATACACCAGGGTATTTCAGGGTTTAAACTTATTAGTGTTCATCGCTCGTAATCCAAAATGGGTATTCAAAATCAATAGCAGATAAGAGTTAATAAAAACTAGGTACAAAATCTATATAAATAAAAATTGATCACCGACATATTTGTACGCTCATAACTTCAAAAAGTCTACACTCAATTGGATACTTAAGTCTTTCTTATGTGTTCGGAATTGCCAACATTATTGTTTAGATAAAAAATAATATAATAGCAAATATTTAAAAATATCAGAAAAGTTGGTGTGTATTATTCTGTTTGTTGTTTATTCAGCAGTATTTGTTTTCTCTCCGCAAGGAATTCGAAAAATTTCATTAAAATTATTATTTAAGAAGGGCAAAAGCATATGGCGGTACGAAGGCAGCTAGTATAATATAAAAATTATATTGTGTAACTCGGTAAATAATATATTGCGTAATATTTTTAGTGACATCATTGTATGTATGTAGGTAATATAACAGGTTTAAAAATAGTATGTTTATCGTAAAATTTTATGATAGTTAAAAGGCTAAATTTAATTAGTGGCCGTAACTTTGTAACGATCTTAAACTTAGGTATCTATAATAGAGTTAAGAGTGACTGCGTTGTAGGTCCAGCAGTAGCATAAACCGCAGATATTGAGGTCCTGGGTTTAATGTCTAAAAATTTGCTAGCTCACACTGCATCTAATATTGCATAATATTATCGCAACTTCCTTAATTTTATTTTGTTTTTTTTTCTACCAATTGTATTAACCTTCCGTCACGCTCCGCCTAATATTAATTACTTACCACGTGGACAATAATGTGGGTTATACGTTAAACAAATGTAATTATGAAAAACTGTAACTAATTGTAACGCGTAACTGTTTTTTGTCCCAAATAAAATAAATAAATAAATCCCAAGTGTTACTGGGATTTTGCTGTTAAGAAAAAATCTCAGCAATAGTTTGTAAGTTAACGGTATTACACCCCTGTGCCTCGGAGAACACGTAATGCCGTCGGTCTTGTACCTGAAGTATTTCCGGACGTATCATCTAGATCGTGAAAGTTAAAGAGTAAGAGGAAATATAAAGTGCACCAGTGTGACTCCAGGCTTTGGGCACTATACTATGTCTGGCACAGATTGCTAGTCTTCATTATGATTGGTCGTCATAGACCACTATTGTTGTTATACAATATATAATATATATATATATACTATATATTTACGGCGCATTGTCCGAGAAACATTTCTTATTGTGGCTAAACAAACCGGTGCGAGAGCGACATAGCCTGCCGCAGGCCTGACAAGAGAAGTTTGCGGTGGTTGGTCCCGAGCCGCTTTCATGTCGCTTCTGTCTCTTATCAGCAAGTAATCCGAACCAGGCTTCATCACAGATCTTACGACCCTCCACTACACGTTTGCGCCATTCAACTCTATTTTCAGCGAGCTTTTCCCAGCTACAGTGGTCAATTTTAAAAGCGGCCATATCCCGCTTGGTGCAGTCTTTAAAGCGAAGCAGAGGTCTACAGACATCGCGCTTCGCATTAGCTACCGCACCCAACAGAACACATCGTGGTATTCGAGTGGGTTCCATTCTGCGCACATGGCCCAACCAACGTAAACGCTTCTGTTTAAGAAACGCTGTCAGACTAGGTAGCCGTGCTATTTCTAGAACTCTCTCGTTAGTGACCCTATCTTGCCATGTAATTATACAATATACCACTTTAGATAATATAGAAACAAACTAAAATGTTTATATGTAATAATAATATTCTGGGACATTATTCACACACAGCCATCTGATCCCAAACTAAGCAGAGTTTGTACTATGGAAACCAGATAACTGATTTATTACATACGTCCAATTTTGTTTTGTAAATACATACTTATAAAGATAATAACACCCAAAATCAGGGTATACAGAAGACATCTGTATACCCTGTTGATCTGTATCTTGCACACAAAAATATCTGTCCTGGGTGGAAATCGAACCCACGAACTGCGGCATGAAAGGAAAGCATTTATCAACCTTCAAATTTGTTTTTTTATTTGTAAGTAATATACTATCGATAACAAGCTATCGAATAAATTTTCGCTGACAGATTTAATATAAGCAGATTAAGTACGTGAGGGTTTAAGGGATGATCAACGGTGAATGTTTAAAGTTGGCCTTCATCATCATCATCATCATATCAGCCGAAAGACGTCCATTGCCGGTTGGCCTTAACAGTATTAATATATTTATCCATGAAATTGACTATTTTCATCAACTTTAAAACAAGGAGATTATCAATTTCACAGTATATTGTTTTATGACTACACAATATCTAGATACGTTGTTTCTGTACAGATTTTGTTTAATACTTTTTATTGGAAATGGAATGCTTTCAATGTTTTTTAAAAACAGTAATTATTACTGAAAGCATCATAGACACGGTCTAGTATAACATTAGGTTATGTTAAATTTTGTTAATAGGCAGATATCAACGAAAATTGGAATTTTATCCTCGTAGCCCAGCGCAACATCGATTTTACCCCATTAGGTACTCTTAATATCGTATTTGTGTCAGTGTATTATTATGAAGCATAATTTCACAGCATGCCTGTGCTTACTAATTAGTTTATTATCTGTGCAATGCAATCTCATGATATTATACGAAGAGAAAATTCTCAAGGCAATAATCTTAAGTGGATCTATGATGGAGCTATCTGAAAGGAAAGCCATTGATTTACCTATTATTATTTTCACTTAAAATAGCGTACTTCAATGAATCGATTTTTATACACTAGCTTTTTCCCCGCGACTTCGTCCGCGTAGCAGTCGAAATAAGACTGCTGGTTCTGGCCAAAAGTGATTTTGGGCCTTTTCTGTAAAATGAAAAATTTCTCAGCATCAGCCCGAAGTCTGGGAGACGGCGGTATTATGTGCTGCCTCGGAGAGGACGTAAAGCCACCGGTCCTGTATTTCCGGTCGCGTCACTAGGCGTCCCATCGGATCATGAGAGTGACGGAATAGAAATTGCTCCTGTGTTTGCGCACATACTTGTGCACTAAAATATGTCCCGCGCAGATCTCTATTGACATTGGCCGCCATGGCCGAAATTCGGCTAGGAGGACATTAATTATTAATAAATAGATGTGTTTTGAATGCTGTGTTCACTTATGTATGGGACTGTAATTCTAATTTTAATCGATTCACGAACAACGGAGACATAGCACAATACATGATTAATAAAAACCGTAATTATTCACTTTATTACTAAAATACAAACAAATATGTAAATAATCTTAAAATATACAGCTATTATGGTATGTAGTGCATGCAAGACCGTTAGCCAACTCAGACGTAAAATAAAAAGGGAATAATTAATTATTAGGATCAAAATAAGCTTGCTTGTTATTATTGCTTGTCCTGAGTCTGGGTGTAACTATCTATGATCATCATATCAGCCGAAAGACGCACACTGCTGGACAAAAGCCTCCCCCAAAGATCTCCACAATTGCCGTTCTTCTGCTATCCGCATACAGCGACCCTCACAAGATCATCGGTCCATCTTGTAGGGAGCCTGCCCACGCGCGGGTTCCGGTTCGTGGTTGCCGCATAATTATCTATATAAGTATGTATTTACAAAAGAAAAGTAGTATATGTAATATATCAGTTATCTGGTTTCCGTTGTACAAGCACTGCTTAGTTTGGGATCAGATGACCGAGTGTGAATAATGTCCTCAGATATTATTATTAACTTTAACAAATCCATGGTGCCTCTTATAAGTTACTGTTTTCAGATCCAACTTTCGCAAAGATGTAGGGCCAAACAGAAAGCATTCACTTTCGAATATAAATCGCGTTACAAGTAAAGAAGTACTCGTAAAAGCGAAACATACAGTTCAAGTTGCCATATTTGTTATTTTCGGCTGTTTTAAGCCGAACGATTATTACCGAATCGTCCGATTTTAAACAGCCGGAAATAACAAGTTTGGCAACTTGAAACAGAACAATAAAACAACTAAGAGCTGATTTCACCGTTAAAATTAAACGCGATCAATTGACGCTCGATTCCGCTCCCTGTATCTGAGTTTAGCGTTCATTGATCGCGTTTAATTTCAACGGTGAAATCGGCTCTAAGTGTAGCCTTATATTTTCTTGTTGTATATTGTAGCGTGGTCATACCCTCTTTAATGAAAAAAACACAGGATCTTAAACATTAACTTACGATAAACTCAATAGTACTCGTACACAAACATAGTTTATAATATGACGTGATTTAAAGAACATGTTGTATATTAATTGTTATTAACAGAAGATCTAAAAAACCTAAACTAATACGAGATTTTTCTAGCGGATTCATTCGCGTTGTACTTTCCGGAATAATACATGATATTTTCATGAATATTTCGTTAATAATACTTAATTAAAATAATAACACTATAAAGCTATAATCTTAACCTAAAAATAAATCTAAAATGATGTCATAAATAAAGAAACCACGAACCGGAAGACGCAGCGTGGGCAGGCCCCCTACAAGATGGACCGATGATCTTGTGCGGAAATCGCTCGATGCGGATAGCGCAAGACCGGCCATTGTGGAGATCTTTGGGGGAGGCCTTTGTCCAGCAGTGGACGTCTTTCGGCTGATATGATGATGATGATGATAAAAGAAACTTTTCTTTATATATGCCATAATTTTAGATTTATTATTCGATTTTTGAATTCATTAAAAATAATGAATACAGAAAAACTAATATAATAAATGTCAATAATATTATTATTAATAATCAATTATAGTGGGTTACTACAGCAATGCTAATAAAATGTAGTGTATAGATATATTCAATCTTATAGATAAACAATGAACAAAAAAAAATACTAAACAATGAAAAAATGAACGACCGAGCTGCAGAATTATGAATCACTAGCTGTGCCCCGCGGTTTTACCCGCGTTACACTTTATAAATTATCACATCTCGTCCCCCGTAGGTGATAGCGTGATAATATGTAGCATATATGTTGACCCGACCTCAGCAGTAATATTCATGCAAAATTTGAAGTAAATCGTTACAGTACTTTTTGAGTTCAGCCCGGACATACATACAGACAAACAGACAAAAATTCTAAAACCTATATTTTTGGCTTCGATATCGATTGTAGATCACGCCCCTTGATCCTTTTTTTTTAAATCAATGTACAGTTTTGACTTTGTTACGATTTTTATTATAGGTATGTATAGATTTTTAAAGTACAACTTACTGCCACCTTTTTGCAAAGAGGAAACGGGGGCTATTAAGACGAGCCCTCGATCAGCCGGACCCATTCGTTACTGGATCCGCGGGTACTCTTGACCACATAATCTATCTTCTCTATTTTTATTGGCGAACTGTTTCTTCTTTCATTCATTCATTTCATTCAACTTCTGTTCATAATAAAACGCAATTTAATATTGGCTGTCCCAACGAGGTAATCTGTAAAGACTTTTTGATTTTTGATTGACTTTAAAATTAGCGGAGCTCGTGCACTTTATTAAGGTATTATAGCAGTAAGTATGCTACTTAAGTTTAAATACCTCATTGAATAATATTGGTATGTTTTAAGTCATAAAAACATGCGCGGAAGTCTTTGCAAACTGCCGATAGAAAGTAAAAACTATTTTATACATTTCTAATCTAAATGAATCTACATTATAATAGTTGACACTTCTCATTGAGATATTTACTTATATATATCTATGATCAGGGGAAGCGTGCGGTGAAGATGACACGAGTTTCACGCTTTTTGTTCACCCAAGAAGTGCTCAACGCGCCTAAAAAGTTTTCACTTCTATAAAACTAAGAGGTTCAGCTTTGCTCGATTGTGTTTAGTAATCCAGTCCAGTCGGATCCAGTTGACCAAAGTCTCATTAATACTGCATAGGACACTCCCCGTCTCCCTTGGGGTCAGTACCTCAGCTCAGGGCGCTAACACCAACAATATAATATGTATTCGGGTTTATTTCTACGGTAGAAGGTACGTCAATGGATATATCCATTGACGTCACAACTAGGGTTGATGACCTAGAGGAATAGAATATTCCTGGCCTGGCTTTACCTCGAAGCATTAAATTACTACTTATCGCGCAGACATTTAAACTAAGATATTTATTTTTACAACATGCAAAGTAACCTTCACCATATTACTACAGCAATAAGTAACATAGTTACTGACAACACATAAAAAACTTCATTTTCGACATATAACATGTAAGATACTTTAGGTATCACAATTTACATATGAAACGGGACCACTTTTAGCATTTCGCGGTAAACCCGCCCCTATAAACTTACAGTTACGGGTCAAAATAGTGTGAATAACTGAGAATACTATCAGGACAAGTTAAAAACAGGTCGAGATATTTAAACATTAACTGCGAGAAAAACCTGAAGCTTTATGAAAATTGTATTCATCGCCATCACAGTGTTGTAATATAAAAAATAAAATTTAAATTTAAATTTAAACTGTTTATTTCAAATAAATTACATAATATAACGTACAATTATGAGGCCTACTAAAATCTTAAATTTAAAGATTATATTGTAGTCCCAGAGTAGCATGAAATAGCGCTAAGGAAAGTGTGATGATTATAGAGACTGACCCCGACATGCACCGCCCTCCAAGTACTTATCACTGATGAAGTATTTTTTAATCGTATTTGTATCGCCACGTCATCTCATTCCTTTAGGGGCTAGGGGCGTAGAAGGCGTCCCCATCTACCAGATAACGGGCAGCAGCTTATCTCTGAGTAGCAGTGGTAATCATGCGATCCCCATCCTGTCTGCCAAGCGTGGCGATTACAGCATATCCCTAATTGATAACTTGTTTACATCCAATGCTGGATTAAGACCTACCGTCTTTATCCAGCAGTGGATTAAAACACTTAACCCGCTTTTTACTAAAGTGCTTTACACGAGACAGCACACTAACTAAATCAGAACTCACACTGCTCGTAATATCAGGTTAAGTAATACAAATCAAGTTAAATATAAGGATTGGTTATTGGTCATTATAGACACTTCGCTTAACCCGCTTCTTACGAGAGTACTTTATTAGGAGAAGCAGACCACCTAAAACAGAACACACAATTACCGTAATATCGGGATTATGTAACACAGAGCGAGTTAAATATGAGGTTAGATTATTCCTCACTATAGACACTACGCTTAACCCGCTTGTTGCTAGAGTACTTTACGAGGGGCAGCTGTCTAGCTAAAGCAGAGCTCATGATGACCGTAATATCCGGTTTATATAACACAAAGCAAGTTAAATATAAGGTTAGATTATCCCTCACTATAGACACTACGCTTAAACTGCTTTGCAAGGAATCGGTGTCCGTACTATTTGGGAATATACCACAAAGCAATTTGATTAGGGGGTAGAATATCCTTATAGTCACTACGCTTAAACTGCTTGTTACTAGAGTATTTAACAAGGAAAAGCAAAGCTCGCGCGGTCTGTAATATCTGGGTTATGTAACAGAAAGCTAATTAAATATGAGCGATAGACACTACGCTTAAGCCTTCTTGAGACTTTTACAAGGGACAGCAGATTAAACTCTGGGTTAATGAGATAAACTGGCCTTTTTATCACACACTGTACAATAAACAGTTATAAATAATTTTTAGCCTAGTGATATGAAAGAAATGTATAAATACACTCGCGGCCATTGACTATCGGACTCTCTAACCTCATTATTCCAGTCACAAGTACACTTGCTGTTACCAAAACGGAAACAGTATGCTTCATTCGACCCACTGGTACACGATAACGACGCCCAACATATTGTGTACTGATATTTATTTTACTACTGACCTATTATTTAAATAGTTTATGTCATCTTTCTTTATGATTAAGCCATTTCATACAAACAGATCTGACTGCACGTGTGGCGCAGCGGCTAAGACAGTC
Organism: Pseudoips prasinana; assembly: GCA_951640165.1. Taxonomy (NCBI): domain Eukaryota; kingdom Metazoa; phylum Arthropoda; class Insecta; order Lepidoptera; family Nolidae; genus Pseudoips; species Pseudoips prasinana. The sequence goes on along the minus strand of OX621243.1, from coordinate 32,767,600 downwards.
GCCTCGCAGCTTCGTGTCGTGGGTTCGAATCCCGCGCCTGACAACTATTTGTGTGACCCATAAATAGTTGTTCTGAGCCTGGATGTAATTTGTGTCCGTTTATTATGTTTGTAAAGTACCCTGCGACACAAGGATTAATTTCCCTAATGCGGGCATCGTCTTGAAAAAAAATACAAACGCATTTAGCTTTATGTTCCCTGGACTTTAAAACGAAGCCAATACGAGGTGTTACATAAATAGTAGACGTAACTTAATGTACAGACGCCAGCACATCCAGCTACCCCAATCTGTCAATTTTCTTTTATAGATGTTCAACTTTATCACATCAGCATAAGGTTCACTTACAATGGGGAAATTTGACAGATTGGGGTAGCTTGATGTGCTGGCGTTTGTACTTAATTTGCCTATTAAAGTGAACAAAGTCTAATACATCAACAGTCTAAACATACAAATAACATAATTATCTTTACACCGGAGGTATACTATCCTAAGTCACAATAAGCAAATTATTCAGTACATATGATTAAAGTATCAATTTAAGCATCATCATCATCATCTTGTACCCACTTATATGCCAGTGGGTATGGTTTCCGCACTTAGTCCCGATGTGGACCATATTGTGCGTGAGCCCACAATTAAAAATTATACACGTATGTCATTGGATTACACAATTGTGTGACATTATACGTAAAATTATATATGTCCTTTTAATAGATAGTGCCTTGAGTAGATTTAAAAAGGGTATCTACAATGCCATCGCAAAGTACCTACAATTTAAAGAAAAATGGACTTAGGATTATACCTATTTTAGTATGCCCTCAGAATACAGATATTAACTATCCATACAACAATAATCATAACCTGATGCAATTGGCATGGAAAGTCAAAAAAAGATTTTTTGTATTCACAAAGTGGTTTTGTTTAATTTCGAGTTTTAAAGGCAAATACCTATCACTCTTTAAGTTTGTTCCACTATTAAGGGTCACATTTGATCCAGGGTCGAGCCATTAAGTGAAATTAGAATTTTGCTTTTAAGAAACATTTTCAATATCAGCCCTGAGTTGGAATGTCGCGGTGATACACCACCGTATCTCGGAATGGTACGTAATAGGTAATCTTTTACTTAGGCATAATAACAAATGTCGGTCAGGCTACAAGACTTGTCATCTGCGCGGGACGTATGTGCTCAAATGTGTGTGTGTGTGTGTATGTACCCACATGCATTCGTATGATGCGCTTCCCCGGGCTAGCTGTCACCACCGGAAGAAGACCGGCCGGAAGGGGCCGATAGCTTTGTCCTCTTACTTGCTATATAGGTTAAGGTTTATTAAGAGAAATCAAGTTTTGTGAAAATTAGGAATACCAATAAAAAGTCCTCATTAAAACAAAAAAATAATTTATTTTTTTATTTTATTTTATTGGGACATTAAACAGTTACACATTACAGTATAATATAATAAGTGTAAACAAGTAACGTAGTAAACGTGTAACCCACACCAACATTTAAAATTGTTTGTGGAATGCTAGGTTGCAGACCAAATTGCAGCATTATAGGACTTAGGGATTAGGTACCCGAGAGGTTTTAAGATACAGCGCCATGTTGTTTATCGTCATTGCACATGAGCCAGGCTTAACCAGTCTTTTAAGACAGCTAAGACTACCGTTATAAACCAAAAACTGGTATATCAGCCGGTGTGCATTCCAAAAACATATTCTTTTTTTTAACCCTTATCGTCATAGCGTTTGTTCATAATTCATTGAATTTAGCTCTTATTACAACATTATAGAGTTTAAAATTAGGTAGTATAACTATTATACCAATGTCTGTTTAAGAGTTATTTATCAATTAAAACTGCTGTATTTAGCATTTTCAACCAAATTTATCAACGACATACGTGATATATCATTTTCACTGTTGAAATTGTAGTTATTTCCTTCACAAGTGTGTTGAAAAACGTCGTATGGTTTACGTTGTATTGATGATTACCATCGTTAGCTCTCTTAAGACCCTCACCCAACGGCTCGGGTCTCAATGGCGCCTCAGCGGTAATCACCAACATAACACAACTGTACCATAATGTACTATTATTTATTTATTCAATTAACTACTCAAATACTTCATTTCAATAAAACTTCAATAAAAGGATCAATAGTCAATAATAATCTATTGGTAATATTGATTACATGTCAAAAATGTTCACATCAATAAATATAAAATCACAAAACAACATGTCAATGATAGGTACTCATGTCATAACCAAATATAATTAATAAAAAAGGCAATAAAATAAGTTTAAATTAAATTCTAAACAGTTTTTCTAGACTTTTGAAGCGCAATTTGCCTTCGCTCGTGAGAGGCCTTGATTAAACTGTATAACGCAACAATAACTAAAAAAGTTTTACTTTTAAGATAGCGCTTATAAGTCAAGCGAGCAGAATATATGTACATATGTTTCAAACCAAAAGGATATGACGTAGTCATCGTATAATAAGGATACAAATAACGTAAACCAAATGATGTTTTCTAAAATTTGATCGCCTAGCACCTAGACCAGCCATGCTCAATCATTTATTTATAGGGGCCACAAACACATTACAGACAAGTTTTCAGGGCCTCGAGCAAAAATTATTTAGGTTCTAATTAAAACGCAATTTCAAGTAAACGATGTAGTTAATTTATTAATGAAAAAATTGTTACTTCAGATGTGCCAATAACAAAGGTCCGGCGGGATACATGCGGCCCGCAGGCCTCAGGTTTAGTATAGCGGGCCTTTTTACGTGGGGAAATCCTTTATGGATCATCCCGCCGCTGGGGAAGGGACGGAGTATGTCGCACTACCAGCAAGATGGTAGGGCTGGGTTTACAGATTAAAACCCCACGGTGTTCCTCAGCCACCTTCAGTCTGGGCCCCGAGATTTGCTCGCGCATTCACCGCAACCTGGACAGGTGCTGGCCCTCTTTTTAGTGAGCCCCGCTTTAGTATAGCGGGCCTAGACGAACCTCAACGAACTTTAGTAACATGTTAATACAAATATTCCAATAATTGTGCAGTTGTAATGTTTACGGAAATCTTACACGACAGGTACTTGTAAAATCTAAAAATAAAACACTTACTTTTTCCATTTTGCACGGTGTATGTAAGGTCCTGGAAGCTCAGGTTGATGGGCGGCCGCTGCGGCAGATGAGACAGGTGATCCCGCCCCATCGCCCGCGCCGGGAGCTCCACTGTCGAAGACATTGTGGCTCAAACTGGCATTATACACTAACAATCTGAAACAAAAACAAAATTAACATTTAACCGATGCGTCAAACAAAAAGTAAATATGAGGTAAGCTATTTAGGTTTTGCTACAATAAGGTCATAATATTTCTAAGTAAAATCTTCGAATTACATCGCAGTTATTAAATATCTTTGCGAATAAAGCTGCAGGAGGGAGTAAACTGACATAACATATAAATAAATCTTTGATTTTTCTGAGAAATATTCTTTAATAATAATCTATCTACAACATGTAACTTAATTAACGCACATCCTGAAAATAGTTTGTTCACAATCGTTTACTGAATCGATTTATATCATTTTTAATATAGGTGACTTTTATTAAAAAAATAATTAAAATTACGGAATTTTTGTAATATTAACCCTGTACAGTCAAAACAAATTGAAATGGACCTTAAGTCAAAGTAATAAGACTTTTAAAATCGTAGTATTCGCAGTTTTATTTGTAGGTATCATATAAATTCCATCATTCAATACAAAATAAATAAAAAGAAACTCGCGCTCACAGCTAGATGCTCTCACCGGTCCGTAAGTGATTGGCGAGGTCAAGCAACTAGGCTCGCGGTCAGTCCATAGATGGGAGACCGCGAAAGTGGTTTAATTTCTGAGCGTCTCCGTGGTTCGGAGGGCACGTTAAGCTGTTGGTCCCGGTTGTAGCCATAAGGCAACAGTCGTTAAGCCATGTCAGAGGCCTATTGGGCGGCTTGAACAACTCTGACACTTATCGTGTGGGCAGTGGTTACCCTACCACTGCCCACACGATAAGTAAGTAAGTAAAGAAAAATAAACTTTATTCCAAGAAACTTATTTAGTAAATAACAATGCATATACATATTAAATTAAAAATTCAGTGTATGTATTATGATTACAACATAATATTCTAATTGGGGTGTTTGAGGGTGTGCGTTAATTACTTTACATATTGTATACATATAATAAAATCGTAGGAAAGTCAAAACTGTACATTGAATATTTTTTTAAAGGATACTTGGAGCGTGATGTACAAAAGATATCGAAGTCAAAAATATAGTTTTCAGAATTTTTTTCTGTTTGTCTGTATGTATGTCCCCGGTAAGCTCAAAAAGTACTGCATGGATTTACTTAAAATTTTGCATGAATATTACTAAGAGGTCGGGTCAACATATAGGCTACATATTATCACGCTATCACCTACGTAAGAGGAGCTGTGATAATTTATAAAATTTAACAGCTAGTGTCCAATATAAGGTGTACTTAAATAATGAACGAAACTATATGTAGAAACTAGATGACTTATGATAGCTTAGGGAAATTTAATTTTTCGGTGATTATTCCTCCGTGGTAAGTCCGATTTTTATGAATTCAGATATATGTACTCACGAGTATGTTCACTACCACTGTGTCTTTGAAGAAGATCGGTCCAGCCGTTCAGGAGGAGTAGGTTCAGTAACGAACTACATGACTCGCCTAAGAAAGACTTCGTTTACACTCAGCTCAATAATGTGGAATAACTGAATTCTTGTAAAAAATTCAAATTTAAAAATAATTTTTTTTACGGAATAAATGATGTAAAAAAAATTATTTATGTCTAGTTAGTCATTGAGATGTAGTAAAATATATCCAAAAGTATAAATATTGATGATAAATACGCAATAAGTCTTTTAAATAATTCTAATAATAACTTTAATGAATAAGCTAATAAACTTAACTTGCTATTATAAATTAAAGATTAAGATAAAACGCCTCTCCAAAATTTCCAGAATGGAGTTGTGCTTGGCTGATGGGTTGGCGATCGCGGTATGATAGTCATAGTACACAGAGCGATGCTGCTGCACGTTGTCTTGGAGATATTCCCTCGGAACGATTTCTACGTACCCACGGGATGAAGAGGTATGGTAATATTCTTCGCTGTTATCCACAGAGCCAAATTGTATTAAAATGACAAATCATAAATCGAATAATTTAGAACTTATTATTTACTAGCTGTGCCCCGCGGTTTTACCCGCGTTATCTATATATATAAATCAATGCCACTTTTCGTTGTAATGTTATAACTCAACAACGCCTTTACCGATTTGGCTAATTTTGGTCTTGAATTATTCGTGGAAGTTCAGGGTAGGTTTGTACCTAGAGAAAATTTAAAAAAAGTCTTGAAAAAGTGTAAAATCAGCATCTTTCTATACTCCCATATACAAACAATTTGTACTAAATCTTAAAAGCGTAGCGAAGCACGTACCGGGCCGCTAGTTCTGTATAAATTATATGCCTATGAATAGCCTATGCGTTATTCGGTGATACAAGCTACATTACTGCAAAGATTCATCAAAATCTGTTTCGTAGTTTTTGCGTGAAAGAATACCAAACAACAATACATCCGTACGCCCATAGTCACAAACATTCGCATTTATAATATTAGTAGAGTTGCAAAACTACAGTAATATTCTGAATTATAACTTTTTATAAATAAAATAATATTTATTTATTTTATTCCCGCACATACAAATTATTTGTGTGTCTCATTTATAGTTGTTGTCTGAATGTGGGTGTGCTTTATCTCCATGAATTGCATGTTTGCAAAGTCCCTCGCGATACAGATATTTCTATCACTAGTACCTGGTGTCTTATCAAAGAACGGAGTAGATGTTTCATGAAAATCCTTTTGACAATTTAAAATGAGCAGTACTTTTCATTTCAAGGTAACGAGCCTTGACAGTATAGATACCTCAAATTACAGATTTAAAAATTTGAAATTTATTATTGGAATATAACTTAAGGCAATGACTAACATAATAACAAAGAACCTAAATAAACTTATGAATATACATAACTATCTACATTAGAAAGACCACATTTCGATTCATGCACAGGACAACAATTTGTATGAAAATATATTTGTAAAACTATACGCAATAAATATCACATAATAGATAAAAAAAAATCTAATTTATTATTACAAATTTGAAACTTGAAGTCGTCTTTATTAAATAAAGGAGAAGATATTTCGTGAGAATCCTATTGACAATTTAAAATTAGCAGTACTTTTCATTGCTAGGTAAAGAGTACCTTTATTAAAACGCTCTGTACACCGGCAACTACCCGTAACTTTATCCTTTCTCCTATTTCCTAAGTAGGTTGTCTGGAAGAGATCACATTTTAGTGATAAGACCGCCATTTGTACTGCTCTCTCTTATGTGTATTGTTCTTGTATTGATAATTTTTTTTGGTGTACAATAAAGAGTTTAATAATAATAATAAAGGGCCTCTTTGACAGTAAAGTTATTTAATGTAATGTTTACATTAAAATTAATTGCTGTAAAGTTATTGTACACGTTAATTTATTCGCTATTACACCTGTTGACCTCTATTCAACCTACAATAGTTTCGTACAGTACCAAACTGAACAATAGCATGTCTGTACACTAATACAACTTACCTAACGAACATGCCAGTTGGCGTGGTTGGTAGATATTTGCCTTTCATAATTGGGTTCGATTCTCACCCAAAGCAAATATTTGTCTGCATGAACATGTCTGTTTGTCCTGAGTCTGGGCGTAATCTATACATATAATAAAATCGTAGGGAAGACGAAACGGTACATTGAATATTTTGTAAAAAGGATACTTGGGGCGTGATCTGCAATCGATATCTAAGCCAAAAATATAGCTTTTAGATTTTTTGTCTGTGTGTCTGTTTGTCTGTATGTATGTCCGAGCTAAGCTGAAAACGTACTGCATGGATTTACTTCAAATTTTGAATAAATATTACTAAGAGGTCGGGTCAACATATAGGCTACATATAATCACGCTATCACCTACGGGAGAGGAGCTATGATAATTTATAAACTTTAACGCGGGTAAAACCGCGGGGCTCAGCTAGTTATCTATATAAGTATGTATTTATGGAACCAGTAACACTAAGGCTGAGATCTATAGAGCGTACTTAGACTTTGCTCAAACTTTACTTACGTAAAACTTTGATAAATGTATGCTAAGACAGACAAAGTCAAAACACCAATTATAATTTCGTTACATGCATTAACTTCTGTCTAAGTAAGTTCTGAGCAAAGTCTAAGTACGCTCTATAGATCTCAGCCTAAGACTTGACTGCCTCGTTGGTTTAGCGGTAGCGTGTTTAACCGCAGAAAATGAGGTTCTGGGTTCAAATCCCAGGTCGACCAAAAAGTGATTTTGGGATTTTTCCGTAAAAAGAAATTTCTCAATATCAGCCCGAAGCCTGGGAGTTGGCGGTATTATACCCCCGCGCCTCAGGGAGCACGTAAAGCCGTCGGTCCTGTACCTGACCTCTTTCCGATCGTGTCGCTAGTCGTCCCATCGGATCATGAGAGTGATGGAATAGAAAGTGCTCCTGTGTTTGCGCACACACTTGTGCGCTATAATATGTCCTGCGCAATTGGCTAATCTCCATTGAGACTGGCCGCCGTGGTCGAAATTCGGCCGGGAGGACATCATCATCATCACTAAGTACCTTATTAATACGTTTTTTATTGTTTCCATACCTCGGAGTTTCGAGATTAGAGCATTTCAAGCAGACGAGCATAGTGCGCGATTGTATATGTCCACGCTTAACATGTGGTAATTTAGTTCATCATCATATCATCCGAATGACGTCCACTGCAGGACAAAGGCCTCCCCAAAAGATTTTCAAAATGGACTTGTGTCCATCATTTGGAGGGATATGCCATAATCGCCACGCATTACACGTGATAATTAAGTTACTTAATACCTATAAATTATTTAATACGTGGATTATATTGGCTAAGTATTGCATTTTAACATTGATTTTGTACATTAAAAAAGTTCCTAATGGGAATTTTCAATTCAATTAAATAAATAAAAATTAGGGGATAAAACATATTTTAATTATATTTATTCATGAACGTTTACGTATACGTTTTTTGTTTGTGTTATTATCACACTGAATTAGTAATAATAAAGCAAACATAAAAAAAATTATACTGTTATATAATTTGTATGTGTACCCAACACATACAAATTATATAACAGTACAATTTTTAATAATAATATAATATCTAGGGACAATGTCACACAGATAATCCTAGCCCAATACTAAGCAAAGCTTATACTATGGGTACCAGACGACGATATACATATCTACTTATATAGATAGATAAATACTTAAATACATAGAAAACATCCATGACTCAGAAACAAATATTCGTGCTCATCACACAAATATTTGCACTTACCGGGATGCGAACCCAGGACCACCAGCTTCGTAGGCAAGAGCACTACCAGCTAGGCTATGGTGATTTTAATGACAATGTCCTGGATGCGATCTTACTACCTCTAGCTTAGCAGTCAGGGTCACTGACCACTAAACCAACTGGCTGTCATAAATTAAGGCTCCAAATTAAAAAATCGTATATTTCTACAACGGGGTGAATTGAAATCATAGAAGTTATGTCCCCATTTCTCTACCCCGTTTAACGATACATTTATCCAAGAGAAGCCTAAAGTACACCACTTTAGGCTTCCCCACACTAACGTCTTAGAGCGTCGTCATCTTACTGGCGCCTGCGCAACATCGATGCAGCCCTGGCGAAGCGGCGAGCCGTGACGCCAACGCTGAGCGACTTTCGAATAGCAGCGCCCGGCGACGAGTCGGTACGGTGCAAGTACAATATACATATGAATGTACAACGCAAAGTTGCAAACCCTTCGACCTGCTGTGCCCTATTGTGATGCCAGGAAAAAAAAATTGTGCGTACTTATGCGTGTAGCGTTAGAAGTTATACTTCTTAATATACAACTTCAACATAGTTATCAATTTTCATACCACCTAGAACTAACTTCATGCTGTTATTTTTACGATGCGCGCGCATCGTCAAAATTCACTCTCATACCACCTAGAACTAACTTCATGCTGTTAAATTTTTTGGTGTCGGTGTGCGCGCGCATCGTAAAAATTCACTCTCATCATTTTTCTCCATCGCGCCAAAAGAAGTATAACTTCAAAAACCGGATGACTTCCTTTTTGTCTTGTGTTAATACATTGGGAAGGTGGTATGTCTGTGACTAAACCTAACCTGCCATGGACTTCTATTCGTCCCGGGAACGCGGTTATGCCCCGGTGCTGCCATATAGCGCCCTGTCCCAGATGTGGGAGCACTGCGTATTCCTGCCTCGGGTAGCTGCTCAGAAAGGGCGGCACGGTGCGGCTTTGCCACCGCCGCGTCGTCGTGGTACTGTTGCTGGCAACACGATATAAAGACCTCGAAAAGCACCAGTATGGGGGGTCCTAATGGCACAGAATATGTATAAAAAGATATCCACAGCTTTTCTAATTAAAACTATTGTTTGTTTTTTTATGTTTTTATACTATTTGAATACGTAATTATAATTTTATATTATTGTACACGCTAATATATTCACACTAACAGTTGACCTCACCCAACAATAGTGACTTGAAGAAACAAATTAAACAATGACATATCTTCACACAAATACAATATTCCTAATAGCACTACATTTATTTAGTAAGATTATAGTCACTTATACTGTGTGGTAAAGGCCTAGAATATCATCACCCCATGTCATCCCGTGGGGGACGTAGAAATCGTCCTACTACCTACCAGATTTACCTACCAGAGAACGGGCAGCAGCATTTTTCTGTGAATTATGACCGCCTGCGAACTGCAAAAAAGGTGATAATGGCATATCCCCATATTCTTTGAGGAGGCTTTAGTCCAGCTGTGGACGTACTTTGGCTGAAATGATGATGTTGCTATCATCATCGCCACTGGCAAGTCTTCTAGGCTATCCACTTACCAGTGGCAATGAATGCATATAACAAGAGGTACCTTGAAACCGTGTGTCGTGGGGTACTCACGGCCTCTTTAATCAGATTTTTAATGCTTGTTGATTTTTAATAGCTGTGCCCCGCGGTTTTACCCGCGTAAAATTTTATAAATTATCATAGCTCCTCCCCCGTAGGTGATAGCGTGATAATATGTAGCCTATATGTTGACCCAACCTCTTAGTAATGTTCATGAAATATTTGGAGTAAATCCATGCAGTACTTTGCGAGTTTAGCCCGGAAATACATACAGCCAAACAGACAAAAATTCTAAAAAGTATATTTATGGCATCGATATCGATTGTCGATCACGCCCCAAGTATCCTTTAAAAAAATATTCAATGTACAGTTTTGAATTTCCAACAATTTTATTATATGTATAGATAATGACATGGTTTCATTTTTCATCTCTATGCTACGGAAGGCATACGTCAAGTAGCGGTTGTAGTCGTTTAGCCATTCCGAAGCCGCTGGACAGCTTAACCTTTCCGACACTAAGGAATGGAACTACATTTACAAAATGAATATATCCATCTACTAAATAACTATCCGCATACGTACCCATAGCCATAGAATCTGTATAGCAAAAGAATACACGGGCTTAAGTAATAATCTAATCTGTGATCTATTATATAATGTATATAATGATGCCCAGAAGCCGCTGGAGGCGGCTAGCACATGACCGGCAATTGTAGAGGTCTTTGTCCAGCAGTTGATCTCTCTCGGCTGATTTGATGATCTCCAATGCCGTGGAAATAGACCGTAAATTATCACTATAAACTAATGGCAGCAATATAAAATTATTTACCAATGCAGAAATAGTCATATTTTATAGATTCCTTAACTCTCTAATTATTACTCCTTATATTTATTGTGCCGATTATGAGCTTAATTTATTAAAATTATTAGCGAACAAACACGAATAAGTTGCATCGTATATCCAGGGGGGGGGGGTTACCACCTAATTCCCCGGTCATCGTGATCGGCGTTTAAATAGATGAAGGTTAAAAATGACTAAATAATTCGTTCAATCGGCTTTCATGAACACATAAGTGGTCAGGAATCGATTTTCAACGTTGAAGCCGATTGAACGATTTATTTAGCTATTTTTACACTTCATCTATTCGAACACTCACTTTGACTGCCTCGTTGGTCTAGCGGTAGCGTGTTTAACCGCCGAAAATGAGGTCCTGGGTTCAAATCCCGGGTCGGGCCATAAAGTGATTTTGGGATTTTTCCGTAAAGTGTGATTGCTCAGTATCAGCCCGAAGTCTGGAAGTTGGCGGTATAACACCCCCGTGCCTCGGAGAACGTAAACCCGTCGGTTCTGTGCCTGACCTCTTTCCGGTCGTGTCGCTAGAGGCCCCATCGGATCAAGAGAGTGATGGAATAGAAAGTGCCCCTGTGTTTGCGCACACACTTGTGCCCTATAATATGTCCTGCGCAATTGGCTAATCTCCATTTAAAATGGCCGCCGTGGCCGAAATTCAGCCGGGAAGACATCATCATCATGATCATGATGACCTTCGGATTAGGCATTACCCCCAGTTCTATTTTTAATTTGACATAATAACGATTTGCAACAAGCTATTGTTCCAACTGCGCTAGACTGTATACACGTCTGAGCAGGATCTAGTTTCTGTCTTAAGGTCGCTCAGTTTTACTCTCAAATTTGTTTAGCATATAATATTGGTATTATAAAGTCTGGCAAGGAAAATACCTAATAAGTAAATTAAAAGTAAAATACTCTATAGAAAAACATAATATAATAATATTACATATAGTTGTGGCTGAAGTATTAGTAATCATACGCTAAGGGTTCGGTTTGGTTTTCTGATGTTCGGGTATTAATGGTACAATATACCACTAATATCCCTATATCTACAACAGCACACTCATACACACATCCAGACATACACACTCCCACACTCGTAAAACAATTTCGCAACTAGCTTATGCGTTTTTTAATTTTTTTTCTTTTTGTATCTAACTATATCTGATTTTGTTTTTGCTTTTATTATTATTTTAAAACTTACGCAATTTAATCTGTAATAAATTACCTACATGTGGAAGAGCGGGGCTTCCTAACACAGGCAATGTTATGCCTAAAAGGTATGCCCCAACATAATTGTAATTAGGGTATGTTGAAGAAGAAGAAGAAGAAGAAGAAGTACACTTTATTGCTAAAATAAGTAATACAAAACAATAACAACAAGAAAATTAGCTTATTTTAATGCAATTGGCGGCCTTATCGCTAAAAGCGATCTCTTCCAGGCAACCGATAGTTAAAAAAAATAAAAAGCTATTTATTTATTATATATCTACTGCTGTATGGCTGACAGCATAGAATATCGCCACCCGATCTCATCCTGTGGATCACATCGAAGAAGTCGACACGAGGGAATATCTCTCAGAGAACGGGCAGCAGCGTCTCTCTGTGTACTAAGCCTATCATACTGCGATCGCCAACCCGTCTGCCAAGCGCGGCGATTATGGCATATCCCTCCAAATGATGGCCTCAACTCGATTGAGGATATCTTTTGGGGAGGCTTTGTCTTTGTAATTCAGCTGACATGATGGCTGCTTAGGGCATCCGTTAATCGAGTTCCAGGTGATCTGACCAGTATTTATGTATTAATTTGTAAATAGATCTATCATATCAGCCGAAAGACGTCCACTGCTGGACAAAGGACTCCCCCAAGGATCTCCACAGTAGCCGGTCCTGCGCTGCCCACATCTAGCGGCTTCCCTCGCTGCGTCTTCCGGTTTGTGATCGCCACTCGAGAACCTAGATCTATAGTTTAAATCATTATTTACGCTAAGTTTTTTCTGTGAATAAAGATATTATTGTTATTATTCATATTATCGATTCAGTTTATTATTTTATGCATATTTATTTTTATATGATTGATATAATATTTACGCATAAAACAATAACATATAAATAAATATGCAAAGAACTTGTGCTCTGTAATATTTTCCGCGCGTAAAGTAGCTGCTATAATTAGAATTGGTTGTATAATATGAATTAAAATATTTCTTTTATTCATGGCTATTCTTCATGCCGCTAAGGTTGAAATACGACCAAGAAAACATAATAATATCTAGGGACAATGTCACACAGACCATCCTAGCCCCAAACTAAGCAAAGCTTGTACTATGGGTACCAGGCGACGACATACATACTTATATAGATAGATAAATACTTAAATACATAGAAAACATCCATGACTCAGAAACAAATATTCGTGCTCATCACACAAATATTTGCACTTATCGGGATTCGAACCCAGGACCACCAGCTTCGTAGGCAGGAGCACTACCAACTAGGTTACGGTGACCGTCAAATTACACATTATTATTATTATTATCTATGTGTCTGCACGTCTATATCTCTGGCTGTCTCTACATGGCTAATTTGATTGAAATCATACTTATTTATTAATGTTTCACGATAATCAATGCGAATTTCGACCACGGCAGTCAGTCTCAATGGAGAATCTTCGCGGGACATATTAGAATGCACAAGTGTGTGCGCAAACACAGGGGTACTTTCTATTGCATCACTCTCATGATCCGATGGGACGACTAGCGACACGACCGGAAATACTACTATGTAAGAGAGGCCTATTACTAGGGTTGCCATACGTCCCGTATTCCCATAAAAACATCGTATCACAGACACACCACCCCTTTATTTTATTTTTTATTTTTATTCTTGTTTAATCTCCCGACGTTTGTCACTTGTGACTTTGTTTAACTTTTATATTAATACTAGCGGCCCGGTACGTGCTTCGCTACGCTTTTAAGTATTAGTACAAATTGTTTGTATATGGAAGTATAGAAAGATGTTGATTTTGCACGTTTTCAAGACTTTTTTTAATTTTTCTGTACGTACAAACCTTCCCTGGACTTTCACGAATAATTCAAGACCAAAATTAGCCAAATCGGTAAAGGCGTTGTTGAGTTATAACATTACAACGAAAGGTGGCATTGATTTTTATATATATAGATTTGTATAGGATACAAAAACTAGATCGACAAGAAGGGGGAGCCTGGAGATTTGTCATACAGGTCTCGAACCTAGTACGAACCCCAGCTCTCTCAAAAGTTTTTATTAATCTGATTAATTGTTCCTAACTAGAAATAACGTCACTCACGTCTCAAGCGACCAGTTTTGACAAGGTTGAGGCTAATCTCACTGCAGCACTAAGTGACCTGAGTAGGTACTATGGTGATAACTCTCTCAAGCCTAATCCCTCCAAAACTGAGTCCTGTGCTTTCCACCTTCGCAACGCTCAGGCGGGGCGTGAGCTCAAAATTGCCTGGGAAGGAGTGTCTATCACTCACAACTGCTCTCCTAAATACCTCGGCGTTATCTTGGACAGATCCCTCACCTATAAAAGGAACTGTGAGGAACTAAAGAGGAAAGTGCACGCCCGCGATAACCTGTTGCAACGCCTAGTCACAACCAAATGGGGAGCAACGCCGCAAGTGCTGCGGACGTCAGGACTGGCGCTAGCATTTTCTGCCGGCGAATACGCTTGCTCAGTTTGGGCCCGCTCCACGCACGCAAGGCGAGTGGATACAGCCTTAAACGAATCGTGCCGGATAATCACTGGGTGTTTGAAGCCGACCCCGGTAAATTTGCTGTATCCACTGGCTGGCATAGCGCCACCAGACGTTCGCAGGACTGTAGCAAGCTCCCTAGAAAGGGCCAAAATGGATGGTGATCCCCGGCACCCCCTCTATGGGCATAGGCTACCGCCACAAAGGCTTAAAAGCCGAAATAGTTTTGCCAAATGCACCACGCCACTAACGACCGATCCCTCAACAGCGAGATGCAGCATCTGGCATGCACAAAAAGGATTCATGGATCAGTTTGTCACGCTTTCCGAAAGCCTCCCACCTGGACATCAATTACCGTGGCCGATCTGGAAGTCCCTAAACAGACTCCGGACTCAGGTGGGCCGAAGCAAAGAAAACATGTCTAGGTGGGGACTGTCGAACAACCCCAAAATGGACTGTATTTGCGGAGCATCGGTCCAATCCATGGCCCATCTAACAGCTTGCCCAGCCTGCCCTGCCACATGTTCATGGCACGATCTTAAAAGTGCCACAAGCAGGGCAATCAGTGTGGCCACGTTCTGGGCCACAAAAATTTGACGAGTTTGCCATCGAAACGCTAAGAAGAAGAACTAGAAATACATTGTATAAACTTTGAAGAGAGAAATAAACTATTATTATTGAAATATTACGTTTCGTATTTAAGTATCATGTCCCGTTTAGTCCTGTTTTTTTTTTATGTCAGAGGTCGACAAACGAGCAAGTGGGTCACCTGATGGTAAGTGATCACCACCGCCCATGGAACTCGCAACACCAGAGGAGTCGCGGGTGCGTTGCCGGCCTTTAAGAGTCTGCAAACAAGTGTTGCTGACCCTTCCCCCCACCCCGATGAGCTCTGGCGACCTTACTCACACTCAGAAACACAACATTAAATTATAAATGTTATTATAAAGAAATGTCTTCTGTAAGGTTTATCAACAGTAATTCAACTGCTTTTCGATTTTTCATAATTGGAGTGAATTGTCTTTGCTGTCGTTGTTCTCCATTTAGATTATTTATTATAATAAACCGTTACTACCCTTATTTTTAGCTTTTATTTATTTTCCACAAAAAGTCCCGTATCAGTTCTCAACAATGATGGCAACCCTACGTGTCTTGAACAACTCTAACACTAGGGTAACCACCCATACGATAAAGTAAATAAATATTAATAGACGGTCACCGTAGCCTAGTTGGTAGTGCTCCTGCCTACGAAGCTGGTGGTCCTGGGTTCGAATCCCGGTAAGTGCAAATATTTGTGTGATGAGCACGAATATTTGTTTCTGAGTCATGGATGTTTTCTATGTATATAAGTATTTATCTATCTATATAAGTATGTATATCGTCGCCTGGTACCCATAGTACAAGCTTTGCTTAGTTTGGGGCTAGAATGATCTGTGTGACATTGTCCCCAGATATTATTATTATTTTTATTTTGTTACCTACTAATCATTACTATAAACAAAGTGCGTCAGCTAAAATTCGCCGACAAAATTTACGTAAGAAAACAATGAGTGGCATTGACACAGAAACAGGTCAAGTTTGACCGCTTGTCTGTTTAGTAATAAATGTGATTAAGTAATTTTTTTGCGAGTCATATTAATATTATGATAATTTAGCAAAGTATACTTGCAAGCGATCTTGAGTGATAAAACTTCAGGATATCGTTTACGGAGGGTCGTTTTATTACAAGTGAGCTTCAGTTTTCAAAACTACTGTTTAAGGAGTTTCTATCGGTTATATATATAAATTTTTCAATCGTTAAAATAAATACGGAACCAAAAAACACCTTTTTTGGTTCCGTACCCAATAGATGCCTTCGGGACCCTAAAAAGTTGTATGATGAACCCTACCCATACTTGGTTAGCTTAAGTAAATTCACATGAAACGTTTAAACTTGTGGAAATAAGAACAATTATTATTTGCGTTTTTTGTTCAAAACTGACAGATTTTCATATAAACCTACACCCCCTATTTTACACCCTTAGGGATGGAATCCCCAAAATCTTGACATATATGTTTTAAGTTTTTAACTTCAAGGCCAAATACCAATTTTCATGCGTTTAACTTCAAAAATGTCTCATTTTTCATACAATCTCTAATTTACGCCTTAAGGGTGGAATTTCCAAAAATTCTGAAATATATATTTTTATGTTTAACTGAAAGGTCAAATACCAATTTTCATGCGTTTAACTTCAAAAATGTCGCATTTTTTATGCAAAATTACAGCCCCTATTTTACGCCCTTAGGGGTAGACTTCCCAAAAATCCTGAAATATAAATTTTATATTTTTAACCGAAAGCCAAATACCAATTTTCATGCGTTTAACTTATAAAATGTCACATTTTTCTAGCAAACTTACATCCTTATTTTTTACTGAAACTGAAAGCTGTATCAACAATTTACATAAAAAAACTGTTCACGTTATACTTCATCATATCAGCATACTAAAAATATTGATAAAGATATCCTTATGTAATTGTGTGTTATCAAATCCGTATTCGTAATATTTTATCATAAAATAATGTCGCAACCATAATATTTGTGCAAACAGTTGAATGCTTTTCAACACCATTATTTGGTACGCGCCATTTTAAAATACTATTATCTCCAATTACTATCTCAAGGGGCCAGTCAATGAGCTATTGTTCTCATTTAAACTAAGCTAAGTTTGATCTCTTGTCATTAGTAACTAATTGACAGTTTAATTTATCAACTAAACTTTCTAAACTGTTATTTAGACAATTCAAAATAAGATCATATGGACTGTGAATTGACGCTAGTCGAATAGTAAGTTTAACTTGTTAAGTATGCAATATATAAAACTATTCTAAGTTCCAAATCGCTAGAATTTATTAGGAATTGAGAAATACCGCCGTGACAGACCGACGGATTGTGTCCAATCTATACATGATTTTATCCCAAATGGGACAAAAAAACCTTTATTTCATTTTCTGATTTAAATACCTTAAGAAATTATGAAAGCTTTAAACTGAAAATCATTGTAATTTATATTTTTAGTTCATTAGAACTAAAATATAAATTACAAATAACAAAAACAGTTTCAAGGCGCCTTTTGTAAATAAGGTGCCCAAAAAGGCTAGTGTAATTTTCTCTTTGAATGGCATGTAAGGTACGAGCTCGGTCTTAGAGCACCTGAATATTAGACAAGACATCTGGACAAGTTCGAGACAAAGCTACGCATTTGGGCCACAAGGGCAAGTTATTTTATGGAAGTATTCCATTTAGATTGGAAATAACTCTAATCCTCATCGATGGAAGCATTCCTCTGCTCAAAGCTCTCAACAGCCTACCCTACAGCACCGCCCGCCCTCAAACTAATCTGTAGGTGGGTGGGAGCCAATGTATCCACACAAATTACATCCCACGACCACCAGAAGCCTCTAACTATAAATCTTAAGCGAAATATATTAAAAAAAAAGAGGGAAGACACAAATTAACTGTTCCAAAAAAATACAAAATTGTTAGATGATGATGTTTTTGTTGTTTGATGCTGGTGTTTTGCTTCAAAAAATTATAATTGAATAGTTCTAGGCAGAAAAAACACAGAGCGCTAATTTAAATAGTTATAATGGTACAAAGTCTGGGTTTCATGCCCAGCTAGCGAGTCCTTAAGTTTAAATGGTCAAAATATAACTCTACGAACTTCCCTAACTTACGAACATTGCTAATCATAATAAAGTATGTTCTAAGAAAGGTAAGGTAAACCTACCATTAATCAACAACGAATTAATTAATCAGCAATCCACCTTACCGAGGCAAAATGAAAAAAATACCTGTTATATTGATTTTATTTTTATATCAGAGGGCGACAAACGAGCAAGTGGGTCACTTGAGGGTAAGTGATCACTGCCGCCCATGGACACTCGCAACACCAAGGTGTCGCGGGTGCATTGCCGGCCTTTAAGAGTCAGCAAACAAGTGTCGCTGACCCTTCCCCCCTTCCCAATAAGCTGAGCTCTGGCGACCTTACTGACACACAGAAACACAACATTAAGTTATTAATGTTATTATTAAGGAATGTCTTCTGTAAGAATGATTGTTGTAATATTGATACACGAACATAAAAACAACAACTCCCGCTCGCATAAAAACGCCTGTGGATTAGGCGAGAACCTGTAATTTTAGACTGCCTAAGTCATTGAGTTATCAATGGCCTAAGTATGCTACATTGCGCGATAGTGAAATTGGATTATGCTGAAGAGCTCTTTAAATACTTATTTTATTAATCTCTAGCTACCTTATAAAAAAATGATAGTATTCGTAATTCTGTTCCATATTTTTTTTAATATATTATGCTGCAATTAACTATCAACAAACAATATAATCCCTAGTTTATAATAAAAACAACACATGTCCATCGATCATTGTTGCTACAGAAGATTGAAAATATTAATACTATGGGCATAAAAAACAATAAACATGATGTAAGTTTAGGTACAGACGCCAGCACTGCATGCTAGCCCAATAAAAATTTTTAATTTTTAATCTAATTATATAAAAAAAATGTGTAGTCAATGTTATGACACTCACTGCAGAAACGAAACTTCCTAAAAGTAACTTAAAGGAGAATACAATAAATATAGTGTCAGGAGTCATAGGTTAATTAATATACCAATATTAATAAAATACAAATTTATCTAGCTAAAATAATATTTTAAATTTGAATGCAAAATATTACATTTTATATATTTTCATAATAAAGTTATGTTATAACACATACCTATTCAGTTTCCATGATTTGACTTTGAACAAATGGTACGAGAGGTATAATAAAAAATCTTGGTAAATTAACACAGATGTTTAATATGATTAAACAACGACATTTAATACAAATATGCAAAAAATAAAGACGTGTATTATACACCATGTTGTTTAGACTCAACGCATTTTCCGAAGGCTTTGTTGTACGAAGGCCCAAGGACACGTGCATTGAAATCTATCTCATTCTCTCACACACAGGCTAAATCCTATTTATGAATATGTCTGTATCTTTTTACTGTCTCTGTTTTATTTTATCGAAGTCTCAAACCACAACGGTGCTAAAGAAGTTTCACTTTAAACCTGACAACGAATTTAAAGAATAGTATTTTAATATATCTCATTCTCTCGCAGGCTAAATCCTATTTATGAATATGTTTGTCTCTTTTTACTGTCTCTTTTTCGTTTCATCGAAGTTTCAAATCACAACGGTTCTAAAGAAGTTTCACTTTAAAACTGACAAAGAATTTAGAGAATAGCATTGTAATCTATCTCATTCTCTCGCAGGCTAAATCCTATTTATGAAAATGTTTGTCTCTTTTACAGCCTCTTTTTCGTTTCATCGAAGTTTAAAATCACAACGATCCTAAAGAAGTTTCACTTTAAAACTGACAAATAATTTAAAGAATAGCGGCATAAATAAGATTTTGTTTCTCCTGTTAAATATTAATAAGTGTTTTTGAAATAATCGATTCATAGTGGTGTTCAAAGCTATGTCCTAGAAAGATTAGTATCATCATTATCCTTACACTATTTCCACCGACAATAAAACAAGCGACTTATACTCACACGAACACGCAACCGGCTTGCTCATGGTCCATTGAATGGATATCACCTTTCACTACATCACGAGTTTGTTCCAACTATTTGTGGGTAAAATGTTACACATGACCAGTAAACATAGTCTAAGCGTCGCGACACGTGCTTTTATGAATAATCAGACACGATCTAGATGTTGATGAATTATTAAATTATCAGTCTGCAAGACTAATTCGGCCAAGCGACTTTTGTATTTGTATTTGACGGACGGAG
Organism: Pseudoips prasinana; assembly: GCA_951640165.1. Classification (NCBI taxonomy): domain Eukaryota; kingdom Metazoa; phylum Arthropoda; class Insecta; order Lepidoptera; family Nolidae; genus Pseudoips; species Pseudoips prasinana. Next base: position 32,747,085 of record OX621243.1, on the reverse strand, counting down.
TACAGTCGACGACACGTTAAACACGTTTAAGGGGATTAGACAGACTGAGTGAGTATGTGCAAAGAATTATTGTTGTGTACAAGCGTTGCACAAATGTCGGAAACATAAATTAAAAATGTAAAGAATGTAAAAGTTGTGCAATAGACTTGCACGACGCGGCGATGTTTGATGATTTCAGATGTTTTTTTTGAGTATTGTATTATGCTACAGTTTGCTAAACGTACACCTACTGTTTGTATTACAGCAAATTGTAACCCAATCTATTTAATATTTTTTTATTTATCAAATGTTTTGCATATCGAACCTATTTCAAAACTTTCTATTGTTTACACTTTAAATAAATGTTGCCAATTCTGGTCCAGGAAGAAAATGTGTTTTCCACACTTTCTAACAATCCAATGCACTTAAACATTAACATTGCCTCTTTGTGTGTGTTCTATTGCCTGTATACAGTATAGACTAGTATAGTATACTGTATAGACTTAAGTTCGGGCGAATTGTTAGATACAACATTAAAATAATTGACGTATGGTAAAACGGTTGAATGGTATGGTATGGTAAAAAGTTCCCAACCAAAGCCATTCATCATCATATCAGCCGAAAGACGTCCATAGCCGGACAAAGGCCTCCCCCAAGGATCTCCACAATAGCCGGAACATTCAGATACGAGGTATTTAACGAATACAAAACTAATATTATAGATAGAAAAGAACAGTTTATTTTTTATATGTGTATTTGCTTGTTTGAAATGAACAAACTCAAACCAAACAAACTGATTTAAAAAATTCTTCCACTTATAGAAAACTACAATATAAAAAGGTAACATAAGGCCTTTTTAGTGTTAAAGAATAGAACTCCTTTCGAAAAATTACAGTATTTTAACCCGAGGTACCAAATCTTGGCTATAAAATATATTTTGTTTTTCTCTCCATACAAAAATGCACCAGCTGTTTGATTTTCTTTTATAGGGAGTACTTTCATGTATTTATCAGTTTTATGGGTAAATTAAGCTCCTTAAGTTACGTCCACTATTTATGTTACACCTTGTATATTGAGGTATCAATAATAATAATTATTAAAATATTGAGGTATTAATAATTAGGTTGGCAAATGCTTGCTTTGCACGCCGCAGGTCGTGGGTTCGATTCCAACCCAGGACAAATATTTGTGTGCATGAACATGTCTGTTTGTACTGAGTCTGGGTGTAATTATCTATATAAGTATGTATTTACAAAAGAAAAGTAGTATATGTAGTAGATCAGTTATTTAGTTTCCTTTACAGTTTGTGATCAAATAGCCATGTGTGAAATATATCCCAGGATAGGAAGTAGTATATGTATAGTATATCAGCAATCTGGTTCCCACAGTATAAAGCTCTGCTTAGCTTGAGATCAAATGACTGTGTCGATAATGTGCTAAGATAAGATATTATTATTTGTAAAACAGGTCGCGGTATAAAACAAAATTTGTGATTTTATCCTCGATTATTGCCCAGAGTCCGCTCTTCCATAGCAAGTCGTGTTCTACAAAAGCATAATCGCACTTGCATTCTATGGATTGAACGTAGATTTCTTTTTAGAGAAGTCTAAGACTACGCCCGCGTTAGGTACTCGAGTCCCTGTGTTGCGGGGTACTTTACAAACATATAATAGACGGCCACAATTTGCAGGCAGACTCAGAACAACTATTTATATTTGGGTCACACAAATAGTTGTCCGATGCGGGACTCGAACGCGCGACACAAACCCGCGAGGCGTGTGTCTTAGCCGCTGCGCCACACGTGCAGTTAAAAGTAGATAGTTAAATAGTACCCATATTTTTATTCTTATGTACCTACTGTTGATTTAGCCAAGTAAGAGTCAATACACTTTACAAGGCAAATACACGTTAGGGCGAACATTGTAATAGGTAATTAAAGGATAATGCTCAAAAAAAACCCAGGCCCCGGCGCAAACGGTACATATCTCAAATTCTTAGTATAAAATAGTACTTTCATACTAAAAAAAAATATAGCCAAAAATTCGTTTTTAAACGTAATATTTTGCTAATCCTTTTTTCGTAAAAGTAATTTTTAAATAGAATTATTTAATGGAAATATGTATATACATATATTTTAACATACTACGCTAACCATTATAATATTCTCAGTGGTTGTTGCAAGGCGGAGACGCACTGTAAAGAAAGAAATAATTAAAAAAAAATCACATTTTTGAAGCTCCTTACATAAAACAACTAGCAATTTATGACATTTAAAAAAAGATTTTGGTAATGCCCCCTACTGAATATTATGTCACATATAAATACTTAAAATCTGAGATACATTTTATTTGCGCCGGGCCTGGGTTTTTTCCCCATACATTGTGAGCATTGTTCTTTATTGCAGAAAATTCTTTAAGGGGCAGTGTATGGTTATATTGGTAAAAAGACAAGATTCGAACTTCGAGATTCATGACACGAAAATTATTAATTGTATTAGTATTTTTATTTATTGTAATAAACCTGGGTTAAATTTTATAAATCATCACAGCTCCTCCCCCGTAGGTGATAGCGTGATGTTGACCCGACCTCTTAGTAATATTCGTGCAAAATATGAAGTATATCCGTGCAGTACTTTTTGAGTTTAGCCCGAACATACATACAGACAAACAGACAAAAATTCTAAAAACTATATTATTGCCTATGATATCGTTTGTAGATAACGACCCAAGTATCCTTTTAAAAAAAAACAATAAACATTTTTGTCTATCCTACAATTTTATTATATGTATAGATAACTTTAGGTAGGGCACAGCATTCATTCGCTCAAAGAGCAGCCCGACTGGGGAAGTACCTCCACCTTAAAGAAGACATTCCTTAATAATTACATTAATAACTTTAATGTTGTGTTTCTGCATGTGTAAGGTCGCCAGAGCTCATTGGGGTGGGGGGAAGGGTCAGCAACACTTGTTTACTGATTATTTTTAAATGCCGGCAACGCACTCGCGACTCCTCTAGTGTTGCGAGTGTACATGGTCCGCGGTGATCAATTACCATCAGGTGCTTGCTTGCTCTAAAAACACTAAGCAGAACTTGTGCTATGTAAATCTGTATTGTGCTATGTTACTTGCTCTGTATAATATTAGTTTACATTACCAGTTATAAGAGGGGCAGTGAGGCGCCAGACTGTTCGCGATAAAACTGGTTTACTCTTATGAAGTAAAAACTTTCACAAATTTTATAAAATCCTTAATAAAATGTATACAATGATAATTGTCATAACAGCTATAAGAAGTCCAAGAATCATCTTGAAAGGATATGCTATAATCGCCACGCTTGGCAGACGGGTTGGCGATCGCAGTATGATAATCATAGTACTCAGAAAGAAGCTGCTGCCCACCCTCTGGTAGATATTCCCTCGGGTCGGCTTCTACGCCCTGCACGGGATGAGATGGGGTGATGATATTCTGATATTCGCCGCCGTCACCACACAGTAATAATTATAATTATTTATTGCCTAAGGTTAGATTTAATTTGTTCTCATTGCCATTTAAAAGGAAACAAAAATGTCTTTAAAGAGCATTTATATTGCTGGCCACTTACAATACTATACTTATTTCATAATCATCATATCAGCCGAAAGACGTCCACTGCTGGTCAAAGCCCTCCCCCAAAGATCTCCACAATAGCCGGTCCTGCGCTGCCCGCATCCAGCGGCTTCCCGCGACCCGCACAAGATCGTCGGTCCACCTTGTAGGAGGCCTACCCACGCTGCGTCTTCCGGTGCGTGGTCGCCACTCGAGAACCTTTCTGCCCCATCGGCCGTCGGTTCCACGAACTATGTGCCCTGCCCACTGCCACTTCAGTTTGGCAATTCTTTGGGCTATGTCGGTTACTTTGGTTCGCTTACTTGCTTCTATGCTATTCTCATTTAAATGGCATTATATATCTATTTATATAGCTCGTATGAGAACAGGGTATACATGGAAATGTCAAACTACTAAAACTGCGCACTAATACGCGCACCGGGCGCATAATTAGTCTGCACTTTTGACGTGAATCTTATGCTTCCTAATTGGCCACGATCACAGTATAAAAATAAACAGTACGGAAACTACCTACGAACGGCCGAAACAGCTGTCAGTAGTGAGTGGCGCGTCAAAATAATGTATACAACTATAATACTACAAACATGTTCTGACTATTTACAAGCGCTTTTTTAAAGTCTACGTGAATAAAAACCTTTTTTATTTTATTTTATTTATAAACCAAGTAGTCATGTATAACTTTATCAAAAATCCACGTACGTATTGCATAGTATGCGGCTGTTTGAACCCGGTTTCATCAAAACGGGAGCATTCGTATTTTAACCGTCCTGCTGATTTAAGTATAAAACAAATATGTTTTAATAAAAAATAATAGTAATAATTTCAATAGGACGATTTATTCAACTAGGCTTAGTTACCTTACTGTCCATATTTATACTGTGACACGATCGTACGATGACATGATGCGTTCTCGTCTTGCGATGAGTTCTAAATATACAAATTTATTTAGTGTCTTAATTAGAGCTTGCAAGATGTTGCAGTGCAGACAAAGATTTTCATTGCACGACCGAATAAACGGGCGCGTTGACGTGGTTGGTAATTTACTTTTGACGCCGAAGCTCGTGGGTTCGATTCCCACTCAGAACACAGATTTGTGTGTATGATCTGTTTGTCCTGAGTATGGGTGTTATTAAATATATAAGTATGTATTTACAAAAGAAAAGTTCTGCTTACTTTGTGATCAGATAGCCGTGTGTGAATAATTTCCTAAGATATCATATTACTTTAACAATGAGTACCTACATACATACCTTACATTCACAGCGCCTTAATATTATGCGTAATGGACGTAAATACTACTGAGGAAAATAAATAGAATGATTATTTACTGCGAATAGTGCTAATTCAGCTCGTAAACAACACGTGGGGTGCGGTAGTTGTGGAAGTCGGCTCGCTCTGAGTAATTAGTTGCGGGTTCGATCCTCATACAATAATAATAATGTCCTTCTACCCTAAATTAGCCACGGAGACCAGTCTCAATGAAAATTACCCATCTGCACGGGACATATTCATATGCAGGATCCGCAGTGGCACACAATGAAATGACACTGAGCGGTAGGGTTCAGGCATGTCCTGGGGAATCGACTTAACTGTCTTGCATCCCACAACGCATTTAAAATGAATAGTTCAACTTCCCTTCAGAGCAAAGCGGCAGACAGAATGATATAACGCGGCTGGAGCCTCATAAAACGAGAGAATGGCAAATAGAAAAGCGATGAAACATCTAGCTAACACAATTGACAATTATTGAGTTATTTAAAAGTAAATCCAAAACTGGGGCACCCATATTTTTCCTTTTTGCGATATTATGAACTTTTCATTCATAATTTCAACTTTGAAATTCGATGTATTCTACAAAGACGTAAGCGGCAAATGACGTTATACATACGGCGGAATAGCCATCGATCTTTGCTTTAATGTAACCCGTTAAAAAAAATCACTGTCTTGTCAAACTCGTTGGCGCCTAAACTTGTTTACGTTTGTTTAATGCTTTGAATTTCAAATAAAATTAAAATCGTCAATATTAAATTCGTTTATCCTTATTATGTTTCATTAAGTGACCATGAAAGCTTTGAAATTTAAAACCGTGAGTGACAATTGACAATTTGACATGTCTTGTTTGACATCAATGTTTTCGTTTAAAACATTGGAATGCTTAGGCAAAGGAAACTACCTCGTCCACCGTATAAGTGACGTCATCACACCATTTTTAGTTTTTTTTTTTTCCTCAGAAATGAAGAAATAAAAAAATATTTGAACTCAGGATACAAAAAATAAAGAAATCGTATTTTTGTTTTAAGGTGGTGTCAGTTTTGAAATGTTGTCAATTGGGAAGAGTAGAGCTACAAGACTGATAGTTTTACGTTCAGAGGCACGGAGATATAACACCACAACTTCCTGACTCCGGACTGATGAGTATCTTTCTTAACATCACTTTTATTGTCTCGATCCGGGATTCCCGCCCGGTCAGTACCTAAATTATCTGCTATTTCTACATACAGACCAACGTGGAATTCTAATAATAATAATATCCTTATGGGACATCACATACGGTTATCAGATCCTAAACTAAGCAGAAGCTTGTACTATAGAAACTAGATAACTGATATACTACCTATACTACTTTTCTTTTGTGAATACATACTTATATAGATAATTATTTCTGTACTGACGGCGGTGAATTTCAGAATATCATGACCCCATCTCATCCCGTGGGGGGCGTAGAAGTCGACCCGAGGGAATATGTACCAGATGGCAGGCAGCTTCTTTCTGAATACTATTAACGTAGTAAACATGTTATACACACGATAATAATAATGTCCTCCTAGCCGAATTTCGGCCACGGCGGCCAGTCTCAACAGAGATTAGCCATCTGCGCGGGACATATTATAGTGCTCAAGTGTGTGCGCTAACACGGGAGCACTTTCTATTCCATCACTCTCATGATCCGATGGGACGCCTATGCGACATGACCGGAAAGAGGTCAGGTACAGGACCGACGGCTTTACGTGCTCTCCGAGGCACGCGGGTATAATACCGCCAACTCCCATACTTCGGGCTGATGCTGAGAAATTTTTCTTTTTACAGAAACGTCCCAAAATCACTTTTTGGCCCAACTCTGGATTTGAACCCAGGACCTCGTTCTCTACGGGTGAACACTTTACCGCTAGACCAACGAGGCAGTCAACGAGATAGTGCACTTACAACTACCGCATTTTCCATCTTACTTTTCCTTGTCTACGCAACGGTTGTCTGGAAGACATCGCTACAAAGCGATAAGACCGCCGATTGTATCTGTATTATCTTATATTAAGATATTATGTATTATGTTTTCTGGTGCAATCAAGTGTACTCTATCTATCTATTACCATCATACTGCGATCGCCAACCCGTCTGCCAAGCGTGGCGATTATGTTATATCCCCCCAAGATGATTCTTGGGGTACGGTTTTGTCCAGCTGTGGACTTCTTACTGCTGTAGATGCGACAATAGATAATTACACCCAGACTTAAGACAAACGGACATGTTCATGTACACAAATGTACAAACAACAAACCTAACAATAGTTATACAATGTATTTCAGTATAATACCAATTTATCATTATTATTAATTTTCTTTTTTGTTCATCTTTAATTGTTGTAGTTTCTAATAAATTTTTATTAGGTTTAAACGTTCATACATTACATTTATTTATAAATAAGATTGTAATAATTAATAGTTCCTAAAGATATATAGACAAAAATTAAAAACTACATTAAACCTACATAGATATAAAATAAGCTAAATCTAAACAGCGTCAAAAAAAATTCTCATCGTTATCGCGGAACGTACCCAGAAGACTGGCAGCATTGCCACGTTGTATGGCAATACTGATTGTTTGACCAAAATAAAGGCCAGTAATATTTATTGTCTTGTGTTATAATTTTTGTTATTTTAAGTCAATGGATGTAGCTGTAGTATTTAAGTTAAACTGAGTGGCTATTTCGCCAACAAACTGTTCAATGCAGTTTGGCGAATACTAATATTAGTTTAATGTGTATTCTTTATTTTTATAACAAAATAATAAAAAAAAAACATATATCTGCCCTGGGTGGGAATCGAACCCACCACCTGCGACGTGAAAGGCTAGCGGCGCTAGCCGGCACGCCCGACATTCACGTTGTACACTAATTAATATCTATTGAAATTGCAGTACGTCTACTTCATTAACGCCGCAAGTCAGAGGCCACCTTGATAGGTAACCTTGTAAGCATTGGATATTTATATCGAACAAAGTTTAATGTGGAATGAGTAAACATTTGGGTCAAATTTACGTTAAGTACAACTTTTAGTTGTATTAACTTGTTGTTTTCATTATTGATAATTATTTAGACAGTTGTATTAACCGACATAAGCGTAATTTTTTAACATTACGTGCCTCAAAACATTAGGTATGTATTTGTATTATTCAAATTGCATACATTTAAATTTGAGATGAATCCTGCTATTAAGTTTGTTAGGAGGTTGTCTAATTTTATTTAAGGGCATTGTTTTGGTGAATTATACATTTGAATATATTTTACATTTTATAGCAAAATCGGCAACACCGATTAAAAATTTTAACATTAGAAAAATAGTTGTGCAATAAGACTGCATGTGTGGCGCAGCGGCTAAGACAGTCGCCTCGCCACTTCGTGTCCCGGATTCGAATCCCGCGCCGGACAACTATTTGTGTGACCCATAAATAGTTGTTCTGAGTCTGGATATACTTTGTGTCCGTCAATTATAGGTCTGTAAAGTACACCGCGACACAGGGATTAAATTACATAGTGAGGGAGTTGTCTTAAAAAAAAAATGAGATGAATCCTGCTATTAAGTTCAGCCTTAGTTTGTTAGGAGGTTGTCAATATTTTTAAGGCTGAATGTGATAAATATATTTTCCTTTTTATAGCAAAATCGGCAACACGGATTAAAAATATAAACATTATAAAAATGGTTGTGCAATAATTTTGCAAGAGTTTTAATGATTTTAAGTTTTTTTTTAACTCATGTATTAGGCTTAGGCACTAATTGCTAGCTAGTAGGATGGCAAAGGTAGTTTAAAAAAAAATACAATAGTCATGCAAATCTATTGCACGTCTTCCCTATTGTTTACATATAGAACTAATTTTGTTGATAATGGTAAAATAAGAAAAAAGTGTAAAGCGCACAATCAGCCTATTCAATGCGTTTAATAGAGCGTCGCATTATAGAGATAAATCTCTTTATCACAGGGGACTTCAAAACTAGCGATTTACTAATAAAAATCCCTCTAAACTCAGAACATTTTTTCCTATTTTCTTAACAACGCCCGCACTAAGGAAATGAAATAATTTACTATCGCAGGGTACTTTACAAACATGTAATTTATGGACACAAATAACAAATTATGTTTATGGGTTACGCAAATAGCTATCCTGGACATGAAGCCCGAGACATGAAGTGGCGCGGTGACTGTCTTACCGCTGCGCTATACGTACAGACGCCAGCATTTCAAGCTACCCCAATCTGTCAAATTTCCCCAATTGAAAGTAAACCTTATACTTATGTGATAAAGTTGAAAATCTATAAAATAAATTTGACAGATTGGGCTATCTGGAAGTACTGGCGTCTGTACATACCTACATAGTCAATTTATATGTAGGTCCCACAAAACATTGTCCTATGTCAAAGCCGAAATGAGGGCGACATGTTCAGTCAATGAACATGTGTGGCCAGAAACTATATTTATGTAATATTTAAAACAAGATTACACTAATATTATAAAGGCGAAAGTTTGAGAGTGTGTATGTTTGTTACTTCTTCACGTCTAAACGGCTGGAGCGATTTTAATAAAATTTGGTATGGAGTTAGCTGTACCCTGGATTAACACATAGGCTATAACTTATAAAGTTTATCACGTGTAACAGCGCAGGGCATAGCTAGTAAGTAATAAAAATAACTCAGTTTAGTAGTATTATACATATATATTATATATATACACTACTACCTACTTATGATGATGTAGTAATCTACATATTATGTAACTAATACTATAGTGGCTTGTTTTTGTCTATAGCCAAATGTAAATAGATACCTACTTACTTTTTTATAGAACATCATTGCTAATTTATAATGTTTGAATAATATAATAAGACATCGTTTTTGAAGTTATACTTCTTTTGGCGCGATGGAGAAAAATTATGAGAGTGAATTTTTACGATGCGCGCGCACACCGATACCAAAAAATTTAACAGCATGAAGTTAGTTCTAGGTGGTATGACAGTGAATCTTTACGATGCGCACGCATCTGCGCGCGCATCGTAAAAATAACAGCATGAAGTTGGTTCTAGGTGAATGAATGAAATATTAATAACTATGAAAATTGATAACTATGTTCAAGTTGTATATTAAGAAGTATAACTTCTAACGCGTGTACATAAGTACACACAAGTTTTTTTCTTTTAATATCAATAATTCTTCGGGAGGATAATCGGTTTGTCAACATTTTTGTTTCCGTATCAAAATGATAAGTAAACCTTATGGTGCGACTTAGTCCTTCCGTCTGTCTGTGTACAGCATCTGATAATGTTACCTGAAATTGACCTTCGTAGAACAAGTCCAATACGCAGTCGTCCAGTTGTTTTAGTTATGGGGTTCCAATCAAAAAGTAAATAAGCCTTGTGGTCCCAAGCCCAGAAAGAACAACAGGACCACCCCATTCAATCCTGTGAGTGTCGTTAAAGGCGAATAAGGGATTGGATTAAAAAGTACTGTATTTCTCATAAGAATTACAATAAATTCAATTACTGAGAAAATATACATAATATTTTCATACAATCCGTGTACCTAAATAAGTATCCATTTAACTAGAAAAAAACTTGAGAGGTGTCAAGGGACACCCGGATGGAACGAAGTTATTTCTTATTATTTGTTATGTACAAAAAACCTGTATACACTCAACAAAAATAATCGTCGCGACACCACACTGTTCAATGCGAAATAGAAATGAAAATATCTGGCTTGCTTTCTATAAGAGAGAGAGAGAGAGACAGACAGAGAAACATGCGCACGCCGCACAGAAGTGTCGTGACAACTTTTCGTAAGAATTTTTTCCGTCTAACCCCCTTTCACAACGCGCGATAAGGAACTTCGTTCCAATAATTATGTATACTTAATTATATTACTACAAACATGTTCTGACTATGTACAAGCGTCTTTTTTAAGTCTAGGTGAATAAAATCCTTATTTACTTTATTTTGATTTAAACATTAAAATTATGAGCATACAGAGCTATTGTTTACTTAATTTATACCATACAATAATAAAATAAATTTAGAAGTAGGTAAGTATTTAAACAGACACAGGAGGTATTCGGGCACCTTCTAACTGCGGTGGCCAACTCGCAATCGCCAAATTTAAATGAAATATCTTATTAGAATTTAGCGACGTTTTTAGCGGACTAAAATTTTATGTCTTAAGTTAGACGCTTTACAAATTGCATTGCATTTCATCCAAGTGGTGTCTTATAGAAACGACAACGCCTTATTATGTATGTCAATTTAATTTAGCTACGCAGAGTTGATCTCATCGATCGGCAAAGGTTTAACGAAGTTTAGCGTCTAGGTGCGTGGTGATGACTGCAAAAGTTATTTAATTTTTGAGCACCTCCGTGGTTCGGTGAGCTCGTAAACTTGACAACCATTTTTAAGCCATGTAGGTGGCCTCCTGGGCGTCTTGGACAACTGACACAAGATCAACGACTGCTTATACTAATAAAAAATAAGACATGCCCCTAAAAACCGACGGAAAATTACTTCACATTAGAACACGTTAACTAATTAATGACGCGTACCCGTCAAGCACTTTTATTAGACTGTCGGTTCTAAGTATACTCTGTCCTTCTCATACGACCTGTTACAGCTAGAGACAATTGTCAGCATTATTTGTCAAAAATTATGTTAAGTAAATGATAGCTTATTCGCATAGTGTTAACAAGCTTAGTACAGATCGAAATATTTGTTCGACTACACATAGCCATAACAACGATGTGTGACGACCGTAAAGTGGAGAGAATAGAATACATTTTGCAATATAAGTGTTACTCTGAAGGTGATGTAGACATTACCTAGGTCAAAGTTGTGTAAGATTCCATCTGTGTTGTAATGTCTGCCTGCAGATTGCACTGCGTGCACAAATATCTATCATTTCGGAACGATTGGCAGAGATTTATGAAAAAGGTTGATATTTTTTTGAAGCGAAAAGTTCTTTATATGTAGCGTTGTGCACTTTTTTGGTATGGATAAAGAATGTTCAACTCGCGGCACGTGATCAGATCGAATATTCGTAAGACGGACGGAGGTTCTTTTTTTAAAATAAACACTGGCCGTTTACACACTCACATGACCGCGGCATTTTTTTCTTAATTATGTTAGTTTTTTTACAACCGACTGCCTAACCAAATTTAGTTCTATTTTTAAAATTTATTCCCAAAATAGGGAGGGAAATAATTACTAGGCGTCTGTACCGCCCAAAGGTGGGAAGTAAAATCTTCCACTCTCTACTCGGATCAAATAAACACTACTTTCCGACAGACAGACAGACTGCCCTGCATGTTTTTTTTTTATTTTCATTTACGTTTAGCCCCGGAAGCTATGACTTCTTCACCGACCAATAGAGTCGCGCTGGGGTTCAAGCTATCTGGAGAATATGAATACAGAGTAACTTAGAAGGCACCCTTCTTCATTATTGATCGGTGAAGAAGTCACAGCTTTCGGGGCTAACAGTCTTTAAGGTTGAACCTCGGTACAGGGCGATTACTGTCGTACAGATGAATGAGAGAGTTTAAAATAACGTTATATGCAATTGTCGCTCTACGTTAATATGCGGCAACTCGTCCGAATTTACCTCGATTGTAAATTAAGCATAATGGAGGAAAGTTTAGTATTGTGAAGATGCGCGTAAAGGTAGACAACGGTGTTACGGTTTCCCCAAACGGTGTGAGAAGAAGCTGAGTGGTGATTGTCCGGTGAAGCAGTGAAAGTCGCCTAGGCTCACTGTAAATGTCATGTAAGAAGAAATATCATCATCATCATATCAGCCGAAAGACGTCCACTGCTGGACAAAGGCCTCTCCCAAAGATCTCCACAATTGCCGGTTTTGCGCTATCCGCATCCAGCGATTTCCAGCGATCCGCACAAGATCATCGGTCCATCTTGTAGGGGGCCTGCCCACGCTGCGTCTTCCGGTTCGTGGTCGCCACCCGAGAACCTATCTGCCCCAGCGGCCGTCGGCTCTACGAGCTATGTGCCCTGCCCACTGCCACTTCAGCTCGGCAATTCTTCAGAAGAAATATACACACATACAATACAAAATTACAAAAACGCAGCTTTTAACTTAGCTTATTAATTTTATGATTACACTATGATGTAATTGTCATTGAATTAGTAGTTAAAATGAGGATTCTGTGCCAGACAGGTCGTAATCTTGAACTTAGCGTCTGGCCCCGATTCGGAAACTCCAAACTCGATGCGGAACCTTCAATAATATAATATCCTGGGACATTATTTACACACGGCCATCTGATACCAAACTAAGCAGAGCTTGCACTATGGACACCAGATAACTGATATACTACATATAAGACTTTTCGTTTGTTATTAATATTTACTTAGACAATTACACCCAGGCCAAACAAAGATGTTCATGCACACAAATATCTGTCATGGGTGGGAATGGAACCCACGACCAGCGGAGTGAAAACACGCCACCCAGCCGTGAAATAAAATCTTTCAATTGCATATTCTAATATTCTAGGCACAGCACAGATTCCTTAACTTTCGCTCTATGAGCTACTCGACGGGAGAAGTACCTCCACCTCCAACTTACAGTATACATCACAGATTACTAACAATATAATGTTAATGTTCTGGTCTTGGGTGTGAGTAAGTCGCCAGAGCTCATAGGGGAGGGAAAAAAAAGCGCTGTATGCTACTCTTTATATTTGTTTACTCATATAATCCAGGATCAGGAGGAGGATAGGTGCACACAAGGTAATGACACTGGCGCAAAATCCAGGGGAATCTCTTCAACTATCTTGGATACTGCAATGAATAAAATCAAATAGAAACAAGGAAGAGTTAGGAAAAATAGTTCCAGTAGAGCCAGAATGATATGCTCTAGCGTTCTTAAGGCTAGAGCCCTTAAAACGAGAGAATTGCAATTAGAGAGACTTCTCTAACAAATATAGGTACTAATTGAAGGCTGCAAACAATTTGATAGGACCCTTAACCCTTGGTGCTTTTACATGTGACTACATGTAAAAGCACCAAGAGTTAAGGGTCTTATCAAGTTGTTTGCAACCTTCAATTGGTAATTTTGTTATATCCTTTTAATCCCGTGTCTACGCTCCACTGCTTGGGTATGGACTCTTCCTTAGTTTTCTTCTGATTTCATCACTTTAAGTTACAAAATGAGTCCAGATGATCAAGCCGTCTCCACTTGTAATTGGTAATAATATAATAAAAACGTACTTAAGACAATACGACTCAAGTTTAACTTCCAACGTAACTGACTATGAGGGAAAAAAATGTGCTCAAACCTCTCTCCCTTGCACCTACAGTAATAAACGAAACGTAGCTCTCTCCGTTTCTATCGTCACTAACCCAACACAAACCCTCTGAAGAAAACTTTGAGCATGCCCGTCTCGAAGCTCTTGATGCCAAACGCCAGTTCCAGAAAACCCAGCCTGAACCCTCCGATTCAAGTGGGTCTCTTTACAGTGCTTCCCGCAACAGGACTTTCAAAAACCAAGTTGGCTAGTCATGCTCGCGCCCATGAAAGGGCCCAGGCCAACACAAGCTAAGGGTGTCGCTGTCGACGGATACGTCTGAAAAGACATCATCATCATATTGCCCTCTCAACTTCCGTTCACCTCGCCCTATCACACTTTTATTAACGCTCTCTTCACGCATTAACCACCACCACGGTAAGCGTGCGTAAATAAGGTTTTACTTCAATAATAATAATAATATCCTCCTAACCGAATTTCGGCCACGGCGGACAGTCTCAACAGATTAGCCATCTGCGCGGGACATATTATAGTGCTTAAGTATGTGCGCAAACACAGGAGCACTTTCTATTCCATCACTCTCATCATCCGATGGGACGCCTATGTGACACGACCGGAAAGAGGTCAGGTACAGGACCGACGGCTTAACGTGCTCTCCGAGGCACGTAGGTATAATACCGCCAACTCCCAGACTTCGGGCTGATGCTGAGAATTTTTTCTTTTTACAGAAAATTCCCAAAATCACTTTTGGAGCTGACCCGGGATTTGAACCCAGGACCTCGTTCTCTGCTGGTGAACACGCTACCGCTAGACCAACGAGGCAGTCAATAATCTGTGTATGGCAATCAGAGATCATCAACTAGAAAGTATCCGTTATACCACTTTAGCACAGAAGGCTACATAACATGTACGTAAGTACCCACAACGTTATAAAATAGGTACATAATGATAATGACGCTAATAGCAGCAAAAACAGCAACAATATAGACGCACTCATTTCCTACGTTTTCGATTTACTAAGAAACAGCTTACGCACCAACAACGAACACTTTCCACAATTCAACGAAAATTCACACAAGAAACCCAATTAATACGACCATAGAGGACCATAGAGGTCTTGACTGGCCTATCTTACTAGTGTTTAGTGATCCTGACTACTAATTTAGAGAGAGTGGGTTTGATCCCTATCCAGAACAAATCTTTGCGTGATGTGTACGATTATTTGTACTGTTTGGATGTCATTTATCCTACTAATATTATAGTTTTTGAGTATGGATGTTTGTTACTCATTCACGCAAAAAACCCGAGCTTCAAGTACCTGAACGAGATTGACCAATGTAGTCTTTGTTCAAAAATGTTGAACTTTACATGCTCTGTTCTCTGATTGGTCAATCTTATTCGTATTTATCTTAACGACATAACATTTGCCGGTAAGTATTGATTTTAATTATTCTATCTAATAATTTCTTAATAACATATGGTATTTAACATTTTCCTTACTCTGGGTACACGTTTTCATAGATAATTCTTTTAATATCTTATGTACACGTTTAATATGTATTTTCTATACTAGTCTGTTTTTCATCTAAATTGCTTATTTCTAGGTTCACACACATAGCTAATTACTTTAACATCGGTTGTCTGGCTGCTATAGTACAGGCCTCCGCCTTGTTTGGGATCAAATGGCAATGTGCAGCGGAAGACTTATATGATGATGATGATGAAGAGACAGCTCATCTTCATATTGACCACGCTCTCTCCTACATAACCCAGATATTACGACCGACAGAATGTATCTTCTAAATGGTTTACTGTTCTTTAAATGTGGAGTAGAAGCAAGCGATTTAATAATGCCACCGTAGCCATGAGTTTTGTTTGGATATGTAATTATAACACGAGGTCTATTGATACCGATTATGTAGAATTAGATACCTGTTAATACCATGTTGGTCTTATGGTCATGGCCACCCAATCGGCCTTAGTATACTGCGGATACTTTCAATACGTGCGAGGCAAGTCGCGCATATTTTAAGTTCTTGAACCGAATTATAAAAAATAATAAAATCGTAGGAAAGTACTGTACATTGTATATTTTTTTAAAAGGATTATTGGGGTGTGAATTACAATCAATATCGTATTTAGCCAAAAATATAGTTTTTAGAATTTTTGTCTGTGTGTCTGTATGTATGTCCGGGCTAAACTCAAAAAGTACTGCATGGATTTACTTCAAACTTTTTGACTGAATATTACTAAGACGTCGGGTCAACATATAGGCTACATATTATCACGCTATCACTTACGGGGGAGGATCTATGATAATTTATAAAACCGCCGGGCACAGCTGGTAAAAAATAATACGTAGCTTTGGAAATAAATAAGTAATATTTTTTTTTCACGGTTAAATAGATTGAAAGATTCTTAATTATATACGGATAGACGGGCCTGTTGGCGTCGTTGGCAAATGCTTGCTTTCCACGCCGGAGGTCTGGGTTCGGTTCCCACCCAGGACAGATATTTGTGTGCATTAACATATCTGTTTGTCTTGAATCTGGTTGTAATATATTTATAAGTGTTTGTCGTGCGTCTGGGTGTAATAAATATAAAAGATAAATAGTATTTGTAATATATCAGTTATCTCGTTTCCATCGTACAAGCTCTGCTTATTTTGGGATAAGATAGCCGTGTGTAAATAAAGTCCCAAGATATTATTATTATTAATTACTTATCATACGGACAGTGGTTACCCTCGTGACAGAGTTCAAGACTTCTCTCCTGTCGTTTTCGTCTCCTACCGCTTTACGTGCTCTTCGAGGCTGGCAAAGCAGTGCTACCAGCACCCAATACCACCGCATTCCAAACCCCGCGCTACTACGGAACTTTTTTAAATAAATGTCTTAAGACCGACAAAGAATTTGAACTCAAGATCTCTGGTAAGATCATAGACTGTTTTTTGAGGACTGTCAAGGAGTCGTGATGGTAGTTTACCCAGATCATGTCGAGCAAATGTTATAGGCACGTTATATGCTGAACAGATAAAATATTGCACAAAGAATTCGCCTAAATACTCAATTGTCTTCTTTCATCAAGATAACTCACAACACCAGCCATCTTCAAACTGAAGGTCACGGATAGCTGTAAGTAAACCATTCTTCATAAAATATAAAATATTGACATTACCCTCTCTTTATATTTTGGAAAGCGTAATGTTTGTTAAGAGCAATCCTAACTTGTTTCCACATATGTCTGATGTGGTCGTTCGTAATAGACGTGACAACAGTAAACACAAGTCAAAAACTACTTTAATGAATAACAGCATATTCTGTATGGGCCCAAAAATATATAATAAAATTCCTAAACTTTGTAAAGAACTTAACTGCAACAAGCTCAAAAACAAATTAAACATACTCCTGACACATAAAGCCTACTATTATATTAAGGATTTCCTGCATGACATCATTGACCGTTAATTGCTGTGGCACTTAATAACTACATTTAAAAGGAAAATAACATACTGACTTACTGCTAATTGAAAATAATAGAATACAATTCATATATGACATAAATATATTACAATTCATATAATACATAAAATTGATTAAACTAGGTAAGGCTAAGAATATTGTACAATTGCCATAGTTGTAAATGATATATAAATGTAATATATAGTTGTAAATATGTAAAATGTTGTCGGATAAATATCAGTGTACCTATAGTTTATGTTCTTGATTAGGTTTATCGAAGTTATACTTCTTTTGGCGCGATGGAGAAAAATGATGAGAGTGAATTTTTACGATGCGCACGCACACCGACACCTAAATTTAACAGCATGAAGTTAGTTCTAGGTGGTATGAAAATTGATAACTATGTTCAAGTTGTATATTCTAGTATTTTTATTTAAATAAAATCTTTTTGATTAATTTTAATATTTATCGTTAATCACTACTGCATTTTAGTTATTTTTTTTCCATACGCCAAAGAAGTATAACTTCTAACGCGTGTACATAAGTACACACAGAATTTTTATTTTATTTTATTGTATTGACTATTTTAATAAGTTAATTGGTATTTATTGAATTTGAAAGCCTAGATATAATTTATTTTTATTCAACTTTGTACGCCGTAGGCGTAGTGGCAAAACATGACTGTAATTTAAAACTTGTTTTAACATTTGTTTTAACACCTTTGTCCAGCAGTGGACGTCATTCGGCTGACTTGAGGCAGTAATCCCTACAGTCTGGAATTTTACCTCGCCAAAATGCAGAGTTCTTAAAAAAATTTAAATAAAAGTTATTGTTAGATATCCCCACTAATTTATCTTACACGTTCAAGAAGCGGGGCGAGACTAAAATACATTACCATAATTCACAAAATAGACTTAAACGGACAATAACAGCTCTACTATTAACACTATTATAATATAAATTGCTTACGAACGGACATATATTTTCACATAGTACCGTTAGGTGATGAATGGGGCATTTAAATGATTAATGAACAATAACATTACTTTAACTGACTATTGATAAACAAGGAAACCAAGTGCGAGTGGCATCTTGTTCCCTAAATGTTCAGTACATTTATGTACAGACGCTAGCACATCCAGCTGCCCCAATCTGTCAAATTTCTTTTATAGAATTTCAACTTTATCACAGTAGCATAAGGTTCACTTTCAATTGGGGAAATTTGACAGTGTAGAATAGCTTGATGTGCTGGCGTATGTACATCGCAAGAAGCCGTGAAAAAAAGTGTATTGTAACGCTATTCCATTCACATGTTTAGAAGGTTATTTCTACGAGCCATGCTGTGTCTGACAGAGATCATATTTTGTGAGAAGACCACCCATTGTATACTTTGAAGGTTTTAAATGTTTAAATTTGTAAATCCTTTTGTGTTTAATAAAGAGTGTATCTATAATAATAAGTGTATATATATCAGGTAGTAATCAAACGCAAGAATAATGTGAAGGTAGACAATTAAACTAGTTGCTTTGTTAAGGCTCACGGTTAAACTATAGTTTTGAGATGAGCAAAAGAAACCTGCCTAATCTAGCAAATAACTGGCAGCAGCGTCTCTTTGTATACTATGACTGTCATACTACGATTGCCAACCCGTCTGCCAAGCGGGGCGATTATGGTATATCCCCCCAAGATGATTCTTGGGGAGGCTTTTGTCAAGCACTTTTTACAGTTGTTGTGATGACTAATATATCATTTTATTAAAATTATGTATACTAGCTACAAGCGGTGTATTCCCAACCAGTAACACCAGAACTTGTAACACTGTTACTGGATGGGAAAAAAAATCCCATCCAGTAACAGGTGTTATTGGATGCAACTTTTTTTGCGGCAACGAGTAAGGTCATGCGGGGCTATCCCGTCTAGGGGGTTATTCCGTCTTATGGTTATAACTTTTTTTAAATAATGTTTTACTAATAACGATATCTATGAATGGAAAGCGAAAACTCTCTTTCTTAGATCGGTATATAGATGGTAGTGCTAGCGTATGAATTGTTTGATTGACGCCCATTTTTCTAAAGGACGCCATTTTTGACAAGTGCGGTCAAGATCATGCTCCGCTGATTTTTGAGCAAAGGTAAGTAAAATTTCGTTTTTTTTAAAGCTTTTAATGTTATGCGAGGAGACGAAAAACAGATGAATCTTTTGTGCTATTTAGTTTTACTGTGCGCTTTGTTTTTACTAATTAATGTGATGCGACTTAATAACCCCACAAATTCTATGAAGGGGGCTATTCCAACCAAAATAACAAGACGCAATAGCCCCAACATTTTAGTATGAAATTGCAAAAAGTCAGTGATGTCCTAGCGTCGATAAAATTACGATGAATTTAACATTGTCATTATCAATTATTCTGACCTCGGTGTTTTTTCGGGTTGAGCCTACTTTTGCTGAAAATAAAAAAGCCACCATAGCTTTTCAATATATTTTAAACTCAGTTTTAGTAAAGTTGTATATCTTACTAATACTTATTATAAATGCGGAAAGTTTGTCGGTATGTGTGTGTGTGCTATATTATACATATTCATTGTTATAGATGGTCCGTCATTAAAAGCGGAAACGAGAAAATACCTATTCAGAACAAACTATTCAACAAGCTTTCGATGATGTGAGAAGCAATCGAATGACCACGTACGCAGCGGCGAAGTATCATGATATACCTAGGTCAACACTTAAAACAAGACTACAGTGTGTCCATGTATCTGCCGGTCATCCGACAGTGTTCACAACTGAATTCGAAAGACGGACTTAATGCCTTTGGCATTAAGTCCACCTTTGTAAATTCTCGATGTACTAAAAATTAAATAATTAAAAAAAATCGTTAACCTACATTATCTATGTTTTAAGTGTTTTTGACTTCAAAGTTAACATAAAATATTATATCTACGGTAAGAAATAATACTCTGTAAATTGAAGACTGTTTGATAATTTGTAAGTGTAATACAGTGTCTATCTTTTAATTTTATCTATATTTCTTTTTTGCCATCCAACAAACAATAATTTGGTATTTATAATTTACTTGATTTTATACCACCTATTAAAATAAAACAAAACTATGTAGTTGAATTATCCATAAATTAGAACTGAATAATATTGTTTAACTAAGAACTATCGAAGCATATGGCGCATCACTAGCATGTATGAGGACTAGACGTAATAGCCCCACTGTTTTTTCAAAACTATTTTACTGGAAATTAAACCCTCCTGGCTTATTGTAGAGTCTAGAATGACATTCATATCAACGTTAATTTTATGAAGTACTAAGTAGTTACTCAATAGGTTCATAGATGGCAGAGATACAGTGAAAGGTTGCAATAGCCCCACATCGGGGCTATTCAGCCGTTTTCCAGAATTTTTAATAATTTTCCTTATTTTATAATTAAAATATTCGTGTTATTAACTAGTAATACACCGTAACTGTTAACCAATAAACGTTTTTTATGATGCATTTACTCATTTCTTGTTATAGTTTGCCGTGGCGAAACAGCAAACAATTGGATTTCAAACGTATTTTTTTAGACGAAATAGCCCCGCATTACCTTAACACTGTTATAGTTAATTAAATATTGGTGTTACACGTTGGGAAAAAATCAAATATTTTTTTATGTGAAACGGTTAGTAGCTTGAAAAATGAGCGAAAACAGTCATTCGGTCACGCTACGGAACATCCATACGGAACTCCAAATAAATCTAAAAATATATTTAATACAAACGAAATGGATTCATCACGATAACTATTAACCTTACCCAGTATTTTGGTCTTGAATTTTGGGGTCATTGCAAGCAACCAAAAGATACATCATTTTATGATAATCAGTAAGCAGTAAAAACACAAATTTTGTGTATTATAAATCTAGCACTATTTTTTGCTTGGGGTAGAACAACCAAGATCCTTACTATGTGGTTGACAGCAAAGAATTGACGGTCACCGTAGCCTAGTTGGTAGTGCTCCTGCCTACTAAGCTGGTGGTCTTGGGTTCAAATCCCGGTAAGTGCAAATATTTGTGTGATGAGCACGAATATTTGTTTCTGGGTCATGGATGTTTTCTATGTATAAGTATTTATCTGTCTATATAAGTATGTATATCGTCGCCTGGTACCTATAGTACCAGCTTTGCTTATTTTGAGGCTAGGATGATCTGTGTGACATTGTCCCTAGAAAGAATATCACCTCACTATTTAAATCCATGGGATGCTTAGAAGTCGATCCGAGGGTATATTTGCCAGTCTCCCTAATAAAAATGACGGATACAACTCCGTTGTGGAAATCCTTTGGGGAGGTCTTTGTCCAGCTGTGGAGGTCAATCGACTGACAGGATTGTTTTGCATAGAAAACCAAGAAAAGTCTGTGTGGCTAACACAAATAGATTATCAATTTGAAGGTAATTCCAATCGGCCGAAAAACTTACTATACTTACGTATACAATATTCTCGAGTTTGGAGTTATAAACAAACGAGTTAACACCAAATATTTAATAGTACGTTTTACCATGCGTCTGCAGAATGTAGCTGACCTCAGTAGGCCATTTACATGATTCATCTGATTGCGACATAAATTTATTGGAGGTATATTAAATCTTGTTATCAGTAGCAATTGTGTCAATACGATAATAGTAAAAATGGACATGTTTTATTTATTAAAAGAGTTATGGTCCCTGATTTTATATTGAAACAATACATTTTAATAATATCATATCAATTTCTAGGGAAGCCCCACCAATGGGGGTCAGTTCGCAAAATCGATCCGCAAAAGTAGGTGTAAGTGACACAAATAATCTTAACCAGAATTTTGAATTGTAATTTTTGGGGTAATTCAATCAGCTTGAAAGTAACATATCAAGTACATATATTAAGAACCTTTATTTAAGCGTCTCTACAGAATGCAGCTGACTTCAGTAAGTAGGTATTTACAGGATTTATTTGATTCCGACATTAATTTATTAGGAGTAAATTTAATTACGTTTTCAGTAGGTAACAATTGTGTCAAAGCGATATTAATAATACTGTGTATACAATATTTTTCAAAAGAGTTTTTAGTTGCCTCACTTTCTTACCAAACAACCAATGCTAAGTGTTATTTCTTATTCTACAAAATCCACATTACGGGTTTCTGCAAGACAAGCCTGCATGCTGAGTGCAGAAAATATACACAAAACAAAATATATATATATACAGAGAGCGGTAAAAGAATATCATAAGCATAAGCACGAAGCACACTTACTCTTAACAACCATATTTAGGATTATCGTTTATTTTTTGTGTTAAATCATTCAAATAATTGCATTACATGACGATGTTCTAGTGATTGAAGTCATAAACAAACAATCCTGGGGCTGCACTTAATCCAACCAAATATTTTTGAGTAGATTTATCCAGACGTCTATAAAATGCAGTTGACCTCAGTCATCATCGTCATAAATCATCCACTGCTGGACTAAAGCCTCCGCCCAAGAATCATCTAGGAGGGATATACCGTAATCGCCACGCCTGGCAGACCGATTGGCGATCGCAGTATGGTGTTCATAGTATTCAGAAAGAAGCTGCTGCCCTTTCGCTGGTAGATATTCCCTCGGGTCGACTTCTTCGCCCCCCACGGGATGAGATGGGGTGATGATATTCTGATATTGACGGTCAACGTAGTCTAGTTTGTAGTGCTCCTGCCTACGAAGCTGGTGGTCCTGGGTTCGAAACCCGGTAAGTACAAATATTTGTGTGATGAGCACGAATATTTGTTTCTGAGTCATGGATGTTTTTTATGTATTTAAGTATTTATCTATCTATATAAGTATATATATCGTCGCCTGGTACCCATAGTACAAGCTTTGCTTAGTTTGGGGCTAGGATGCTCTGTGTGACATTGTCCCTAGATATTATTATTATTATAGTCAACGCCAGCTTGATGTCCCTAGTAGGTCATCCTAAATAGTGTCATTCATCTGATTGCGACATTAAATAGTTAGAAATATAATGATCGTGTTATCAATGACAACTGTGTCAACGCGATAACAATCATAATGGTAAGTTTTTTATTTAAAAAAACCTATTTGCAGCATTCTATTTAAATCTATCAGTGGTTACAGTTAGCTGTGTGGTGATGGCGGCGAATATCAGAATATCATCACCCCATCTCATCCCGTGGGGGGCGTAGAAGTCGACCCGAGGGAATATCTACCAGAGGACGGGCAGCAACTTTCTTCTGAGTACTATTACCATCTTACTGCGATCGCCAACACGTCTGCCAAACGTGGCGATTACGGTATTCCCCACCAAGATGGTTCATGGGGGAGGCTTGTCCAGCTGTGGACTTAGGTATTTCGGATGTAAGGATGATGACCATGAGTGTTTTACCAAAGATTTATTTTTAACTAGCTGTGCCCCGCGGCTTTAGCCGCGTTAAATTGTTACAGCTCCTCCCCCGTAGGTGATAGCGCGATAATATGTAGGTAGCCTTTTATGACGAACGGTGTGTCCCATCCCCATCTCATTATGGCGGTAGATTATCTCTTGAAGAGGTCGAAATCATTTACCAATCTCACTCAAATACATTACGTGAGTTATCCCTATCATTATGTTAGTTCCTCAAGTCGTCAATCATACCAACAATAACATAATTTCCTTAAGCTTAACATAATAATAAGTATTATTAAATATGTTTGTTGTTCACGATAAAACCTTTACATTAGAAATAGAACGGAATGACAGTCATCATGATGCAACGAAACAGACAGTAGGTGGCCTCAATTCTGGAAAGATAACAACTAATTGTGAACTATATTTACTAAAGTTTATTTTTTATAATCCTGCTTAGCTTAGCAATTTGTAATGGACATTTAGCTGTTTCGTTGTCGGACCATGTCTGTTTTTTTTTGTTTGCAGCAGTGAGGAGTTGTCCATTGACCACTCTCACTTGGGGAATCGGATAATACGATTCGGAACACAGTTCCTCCTCTCTTGTGTGTTGAGTACTTCCAGAACTAACTAAAGTCATATGAATAAAATTGCATGTCTTTCCAACTAACGGCTGTCTGGCTGATTACCAAGAATAATAGCTCTACCCCCTCTCATCCCGTGGGGGGTATAGAAGTCGTCCCGAGGGAATATATATACCAGAGAACGGGCAGCATTCTCGTGAATAAATCTCCAACCCGTCTGCTAAGAGTGGCGATTAAGGCATCTCGCCTCAAATGATGGACACAACTAAACCGCGTCCCCAGTCCCCGGCAGCACTGCTATTGCCAGCCTTTGTAACAGCTGTTGTTACGGCAGGGCACGGGCTGCCAAGACGCAGCGTGGGTAGGCTTTTGCTTTTTTAGGGTAGGATTTTGTGGGTATCGCTGGAAGTCACTGGATGCGGATAGCGCAAGACCGGCAATTGAGGAAATTTTTATTTTATTTATTTATTTGATTAACCAACGATTGTTTACATTATTACTATTATTCGTTTGTGATGACAATATGCTTGTTTAAATGTAACAATCTCTTACTGGTTAACACCACATGCAAAAATACAAACAGCGAAAAAAAAAATTATAATTATAACATTATAAAAATAAAACATCTAAACACAAATAAAATCAACGCTTAAAATAATACATAATTCAGATAAGATCTTTTGGGGGCCTTTGTCCAACAGTGGGCGTCTTTCGGTTGATATGATGATGTCTTTCTAACGTAGCCCTTTTAAGATGCCTGCCCTTTAGTTTAGTTAGACGTTTAATTACTGAGGGAAAGAACGGCACGTATGAACCGGTGCCGGTGTACCGTAACAATATGGCAGTTCCTGCAGCTATTTTTAATACAATGTTGTGTGTGAAGTTCTGTTATCCTTGATAGGTTAATTACTAACCTGTAGTAAGGAATAACGGTCCGCTTCCCTTCGGTACAGTAAAAGAAGAGTTTAGCTCTGTATTCGTTATTATTATTCGCCTACAGTTATTTAGTTACTGAAATGAAACATTAATATAATAGTATTTATGTAACATGCAGTAAGTGTGTGCGTGTTTCTATGTTCGGGTGCGTTAGTGTGTGTGTGTGAGATCGCGCGCGCGTGTGTGTGTGTGGTGCTAATGTATTGTTAAATAAATTTTATAAATATATTAGAGGTGTGATATTCATTATGCTGAAAGATAAATGTGTGTATATTGAATTTATTTACATATGTATATTTTATTTTATTTGTAGAAAGTACAGTAGAAATTCTTCCGTTACGTCGCTAAGATTTATGTCGGACAAATGATAATATTTGCATATAAAATGAAAAAAGCTACGTCTGAAACAATCCGATTAAAATCTACATGCCTCTTTCTAAGAAATTAGTTAGAAAGTCAAGTATGTATGATATAAAATTTAGTTAGTGTCATTTAGAAACAAGGCTAATGACGACCATTATGTATATAACACAAGCAATTCAAACGTAAGCAAGGGATGTCACAAAACCTAGTTGATTTTTTTAAACACCAGCATACCAGCCGAAATTACGTCCATTGCTGGACAAATGCCTACCTCCATGGAACTCCTGATTGGCCAGTTTTTTGCTGCCCGCATCGAGCGGTTTTCTGCGACCCTGACAAGATCGTTGATCTACTTTGTCGGTAAAATCAAAATCAAAAATTCTTTATTCCGTAAAAATTTTCCATTTGTGTGGAATCGTCATATTTTTTTACCCTTCCGTGCAGCTTGACGTGGCAGCTACTGAGAAACACTGCCAGAAAACTCAGTAGGAATCCTTTTGAAAATGCTGCGTATTCCGGTTCGTGTTCGCCAATCGAGAACCTGTGGAAATCGATTCTGCGAGCGATGTGCTTCTGCCACTTGAGAAAACTGAGAAACATAGTTAGATATTTCTAGATATCTAAGTATGTTTATCAGGTTTCTAAGGTGATAGATGAAAAGACATAGAAGAAATTAATCGTGTTCATCACACAAGATTTGTCCTGGGTGGGAATCGAAACCTCTACCTCTGGCTTAGCAGTCAGGGTCACTAACCACTAGACTAACAGGCCAGTTCTATATATATGCAAATCTATACATATAATAAAATCGTAGGAAAGTCAAAACTGTACATTGAATATTTTTTTTAAAGAATACTTGGGACGTGATCTACAATGGACATCGAAGCCAAAAATATAGTTTTTAGAATTTTTGTCTGTTTGTCTGTATGTAAGTCCGGGCTAAACTCAAAAAGTACTATTTTTATCGTTTACAGCGCTGATATCACCGATTCTATCAAAAATTGTAAATACCATATGTACGCCGATGATCTTCAATTATATTATTCTTTCCGGCCCTGCTCCTGTGATGACGCAGTAACAAAGATAAATCAAGACTTAAACAGAGTGGCGGAGTGGTCTAAAAGACATTCATTGGATCTAAATCCCATTAAGTCTAAATTTATTATTTTGGGATCTAGAAATATGATCAGAGACATTGAAAGATTCTCTCCCGATATTAAGGTAGATGGATGTTCAATTGTACGTGTTCTCGAGGCTTGAAACCTTGGTGTGATTATGGATGGGCAATTACAGTTTGAAACACATGTACTACAAGCTGTACAAAACTGTTTTTATAGACTTAAACTACTGTACCGCATTCGTCCTTATGTAAATGTCATTATTCGTGAAAGGCTTTGTGAAACACTTATACTTTCACGATTAAATTATGCTGATATCGTATATGGAAATAGCCTACTGGCGCGCACTGAACGGTTGATACAGAGGGTCCAAAATGCCTGTGCTCGCTTTTGCTATGACATACCACCCCGGTCACATGTCACTCCGTACCTCAATCAAGGAAATATGTTAAAAATGTCAGCACGTCGAAATCATAATTTAGCCATCTTGCTATTCGGAGTAGTCGCCACTGGAAAGCCCGAATATCTACTTAACAAACTCTCTTGGTCTAGAGACTACAACAGCTATAGCACAAGAGCCTCTTCTTACCTAATGTCCGTCCCACGGCACAAGACCGCTGTATTTCGCAGTAGTTTTAAGTTTTCAGCCTCGAAGATATGGAATGACCTTCCCCCTCCTCTTCGTAAGATAAACACTGTATCTACCTTTCGTAAAAGGTTTAAAAGATATTTGTTGGAACGCCAAAAGCAATCCGAGGATGTCCTTTAGTATAGATTGCCAGAGTCCACAGTCAGGAACTAGATATGTCGTTGCATAGTAAGGGTTTTATAAATTTTTTCCCCACGTCTCCGCTAAAGCAGTCAGAATCACATATTATGTTGGTGTATGAAATGTATTTGATGTTAATCTAGTATTTAAATTATTTTATCTAATTGAAATTGTATGAATCTCATTTATACTATTATCTTGTGATTTAATGCTATTTTTTTTTTCGACATACTTAGGTACATATTTCTATCTTCTTCACTATAGTAAATTCTTTTTATTTGTATTATTAATGTATTTAGTTTATCAAATATCTGTTATCTCATTTCATTTTATTATAGTATGTAATGGGGGTTGACTATCCGTGGACCCCACAGTCGGGCGCTATCAGAATATCAGCGCAGTCGCAATATTGCGACGGCCAATGCTGAGATAGATGCCTTTTCACCCAGAACAGACTAACTAATATTAAGTATAAGATTTTCATTGTTTGTTTTTCTGTTATTGTATAATTTCATTGTTATGTCCGTCCTGGTAATGAATAAATGATTTTTTCTTTCTTTCTTTCTACATGTTGTATATACTCCTATTTTACCAATTGTCCATGGGTGGCCCGCTGAGCTCGGTGGTTGGTCACCCAGTACTCGCTAAAATTCAAAAACGTCTTGCCAAAGACAATTACATCGTCAAAATAAACAAAATTATAATAAAAAAAATCATAATACAATACAATTCTTTATTGCAATCATGTGTACAATATTGGTGTTACAAAATCATATTACCGTAGCCTAGTGTTCCTGCCTGGATCCTGGGTTCGAATCCCGGTAAGTGCTTATATTTGTGTGATGAGCACGAATATTTGTTTCTGAGTCATGGATGTTTTCTATGTATATACGTATTTATCTATCTATATAAGTATGTATATCGTCGCCTGGTACCCATAGTACAAGCTTTGCTTAGTTTGGGGCTAGGATGATCTGTGTGACATTGTCCCGAGATATTATTATTACTATATTGGTATCAACATGAACCACTACCGCTACTGGGCCAAACTATGTTATATTGTTGTTATTTTTTGATTCCGCATCAAACTAAAGAAGATCACATAAAGCGGATCTGAAATCTCAGCGTAATCGGTGTACATACACAAAAAATACAAGTTGAGAAAATCGATTTCGAAGTCTATTAAAAAAACTAATAATACTGATTCCTCATGTCCATGCAAATTATTAAATCGGTTTTTTTTTGCCATCCGTGGACAGGTTCAAGCTTTATTCTTTACCCATGTTTATCGTAAGCAATATTTTATGATGAGACAATAATAAACAAATAATTCAATAAAAAAATATAACACAAAACGTAAGACACATGAATAGTTGTCTGGTTGGGGAATCGAAGCCGGAACGCCGGGATGTGTGGGCGGTCGTTACTTATCAGACGTTTATCCATTGTAGGAAGCCTTAATTCTCCGAAACAATAGAGGTTATGCACTCAATAGATTAAATTATATGCACAATCCCTAGAAAATATACACGCGTGGGTCGAAACAAATTGGATTACTTACAAAGGCGAACGAAATTTTTAGCCTTTAGCCCCCCGGCTTTGTCCAGCTGTGGATATCGTTCGAATTACATGATTATGATGATGAACATTCCGGAAGTTATTATTAGAGCGGACCTTGTGTGTATGAAGATGATCGTACTTTAATTCTACTACCAGTGGCTCTACCGGCTAAGTCGCCGAACATCGATTTCTTAAATGGCGTTCACATAAATACCTAAAGGTTAAAAATTACTTAATCAACCGATAAATCGGCTTCAACGTTGACAATTCATTCCGGACCATTTATGACGTCACATGGACTTATGGTAGGCCTTTGTCCAGCAGTGGACGTCTTTCGGCTCATATGATGATAATGATGATGAAGTCACTTTTAACCTTTATTTATTTGAACGCCATTTAAGAAATCGATGTTCGGCGACTTAGCCGGTAGAGCCCCAGATGTCTAGCCGAACTCAGTGAACTGTCATTTTGTAGAGCTCATTAAGTAGAATATAAATATTTTTTACTAGCTGTGCCCCGCGGTTTTACCCGCATTAAACTTTATAAATTATCGCAGCTCCTCCCCCGTAGGTGAAAGCGTGATAATATGTAGCCTATATGTTGACCCGACCCGACCCGACATACATACAGACAAACATGTCTGTATGTATGTCCGGGCTAAACTCAAAAGTACTGCATGGATTTACTTCAAATTTTGCATGAATATGACTAAGAGGAGATTGTGGTCTATTGAACAACAATTCTAAAAACTATATTTTTGGCTTCGATATCTATTGTAGATCACGCTCCAAGTGTCCTTTTAAAGAAATATTCAATGTACAGTTTTGACATTCCTACGATTTTATTATATACTAGCTGTGCCCCGTGGTTTTACCCGCGTTAAACTTTATAAATTATCGCAGCTCCTCCCCCGTAGGTGATAGCGTGATAATATGTCGCCTATATGTTGACCCGACCTCTTGGTAATATTCATGCAAAATTTGATGTAAATCCATTCAGTACTTTTAGAGTTTAACCCGGACATACATACAGACAAACAGACACACAGACAAACATTTTAAAAACTATATTTTTGGCTTCGATATCGATTGTAAATCACGCCCCAAGTATCCTTTTAACAAAATATTCAATGTACAGTTTTGACTTTCCTACGATTTTATTATATGTATAGATATAGATATAGATTATTTTCTATCTTCATTAATATGTATAAAGGGTAGCCTTCAAACCGGTCTAAACAATTTTAATGTCAGTGACGGCACGTCATGTGTAACTAACAAAACCTAAACCAGTTAGGAACTTGGAATTCATATAAATTATTTATTATTTGAATTTCAAATGTGTTTAACCCCGACATTACGGATACTATTACTGTTGTAGTAGCAGGAATCGAACGCGTCACCTGGGAATATAAACCAAAAATATAATGTTAGAATTACTAATATTTTAAAAGCGAAAGATTGTGAGCGTGTGAGTATGTATGTTTGTTACTTCTTCAGGTCTAAACGGCTGGAGCAATTTTTATAAAATTTGGTATGGACTTAGCTGACACCCTGGATTATTTAGGCTATTTTATAAAGTTTAACGCGGGTAAAACCGCGGGGCACAGGTAGTATTATATAATATTAATATTATATTTGTTATTTCTTTCATGGATTGTTTCGAAATCATATAAAGTAGATTGCACGTGTAACGCAGTCGTTAAGGTATTCGCCTAGCTATTACTTCAGCGGCCTCGGTGCGGGTTCAAACCCTGTACAGCAATAATATCTTGGGTCATTATTCCCACACGGTCATCTGATACCTGAGTAAGAAGAGCTTGAATTATGGAAACCAGATAATGTTATACTACGTTTCTTTTGTAACACCATACTTATAGATAATTACACACCCAGACTGAGGAAGAATAGACATGTTCGTATACACAAATATCTGTCCTGAGTGGGAATCGAACCCACGACCTGCGGCGTGAAAAGCAAGTATCTAACCGACCACTCCACCAATTACTATTAATTTGTCCGCCCCATAAATGGTTGCTCTGAGTCGTGAGTGTTTATATTTTATATATTTATTTTATTTGTATTGTTGTTGTGTTTTAAGTAAAAGATACAGGGATTAATTATTATAGTATGGACGGTGGTCTACAAACATGCCTGAAAACGATGCATGACTCGTATTTGGCCGGTAATTATTTCAGACTGTATTGTAGGTATAGCTAGATGCTCTCACCGGTCCATAGGTGATCGGCGAGGTTAAGTAACTAGACTCGCGGTCAGTCCTTAGATGGGTGACTACCAAAGTGGTTTAATTTCTGAACGTCTCCGTGCTTCGGATGGCATGTTAAGCTGTCGGTCCCGGTTGTAGCCATTAGGCAACAGTCGGGGGCCTACTGGGCGGCTTGAACAATTCTGACACTAGGGTAGCCAGTAGGTACCCATACGATACGTAAGTATTGTAGAAGAAGAAGAAGAAGAAGAAAAAATATTTATTGAGCACACAAAATAAAGATTCAAAAACACAATCACAGTAACAATGGCGACATACAATATAAATAAATACCTTACAAAATACTCTATTATTGTTACTAAAATAGATTTAGTGCGCTCAAATGGCTAGCAGCTCAGCATGATGTTACAACCACAATATGGCTGTAACGCTGATTTTCAGCTACCTGCCACAGTGAGTCACAAATGTGCTACACAAATTACGTACATATCGTACATGTCACGAGCATTAGCAAGTTTAATCACTTCATTACATACAAGTATATTATTTGTGTAGTTTCTGGTGGCTCATTAAATATACACAACAAGAATACCAACGTAACAGACATTATTTACGCTAGTGACGAACTGGAATAAACAATCGACAGTCGACGTAACTTGCAGGATACTGTACACTGCAGCACACAGTCACAGTATAAATATGGACAGTAAGGTAACTAAGCCTAATCTTTCTATACATATAATAAAATCGTAGGAAAGTCAAAACTGTACATTAAATATTTTTTAATAAGGATACTTGGGGCGTGATCAACAATCGATATCGAAGCCAAAAATATAGTTTTTAGAATTTTTGTCTGTGTGTCTGTTTATCTGTATGTATGTCCGGGCTAAACTCATAAAGTGCTGCATGGATTTACTTAAAATTTTGCATGAGTATTACTAAGAGGTCAGGTCAACATATAGGCTACATTTTATCACGCTATCATCTACGGGGGAGGAGCTGCGATAATTTATAAAATTATAGTGGGTAAAACCGCGGGGCACAGCTAGTTGATGAAATAATTACCTACGCTCTATCAAAGCTTAAGGGATGTAGCTTTTAATGTTAAGATACCTTTTATTATTTTTTATTTCAACATATTTGTTTTATAAATCAGCAGGACGGTTAAAATACGAGAGCTCCCGTTTTGATCAAGCCGAGTTCAAACAGCCGTATCCTACGCATTACGAACGTGGATTTTTATAAAGAGATCGCGGATATAAACTTTTACGCGACCACACGTTTTGACGCGGCACTCAGTACTGACAGCACCGCGAGAGCCGCTTAGGGGTCTTGTCGATGCGCATGTTTGTGTGAGTGTGCCACTTCGACCGTTTGTTGGTAGTTTCCGTACTGGTCTATTTTATACTGAGACACAGTTCATACTCGGTTACACATTTCACAAGCGTGCATTAGTAACACGCGGTATAACTGTTATTCACGTGTTTGCTTTTTGTACCTCACGGGGGAAACGTGATGTTACTAAGTAGCACAACAAAAAGTGCGAGATCCCGCATCACTATTACTATACCCATGTATTTTTAGATAAAAGTCATCTGTCTGATGTTGATGTTTAGTCTTGCTATCTATCCACAAAACATTATAAAAAAAATGCAAGTTCAAAACTGGTGTAAAATGGACGACTTGAAACATACATGTTGTTCGGCTAATGAGTCATAGTCCATTTAAGTATTTTTGCTTGGAAGCCCCAAAATTATTTTCACAATACTTAATAGATAATTGTCACAAAACAGATTGTAGCATACCGCTGCGCAATAGGTAAATTATTTGTCAACCGATTAAGATAATTCTTATATGATACGATAGGGGATGCTTTTGGTATAGTCAAAATTAAATTTAATCTCATCGGATTTCGAAACCAGTAGTAAGACTTTTTTTAACAATGATTTATTTTAAAATGTTGTATTAAGGGGATATTTAAAAGGAATGCTCTTACACTCTATTGGGGGATATTACTTAAAAAATATCAAATAAATTGAAATACTTGCAATTGGATGCAAACAATAATAATATCCTGGGACATTATTTACACACAGCCATCTGACCCCAAATTAAGCAGAGCTTATACTATGGAAACCAGATAACTGATATACCTCATATGCTACATTTCTTTTGTAAATACGTACATTCTATAGATAATTACACTCAGACTCAAGACAAACAGACATGTTCATGCACACAAATATCTGTCCTCAGTGGGAATCAAACCCACGACCTCCGGCGTGAAAAGCAAGCATTTACCAACCACGCCAACAGGCC
This sequence comes from Pseudoips prasinana, assembly GCA_951640165.1. Lineage (NCBI taxonomy): Eukaryota > Metazoa > Arthropoda > Insecta > Lepidoptera > Nolidae > Pseudoips > Pseudoips prasinana. Next base: position 32,713,194 of record OX621243.1, on the reverse strand, counting down.
CGTCAATTTTATTTTAAACGATACAGCTCAAACATTATAGGTATATTTAATTAAATATCTGTCATTGCACACCGCTTGACTCCCCTGTGATGCCGGGCGCCTTACAATTCAACTGTCCTCATTAAATCAGTGTTATAGGCACGCGAATTATTGAGCTCACTTTACAGTCACGTAAATAAGTAAGTAAGTAGTTTGGGAAAGAATTAACATTATCAATTAGCTTTAAATAAGTACTAGTCTCAGTATAGTCAGTTTAGTAATAGTCTAAGTAGGCAGCTTATTATGTTTTTATAAGCACTACTTATCTACACCAGATGAAGGTAGAAATTGTATCGTTGTATCTTATTTAAAATGAATAAAAACAAATTTCACACGGTCGCCGAACAGATTCTGAAGGTCGTACCACAAATTACCTATACACAGATATAAATCTCGCGGTGTTAGACGTCAGAAGGAGAGAGGATGGGAGGACTGCGTCATCTGCGAACTATATTTACACTCAGTTCTCCTAGGTACCCGTTCCCTTTAGCCCTTTTGTATTGGTCTACGCTATATATCCTGGCTGTGGTAAGAGGCGACTAAAGGGGATTGGAGAGGGATAGTCCCCGTAGGTTTTCCGACAATAACTGAGGTTGTCCATTTCTTTGCCTTTCGAGGGGGATACGAGTCTATAGGGACAGAATAAAACTATGGGCCTCTTAAGTGGGGTACCAAGGTAAATGGTCTCATGGAAGACTTAATCATGTTTAGGGCACATGCTATTGACATAACCGCGAGGTTAAATGGGAAATTGGGTTTGCCCCTGCAAGGTTCTTCGGTGTTGCACAGGGAGGGCACTGAGATATTCCTATGGAAGAAAGCCAGCAAGATCTTTTAGTTGGTTAAAGTTCGCCATTACCTTTCATTTCTTGGTGGATTGATTACATGACTGAAATAAAGTATTTGGTATTTACACACTCATTGTTGGGATTTGTTGTGGTACCTACCATTTCGAAAACTTAAAGCAAAGTTATTATTTTTCATTTTATGTTCTTGGAAATTCGTTTTAGAATTTAATTTACCAAAGGAGATATTCTTTACGATAAATATGTGGATAATTTCATTCTTGGCAAAAAACGGAACCCTTATAGATTCGTCATGTCTGTCTGTCCGTCCGTATGTCACAGCCACTTTTTTCCGAAACTATAAGAGCTGTACTACTGAAACTTGGTAAGTAGATGTAATCTGTGAACCGCATTAAGATTTTACCACAAAAATAGAAAAAGAACAATTATTTTGGGGGGTCGCCATACATAGAACTTAAACGCAAAAAATTTTTTTTCATCGTACCCATACATGTGGGGTGTCTATGGATAGGTCTTCAAAAAAATATCTTTTTTTTCTAAACTGAATAGTTTGCGCGAGAGACACTTCCAAAGTGGTAAAATGGATGTCCCCCCACCCCACCCGCCCCTCTAACTTCTAAAATAAGAGAATGATAAACTAAAAAAATATATGATGTACATTACTATAGAAACTAACAACGAAAATTGGTTTGAACGAGATCTACCAAGTAGTTTTTTTTAAAAAGTCATAAACAGCAATTTGCATTCATTTAATCAACTGAAATACTTGCTGCTATGGAACCCTTCATGTGCGAGTCCGACTCGCACTTGGCCGGTTTTTCTTATTATAATGTTAGTTTTCGACACACAACTGTATCCACTAACATGAACGCGTTTAAGACACGCTGTAACCATATGCCATCATCGCCACACTTGGCAGCGGGTTAGTGATCGCAGTAAGATGGGCATAGTACTCAGAAAGAGGCTTCTACCCGTCCTCTGGTAGATATTGCCTCGGGTCGACTTCTACGCCCTCCACGGGATGGGAGGGGGTGATGATTAGCCTGACACTTAACAAAAAAAAAACACGTTCTTGAACCTCGACTTTGGTTTAACGCAAATTAACAATGAGATGCAAAAATACTAAAGAAATAAGTACAAGGATATCAATAAGTGAAATGACAGAATATATTTCTAAAATCGTTTAGTATATGTACAGACGCCACCACAGCCAGCTACCCCAATCTATCAAATTTCCCCAATCGAAAATGAACCTTATGCTATCGTTGATAAAGTTGAAAATCGATAAAAGAAGTGTAGCTGCCTGTGCAATCTGTACAGTGACTAAGCAAATTACTATAAGTTATCGAATTTGAAAATCGTCGGATTTTTTGCGACGACATGATAATTTAGTTTAGGAAATAAACAGCTCATTGTATAATGTAATGGTATGACTAGGCAGTTTTCATGCATTGTTTATATTTCGTGAGCTCTGTGATGTCATACCGTGGGGGCGTTAAAGACGACTCGAGGAAATATCTACCAGAGAGCAGCAACGTATCTCTAAGTACTAATGACCATCATACTGCGATCGCCATGATGTCTGCCATTTAATAAACTGTGCCTATGTGTGTGGAGGTCTTCGACCAGCAGTAGACGTCTATTGGGTGACATATATTTTGGTTTTTTTTTAAGAATACTACCAAAATTATGACTATCTTCCATTATTCTACGGTATTTTCAACTTTGCTGTTAAAAGAATCATTTCGTCCTTGTAATAATAGTCTAATTTGTCCATACAAGCAGTTATATTCATATGGATAATTTCATATAATCGCGACATATTTTATTTTTACGTGAATAAATCCTTTTAGGGTATTGCCTGCGCAGGAGATGAGGATGATTGTGAGTCTTACAGCGGTTTCCACGCGTACTAGAGTAGGCGTAGCTGAACCGATGAGATGTTCAAAGCCCAAGGCGTGAATACAGTTGACACCACCCAACAATTCCCTTCACCAGCCCTCCTCCCTATAGGCACACTGCGGGAACCAGGTATGACAGCCAATTTTTTTTATCTTTTATTTTGTATACAATGCTCTGATTCGTCGTTGTTAGTGAACCGAATTTTATAATTGGGTAGAGAATACTTTTAGGACTTCTATGGGACCACATAAAATTGGATCCGGTGGTAGCACTTAAGCGCGACCATTGCTATACAAGCTCCGTCATAATAATATTGAATTCTTGCCTCAATATAGACAGAACTATTCAGACAGGATGAAAGAAAACATATCTAAAACTATAAATATGTACAAACTTAAATACCCATTAAATACTCATTGACACAAAAAGTAAATAAAAATTAAGCATTTAACTAAACCATGACTATCATAAATTAAATTAGAATTTCGTATAATCAAACATAAGTCACAATCTAACAATCTATTTTTACTTAGAATTGATTTATATATTATTTATAATACTATCATTATTGTTCTGGCTATTTACAAGCGCTATTATAAAGTCTATGTCCTCGTACACGAGCCAGTATGTTCCGTCTAAATAATGATAGTAATAATAATAATATCCTGGGACATTATTCACACACGGTCATCTAATCCCAAACTAAGCAGAGCTTGTAATATGGAAACCAGATAACTGATATACTACATATTATACTACTTTTCTTTTCTAAATACATACTTATATTGATAATTTCACCCAGACTCAGGACAAACAGACATTTTCATGCACACAAATATCTGTCCTGGGTGGGAATCGAACCCACGACCTCCAGTTAAAAGCAAGCATTTGCCAACCACGCCAACAGGCCCGTCGTCAAGATCTGCCGAACAAGTGCATATCGAAGAAGGTTATGACGAAGTGTAGTCGAATTATGTTCAGTCGGACTAATGTTAGTGGAATATATTATGTTCTGTCGACGCAATGAGTTGTCGAACTATTGTTTGTTGAAATAATTAACCGTCGAAAATCAGTATGACACCTACGCCAAATAAATTTAAGAACTGTAAATTCTATCGACAGAGTGTGATGACGTATTTTATACGTAGTAGTAATATATCGACTCTTCACCGTCGATGTGTAGAATCAAGTGTAATGAGTGAAATAAATATTAGACCATTTATTTCACTCATTTTAGGTACATAGCATCTTAAACATAATCACAATTTGATAGCTTAGATTTAGACCTTTGTGAGAGCTGGAGTCTATACTGGGTTCGAGACCTGTATGACAGATCTTCAAGCAATCACCCTCTTAAATTACTGAACTAAATGACGCTGTAAATTCAAAAGGGAACGATCATTTGTATTGGTATTGACAGGAAAACTGATAGAATAAACCTATAATACCGATCATTAATAATAAATATCTAGGTCGGACACTTATTGCTTAAAACACTTTATTTTACTTATACGACGAGTTAATACCTTCTAACGGTGTTACACATAGATAACATGGGAAATTATTCAAAAGTTGGAGCAAAGGTTGAAGTCAGTTTAATATTTTATTTAAATTAAATGACCCGTTTCTGTACTCGGTATGTTAATCACTTGCTTTGTATAGTGCTGTTTTGGAGTCAGCTTAGTATATGGTACTATGGGATTGGCATCGTCATTTCTTGTACGAAAATCATGTAAAATAAATAAATATTGTAAAAACAGTATTTATAGCAATACCTTCGCCCACTCCCACTTGACAATCCTTCGGGCTATGTCGATTACTTTGGTTCGTCTGCGGATCTCACATTCCTGATAGCAAAGCAAAAAGCTCGCAGAACTGAAGACCGATCGGGCAGAAAGGTTTTTGAGTGGCGACCACGAACCGGAAGACGCAGAGGACCAATGATAGTGAGGATTTTGTCAGGGTCACTGGATGCTGGTAACGCAAGACCGAAATTGTAGAGATCTTTGGGAGAGCATTTTGTTCAACAATGGACGTCTTTCAGCTGATATATAATGATAACATCATCATTGACATAAACTTTTTTTTCCAACAACCAATTGGAAAATCAGTTTATATGGAACCATCATGAAATTATTCACTAACAATATATTTACCTACTAACTCTCTTCGGTTCAAAAACAACTTAATTATAATAATTATATCCTGAGACTTTATTCACACAAATAAATTCGACCTTCGGAGTACCTAACTAAAATCTGTTATGTAATCGTATTTAAATTTATGTAAATATCAACATAATTAAAGACTTCACATAAACAAACCAACACTGCCTCTACAGTTCAGGTCCTTCAACAACTACACCGATACATAATGTTAAATTGGACTCCGATAGTTTTTTGCCTCAAATTATGTGGTACTTTCGGTGCAAAATAATGCCGAAATGTTGACAAACATTAAAAAATGAAAGCATTAAGATAATTATCATGTTACAAGATTACTTTCTGTGGGAATGGAAAAATAGTGGACCCTTGATACCTGTCGAACGGGTACAAAAACATCTCTCAGGTACCTGGAGTTATCAAACAAATGTTAGCAAAAACTTACAACGAAATGTTCAGCTTTGGCGTTCGTACAATATTATCGAGCTTGCCTGTGGACTCGATTACATGTTACGAATGCCGAAAAAGAAACACACGACAAAACCTGTGAAACATATTGATACCTTTGACGGTCACCGTAGCCTAGTTGGTAGTGATCCTGCCTACGAAGCTGGTGGTCCTGGGTTCGAATCCCGGTAAGTGCAAATATTTGTGTGATGAGCACGAATATTTGTTTCTGAGTCATGGATGTTTTCTATGTATATAAGTATTTATTTATCTATATAAGTATGTATATCGTCGCCTGGTACCCATAGTACAAGCTTTGCTTAGTTTGGGGCTAGGATGATCTGTGTGACAATGTCCCCAGATATATTATATTACCTTTAACGCTGCAAAAGGGAATCTTAGATATGGTTACTATTGAATGAATAAATAAAAAGACAATGATTTTGGCATCTTTTAGAGCAGCTGGTTTAAAACTACTTAATCAACAATTTTGAAAGAAGTTAGACCAATTTATATGTTTAAGCTGTATAGTGACGGTGGTGAATATCAGGCAGAATATCATCACCCCATCTCACGCCGGGGCGTAGAAGTCAACCCGTGGGAATATCTACCAGAGGAGGGGCAGCAGCGTCTCTCTGAGCACTATGACCATCATACAGCGATCGCCAACCCAGCTGCCAAGTGTGGCGATTATGGCATATCCCCCTAAGATGATTCTTGAGGGAAGCTTTTGTCCAGCTGTGGCCTTTTTACATCTATCATAGATGAAGTCAAATAGATATAAAATAAAACAGACACAAGAGAAGTTATTTTAGACCGATATGATATAATTTTAAAACGAACAATTTTATTATTTTTGGCGAAAAAAAATGCCAACGACATTATCTCAATTACATCTTCTTTCAACAAGAAAGAACACGTAATTGAGATAATGTCGTTGGCATTTTTCATGCAATTACGTCTTCTTTCAACAAGAAAGAAGACGTAATTGAGATAATGTCGTTGGCATTTTTTTTTCGCCAAAAATAATAAAAATATTCCTTTTAAAATTATATCTTATCGGTCTAAAATAACTTCTCTTGTGTCTGTTTTATTTTATATTTAATTTGACGAAACCGCCATTATTACGTAAGCAATAAGCGCGGTTTTCGACACACAATTGTATCCATTTACATGGCGTCGACTGTACGTAAGGCCTCTGTAAGTTGTGGTATAAGGCACATAGAGTGTCGAATAACAATGAGATAAAAAAATGTGGGTAGACAAGTATTGCACAGTGAATAGAAATAATTGTAATACCAAATATAATTTTGAAATCGTATTGTAATGTCTACCAATTTATTAAAAGAAGGAGTTTATCAATTTGAATACGTATTTTGTTGGTATGTATGTTACGCGATATCTCCCTTGTTTATGGACCAATTTTGATCAATATTTTAAATCGATATGAAATATCGATATTGCGGTTGATTCTTGAAAAAAAAATTATCTGGCGTTATGAAGATGGTAGAGTATTTTTTTATCCGACATTGTAAAGAAGTCTGAACCGTGACCACTGCTGCTGGTGCAATCCATGCCGAAACGTCGGGTAACCTAAAGGTAAAGATTTGCCTTCAATTGTTATCGCGATTGAGACCCGTGTCCACAATATATAAAAAAAAGAAGTGAGAGCTATTTTCGACGCTTAAATAAAAGTAAAAGGAAGAACTCTTTTTTTTATATATATTTCGATAGTTCGTTTTTCGGTAGGGAATGATTTCGGAACGGTGCTATAAATGTTGTTTCAATTCGTTCTCTTAAAAAAAGATAAAATTAGATTTATTCTTTTCAACAATCTGTAATCTGTTCGACAGGTCCATTGGTCTAGAGGTTAACGTCTCTTTCTGACTGCTAAGCCAATGAGTTCGTTCCCACCCAGGACAGATCATGGAAAGTCTGTATGTGGGTGTAATTTATCTATAATATGTATATATTTCGAAATATATATGTAAGTATGCTTATTAGTTGCCTGGTTTCCATAGTACAGGCTGCAATGTGTTTATTGTACCAAGATATTTATTTAACCACTATTTGGTATTTGTACGATGAATAAATGACCACAGACTGCATACTACCATTCTAACAAGGTAAAACATTACACCCGTAAATCAAACAAATATCTTGCTAATTAACAACAATTGGAATTAGCTATTTACCAGTGGCTCGACAAAAAAAGTAAAAAAAAAAAAAAACATTTTTCTCTATTCCCTTAGTCTTATATAGTCCTAGTACACACGGCTACATATCATGCTATACATTTCCAATATAAGCTGACCTATTATTGTATGGAAATCCTATACAACGCGAGTTCAGCTTATACTGGAAATGTATAGATTAATATGTAGCCGTGTGTACCTACATAGATTAGCTGCAGGTCTTACGCAAGGTCGTTAGGAATACAAATCAAATCACAGATACAAAATTACTGTCAAAGAGAATGTAGCTACTAGAGAGTACTCAAGAAGTGCATGTGCGTTACTTAACAGTCATTGAAAATTCATTGGGTTTGTTATAGTCTCTTTGATCCATTTTGTCTGCTTACCTATATGGAAAACAAACGTGGATGGAACTGCTTTTTTAGCTTCACAGCTAAAAAAGTATATTATTTTATAGATTTTCAATTTTATCACTCAAATAGAAGGTTCACTTTCAATTGGGGAAAGGAGACGGGGATTTCTGGGCCTGACGTTAATAAGTTGAAATATGGTTTAAAAAAGGGTTATATTTTTCTATTTCAAACTGTAAAAAATTGACCCAATTTACAATCTGGAAAACGAGAAATCTCAAAATAAGTTTAAGTCCCGAATTAAATTGGTTGTTGATTACTACAATCGATTAACGTCAATGAGTTCAAACAATGTAATATAAATCCTCTTGCACCAGACACCAGGTAACCGATTTAATCATAATAATTATTAAATACATTAATTCAATGTCAACAATAAGAAATAAAATATCAACAAAATAAATAGAAATCATAATATCGGTTATCGTTCAAATCGATTTATTAGTTATTGGCAACTATATTTTTAATCTATGCTGACAGTGACTGGTGACAGATTTTGAATCCTAATCTATGATCGGTCACTCGTTTCTCGTATCGTTTAGCGCGTGTGTGATTTGAGTATTTTTTATTGTTTTGTTTATATATCCCTCGACAACTGCATTCTCTCTACGGACTTCTGATATTGCTTAACGTGTACGACTTTTGCTAACATACTGGACACGGATAACTATTAAATAGCACTCGCCCTTAAAAAACAGCTGTTTAGTATAGGTTGGTACATAACCTCTCTATTAAGACTAAATCTTTTATAACTCTGCTCATATATTGAAGAAATCCATGGATTTTTTAGTGATTGGCTAATAATTTCTAGACCCATTAATTGACACTACTTTTATCTTTTTACATCCGAGCCCAATATTGTAAGAAAACGTATCCGTCTCCTTTGACAGATTGGAGAAGCTTAATGTACTGGCGGCTGTACATTCATTCGGTATAAACTATGACGGGCCTTGACCTAGTGGTTGGTGACCCTGACTTGCTAAGCCAGAGGTTGTGGGTTCGATCCCCACCCAGGACAAATCTTTGTGTTAGGAGCACGATTATTATTATTATTTATTATTATTATACAACTACATATAGTTCTTAAAGCTAAGACATAGGCCCACAGAACTGTTTTAAACAGTTTGTCTGTGGACTCAGATAAGTCTTCTTGTAGTATCTATATATATGTAAAGTGTATATTATATACTATCTAATAAATATTTCTTTAATAATAGCTTAAATTTATTTCTATTTGGCTCTTGTCTTATATTATGTTTCATGTGTCTAGGTGTAATTTCATCATCATCATCATATCAGCCGAAATATGTCCACAACTGGACAAAGGCTTCCCCAATGACCTCCACAATAGCTGGTCGTGTTGGCCCGCATCCAGCGGATTCTCGGGGCCCTAGCAAGAGCGTCGATCCAGTCTATTTATTTATCTATACATACAATTTTTTATCTTTTTTTTAATATTAATAAAATCATTTATTTCTCTCATAAAGTTTACACAAGTAGGTTAGCAATAACAGTAAAAGATATATTAAGTCAAATCTGCTTTATGAGAGCTGGTGCCCGTGGTAGGTTCATAAACCTACCACGGCCGAATTTCAGTCAAGGCGGCCATTCTCAATGGAGATTAGCCAATTGCGCAGGACATATTATAGTGCACAAGCGTGTGCGCAAACACAGAGGCACTTTCTATTCCATCACTCTCATGATCCGATGGGACGACTAGCGACACGACCGGAAAGAGGTCAGGTACAGGACCGCCGGCTTTACGTGCTCTCCGAGACACGGGGTTGTAATACCGCCAACTTCCAAACTTCGGACTGATTCTGCGAAATTTATTTTTACGGAAAAATATAAAAATCACTTTTTGGCCCGACCCGGGATTTGAACCCCGGACCTCATTTTATGCGGTTGAACACGCTACCGCTAGACCAACGAGGCATATATTTGTAGTATATATTTATAAATATGTATGTATGGCAGTGTGTTAATTGTCTCAAGAAGATAATTTATTTATATCATAACTGACGACGCGACGGCTACTATCTTAATAGTAAATAAGGTAACCTAGAAACGGTTCCAAATCGAAAACTGTTATCATTGGATAAGAATTTACTATTTCAAACTCACTCGTAATTATTGAGTTGTGATAAACAATTAGGTATCATACATTCATACTTTCACCGGTCACCGTAGCCTAGTTGGTAGCGCTCCTGCCTACGAAGCTGGTGGTTCTGGGTTCGAATCCCGGTAAGTGCATATATTTGTGTGATGAGCACGAATATTTGTTTCTTAGTCGATGATGTTTTCTATGTATATAAGTATTCATCTATCTATATAAGTATGTATATCGTCACCTGGTACCCATAGTACAAGCTTTGCTTAGTTTGGGGCTAGGATGATCTGTATGACATTGCCCCGAGAACGAGCGTTCCCATTGAGGGACCACATATAAATGTTGAGCTTTTGAAAGCGTCAACCTTTAGTAAAAGTTCTCAAACAATTGTAAATTTAGCCACTAGTTTGTAAAAGTAGCCACTCCAAAGTTACAATCGGTCAAAGGTGGTCCCTCAGACGTGTCTGAGAGCCATCCATAACTCTTAACATAGTTACAATTTACAATTGCTATGAATGACTACTCTTAGTAAAATATTTGCAAAACGTATCATATTAAAAATCGACCTTTCCCGTTTCCTGTATTAAAAAAAACTAGCATGCAGAAGATGGTCCCTCAAGCGATCACCACAAGTTGACTTTGTGTGGAAACCATAATGGAATTTGGTATTTTTGTATGGTTTAAGCGTTAGTAGAGAGTACTTGAACGATTGTAAATTCAACAGTTAGTTTGTAAAAGAAGCCATACAAAAGTTACAATCTATCAAAGGTGGTCCCTCAATTGAAACGCTTAGCACAGGAAAACCACAATTTACTTAGCACACGGAAGTTAAATTGACCAATGATACGGTCTATCCTTTAGTAGTTGATTTCTACTAAGGATTATTTTACTAAACAGTATCAAAATACATACGGTTTGGTTTCCAATAATAATCTAATTCCTATGAAGAATTATTAAGATTAAGGTGACCACGCAGCAGGATTTTATCGAATAAATATAAACTAGTGACCGTTCGGACTGGGTTAAATTCTCGCGCAGGGTAACTATTTGTGTGACCCAAAAATAGTAGTTCTGAGTCTGGATGTAATTTGCGTCCGTCCATTATAAGTTTGTAAAGTACCCCGCGACACAGAGATTAGATTATCTATTGCGGGCTTTTTTATAAGTATAACGCTGTTTGTTCTTTATGACTTACTTTTGGTTTAATATCCGCATAAATTACACTAATACTCAGGTAACTCCGACTCCTAAACTAGGTAGTCTTGTGTCTTAGGAAACATTGTTTAGCCATATGATACAGAGCAGTTGGTAATGTTGGTATGTGTAGTCAGACATCCTGCACAGGTCATTTATGTACTTGAAATAGGGTTGGGGCCCGTTTGCTTCCTGAGAGACGCCGTAGGATGTGACTTCCTTATCACGCAGGTAAGTATATCGTGATATATATCGCTGTTTGCGATTGCTAAGGTAACTCCAAAATGTTTCTAGAGTAATACTCCGTACAAAAAACACCGGCCAAGTGCGAGTCGGACTCGCACATGAAGGGTTCCGAAGCAGCAAGTATTTCAGTTGATTAAATGAAAGCAAATTGCGGTTTATGACGTATTAAAAAAAACCGGTCAAGTGCGAGTCGGACTCGCACATGAAGGGTTCCATAGCAGCAAGTATTTCAGTTGATTAAATGCAAGCAAATTGCGGTTTATAACGTATTAAAAAACTGCTTGATAGATCTTGTTCAAACCAATTTTCGTTGTTAGTTTCTATGGTAACGTACATCATATATTTTTTTTAATTTTATCATTCTCTTATTTTAGAAGTTAGAGGAGGGGGGGGGGGGACACTCATTTTACCACTTTGGAAGTGTCTCTCGCGCAAACTATTCAGTTTAGAAAAAAATGATATTAGGAACCTCATATCATTTTTGAAGACCTATCCATAGACACCCCACATGTATGGATACGATGAAAAAAAAAATTTTGAGTTTCAGTTCTATGTATGGCGGTCCGCCAAAATAATTGTTCTTTTTCTATTTTTAGGTAAAAATCTTAACGCGGTTCACAGAATACATCTATTTACCAAGTTTCGACAGTACAGCTCTTATAGTTTCGGAAAAAAGTGGCTGTGACATACGGACAGACAGATATGACGAATCTATAAGGGTTCCGTTTTTTGCCATTTGGCTACGGAACGCTCAAAAGCATTAAAATCCAGTAAAATCATCCTGCGTGGTCACCTTAATCTTAATAATTCTTCATAGGAATTGGATTATTATTTGAAACCATACTTATAAACGCGCCCGCAATAATTAATAATCTAATCCCTGTGTCGCGGGGTACTTTACAAACATATAATAAACGGACGCAAATTACATCTAGACTCAGAACTACTATTTTTGGGCCACACAAATAGTTATCCTGCGCGAGAATTGAACCCAGTCCAATCAGTCACTAGTTTATATTTATTCGATAAAATCCTGCTGCGTGGTCACCTTAATCTTAATAACTCTTCATAGGAATTAGATTATTATTGGAAACCAAACCGTATGTATTTTGATACTGTTTAGTAAAATAATCCTTAGTAGAAATCAACTACTAAAGGATAGACCGTATCATTGGTCAATTTAACTTCCGTATGCTAAGTAAATTGTAGTTTTCCTGTGCTAAGCGTTTCAATTGAGGGACCACGTTTGATAGATTGTAACTTTTGTATAGCTTCTTTTACAAACTAACTGTTGAATTTACAATCGTTCAAATACTCTCTACTAACGCTTAAACCATACAAAAATACCAAATTCCATTATGGCATCCTCATAAAGTGAACTTGTGGTGATCGGTTGAGGGACCATCTTCTGCATGTTAGTTCTTTTTATACAGGAAACGGCAAAGGTCGATATTTAATATGATAAGTTTTGCAAATGTTTTACTAAGAGTAGTCATTCATAGCAGTTGTAAATTGTAACTATGTTAAGAGTTATGGATGGCTCTCAGACACGTCTGAGGGACCACCTTTGACTGATTGTAACTTTGGAGTGGCTACTTTTACAAACTAGTGGCTAAATTTACATTTGTTTGAGAACTTTTACTAAAGGTTGACGCTTTCAAAAGCTCAACATTCATATGTGGTCCCTCAATGGGAACGCTCGTGCCCCGAGATATTATTATTATTATAATAATACTGTTAACTCTTGATCGAATTTAGAATTTCGGCCACTTGTAAAAACTTTTTTCCAACGTCTCCTTGTTTCTTTCTGATTAAATTTATTGCGGGATATGCTTGAGCTTGATGCTGTGTGGTGACGGCGACAAATATCAGAATCAGAATATCATCACCCCATCTCATCCCGTGGGGGGCGTAGAAGTCGAGCCGAGGGACAATCTACCAGAGGACGGGCAGCAGCTTTCTTCTGATTACTATGACCATCTTACTGCGATCGCCAATCTGCCTGCCAAGCGTGGCGATTATGGCATATCCCCCAAGACGATTCTTGAGGAAGGCTTGTCCAGCAGTGGACTTTTTTAGCTGTGATGATGATGCTTGAGCTTTACCGCTCTGTGTCAATTCACTGTAGATCCTGGCTTACAGGAGTTACATGGGACTAGTCCCGTACAAAAAAATATAGCCAACTGCACGAGACATATTATAGTGCACAAGCGTGTACGCAAACGAAGGGGCACTTTCTGTTCATCACTCTTATGATCCGATGGGACGACTAGCGACTCGACCAGAAAGTGGTCAGGTATAGCGACGACGGCTTTACGTGCTCTCCAGGCACGAGTAGGTATACCGCCAACTTATAGTCTTCGGGCAATTTATTTACAAAATCTCCTCAAAATTACGATTTTGGGCATACACGGCATTTGAACCCGGAATCTCATTGTCTACAGTTGAACACGCTACCACTTAGTAGCGTGTTCAACTGTAGACAATGAGATTCCGGGTTCAAATGCCGTGTATGCCCAAAATCGTAATTTTGTAATTTTTCAAACCAATGATTATATTATAAATAGTAATAATATGAAATTGCAACTGTAATTGATATTTTATAAACAAACCAACGGCAAATATTGTAAGCTATAATCGAAAGCTAGAAAATTTATATTTTCATTCATAAACACTTTATGTCCTCCTAGCTAGTTTTCGGCCACGGCAGCCAGTTTTAATAGAGATTAGCCATCTGCGCGGATATATTATAGTGTACAAGTGTGTACGCAAACACAGGAGCACTTTCTATTCCATCACTCTCATAATCCGAGTGGACGACTAGCGACACTACCGGTGAGTGGTCAGGTACAGCGACAATTTTTTCGGGCAATTTTTTAAAGTACCAATAATTCCCAAAATTACGATTTTGTCCCGACCGGGATTTGAACCCGGAATATCATTATCTGCAGTTGACCACGCTACCACTAAACCAATGATTATATTATAAACGGTAATAATATGAATTATCGACTGTAATGGATATTTTATCAACAAACCAAACAGCAAATATCATAATAAACGATTACTATGTTAGCTAGAAAAAGTTCTATTTTCATTCATAAACACAAATCGAATATATAAACGTCAAACAAACGGCTTCTTCAATCCCTTTCCTTGCCAATTAAACAATCGTATTTGAGGACTAACAGGAAGAATAATTTAAATTATAAATAATAATCTGAATTTTCAACATTAATCACACGCTTGTCTGTGAAACTACAGACGAAGATACACATTTTCTAAAACATCTAACAGCTAATATCACTATAGTAAGGCAGGTAACCTAGAAACAGTTCTATTCCAAGCATTCACTAACTCTTATCCAATAATAAAACGTCAAACTTACCTCAAATCCCAACCCTTTCCTTGCCAATTGTAACAGATGATAACACAAAACTATATAGAACAGTGAACTTATCAAAATCAAACGCGAATGTCACTTGTTTTTATTTAGATTACTTTTGTATGTAAGCCCGCGGATCAGCTGTGCGGCGTTGCGCGTGCGTCGAATCGCCGCAAGTAAAGAGAACTAACTAAACTAAGGACGAGCTGTAAGCGAGCAGCTGCATGAACACATGAACGCCGGTCTATCAACCCACTTTCTGTTCGCTTCCCTTCAAATAATAAAGCGAATATTTCATAAGTGAATTAGCTTGAAACAATTTAATAAGTAGTAAATAACATAGTATCTTTCTGTAACGATGGAGTTGCACAGTTCTGCCTACCCAATTTGTTTACAAAGTTGCTTAAAATTATGAATATATTTTGGTTCAGTTTTAAACACGAGGAATAGTATTATCGCAATTATAGCCAAAATGATAATTACAAGAATGTATAATTAGGTAATTATATATCATCATTCATCAGCCTAATATAGTATGTCCACGGCAGGACAAAATCCTCCCGAAAAAATGAGGAGATATCATTGATATATAGATATGCCATAATCGTCACGCTTGGCAGACGGGTTGGCGATCGCAATTTGATGTTCATTGTTAGGTAGGTATTCCCTTGGACGATTTCTACTCCCCCTATGGGATGAGATGGGGTGATGATATTCTATGACGTCATCACACAGCAATTGTATATCATCAGCCTAATATCCAGAGCTGTACATAAGCCTAATTAATAGCCTCTTAAATTAATAGCCTCTCCAAAGGTTTTTATAAAGTTGCCATTTGGAAGGTTCTGCCTTAGTAACCGCACCTGACTTGCGAGTTAGTTAGTACACAGACTAATACATAGGTGGCGCTTCTGCCCGACTACCTGGTGGATCCCTTAGGGCCAGCGCAGACCGAGAGGAGCGCAGCGGAGAGGATTTTATTAAGGCACTAGAAAATCAACTTTAATATTATTGAAATAAAGTGCATATATGCTTGAACCTAACATAAAATGCTCGCGCGGTCCCGGGCGTATAATGTTGAAGCATATATGCACTTTATTTATATAATTTTAAAGTTGATTTTCTAGTGCTTTAATAAAATCCTCTCCGGTGCGCTCCTCTCTGTCTGCGCTGGCCCTTAGTTGCCTTTTACAACACCCGCGAGATGGTATGGAGTGCCTGTAATTCTTTCAGGACTGGAAACCAAACCTATTGAATAATTACAAACAAAAAATATTTGACGGACCGGTTGGCGTGGTGGGTTTGATTCCCTCCCAGGACAGATATTTGTGTGCTTGAACATGTCTGTTTGTCTTCTGGATACAATTATCTATATAACCTTTTATGTATAAAAGAAAAGTAGTATATTTAGTATATCATTTATCTGGTTTCCACAGTACAAGTGCTTATTACATATGTATATACTACATACTACCCAGGATGTCACGAGGTCGATGCTCAAAGACTAATGTTTGTCTCGGGGTCTACCTGTGCCTCTAGCACGAGTTCCTGGAGTTTACTTACTCGATCACACGTACAGTGTCGTGCCATACATTGAGCACCAGAGTTTTAGTTCTTAATAGTTTCCGCGAGAGGCGCTGGTGCTCAATATATGAGAGGAAATTGTACGTGTGATCGAGTAAGTAAACTACAGGAACTCGTGCTAGAGGCACTGATCGTAGCTTTACACTCAGTGCCTCGGATTGCAAGGCTAAGGCACATTATTTTTATTAAAAATATACACTGTATTACGGGAGACTATACGAACATAAAACACAAAACAACTATAAATGGGTCACACGAGTGGTTTTCCTATATTGAACCTGAACGAGGGCGCCGAGATAACCACTACGCCACATGGGCAGTTAAATATAAGTATTTTTATCAGTTGTCTGGTTGCCATAGTACAAGCTCTGAATAGTATCAGATGGCAGTGTATTAGTTGTCCCAAGATATTTATTATCTATTTAAATATATTAGCATAGAGAAAGTGTATTATCAATTTTGTCATAAGAACATTTATCGAAAACCAAACGAACTTACTATCAATAAACTACGAGTCTGTTGGCTGTGGAGGTAGCCACATGTCTAGTGCTATATGAAGTTTATCTTTAATCCATCTACTCAGTCTTTGTGACGAAACCTTGGCATGTTTTGGGTAAAGGTGTTTCGAAAAACATTCAAGTACAAGAAAACCTGCCTTAAATTAATGACTGCACGTGTGGCGCAGCGGCTAAGACAGTCGCCTCGCCGCTTCGTGTCGCGGGTTCAAGTCCCGCGCCGGACATCTATTTATGTGGCCCATAAATAGTTGTTCTGAGTCTGGGTGTAATTTGTGTCCGTATTATATATTTGTAATGTATCCCGCGACACAGGGGATACATTACCTAGCGCAAGCGTTGTCTTTTAAAAAGTTCATTAATGTGTAAACTTTTTCCATAGCTTTTCCAGTAATCAAAAACACTCAATGTGATCACATAGGGACTTTTACTGGCATCACAAAAAATTCTGAAGTATACTCCTCAATACATAACTAAGTATAACTGTTTTCAATATGATCTAGCTACCAGAACATGGCAGGCATTCATGTTTGAGGATTTTTTACAATTTGTTCGTAACTGGGGTAATTAATGGAACTCAAGTACTTGAACTGTACTACACTGCTGTACGGCATAGAATATCATCACCCCACCGCATCACGTCGGGGGCGAAGAAATCGTCCGAGGGGCGAAGAAACCTACCAGAGAACGGGCACCAGCGTTTTTGAACTATAACCAACGTGGCGGTTATGGCATATCCCCCATTCCTTGAGTAGGCTTTGCCTAGCAGTGGACGTACTTTGGCTAACATGATGATGATGACTTAAACTTTTCGAAATATTTTGTGTATAACCATGAATATGGAAGTGCCGGGCAAGCAGATCATAATGAGCCAACAAATCTAGCAATTTACATTGCTTAGTTTTCAACATATTACTTACTAGTTGTTTTACCGCGGTTGTACTCGTGTTAAATTTTATAAATTATCACAGCTCATCCCCCGTAGGTGATAGCGTGATAATATGTAGCCTATATGTTGACACGACGATGACTTAAACTTTTCGAAATATTTTGTGTATAACCATGAATATGGAAGTGCCGGGCAAGCAGATCATAATGAGCCAACAAATCTAGCAATTTACATTGCTTAGTTTTCAACATATTACTTACTAGTTGTTTTACCGCGGTTGTACTCGTGTTAAATTTTATAAATTATCACAGCTCATCCCCCGTAGGTGATAGCGTGATAATATGTAGCCTATATGTTGACACGACCTCTAAGTAATATTCATGCAAAATTTGAAGTCAATCCATGCAGTACTTTTTGAGTTTAGCCCGGACATACATACAGACAAACAGACAAAATTTTTTAATAACTATATTTTTGTCTTCGATGTCGATTGTAGATCACGCCCCAAGTATCCTTTTAAAATATTCAATGTACAGTTTTGACTTTCCTACGATTTTATTATTTGTATAATAATATAGATTTTAGCTCTAATTTTTTTTTTTTGCATCGGCGAGTTTTATCCTCATAGTTCCATCCACATAGAGTGTCCGATATTAAACAGCTTTTTAGAATGTTTGTCAACAAACCTAGTTTCAAAAACATGTTTTTTAATGTTCATATTATTTTGGCTTTCTAGCAATGTTCTACTGATACATACCATGTCATCGACATATACTCATCAACAACGACATATACTACTGAAATTAATTCAAGTATGATTTTTTACAAATTTTAGAATCACCTAATTTAGTAATTTTGTGAAAACAAATGGTGATGTGCTCAAAGTATTGTATCTTTTAAATCTATTTTTGCCATATTGCAGTTTTAGGTAGGTAGGTAGTTTTAATGTTTTCATAAAAATTGGGAGATTATCGTATCTCCCATTTTAAAATGTTTTGAGTGAATGAACTGATTGAGACATTTTAGATTTATTCTGAATCTTGTGTCACTGTTTGGTTTTGGTACTAGGTACACCGAAGATGAATTTTTGATATATTTTTCATATTCATGGTAATCTGGATTGAATTTTTTTTAAATCTTTATTTAAGGGGTCTTTGTCAAAATTGACGATGCCACCCCGTAATAAAAAAATACAAATTAATAACAATCTAAAGTTGACAAGAAGTATCGTAAACTATACATAAACAACATTTCCACGTCTCTATAAATATACCGTACAAAGCTTCCCAGCCTCCTCCGAATATGGTGAAGCTAAGAAACTATTGCAGGCCCCTATATCCATAGACACCAACCACACCCTTCCTTGATTTTCGTTCCTTACACATTCCAACAAAACATGTTGGATGTCATCAATTTAAATGCAATCTGAACAATCAGGCGAGTCAGTCTTATCCATTAAAAACGCAAATTTATTCGATGGGATGTGCCCGGAACGCATTCTCATCATCGTTACAGCAAATTTTCTTGTTGTTTCTTTATCTTGGTACCATGGATAACTAGGAGGTAGTGATTGAATGGTTTTATACCAAATACCCTTTTCAAGCGATCGTTTATCAAAATATCCCTGCCACACATCTTGGGGTTTATTTATACTAGGTTTACTAGTTTGATAGGGCATAGATTAAAATGGAGTGGTGTAATCCTCTCCATGATAGAATCACTTTTATAACACAAGTTATATCGGACCAGTTTTTATAAAAATACTGGAGTTGACCAGCATAATGTACCTGGTAATTAATTACTTCCTCTGCGAAGGAGTGGGGCGTGATTTCACTGGCAATGGACGGTCGGCGGAGCATATGGTATTATGGGTATTTGGAACATATCGTTTGCGCGAGACTGGTGTCTGAACTACATATAATAAAGAAAACGACATGTATCACTCAATGTTTTCAAGAATTTTTGTTTTGAAGTAAGTCTAACTGATATAACTAAGTCTGTAACTCTTGCCAAGGCTGTCAATACGACTCCAACTTTTATTTACTTGAATAGCAGTGATGAATCACTTTTTACTAAAGAGTGAGGTAAGGCTGCATTAATTTCCAGGTTGAGAGCAGGAGCAACCAAAACAGTTGTTAGGGACAAGATATTTTATGAAAATAAAATATACATACACTCACGCCTGTTTCCCAGAGGAGTAGGCAGAGACAATGGATTTCCATTTGTCACGATATTTGCACACCTCTTTTGCCTCGATTACTGTCATTATATTCTTCATACATGCTCGCCGGTTTAGGGTACTTCTG
This sequence comes from Pseudoips prasinana, assembly GCA_951640165.1. Classification (NCBI taxonomy): domain Eukaryota; kingdom Metazoa; phylum Arthropoda; class Insecta; order Lepidoptera; family Nolidae; genus Pseudoips; species Pseudoips prasinana. Next base: position 32,693,004 of record OX621243.1, on the reverse strand, counting down.
ATCTGCCCTTTCTTGAGCACGTCTCCGATTTTGTCAGAGAATGTTCGACGAGGTCTTCCCCTTCAGGTTGTCCCTTTCACACAGGCCAGGTATACTTCTTTCGTCAATCTTCTTTCATATAATTCTTCAAATATAGCCGATTTTATTCACTGAAAATTTAGATTTCTATAAGCGAAATAATTTTTCAAATCATTTAAGTTGTTTTGTAGTTATTCCATTACAAACATACATAAAATCGAATCTTTATAATTTTGCTTTAGATGACTATAAGTCGTATAGATTTGTAAATGTAACATGTATGTTAATATTGAAATGTGTTTAAGTTAAGGAAATAAACTGGTTAAGTTAGTCAATAAATCGAGTGTATGTACCTACTATACTGTAGGCAGAATAAGTATAAGTGTTGTATCTGTATCCCATAAAAGTTTACATTTAAACAGAACAAAGTTTCTCCATATAAAGGTAAAAACCGGCCAAGTGCGAGTCGGACTCGCCCATGAAGGGTTCCGCAGCAGCAAGTATTTCAGTTGATTAAATGAAAAGAAAATTGCGGTTTACGATTTATGACGCATTAAAAAAATACAACTTACTAGATCTCGTTCAAACCAATTTTCGTTGTTAGTTTACATGGTAATGTACATCATATATTCTTTTAGTTTCATCATTCTCTTATTTTAGAAGTTACAGGGGGGGGGACTCATTTTTCCACTTTGGAAGTGTCTCTCGCGCAAACTATTCAGTTTAAAAAAAATGATATTAGGAACCTCAATATCATTTTTGAAGACCTATCCATAGATACCCCACATGTATGGGTACGATGAAAAAAAAATTACTTTCAGTTCTATCTATGGGGAAGCCCCAAAATTATTATTCTTTTTCTATTTTTGTGTGTAAATCTTAATGCGGTTCACAGAATACATCTACTTACCAAGTTTCAACAGTACAGCTCTTATAGTTTCGGAAAAAAGTGGCTGTGACATACGGACGGACAGACAGACAGACAGACAGTCGCGTCCGAGTCACCGTCGAGTGCAAACATACGTGCGCGCGCGACGCATGACGCGAGATCTTTCGATTACCGTTGCGATTGTGTATAAAACTTTAAAATGCAGTGTCAAAAGTGCAAATAGGCGTTATCTAAAACAGGATCACACTTCATATGTCAAGGCACTTGCCAAGGAACATTCCATCGGGCGTGTGTAAAAGGATTGTTAGCAGATATGAAGGCGGGTAGAACCCGAACCTATTGTAATAACTGCGAAGAAGAAGAAGAAACGGAGGAATATGAACAGGACCTGGAGTTACAAGGGTTTGAAAAAATTCTAAAGGACATACAGAATAAAGTTAGCACCCTTCCGAGCCTACAAAAACAACTAAATTCGATAACAGCTAGCATGGGACTTCTTTCCGAAAAATACGACAAGTTATTGGCTGAACATGAACTATCAAAGAAGAAAATAAATAATATCGAAAAGTCGTTACAGAATGCCAATAACAAGTGTGTTTACTTGGAGAAAGTTAACATAGCACTTGAACAAAAAATCCATGAGTTTGAACAATTGTCGCGAAAACAAAATATCGAAATTGTAGGTATCGAACAATTACCAGAAGAAAATACCATGCAGGTAGTTAAAAAACTCGGAGAATTACTCGAGGTTAACTGTACGAACATCGAATGGGTGAGTCGGCGACAGCAGAGAACGAGTGACAAACCACCTTCTATCATAGTAAGATTTACGAACACCGGCACCGAGATTCGTAGCTCCTGGCTCGCGAGCAGGCGTAAACTCAAGCTTATAACCAGCGCCTCAGTCACCGATGGCTCCCAAACGAACAAAATCTTTATTAACGAAGATCTTACCAAAACCACACGAGAACTACTGTGGAATACCAAAAAACAACTAAAGGAAACATATAAGTATATTTGGGTTCTCAACGGCAAGATACTGGTAAAAAAGGCAGACGGCGAAAAGGCGATATGGATCAGATCAGGCGATGACCTTCGTGAAGTCAACAAAAACCACTAATATATATATATATATATACATGTATGTACCATAATTTACCATGTATGCTTAAGACATATCCTTAAAATTCTCATTTTTAGATCATATAGATTCGATTAAAACTGATTCAGTCGGTATGTGTTCTGTAGATAACCTCAATAGTTGGATGTCAACACTCAACAGTAAAGTAGACCTACGTTTATTTCATATTAACATAAGATCTATAAAGAAAAACTTTAGTGAGTTATTAGTCATGTTAAACGATAATCTTAAAAACATTGATATCATAGTAATCACGGAACCGAATATAGACTTTACATTTTTACAATTTTATAAAATTAATGGATTCTCCACTAATAGTTATTTACGAACAGGGCGATCGGGGGGTGGAGTACTGGTCTATGTGAAGGAGGGGCTCGCGGCGCAAGTGTGCGACTCATTAATGCTAACAGTTGAGATGAGCACCGCGGAGTGCGTTTCCATAACATTTAACAATGATAACGAACGTATATATCTAATATCAATTTACAGACCACCAAAGTTAAATAAACAAAACAAAATTCCACAATACCTTAGCGAGCTTCGTAAGTTGCTGGAAAGTATACCCAATGATACTAAAGTAATTATATGCGGCGACATAAACATAAATTTACTAAATTATAAAGATAAACAAGTGATTATGTACGAAGATTTGTTGTCAGAATACGGATTCGTAAAATGTATAAATCAAGTCACACGCAGCGAAATACTATTGGATAACCTAACCGAGTCTTGTTTAGACCACATATACATTAGAGCACCTCTCGCACACATTCAATCAGCAGTAATACATAATAAAATATCTGATCATTTTCCAGTAACAGTAGCGGTACAATGGAACTGCACTCAGCCTACGAATTCCATATCGGATCCGTCGCCGGGGGCTAGCGCACAGTACAATCATGCACATAATGCATCGCAAGCAAAAGTTCCCAAATTAACGCGACGTGTGCTCGACAATCTTGCTGTGCGTGATCAATTGTTATCAACTAACTTTGAAAGTCTTTTGAATATTACTTGCCCGATAAAACTTTATGAATCGTTTAGAAAAATTTTTGCCGACATTTATGATAGATGCTTTATAAATAAACCCATATACAATAGTAAAAGAAATAATAATAGCTGGATAACTGAACATCATAAAAAAATGTTAAAGGAAAGGGACAGACTATTTTCGATATGGAGAAATGAACCAAAAAATATGATTAAACGTTTAAATTATACTAAATACAGAAATAAATGCTATAAAATAATAACAAAAAGTAGGAATGACTATGATAAACAAAGTATATTGGAATGTAATAATAATATTAAAAAAATATGGGACATAATACATGAAATGCTGTGTGGTGACGGCGACAAATATCGGAATCAGAATATCATCACCCCATCTCATCCCGTGGGGGGCGTAGAAGTCGACCCGAGGGAATATCTACCAGAGGATGGGCAGCAGCTTCCTTCTGATTACTATGACCATCTTACTGCGATCGCCAACCCGTCTGCCAAGCGTGGCGATTATGGCATATCCCCCCAAGACGATTCTTGTGGGAGGCTTGTCCAGCAGTGGACTTATTTAGCTGTAATGATGATGATGATGATGACATGAAATGCTAGGGAATACAAGAAAGTCGTTAGATAATATAATATTAAATAATATGAAGGAACAAGGGAGTGAGAAAGATATATGTGATAAATTTACATCAACCTACTCTGACGAAATTGAAAATATTAAGCATGTCTGTGGTGATAAATGGGTAGATAGAATTTCTTATGTAAAAGAAAACAATGTATGTATGAGATGGCAACCAGTATCTAGCCAGTATGTCAAACGTGTCATTATAGGTATGAATGCAAAAAAATCACCCGGTAGTGATCTCGTGCGTATGACTGATCTCAAATTTATAGTAAATAAAGTAAGTCCAGTGCTCGCCCATCTAGTCAACTTGTGCGTCAAAAACTATATGTGTCCGAGTAAGTTAAAAGAGGCAATAGTGCGCCCAATTTATAAAAAGGGAGATCGAAAAGAGTTTTCAAATTATAGACCTATTGCAATACTATCAAGTATAGACAAAATACTGGAAAAGTGTATTGTAAACCAATTAGGACATTATTTGCAAAAAAATAAAATAATTAATGAAAGTCAACATGGATTTCAGAAAGGAAAAGGTACATACAGTCTTTTATCAGAATTTTCTAACGAAATAAATAACCATCTAAATGACAAAAAAATTATAGTTGCTGTATTTTTCGACTATAAGAAAGCGTTCGATACATTAGAATTTAAAACACTATTAAACGCGATGGAGGAGTGTGGTGTGAACAAACCCTTAAATAAATGGTTCCGAGATTACTTTAGCGAGCGACAGTACCGCGTAAGGCTAGGCGATACGTACGGCGACGCGAGGCAGGTGCGCTTCGGGGTTCCGCAGGGGGCGGGGTGTGCTCCGATATGCTATTTGATGCATGTCAATAGTCTGTGTGGCGTGCTGCAGCACTGCTCGACGTATATGTTCGCAGACGACCTTTGCGCCCTGAAAGCCGGTACTGACCTCGCCGAGACTTGTCGCCTCGTACAACAAGACGTGGATGCGGTGGTTAAATGGTCGCATGACAATGGCATAGTTCTCAATGCGGAAAAAACCAAACATTTAATCATTCATTCCCCTTATATAATTCCGCCCGACATGACTCCACCCATTTATACACACAGTTTTGAATGTATTCACAATAAATTTGATAAATGTAGATGCAAACCTATAGAAAAAGATACATGCGTAACGTACCTTGGATTGAAGGTTGATGAGAATTTCTCATGGAAAAATCATATAGACCACTTATGTAACAAATTACGAATACTATTAGGTAAATTCTACCATCTAAGCTTCAAGGTTCCTACTAGTACCCTGAGGTGTCTATATTTGTCATTGGTGGACTCCATACTGGGTTACGCCCTCGACTGCTATGGACTCACTTTTAAAAACTATGTACAAAAATTAGAAGAACTACAGATTAGATTCTTAAAACTATTGGTTAGCAAACAACAAAAAAGAGCCTGTAAGGGAGATTATTCAAAGTTATTTAAAATATGTAAAATTCTTCCAGTCAGTTTAAAACATAAATATTTACTTCTCACTAATAGTCATGGCAGTTGGGAGCGTTACCCAGTAATGGCACACAACAAAGGCACTAGGTCCATAAGTCAACGTAAGTTTGAGGTTCCTAAAGTAGGTAATTACTTTGGAGATAGAACCTTACAGAAACGTATACCTTACCTTCTTAACACCTTGCCAATGAGTATAAGGAATGAACCAATAAAAGGAAAATTTATGAAATCTTTAAGACACTATTTACTAGAAAGTCTCTAAATGTATAAATGAATATTTAAAATTAAGTTAATTTTAAATAAGATGTATGGTTTGATTACTTTCACTGTATTTTGTATAGTCTACTGTATACCAGTTTAAAATTGTGACTCGATGGTTCTCACAGACAAACCGTTTATACGGTTTTGTGAGACAATGTCTATTTTTTATGTTTTATTTGAAAGAGTTAATAAATAAACAAAAAAAAAAAAAAAATGACGAATATATAAGGGTTCCGTTTTTTTACATTTGGCTACGGAACCCTAAAAATGAGTAAATATATATGTACTAACTGCTTCAAAAGTGGGTTTAATAGTGTTCTGATCCCAGTGGAGACCACAGAGTTTTCAATGGGATGTCATCTTAAACATGAGACTTAACAGCCAAATTAACTTTTAACATTAAGATGGGGTGAATAGAAACAGGGATACTCTTATTTTATTATATTTATTATGGAAAACAAACAGTAACACATTGAATAAAATTATGTAGTACAAGCAGTGCCAGCGGACTTTGTTCCGCGTTATAAATATTTTTGTCCCTGCCCGTTTGTCCCGCGTAATACTTCGGGTTAAAAGTTCGGAATAAATAAAAAATATGATGATGAATCATAAACTATGACACTTCACAATAACGTAGCTTTCTATTGGTGACATAATTTTGAAAATCGGTTCAGTAGATCCAGAGATTACCCCTTACAACGTCACAAACTCACAAACGTTACCTCTTTATAATATTAGTATAGATAAATAAACTAAAGTATACAATATACATGTGCACTTACAACGTTATCCACAAATTGTATACTTATAAAATTTTGACTGCCTCGTTGGTCTAGCGGTAGCGTGTTCAACCGCAGAAATGAGGTCCTTGGTTCAAATCCCGGGTCGGGCCAAAACGTGATTTTGGGATTTTTCCGAAATTTTTCAGTATCAACCCGAAGTCTGGAAGTTGGCGGTATTACACCCCCGTACCTCGGAGAGCACGTAAAGCCGTCGCACTAAGGTATAATTTCTTAAAAAGTTGCCCAAAAATATTTATTTGCTTTAATTGGTTAAAAAGGTGTATTTGAAAGGAAATATACATTAATTTAGTGATTTAGAGTATTTATTGAAAAATATGGTTTTTTTTTTTTAAATATGAATCCAAAAAAAAATATTTTCTTATTTATTTATTGATTTGTGACATAAGCTTAAATATCAATTTTAACTACAAGACATAGAATAATTTCCGTCATTAGACTTCGTCATCAATGTCGTTTTCGTGACTACAATCGTCATAATGTGTTTTTATCTGATCAGTTTCCCTCTATTACATCATACATTTCATTTAAGTTTTCAGAAGCTAATAGCTCTAAAGCTTCTGATGTTAGGGGTTTTCTTTTTCTGTTTTTCACCAATCGTAAACAAGAAAGAAACGGATCTCTGGAAAGCAATACTCTGCACAGTACATCGTAGTTGCAATCTTCTCTTGTAAATTTGCGAGCGAAATTTAGGCTATATTGCCGGAAGTGTTTATTCCTGGCCTCCGCTGCTTCCTCAGACAGCTGACCAATTGGAAGAATAGCGTGTTCGATCACTGAAGGACCGTGTATTAAAATTTTGTGAACTATGGGAGACATCGGAAGCCAGGAATACAGAGAAACGTATAATTCGGCAGTTTCATAAGTATAGGCCGCAAATTTATCTACATCAACAGGGAGACCACAATATGATATAACTTCTAGGATAGTTGCAAACCTTTTGATTATATTGATATCAACCTGCAGTATTTCTGCAGATACTTCGGGCGTATCAAAAAATCTCCGTGACGTATTTCCCTTATTACAATTGCCGTAGTCTGGTTTGGCAAAGTCAACTCTTAATCCTAGGCGTTCTTTGAATTTTTGCTGTTTTTCTTTCTTCCTGTCTTTAACTATTCTTTTTCTTCTTGACCTCGTACTTGCCATTTTTTTAACGGTAATTTAAAAGAAAGATGGAGAATAAATTCAAAGAACCTTATACGTGCATGCAATATAGACAGTCCAAAACTTTCAACCAGCTAGAGCGAAAGCCTGAAGAAAAAACTCGATTTTTTTATCTATATTTTTTATCGGTGACAGTTTTATAACGTCATATAATTCAGTTCTAGTATAAATTTTCATTCCTGGAAGGTAAAAAAATAAATAAGTCTCTTAAATATTTTTTTTACATAAAAGCGATTTTTCACCCATTGTCTTAAAATGGGTTATAATAAACGGATTAGCAAAAATTAGCAATATTTTATTTTAAGACCATATAGTTGACAATTAAACCTATAGAATTACATTAAACTTATAGCCGCACTTTGCCGTACTCATAAACATAAACCTTCAAGAATGTTGATAATACGATTATTTTTAGTCTTCAAAACAGGCAAGTAATATATTTATATATCTGGGCCAAATGTAAGATAATGAATGTTTAAACATATTAATACAACACTTCTTACCTTCATTCCCACTATCCATTATTCAAACAAATCGGTTTCAAATAAAAATAAGCGAAGAACAAATCACAAAGATTACGTTAATTTTATGCGTAAACAAGTAACAGTATCAACCGCATACAATATTGAACTTTACTGAGATATTACTAATAAATAAAGTGATAATACGTACATTTGAGGGTAGTTTCATATGAAGAATTTATCTGGCTATCAATTGGTGTGAAAAACTAAGTGGTTTCGTCATTTTTCAAATTTGGACTTATGGGCACCTTTTTAAGAAATTATACCTATGTGGCGTCGGTCCTGTACCTGACCTCTTGTTACTAGTCGTCCCATCGGATCATGAGAGTGATGGATAGAAAGTGCCCCTGTGTTTGCGCACACACTTGTGCACTATAATATGTCCTGCGCAATTGGCTAATCTCCATTGAGAATGGCCGCCGTGGCCGTAATTCGGCTGGGAAGACATTACTTATAAAATTTTGAAAGCGCTTCTATTCATCTCTTTTCTTGTTTTCTTTAGCGGTGAGTGTCGACAATGTCGGAATCATTAGGGCAGGTCGAACATTGTAGATATACATGCACTTTCGTCGCCATTCTAGCTCAGCTGCGCGGACTGCATCAAAACCACGACTAGGAACCGGTTAGTCTAGGAGTAGAAGCTAATGACCTCATCATGAATTCCTCAGGCACATGCTCCGTTACAATATGCACTATAATAAGGAACGAAACCGTGAACCCACTGAGTTTGTTTCGCTGGGTCTTCTCAGTTGGGGCGCATTGGATCCGGTGGTAGCATTAAAGCGCGACCGTCGTTATTAACACAAGGATCGTCATAATAATAATACCTTATTATAGACCATTGACAATATGTAGTAAAAATATTAGACTTAGGGCGGCTTGCACGAAATTTCGTTCAAATATATCTTAAACAAATTTAACTAAATACGTGTAAATCGATAAATGTGTTTAACATGATTACGTTTAATGACCTCTTGCATCACGTTAAATGCGTTTATCGTGTCGTTATAGCAGTTTCCCTACATATCGTTATAAGTAAGTAACAAATGACACAATTTTTTAAACCAAAATTTCTTTTTTCTGCGTGAAAGTGTGCGTAAATTGAATCCTCTATGTCATGGAATCATAAGCTTTCAAAATAAATGTCAATTTTTGCTAAACGCATTTAGCTGCGCTAAATAGCTATTAATGGGTATTTAACTTTGACAGCTCTCTAAACGCGTTTAGCGACTTATTTAGCATGGTGCAAGGCGTTGCAATGACTTAAACGTGAATTTTAATTTAAATTGGATTTAAATAGTATTTAGTGCTATGGTGCAAGCCGCCCTTAAACTAGATAATTAAACATAAATCTCTTGACAATAACTTGATACGAGCTAGCTAAATATCATTGCTATAATAAAATAAATTTTATAAATGTTTTCATACAATGTGTACCTAAATATCTATGTTACTAGAAATAATAATGTATACAACTATATTACTACAAACATGTTCTTACTATTTACAAGCGCTTTTTTAAAGTCTACCTGAATAAAAAACTTTTTTATTTTATTTTATTTTAACGTAGATAGATGTTAATGTACGGACGCCAGTACATCCAGCTACTCCAATCTGTCAAATTTATTATATAGATTTTCAACTTTATCACATAAGAATAAGGTTCACTTTGAATTGGGGAAATTTGACAGATTGGTGTAGCTTGATGTGCTGGCATCTGTAAACACTCAAACATAAAAATTGCATCTATACAAGGCGTAATATGAATTGTGTACGTAATTTAAGGAGTTTAATTTTCCTGTGGAATTGAAGGACGCCACGACGTGTAATTTGAACGATATATAACATATTATAGTTACCTCCCATACATAAAGTCAAACGGATGCGTATGCCGTTTGCCATTATGTATGGGGAGACAGAAAAAACATTATTTCACATACTGCTTTTGTTTCTTTCGTTAAAATTCATGGGTAGATTAAAATTCTTAAAACTCCTCCAATACTCATATTACTCCTTAAATATAGAATAAAGTCGGCTTAGTTACACCATTTATGACTCCAAAACGTCTTGACGGATTTTTTAGTTCGTCCTGGTTTTTTTTTTTACATAATAGGTTGGCAAACGAGCAAGTGGGTCACGGTAAGTGGTGGGTGATGTTAAGTGATCACCGCCGCCCATGGACACTCGCAACACCTGAGGAACTGCAAGTGCGTTGCCGGCCTTTGAGAAAAGAATAGACTCGCTTCTTGAAGGTTGCCATGTCATACCGGATCGGAAATACCTCCGCAGCTTATTGATTCCACAGAGCGGTAGTGCGTGGCAAAAAGTTTCTTGAGAAACGCACAGTGGTAGATGACCATTCATCCAGGTGATAAGGATGAAATTTCCACTTTTGGCGAGAGGGTCTGTGGCGGAATGTGGCGGCAGGTATAAGCTCGAACAATTCCTCTGAACACTCCCCGTGGTAAATGCGGTAAAGGACACATAGAGACGCCACGTCTCTCCGCAGGGTAAGAGTATCAAGCCAAATAGTGGGACTCCCGTCGTCAACGACTATTCGAGCTGCACGATGTTGTATGCGATCAAAAGGAAGAAGTTGATACTGTGGTGCCCCGGCCCAGAGATGGCAGCAGTATTCCAAATGCGGCCGAACTTGCGCTTTATATAATTGGAGGCGATGGACCCATGTGAAATATCGCCTAGCTCTGCGAAGGACACCCAGCTTTTTGGAGGCCAATTTGGCCTTGTCTTCCAGATGACCGCGAAATTTGACGTCACTCTCGATGTCGACGTCGAGAATCCCTACTTTCGGCTTGATATCCAGAGGAGTGCCCTGAAATTGAGGAGGTATGACAATGGGAGCTTTTTTGGCAGTGAACGCGCAAGCTTGTGTCTTTAGGGGGTTGAATTGAACTAGGTTGATATGCCCCCAGTTTGAGACTTGGTCAAGTGTTGTCTCAATTTTAGACACAAGATTGCTCCGACTCTCAATGACGTGTGCCCGAGAAATATTGCAGTGGCCAAAGTAAGAGGCATCCACCGTACTGTCATCTGCATAGCAATGAACGTCATGGAATTGTAACATATCATTGATATGCAGCAGAAACAGGGTTGGTGAAAGCACACAGCCTTGTGGGACACCAGCGTTCACGGGCTTGGAGTTTGAGCATGTACCGTCGACAACGACCTTCATGCTGCGCTCCGTGAGGAAGCTGGCAACTCATTTGCAGAGTTTCTCGGGCAGCCCATAGGAAGGAAGCTTCGAAAGTAGCGCCTTGTGCCACACCCTATCGAAGGCTTTTGCAATGTCCAGACTTACCGCCATGGCCATGGGTCAGGTAGACAAGAAGATCACCAGCAGACCGACCCTGACGAAATCCGTATTGGCGGTCACTAATAAGGTGATGATCCTCAAGATACCGTAGAAGTTGGCGATTGATAATGGTTTCCATTATTTTTGAGAGCAAGGAAGTAATGGCAATAGGACGGTAGTTACCTGGATCAGAGCGATCGCCTTTTTTGGGAATGGGGTGCACTAAGGCCGTCTTCCATGATTGCGGGACTACGCCCTTTTTGTAGGAGAGTTGGAGAAGACGCGTTATAACAGGAGCCAACTCCGGAGCACATGTCTTCAGCACAATAGGGGGGATAGTGTCAGGCCCACTGGACTTGTGGATGTTAAGGGAGAGAAGTACACTTCGCACGGATTTTTGAGTGAACTTAATGTCCACTAAAGTGCTGTCACACCGTGGGATCGTTGGCGGTGGTTTCTCCCCGTCGTCCAAAGTGGAGTTCGACGCAAAATGAGAACCCAGAAGATCGGCTTTCTCCTTTGCGTCGTGAGCCAGTGCATCGTTCCCCTTGCGCAGAGGTGGAAAAGATGGCCAACATAAATTCCCTTCAACAGCTTTGGCGAGAGACCAAAAGGCGCGTGTTCCTGAAGGTAAACGAGCAAGTCTCTCGCCAATTCTGCCGATGTGCTTTGCCTTTGCCATGGCCAGCGCTCTTTGGGATCTGGAGGAAAAGTTGTACTCCTTTTTCAATTGACAAGCTTTCGCATCCTTAGTAGCTATTGCATCGGCCCAGGCTCGAAATTTTTCTTGCTTTTGGCTAGATGCCAGCTTGCAAGAGGAGGAAAACCAGGGCTGGCACTTGCCGCCGATGGGCACTGAAGAGTTTGGAATGAAAAGTTCCATACCCTACAGTACCACATCCGCGATGGAGTCAGCAATAGCACTAGGGTCTTCTAGCGAGAAGCAAACTTTTCCCCATGGGTATGATGAAAAAAAGGTCCGCATTTCATCCCAATCTGCTGACCTGTAGTGCCAGACACGGCGACAGCCCGCAGTGCGAGTACGCAGTCGGCTCGTGAGTGGCATCACACTTCGAATCAGGCAGTGATCCGACGAGCCGAGCTGAGCACCAACGGTAACTTGTAGGCCGTCTGGATGAGAGGTCAGCAGAAGATCCAACAGTGAAGGCATATGGTTTTCCACATCTGGCACACGTGTGAACGAGGGAACCATCTGTGTTAAACCATAGGCCATGGCAAGGGCATGAGCAGATCTACCCGCATGGTCAGTTCTCTGTGAACCAAGCCATTCAATGTGGTGGGCGTTGAAGTCACCGAGCACCACAATCGAGGCTGACGGAGTCTGTTCTAGCACGGAGTCGATGGCCATTTCGACGTGCTCAAAGAGTCGGTCTGTTTCTGCATCACCGCTGTGGGACCTATAGAGGCATGCATATATGCGAGGGTGGTCGTCGCAATCAACACGCAGCCAGATGGAGGAGAGGTCCCTGCCTTCAAGATTGCCTAGGCGGCGGACACAGATATCATCTCTCACGTATACACATACACCGGCTCTAAACACAAACCTGTGCTCAATTTTGTAGCCTGGGTAGTCTAGGTATGATGTATCCGCCGGAGACGAAATCTGAGTTTCCGTCAAAAAGAGCATAGCCGGCTTCTCCGTCTCAAGATGATGGTGAACAGGGTTTAGGTTGGTGTGTAATCCCCTGATGTAGCAAAAATGTACATGGAATTCAGGTGGTAGCGCCGTGTTTTTTGTGCTCTTGCCTGAGGTAGAATTTGCGAGCGGGATTTTGCCCTCCCCAGAATACACAGGGCAGCCTGAGCAAGAATGCTCAGGGAGTGATTCTCCATTACGTAGCGTACTGGTACCCTCCTGGGGTACTTTATCTTTTAATTCCGCTGCCATGTTAGAAAAAAGGGGGGGGGGGGGGGTTAGGCCTCCGAGTCTCTCGCTCACCGTACGAAGCGCAGTAGAGAAACGAAACGCTACTACTCGGACGCCGGTCTTCTGCGAGAGTGTGGTACTTCCCCGGTCGAGCCGGCCCATTCATGCTGCTTACAGCGTGGCTCTACCACAAAAAAAAGGTCTCGTGAAGTTTTCTCGCTCATTAGAAAAGTGAAAAGAAAAACGAAGTCTGATTACAACGCCATTTCTGATTCATGACTACATTCAACCTAAACCACCGGACCAATGGTAATGAAAATTTTAGTGAGTCCTTGGATAATTTGGATTTACAAAGGCCTCCCCCAAAGATCTCCATAATACGAGTATCTGGTATTGTGCTATCCGCATCTAGCAGTTTCTGTCGACCCCCACAAGATTACCGGTCCATTGGACCTTTGTGGGAGGGCTGCCCACTATCTACGAGTAATGAGATGGCGCTTTATGATAATTTACAAATATTTATCAGGCGTGTGGCGACTATAATTATACAGCTATTGGTTGACTATTGGTTATCCTTCTGCTTGTGTATTAGTCCCTCGGCTTATTAGTATAAATTATATCAATTTAAACAGATGTTTAAATTATGTTAGATACCCATACATTGTGTAGTAACCCTGTAACTAATTTAATGTTATTGATTTAATTTATTTAGCATTTATTTGGAGTGTTATTTGGGTAAGTTTAATAAGTTCGTCTTTAATATAGCAAAATATGACAACTGAATCTACATTAGGTATTTTAGACTAGCGACGCAACTCGACTTCGTACGCTGCGCTGGTTCGAGACTCGCCGCTAGTAGATTTATGCTTTACGCGAATAATGCTATAAAACAAAATTTTTACAATTCACAGGTCAAAAATACATGCACGTGTGGCGCAGTGGTTATAACAGTCACCTCCAACCTTTGTGTCCCGGGTTTGATTCCTGCACAGAACAACTATTTCTGTGAACCACAAGTAATTGTTCTGAGTCAGGGTGTACTTTGTGTCCGTTAAATATGTTTATTTTTTTTAAACACGCCCGCTTTACGGAAATAGTCCCTGTGTCGCGGGGTACCTACTTTACAAACATATAATAGACGGACACAAGTTACAACCAGACTCAGAACAACCATTTATGAGTCACACAAATAGTTGTCCGGCATGGGACTCGAACCCACGACACGAAACGGTGAGCGAGTCTTAGCCGCTGCGCCACAAGTGCAGTCAAACAAAAGTTTGTAAAGTACTCCGCGATACAGGCATTTATTTCCATAGTGCCGGCGTTATCTTTTAAATGAAAAAGAATGTTGTCTTTTGCGGGAATGAATTCTGTAACACGAAGTTGTAGACCTATAAGCGATAGAACCACCCCGCCAAAAGTGCTGCAATGCTGTTGTCTCTAAAAAAAAAGAAAAAAATGGCTTGCACATTCTGTGAATCCGCCAGATCAAGTAATCATTAAGTTTATCTTACAGTTCCACAAACTTATCTGGCCCGCTGGCAGCGTCGCTGTTATCGCATTTAGTGTTGCTAGTAACTATTTTTTGCAATAAAGTGGGTAAAAATAATATGCACATTGTAACGTAAATGTTACTTCACTAAAAAGCAAACAAATACTGTCATTTAAAATCTTTATATTTTTATACAATAATTATGATCATTTACATAAAATGTATGCTGAGTGTTCCCTAACGGAGATACGCCAGGTATTATTATGTCACCGGAATGGTTTAATTCAGAAGTCATTTCATCATCATCATTAACGGAATCACTGCTTTCACTTTCACTATCACTACCTAAATGAATGATGAAAGGCTCGTCTAAGTATCCATCCCTTTTTCGATACACATTTTCAATATGTTTTTACATGATTGCAATGCTTTTGCCATTCATTGACTGTTATTTTATCAAAAGCTTCTGCAATCAATGATAGGATTTCAGAATTCGATCTACCAATATTCTGATCTGCTATAAATTTTTTCTTTCACAAGTTTTCTTACAAGTCGCTCCCGGACACCTACAAAGAAAATAGCAAAAATTAAATAAATAATGAATATTTTAAAATATGTATTTTAATTTAAAGTGCGAAGGGGAGTTTCGTATTTTTCAGAAGCTGACAACACTAACTTGTACCAGCAGCTACGCATTCATACAACATAATGAAGGGTATAATTGGTGCCTGAAGGCGGTTTTTCTTCCTTTATATAATTCAATACTTGTAATATAACGTTCCTCGCATCACTTTTTAAGGCTTTCGGCATTCATCACAATTAAAAACCACATAAAGGAAAATAAATACGCGCAACAAACAATCAATGGCAGGAATGTCATGGAATAACAGGCTGATTGACATTTCATACTAGCGTCGTTAGTTCTACTTTTGGCCACCGGGCCAGATAAGTTTGTAGCACTATAGACGAAGTTCAAACTGTTAACGTAAAGATTACATAAAAACAAAAGTAATTGTCGATGGCCAGAGATTATTTCCAAGGAGGTTTACATTGAAATCGACTTTCAATTTGTTCTAAATTTAGAACGAAATATGAATAAAAACTCATTTGCTAAATACCTTAGAAGCGGCCTTGGTATAAATGATAGAACACCGCTCTCCTGAGTTTTAGGGGTTCGATATTAATCTTGGGATCGTTGATGTTAATCAAAGTTAATCAATCGCTGCTGCCTCTGGGTCTCTGCCCGCATTTTAGCCACGGTAGATTATTTCAACAGAGACTAGGCAACTGCACTGGACATATTATAACGGAACGACTATATGCGCAAATGCAGCTGCCGTTTCTATTACCTTACTCTTATAATGGGACGAATATCCCACATGATCAGGCAGTCGTAGCACTGGAGCAACCCTGCATCAAATCTTTGTGTGATATTTGTTCTGCGTTTGGGTGGGATTTATCTATATGTACACACAGTAAACATTTAGTAATTGTTGTGTGGCTGACGACAAAGTCATCTCACCAGGTGGGAAGCATAGAAGACATAGCAATATCTCTCAGAGAACGGGCAGCAACATCTCCGTGTGTACTATCACTATCATACTGCGATCGCTAATCCGTCTGTCTAGACTTTAGCGTGGCTATTAAGGCCTCCCTCCAAGTGATAAACACAATCCATTGTGGAATATTTTTATCCAGCAGTAGACGTCATTAAAATGTCAGGCATGAATGGAATTTGGATATAATTATAAGTATGTTTATCAGTTGTCTGTTTATTTATTATTTATTTATCTTTCCAGAATAACCTATACATATAATAAAATAGTAGGAAAGTCAAAACTGTGCATTGAATATTTTTTAAAACGATACTTGGGGCGTGATCTACAATCGACATCGATGACAAAAATTTAGTTTTTAGAATTTTTGTCTGATTTCTTGTATGTGTGTCCGGGCTAAACTTAAAAAGTACTGCATGGATTTACTTCAAATTTTGCATGAATATTACTAAGAAGTCGGGTCAACATATAGGCTACATATTATCACGCTATCACCGGGAAGGAGCAATGATAATTTATAAAAATTAACGCGGGTAAAACCGCGGGGCACAGCTAGTATAATATAATTTAAATGTAATATAGTTTAAACCGATAGTAGGTACATAACCCATTAAGTTTGTAAAAAATATCTGACCAGTTGATAGCCTCCTCATTTTTGGAATACATTAATAAGTGAGTTAATTTTGACTGACTGCTGGTCTTCTTGTGGTTAGTGACCTGACCACAGCCTAAGCCAGAGGACGTGGGTTCAATCCCCACCCTGGACAGGTGATGAGCACGATTATTTGTTCTGTGGCTGGGAGTAATTTTTCTATAAAATGTATGTACTTAGAAATATATAAGTATGCTGTCCAATGGAGTTGAATAGGAGGCCTATGTCCCGGGGCTCTACCGGCTAATTCACCGAATGGCGTGCAAATAAATAAAGGTTAAAAATGACTTAATCAATCGTTAAATCGACTTTCATGAGCACATGTGACGTCATAATTGGTCCGGAATCGATAGTCAATGTTGAAGCCCATTTAACGATTGATTAAGTCATTTTTAACCTTTATTTATTTGAACGCCATTTAATAAATCGATGTTCAGCAACTTAGCCGGTAGAGCCCCAGTTGTGGACGTATTTCAGTTGACATGATGACGATTGACAAAGTAAGAGTATAACAAATGTAACTATAAATAAATCTGTGAAATGACCACAGGAACATGCCACTTACTGCTGTCGAGTTCAATGTCACCAGGATAGGGGAACATTGTCACCCTTCGTATAAGGGCACATATGTACATTAAGCGGGTATTATAGTCACACTATGTGCAAATCTATAGCTGTTAAATTTTGCCGGGCCTGTGGCGTGGTTGGTAAATGCTGGCTTTGCACGCCGCAGGTCGTGGGTTCAATTCCCACCCAGGACATATATTTGTGTGCATGAACAAGTCTGTTTGTCCTGGATTTTCTTCAAATTTTGCATGAATATTACTAAGAGGTCGGGTCAACACGGGACAACCTACTGGAGGAAATTTTACGCGGGTAAAACCGCGGGGCACAGCTAGTTAATACATAAATCTAATCTGTTATATAGAAATCTAATAGCAGCAACTGCACCAGAGAAACCCAGACTGAGAAACCGTGACATTTATACAGTTATTTCTTACAGACAGCAGTATACATAATTTAAGGCAAATTTAACATCGCATTATGACTTCGTTATTCTTTTTCCTCAAAATTATTACGTTTACTTCACACGCTGATTTATTACTCATGTATCAAGCAAAAATCTATAAATAATGGGTAATTGTTTATATAACAACAAGGCAGTGATCACCACCGCCCTTATAGAAACTCGTAACACCAGAGAAGCCGCAAGTGCGTTGCCGGCCTTGAAGAAAGGAATAGGTTCTCATTTTAAAGGTTGCCATGTCATAACGGAACGGAAATACCTACGCAGTTAATTGATTCCACAGAGTGGTAGAGCATGGCAATATGTTTCTAGATAAACGCACGGTGGTAGCTGACCATTCATCCATCCATCCATACAATTTCCACTTTTAGCTCCAGGTTTTTTGAGGCCAACTTGGCCTTGTCTCCCAGATGACAGTGAAATTTGACGTCAATCTCGATGTCGACGCCGAGAATCCCAACACTCAGCTTGATATGAAGGAGAGTGCCTTGAAATTGTGGAGGTATGGCAATGGGAGCTTTTGACAGAAAAGCTTGTGTCTTTAGGAGGTTGAATTTAACCTAGTTGAGTTGACCCCAGTTTGAACTTAGTCAAGTGCTGTCTCAATTTTAGACACAAAATTGCTCACATGGTTGAACATTTAATTATTATGTTACGCCAACGATATTACCAATCTATAATTGATCTTTTTTGGATAATTTACGAGGCAATAATTAGAAAGGTTGCAAATAAAAGTGTCTTTATGGGATCAAATAAAATATTTGTTAATTAAATACTTTAATTCAAGCAAGGTGAAGGCGAGTAGAGCTACATAGACGCTCTCATGCTTCTCAACGTCCAGAACCACCAAGAATTGTGGCTTGAACCACAAATGGGGAAATCCCTTCTGGCGTGGCTACTTACTTTTTACGGCTCGAGCCCACGCTCACTTCTATTGTTCGGTGAATCATTGAAAGACACATAGTCATGTAAAAAAACACCTTATATATAATTTAATGTAAATAAAATAAAATTCTAGTGGTCAAGTGTCCATTGGTACTGGCTACCATGGCCGATTAGCGATCGCTCATTTAAAAACTGACCGCACTATTATTTGTTTAACTTCGTCAATCGCTTACTGATCAATGAAGAGGCAACGAAAAAATACTTCGAAGTTTTGAAATTAAGTCCCAATTAACTGCCTTTTTTATGTGGTGGAAATGCCATCGCACGTTGTGTATTGCTCGAACCCACTAAAACCACCACGGTAGCCAGCCTCACAGTGCTTGTAGCGGGGGCTCTGGGTACTCATGAACGATCTCGCTAGTACCCCCGCTGTACACTGAGCGTCCGCGAGACTCTCACCCGGGGAGGGGCGGAGCCCGAATACCTCCCTCCCTCTCCAGCACGCACAATCGCTGATTTTTAATCCTGGCATTTAAATTATATCTAGGTTTTACCTATTAATCTTTGAATAATATTGTTTTTTGCTAATTATTAAATAAATGTAAATGAAAATTAAAAACGATTTATATAAGTGACGGTCCTTGTTTAAGATACGAAAATAGTAACTGTTTCTACAACGTATGTATTGAATATTGCGAAATACTATATATTTAGTAAAAAAAAGCACGTAACACCTGTATTATGGCTTTTAATTAGACATTCATCTTATCAATGAATATTATTAAATAATACATGTTTTAAATAACGTAGAACTGACTTAAACTTTCATATTTTCACAACCGATTTGAACATTTTGTAACCAATGATAATGAAAACTGATTCTCAAAAAACGGAGTAATAATGTAGCATATACATATGTACATACACAAATATAAACCATAAAGTTGAATGCATAACAGAAAGTGCAATATTGTGTCTTAAGCATACTGTCAGATACTACACGAATCGCAAGACTCCAGTTTATGCGTGTTTTCTCGACTTGTCTAAGGCTTTCGACTCCGTCTCATATGACATCTTATGGAAAAAACTAGAAGACAGTAAGGTACCACGTGAACTCGTAAAAATTTTCAAGTACTGGTATTCGCACCAGGTCAATAGCGTCAGATGGGCGGGAGCAATGTCGGATCCGTATCGGCAAAAATGTGGCGTGAGGCAGGGGGGACTGACATCTCCCACATTGTTCAATCTCTACATGAACGAACTGATCATCGAGCTCAGTGAGCGCAGTGTCGGCTGTCATATTGACGATGTCTGTGTCAACAACATTTCCTATGCAGATGACACTGTGCTCCTAAGTGCGTCTATTTGTGGTTTGAAAAAACTCATACGGATTTGTGAGAAATACGCCTGTGACCATGGGTTGAAATATAATGTCAGCAAGAGCCAGTACATGGTCTTTGAGACCGCCGGTGCTAAATGTCCACTTTATCTACCACCTATAAAACTGAATGGTATTCAACTTGAAAGGGTTGATAATTTCAAATATTTAGGGCATATAGTGACGGTTGGTCTCGAAGATCATGCTGACATAGAACGGGAACGGAGGGCGCTGTCGCGAAGGTCGAACATGTTGGGTCGCAGGTTTGCACGAAGTCGAAGTCGAAGTCAAAGTCGAAGTCGAAGTCGAAGTCGAAGTCGATGTCGAAATCGAAGTCGATGTCGAAGTTGAAGTATATGTCGCAGTCGAAGTCAAAGTCGAAGTCATGTAGAAGTCGAAGCCGAAGTCGAAGTCGAAGTATAAGTCGCAGTCGAAGTCTTAGTATAAGTCGCAGTCGAAGTCGAAGTAGGTATAAGTCGCAGTCGAAGTCAAAGTCGAAGTTAAGTCGAAGTCCAAGTAGAAGTCGAAGTCGAAGTCGAAAAGAAAATACTGCGACAGGAACTAAAAAAAAAAAAAAAAAATACGTGCGGCTATAGATATTTCACATCAAAAGTAGTATACGTAGTATATCAGTTATAGTGTGGTTTCTGCAGTACAAACTCTGCTTGATTTGGGATCAGATGGCCACTGCAATGTGTGAATAATGTCCCACAATAAAAACATTTTTTTTTTAAATTGATAAAGGAATTGTACAGACGCCAGCACATCCAGCTAGCCCAATCTGTCAAATGTCTTTTATAGATCTTCAACTTTATAACATAAGCATAAGGTTCACTTTCAATTGGGGAAATTTGACAGATTGGGGCAGCTTGATGTGCTGGCGTCTGTACTACCAGCTGCCTGTCATTTTCAACTTATACTAGTCGATTGTCTGGAAGAAAATGCTATTATGCGATAAGACCGCCAATTATACATTACATTTATAATTTTTTTTCTGTATACTTTTTATATTTTGTGCAATAAAGTGTATCTATCTATATCCTTTTTCTGAAGTCTTTTAATAAAATAACAGTATTCACTAAATACTTACATAGTCGCCATTTCCGAAAATTAATAAAGTTACAATATTAATCATATACTCAAAGACAACGTAAAGATCTTTAAAATTAAGCGCAAAGTAGGCCTCTTTATTTTACGTATCGTGTATGTGTTAATAAAGTTTTTTTTAATATATAAAATGAACACAGCATGTTATAACGAAAATGTGAAAAAGGACATAAGGTCCCAATGTTCCCCTACAACTCCATAAACTAATACTTACGACTTCTATTGTGACGTAATTGTCAATTCGTTGAGTACAAGGATGGTAATGATTCGACAAAATAATATCTCGCGTTTAACTACCGAAAGGTCAAGCAGTATAGATAGGTACATAACAAATAAATAAGACTCAAACTAAGACTAAGACTCTCTCGAAATAGCGTCAAATGGGGTCTTCGCTAAAAATAAGCACACAATAATTGACACAGGAAAGTGGACAGATCTCTTATTATAAAGGCGAAAGTTTTGTGACCGTGTGAGTGTGTATGTTTGTTACTTCTTCACGTCTAAACGGCTGGAGCGATTTTAGTAAAATTTGGTATGGAGTTAGCTGTCTCCCTGGATTAACACATAGGCTATAATTTATAAAGTTTAACGCGGTTAAAACCGCGGGGCACAGCATATAGTTAAAAATAAAACTAAATAATTTAAATATTCGAGTTATTAGATGAAATAAAAGCTCATAATAATAATGTGGACCTTTTTGTAGACCGTAATAAGACGATCCATCCTCATTCCTTCTTTTAATGGTATATTCATAGGCTTTCTTAACTTTTGACGTTGGGTACTACTGTTTGAAACAGGTGTCCATATCCTTAATTAAGCTATTTCATGGAAAAGATAACTATTTTTGTCAAAATGTGAACAGAAATAATTTTATCCACTGAACTTTTTTGCAAAAATATAATTTTACTTATACTTCCCTGTCACGAAATAACTAAAAATTGATAAATTTTTACTATATATTGTATTTTTTTCCAAGGCTTAAATGAATGACTCATAAAACAGCCAACCCCACATACGCACTTTTCCTGTGATTGGCTGAACCTGCACCTGAGTATTCCTATTCTTACAATCTCTTTCACCTTCAAATGTACTTATAACAATAATAAAATCCTGGACATTATTTACCCACGGCCATCTGATCCCAAACTAAGCACAGCTTGTACTATGGAAACCAGATAACCGGACTATGGGTCTGCGGATTCGTAGTGATGTCTTGGAGATGTTAATGTCTAACACTTTTCTCGGCATCTATACAATAGTAAAATAGTGAAGCAGGATCAGGTGAAAGGTACGAAACGTACATTAGGACAACCATCCCGCGGGTCCAGGCGTGGGAACAGTAAACTTAAGAGCCTATATTTAATGTGAGCTGTATATTCTAAGGACGAACCACAAACTACAGTGTCGATTTTTGGCCTGCTGTTATGACGTCTAGTCGGATGTAGAGATGGGTCATAATATTATCAGAATAAAAAAACGTTTCCGTTAGTAATTCCCGACATTTGCACTTCGCACAGGACGGCCACGTTTAAAGTCTTAAACGTGGCCGTTTCAGCCAAGATCTGGTAGTAGTGCCTGTCATGACCAGGCATGAACCTCCGCAGCATATGCCGGACACGCACGACATACCCTCTCCACCACTTCTTCAATATCTGCCCACCACACATAACTCCAAGCTTTTGACTTCACTATAACCATATGTGGCTTATGTCTGATTTTGAGAACATTTACACTAGACTTTTTAACGCCCGACGCAAAAAGAGGGGTGTTATAAGTTTGACGTCTATGTCTGTCTGTCTGTATTTGTATGTCTGATTTCGATGCGTTTTTTTTTTATTTGAAACCCAATTTCTTTGCGGTTATTCTTAGCTATATTTGGTAAATATCGGTCCAGCAGTATTAGAGTATCAGCCCATTTCCAAAATTATGTAATTATAGCTGGAGTCAGAGGTTTTAATCAAATTTTTGGAAAATTTGCTTGGCTATTGTTGATGCCATGTCAAAATGGATCGAAGTCTTACCTATTCCTATATCACCTTGTTGAACCATGTGTAAACTAAATAAATTAATAATTTATTATATTCTCCTTCCTACCATCCTTTATCCAACGGGGCGGCATAAAATGTGGTCAAGACATTGAAATGGGTTATTAAAAAGGCCGTTGATTAAGAAAATGTCATGGGAAGGTTACCTATAAAATAAATTTATTTCTCTCACAAAGATCGAATATAAAAGTACTAATACAGTATTTGACACTTAGATTTTGGAAGAGCTGGTGCCTATTGTAGGTTTAAAAGAAAGCCTGTATTACAGGTCACAAAATACTTTTGTAATATAGGAATACGATGCTAGTTCTACAGGAGACAGTTCGGCAATGCGATTTTTGGTAGGTAATTAAGGACATGGTTAGAAGGGCTTGGACCGGGTTCCGATGCTCGTGTTAAACTGTCATAAAAACGACAAGAAAAATATCCCGCCGATTAGGTGTAAGAAGAACAATTAGGCCTGGTAAGGAACTGTGGTTTCACTAATATTTGAAAGGAAAAACTAGTGGAGGCATGTCTGGGCCCATCTAATTAGGGGAAAGTTGTAATTTCGTACATGTGATAACGATCAGATAAATGTTTGGTTAGTAAGTTCGGTGGTTTCACCTATCTCGGAAATTACAACATCAGAGAGCCAGCCAGTTTCTGGTAACCAAGATATCGACATGGGGGGTGTTAGGGTTAACTCTCCGATAGAACAAGAGCCTTCATCCTCTTCAAAAGTCTTGTCTCTTAGTCTTTCTTCTCTCCAGGTCCTTTGGAGGTATAGCCTTCTATCGTTTCGAACCCCGGAACCCGGAACTTACCCCAGGGTCAAACACAAGTTCCAAGCCGTGTAAAAATACATAGCCTTCGCGTAAATGCAGACGGGACAAAAACATTCCAACCTAAAGATAAGTAATATTTATTGTAATCGTGTAATTTATTATATACAAGTTGTAACATAAATAGTGGACATAAGTTAATGTCCTTAATTTCCTATGAAAATGAGCAACGTGTAACACATCAACAAGCAAATTCTACATAAAAGAACGTCGGTATATTTACACCATTCATAACTCAACAATGGATTTATATGATCTCATTTTATTATTTGTCTGCTCCAAGAATAGCAGAATAATTATTAAAATATAGCAATATACAAAAAAAATACAAAAATTGAAATATATAGAAAATAATTTGCATCAAAGTACAAAATAAACTGTCAAGTAAGTATTATATATACATGGAATGTACTAGAACATTTTAGAACTAGCTGCCTGTCAGTATATAGCTATAAATCGCAAAATATTGTCTTTGGTTGGTTTTAACAAAATATAACGAGGTTACTGGTTGATTTTTCTGTTTAGTGTGGGTGTTGTTAGTAAATGCTATTGTGCGAGTATTATTATTAAAATTGCCGCGACCAAGATCTCATCTTTCTCAGTGAAGCCGCAATACAATTAGGCTTCGTAACATTGCGAATCAATCCACTGAAGAAGAACGAGAAACCGCACGAGTAGAGTGCCGCTTTAGTTTGACTCCACTTTGTTCTTCTCAAACGCAAGAGAAAAAGAGGCAGCCCGTAAAATGGCCCGATTGCGTAGCTTAACCCACAGATCAACAACGACATAATCTTCGCCGCGCAAGAAGAAATGCTAACACTTAATCACAGCTCGCAGCAACGGACGTTAAGTGGACATTTGGGGAAATGAAGTTTACTGGAGAATTGCCTGGATTGTGTTGCCTTATCGTAAAGTGAAAATAGGCAATTCCAAATCCCTGATAGGCAATTTCTAGCCAACCAAAATCGATCAATCTGGTGCTCACGGAGTAACTCTAAGCCTCTTCCTCACTGTCCATAGGTGAACTTGTGCTCCTCGTACATCTTCAAGGTTTCTTTTGATGTATATGTAACAGCATTTCGGTTTTCCAACGCCTGAGTCTCTAAAAAGCGGTCGTCTCGTGGTTGTGTGTAAGGTTTCACACAGAACCCTGCCTTCTGTAAACGGAACCGGTCTCTTGGTATCGGGTCCAGGTTCCTTGGACGCTTGAACGGCTCACGTTTAACCGCTGTGTAATTGACTTCATCCCTCTTCCAGCACTAGCGAGAAGTTAATTTCAGTTGCCTGATAACTTTTTAACCGCAAACCCGCGAATACTAAGTAAAAAGTCACAAACTAAAAACCGGCCAAGTGTGAGTCGGACTCGCCCATGAAGGGTTCCGTAGCAGCAAGTATTTCAGTTGATTAAATGAAAGGTAAATTGCGGTTTACGATTTATGACGCACTAAAAAAACTACTCGTTCAAACCAATTTTCGGTGGTAGTTTGCATAGTAATGTACATCAGATATTTTTTTAGTTTTATCATTCTCTTATTTTAGATGTTACGGGGGGGGGGGGGGGGGGGACACTCATTTTACCACTTTGGAAGTGTCACTCGCGCAAACTATTCAGTTTAGAAAAAAATGATATTAGAAACCTATATATCATTTTTGAAGACCTATCCATAGATACAATAGACATATAGAACAAATATGGGTACGATGAAAAAAATAGTTTTGAGTGCTATGTATAGGGAGCCCCCAAAATAATCTTTCTTTTTCAATTTTTGCGTGAAAATCTTAATGCGGTTCACAGAATACATCTACATACCAAGTTTCAACAGTACAGCTCTAATAGTTTCGGAAAAAAGTGGCGGTGAAATACGGATGGACAGACAGACAACGAATCTATAAGGGTTCCGTTTTTTACCATTTGGCTACGGAACCCTAAAAAGGGAACCTAATTATTTTGAAAAACAAAAGTTTCGATGTTGGTTAAAGCAACCAGACTATTAAGTGCCAGTAATAGTTAGGCTAATAAAACCTCTTTAGAACTAAATGATTATCAATAATATAGTAAAAACAAAACCGTAATATTCTCACATTGTGAGAGGAGACCCTTGCCCTGCAGTAGAACAATAATTGACTGCGCCATCAAGAAAACCTACTGTTTAAAATGTATAATCATACATGCCTTAGTTTTTATATGATCAATTTTGTGGAAGGGGCGATTCCTAAAAAAATTACATCGAAAATATTAAAAAGAATTATCAAAAATCGTCATCATTCTTTTCAAGTCGGTTTCAAAAACGCCATTCAATTAATTTTGGTGCATACTTATGTACGTCGTTAGCATGAATTTATACTTCTTACTTCGCAACGAACAGGTCTGCAGCCTTGACAAGTTTCTTATACCTACATAATATCCTCGGAAAGATAAGAACAGAAAAACATTGGAAGCTTGATAAAGGTTTAATTAACGATGCAATCTTTATTTCTGTTGTTCATTGTTACCAGCAACTAAAGTTTTATTTCTTATATTAAAGCATTGACTTATATGTATAACTAGACACGCTGTTTCGAATAAAAACTCTGTCTCAGTCCGGCTGTGCGCGAAATGAGGGGAGCGCGCGCGGCGGTCAAAATTGCTTACTGAGTTGCAGCGCGGGCGCTGCAACTCGGTGAGCAAATTCTCAATATGGGATTGCGCGTCTAGTAGAATACATACAGGTCAATGTATTAAAGACTTCAAATATAAACAAGTTATGAATTCTAATATATCTTTTTTTGTGCTGTCGTAGTTTGTAAACTGATTATGATAAGTCTTTCTTTTGTATTAGATGGAAAATACTTTCAATATGTCTACTACGGCTCCTTACACTATAATTTCATCATAATAACCGAAAGACATCCGCTGCTGGTCAAAGCATTCAACGGTTTCCAGCGAACCTCACAAGATCATCGGTGCATCTGGTAAGGGGCCTACCCACTATACGTCTTCGCTACTTATATAGAAATCTACTTCAAAAGGACTCTTACAAAGTCCTTGATAACGCAGGAGTACTAATCAGCAATGACTTTAAGGATGCCATTAGTTCGAAGAGAGGCAATCCGAATAATTGAATAGAATCCATCTATTCCAGCTTCTGTAAAGATGCTAGAAGACATCGGGGCATACCTAATGAAAATAACCCTAAATAATTATTATACTATATCTATATAAGTATGTATTTACAAAAGAAAAATAGTATATGTAATATATCAGTTATCTGGTTTCAATAGTACAAGGTTTGCTTAGTTTCGGATCAGATGACCGTGTGTTAATAATGTCCCAGGATATTACTATACGCGCAGCACATTAAGCGTTATTCATATATTATATTACTTCTTTTTTAAGTAAAAAAACAGTATTAACATTTAAAAAAATCAGGTTTTAACAACGTCGACAGGCAACAGACAGGCAGGATTTACGCATCCTGCGTCGACACCCTTGCACCTTCCCATCTTGCCTAAACGTCGGAGTCTGCAGATACTGCTGCTGTATCGGCTGAGGCCTATAAGTGGCGCAAATATTTATTTGGGTCAAAGAATCAGTATCGCCATTCAACGTGACAATGCTGCCAGACTTCTGGGTACGATTCATTTAGCTTAGTTTATATTATATATTTATGTACAGACGCCAGTACATCCAGATACCCCAATCTGTCAAATTCCTTTTATAGATTTTCAACTTTATTACAAAAGCATAAGGTTCACTTTCAATTGGGGAATTTTGACAGACTAGGGTAGCTTGATGTGCTGGCGTCTGTACGTTTAATGTAGTTATTAGTTATACTTAAATAGTTATATCGATGTAGTATTTGTTCTTGTAATAATAAAAGTTTACATACTAATAAGTGTTAATAATTGCATGTTTTGACAACTAATTGCCAATGACATGTTTTCGCATATAAATACAGAAATGAACTTGTATGTTTAAGATGTGATAACAATAAGATAACGAAAATTGAATAATAATATTATGATAAACTATATAATTACAGTAGATAAAGCAACACAGTTATTGAACCAATTTGAACAAGTGTTTAGTAAATATATGCCGTAAGTGTGTGTAAGTTCAGAACATTTAAACAATCTATTTGTAACAGTTAGCGTATGTAATAAAAAATGAGTTTTGGCTATAATTTGTATTGCTCTGGGGGACGTTGAGAGATTTTGACGAGCAGGTTGGCGTGGTTGGTAAATGCTCGCCTTTTACGCCCCAGCTCGTGGGCTCGATACTTGTAATAATAATAATATAATAATATCTGGGGACAATGTCACACAGATCATCCTAGCCCCAAACTAAGCAAAGCTTGTACTATGGGTACCAGGCGACGATATACATACTTATATAGATAGATAAATACTTATATACATAGAAAACATCCATGACTCAGAAACAAATATTCATGCTCATCACATAAATATTTGCACTTACCGGGATTCGAACCCAGGACCACCAGCTTCGTAGGCAGGAGCACTACCAACTAGGCTATGGTGACAACTAGGCTATTGTGTGCATGAATATGTCTGTTTGTCCTAAGTCTGGGTGTAATTGTTTATGTAAGTATGTATTTACAATAGAAAAGAAGTATATGTATTATGTCAGTTATCTGTATTCCATAGTAAAAACTCTGCTTAGTTTGGGATCAGTTGGCCGTATATGTGAGTAACCACGTTACGGTGTACTTGATACAATGTCCTATATAATAGGACATTGTATAAAGTACACCGCACTGAATACCGTCTTTGAATTTCCACCTGAACATTAATCAGAGGTAGAATGAGTTTTTATTTACTCAATACAAGTGAAATAACAAGTGATGGTACATAGTTAAATTATTATTGATTTTGTATTACTTGGGTATTAACATACAATTGTACTTGTCGAGCTACTATTAAGGACTCTTTCCAAACGAGGTTTGGCTACTGGTCCACGCTTCTTTTTAGTATAAATATGAATTGGTAGATCCGCCAAAACTGTGTCTGATGTAAATCTAGGGGCTGATTTTTGGCGACTGGCCATGGGATTACGCACGAAAATCTGCTGATCTGGGGAGTGTTGCTGTTCAAGTTCCCGATCTTTATTCATCTTCTCAGTGATTCGCGTACGATCGTGAAGAGTCTTTAATAATTTAGAACACTTCTTTCATCTTATTTCAGTGGTTTGAATGTATTGCCGGAGAATATTCTCCGATAGATTAATGTCCAAAGGATTGCGTG
Source organism: Pseudoips prasinana (assembly GCA_951640165.1). Lineage (NCBI taxonomy): Eukaryota > Metazoa > Arthropoda > Insecta > Lepidoptera > Nolidae > Pseudoips > Pseudoips prasinana. The sequence continues at coordinate 32,663,699 of OX621243.1, read as the reverse complement.
GATATAAGTGCCCCGTCATTATGTCTATGGGTCTAGTCTTAGTAAAACTTTGTATGGAGCTATTGTGATTGTGAAGTAGTCTAATACCGGGAACCAATGTTAGCACGCAGTGCCTTATTTGTGATCCATTGCCTGTGACCCATGCAAGCGTCACCCCCTACTCGAATGTAAATCTGGCTCTGTACCTACAGTGTTCTCTGGCTACTCGAAACAAGGCAGATTGCTTACACTGCTCATATACAACATGTAACTTAATTAACGCACATCCTGAAAATAGTTTGTTCAGAAAATCGATTTATATAATTTTGAATATAGGTAATTTTTATTCCAAAATGATTAAAACTATGGAAATTATTGTCATATTAACCCTATACAGTCAAAACAAATTGAAATGGTCCGTAAGTCAAAATAATAAGACTTTTATATCGCAGTTTTCATACAAATTCCATCATTCCATACAAAATAAACTTTATTCCAAGAAACTAATTTAGTAAACAACAATGCATAAACATGTTAAATTAAAAATTCAGTGTATGTATTATGATTACAACATAATATTCTAATTGGGGTGTTTGAGGGTGTGCGTTTATTACGTTACATGTTGTATAGTCGTTAATTATTTAACAATTTTTATTATCTCCCTATTCCGTATGACAAGAGCTACCGTGACGGGTTAAAAGGGTGAAGAATATGATCAAGATCTTCATAAACTTATCCCTCCTTCCCCCTTTTTACATCGGACTCCAAGGCGTCGAGAGGCTATCCACCGCTATATTGTTGACATCCCATTATGCCGTACGAAGCGCTTTGCTTCCTCTTTCATCATATGCTCGGCTAAGCTGTGGAATACCCTCCCAAACGTCGTGTTTCCAGACTCATATAACATGTGTTTATTGAAGGTTAGAGTGAACAGGCATCTTATGGGTACGCGCGGTCCACCTTCGACCACATCTTCACTTACCATCAGGTGAGATCGTGGTCAAGAGCAAAACCATTTTGCATTAAATAAAATTGTTCCATAAATTTGCGCTGTGTGGTGACGGGGGCAAATATCACAATATCATCGTCCCATCTTATCCCGTGGGGGGCGTAGAAGTCGTACCGAGTGAATATCTACCAGAGGACGGGTAGCATCTTCATTCCGAGTACTATGACCATCATACTGCGATCGCCAACCCGTCTGCCAAGCGTGCGTCCCCCATAATTATTCATTGGAAGGCTTTTGTCCAGCAGTGGACTTCTTACAGTTGTTATGATGATTATAATGAGTTCCATAAAATACAATTTTATACTATCCAATATGCGTCACTATCTAAGACTATTAACAAATTTACCAATCGATATACAACCATTACATATGTATTAAGTACAAATAGAAATGACAATTATAAATAGTTCGTAATATATAAAGCAATTTATTAATTGCAACTGTCATAAAGTAATCTCAAAAATGTCATAAAGTAGTGTTCCATATCGTATTACAGTATTTTTTTTTTTTTTTGATAAGGCAGTGGGAATGCTAATGCGTGCCAACCGCAAAAAGTGTCTGCGGGTGGGTATGTCGGACTCGCACCGACTAAACCTAACCTACCGTGGACTTCTTCTGGCGCCTGATACGGGGGGCCCCGGGAACGCGGGTATGCTGCTCCGGTGCCCCCCTTTTGCGCCGTGTCCCAGATGGTCGGGACACGCACCCGGGGACGACTGTGGGTTGCCCTCCCCATTTGCCGACTCCTGCCAGTACGGCACAGCGACTGCGCCACAAACAGTTCGCTGTCTTCCCGGGGCTGCTTGCACGTGGCGGCAGTAGAGGACACTTCTCATACTGCCAATATTACAGTATCTAATAATAACCTCTGGCCGTCATACTTTTGTTAATGATTCAAAAGCATGACGGGCTGGTTGGCGTGGTAGGGAAATGCTTAACTTTCGTGCAGTTCGTGGGTTTGATTCCCACCCAGGGGCTCTACCTACTAAGTCACCGAACATCGATTTCTTAAATGGCGTTCAAATAAATAAAGGTTAAAAATTACTTAATCAATCGTTAAATCGGCTTCCATGAGCACATGTGACGTCATAAATGGTCCAGAATCAATTGTCAACGTTGAAGCCGATTTAACGATTGATTAAGTCATTTTTAACCTTTATTTACTTGAACGCCATTTAAAAATCGATGTTCGGCGACTTAGCCGGTAGAGCCCCAGGACAGATATTTGTGTGCTTGATCATGTATGTTGTTCCTGACTTTGGTTGTAATATATAAGTATGTATTTACAAAAAAAAAGTAGTATATGTTATATATTATATATCTGGGTTCCATAGAAGAAGAAGAAGAAATACATTTATTCGACAATAGACATACAAGAAATTTACAAACATAACTAACTAAATATATATCAAAATCAAAGAATAACATAGTTTAACACGACGCAATAGATCCTGTATGTCCTGCCGAAAGGGTCACCATCTCAGCATTTGCTGGGTTACACCCAGCGCTGATCTTCTGTTGGTACCCGTGACGTTCATGGTATGTTAGTGCAAATTAGTGTGTGGGGGATTTAATATAAATAAATTAATAAAAGTTATAATAGATAAATATATAAGGTAGGAACTTAAATTATATTATATTATTAGGGTCAATGGTCCATAGTACAAGCTCTTCGTAGTTTTGGATGAGGTAGCCATATACAAAGTTAAGAAGATAAGTGTTTAATATGCCCTTGGGCACTTTTTCCGAATTTGCATGCCCAAGTATACTGGTAGCTTGTAAACGTCCAACCCATGTCCAATGAGGGTAGCAGTGCAGACCCGCCGAATTACAGACCTATCGCAACCACCTCTATACTCTGTAAAATTATGGGACCGTGTCTTGAACAGCGAGCTTTTACGCCATCTGGAGAACAATGTTCCTCTGAGTCATTGCCAATTCGGCGTTCATCATAATCAACAGTGGATTGTCTTACTCATCTCTGGGGTGAAGCCATCTAGAGGCTCATAATCTGTATCTATGGGTACGCAGACGACAGCACTGTAACAGAGAGATAGATAATAATAATAGAAGAACCTGTGGGCTAGTAAGACCACAAACGATTCTCTCAGGTAAGCATAAATTGTGAGTATGAACTCGGCCTTGCAAACTGTGTCCGAATGGGATACCACCAACATTTTTGGGTTAAATTTAATGCCTCAAAACACAGGCCTTATTCCTGCCAAAGAGTCCCTTCCACCTGTGCCGATGACCAACCACCTTGATCTATTGGATCCTGATATATCCTCTAACTTCGGATATATACTCATACTTAACTTCGGATGGTCTATGGAAACTAAAGCCTGTTGCTATAACATAACTATATACAAAGCTCAAGTTCGACTCTGCATGGAGTACTGAGGTTATTAATGAGACGGCTTTGCCAAGTGTTAACTTTACACTTAACACTTTGGAGTCGTTATATTGACGAGCTCGAAGATAATTGACGATAGCGGCCTAACGAGCAAAACAAATTTAAAGCCTGGATCGTTGGCATCAGGTTGCAAGTTTGTCTTCTATCCATTTTTCCACGAATTATGAGGTCAAGAATTCCGTAATCTCATCCCTTCATCCCCATTCTATTATCAAACTACTAGGTTATGGCGGAGTCTCCCCGCTTTTTCGTTCGTAGACATGCCAATATACCGTACCAAGCGTTTTACATCCTCTTTTATTATTCGTACGGCCAAAATGTGGAATCGTCTCCCGGATTATGTGGAATGAACAGGCATCTTATGGGTACGCATAGTCCTACCCAGACCACATCTCGGCTTACCATCAAATGGGTTTGTGGCTAAACACAAGCCCATACTTTTTAAAACAAGAAAAATAAGCCAAGGCTGTATTCTTTACTCATAAAACTGCTGCTGCGATCGTGCCTACGAAATGCATATGCCAATATTAAATAAAAGCTATGGGTATATCATAAATTCCTCGAAATTGCAAGCAATTATTAACAGTAGCAGAATGAGTGCCAAGGTCGACTGGACTCAAGTTTTCAAGATACATTTTAACCACAAAATTATACAATTCTGTGATACATTGAAAACCTTGGTAATTTATATAAATAAGAATGTTTCCTGGGTTCCACAATTGCAAGCAATAAGTCGCCAAGATTTTGCTTCTACGGAATCCTTGCAGCGACTTCGCGAATTCATACAAGTTCCGACTGAAATTGCGCTTGCACAAACTGTTAATCTCCCTATTCCCGACGATGCCAGCAATCTTGGTGTAACTGAAGAAAAGCTTGACCAACTTGAGCGACTCCAAAATTTCTATATCAGATTAATATTTGGTATTAGCATAGCTTTCGGTGTAATATTCATATTGTGTTTTATACTCAACTAGCGGCCCGGTACGTGCTTCGCTACGTAGTAGTAGTAATTTCATTTATACAAACAAAAAATATTTAAAATTGCTAAAAGATGTTTATTTTACGCTTTTTCAAGACTTTTTTAAATTTTCTCTACGTACAAACCTTCCCTGGACTTTGACGAATAATTCACGACCAAAATTTGCCAAATCGGTAAAGGCGTTGTTGAGTTATTATAACATTACAACGAAAAGTGGCATTGATTTTTATATATATAGAAATAACGTTTTAGGTTCTTCCAAGAGACGCATATGAAATCAGTGAGGTCATCATAAGACACAAAGTTATGTTTACCTCTGCATTCCACCAAGTTCTTTAGAAAATCCTTCACCGGTCACGCTGCACATCTCCGTAATGCACTTCCATTATTGCAGCTCAAACTTTGAATATCTTTAAAGCCCTTGCGAAGAAACACTACCTGTTATTACAATATCAGTAACATTCGTAATTCCATGCTGTACTTATGTACGTAAAATGGTATGTAAAATGTAATGAATTTATTCACATAAAATTAGAAAAGTAATAAAGTAGAAATAGTTTATTTATTTCTGTTACGTATTTATTACTTCTAATTCTCTTTTTTTATTCTTGCTGTATCTTTACTATAACGTGTTTCATCGTCTTCTCCTTTTTATAATATAATCATCCTTTCTATCGATATTGATACCGAGATCGCTAATTGCGATAATACCAATTATTGTACAAGTCTATTATACTCGGCAAATGTTATTTTTCATTTATTTGTTTTTGTAAATATATTCGGCTAAAAAATAATTTATTATAAAAGGCAATATAATACCTATAATTCCATTCCACGTTCTGGCAGTAGGCAAACAAAATATCTCAACGTCTATTAATACGGAGTACAATAAAAAAAAGTAGCCTAGTGGGTAGTGCTGCCTACCTAGCCTACGAAGCTGGTGGTCCTGGGTTCAAATCCCGGTAAGTGCAAATATTTGTGTGATGAGCACAAATATTTGTTTCTGAGTCATGGATGTTTTCTATGTATATAAGTATTTATCTATCTATATAAGTATGTATATCGTCGCCTGGTACCCATAGTACAAGCTTTGCTTAGTTTGGGGCTAGCATAGTGTGTGTGACATTGTCCCTAGATATTATTATTATAATTAAAAAAAACCCGGCGAAGAGCGAGTCGGAGTCAGGTTCCGTACTAATAATGATGTCCTCCCGACCGAATTTCAGCCAACCACGGCGGCCAGTCCCAATGAAGACTAGCCAATTGCGCAAGACATATTATAGTGCACAAGTGTGTGCGCAAACACAGGGGCACTTTCTATTCCATCACTCTCATAATCCGATGGGACGAATGGAAAGACGCCAGGTACAGGACCGACGGCTTTATGTGCTCTTCGAGGCACGGGGGTGTAATACCGCCAACTCCCAGACATCGGGCTGATACTGTGAAATTTCTTTTTACGGCAAATTCCCAAAATCACTTTTTGGCCCTACCAGGGATTTGAACTCAGGACCTCATTATCTGCCGTTGAACACGCTATCTCTAGACCAACGAGGCAGCAAGTATCTATAAAACGGTAAAAAATCACGTTAGTTGTATGGGAGCCCTCTTAAATATTTGTTTTATTTTACTTTAATTGTTTATTTTGAAGTGTATATATGGTCACCGTAGCCTAGTTGTTAGTGCTCCTACCTACGAAGCTGGTGGTCCTGGGTTCGAATCCCGGTAAGTGCAAATATTTGTGTGATGAGCACGAATATTTGTTTCTAAATCGTGGACGTTTTCTATGTATTTAAGTATTTATCTATATATAAGTATGTATATCGTCGCCTGGTACCCATAGTACAAGCTTTGCTTAGTTTGGGGCTAGGATGATCTGTGTGACATTGTCCCTATATATATTATATTATCATCATCATCATCATTACAGCTAAATAAGTCCACTGCTGGACAAGCCTCCTTCAAGAATCATCTTGAGGGGATATGCCATAATCGCCACGCTTGGCAGGCGGGTTGGCGATCGCAGTAAGATGGTCATAGTACTCAGAAGGAAGCTGATGCCCGTCCTCTGGTAGATATTCCTTCGGGTCGACTTCTACGCCCCCCACGGGATGAGATGGGGTGATGATATTCTGATTCTGATATTTGTCGCCGTCACCACACAGCATTATATTATTATATAACTAAATGTTCTGAGAATATTTCAAGAGTCTGTCTGTTGCCGTTATCAATATCGAACAAAAATATCACGTTTGTTGTATGGGACCCCCACTTGATTTTTTTTATTTTATTATGTTTGTTAGTATTTTTTGTTAAAGCAGCATCAGGAATACATCATCTGTGAAAATTTCAACTGTTTAACTATCACAGTTCATGAGATACAGCCATGTGACAGACGGACAGACAGACAGACAGCGGAGTCTTAGCAATAGAGTCCCGTTTTACCCTTTGGGAAGCTCTAAAAATATGTCAAAACAATGTATAAAAATCCTACCAAATACTTATAACTAATGTCAAATATATTTATCATACATTAATAATGTAATGTTTTATTAACATAGGTCATCAAAGTATTCCCGAGTGGACTACTTACTTACTTATCGTATGGGCAGTATCAGAGTTGTTCTAGCCGCCCAGTAGGCCTCTGACATGGATTAACGACTGTTGCCTAATGACTACAACCGGAACCGACAGCTTAACGTGCTCTCCGATGTACGGAGTCGCTCAGAAATTAAATCACGTCGACGATCACCCATCTGTGGACTGACCGCGAGCCTAGTCACATAACCTCGGTGGTTGTAGACCGGTGAAAGCATCTGGCTATGAGGAGTAGTATTTTTTTTTAATATTTTTTTTAGATAACGCCCGCATTAGGGAATTAAGCCCTGTGTCGCGCGATACTTTACAAACATATAATAGACGGACACAAATTACATCCAGACTCTGAAAAAAAATTTATGGGTCACACAAATAGTTTTCCGGCGCGGGACTCGAACCCGCGACACGAAACGGCGAGGCGACTATCTAAGCCGCTGCGCCACACGTGCAGTCGCGTATTTAATAAACATCTCTTTTACATTAATTACTTACGTGTAGGTACCGCAAGCGCGCGTGGGATTTCCTACCTCCAGTCTAATGTAATGAATTCTATAGTAGGTACCTACTTTATATTTAACTTATGATTCCACTGTTACTGATCAAACGGCGCCGGTAATTAACGGACCAGTAGATACATTAATTTCCCAATCTAATTAAAACAGTCCTTGGTAACCCATTAATATAACATAAAATAGTACCTAAGGTTTTTATTGGTTAACTAGGTGTGCCTCGCGGCTTTTCCCGCGTTAAACTTTATAAATGTGTTATTCGGATATAGCCTTTTCTTTTTTTTTGGAACGAAGTACCTTATCGCGCGTTGTGAAAGGGGGCTAGACAGAAAAAATTCTTACGTTAAGTTGTCACGACACTTTTTGCAGCTGTGCGTCGTGCGCATGTTTCTCTGTCTGTCTCTCTCTCTCTCTTATATAAAGCAAGCCAGATATTTTCATTTCTATTTCGCATTGAACAGTGTGGTGTCGCGACGATTATTTTTGTTGAGTGTATACAGGTTTTTTGTGCATAATAAATAATAAGAAATAACTTCGTTCCATCCGGGTGTCCCTAGTCACCTCTCAAGTTTTTTTTTGTTTAGGCAGGGGGAACGCCTTCGCATGCCACCCGCAAAAAGTGTCTGCGGGTGGGTATGTCGGACTTGCCCCGAAAACCTACCTGCCGTGGACTTCTCTTGGCGCCTGATGGGGGAGTCCCGGGAACGCGGGTATGCTGCTCTGGTACCCCCCTTTTGCGCCATGTCCCAGATGGTCGGGACACGTACCATTCGGATATAGCCTAGTAATAATAACAAGACCATCCCATACCATCCCGTGGGTGTCGTAAAAGGCGACTAAGGGCGACTAAGGTTAATCCAGTGTATCAGCTAACTCCATACCAAATTTTATTTTAGGAGCACTACTATCCATGACTCAGAAACAAATATTCGTGCTCATCACACAAATATTACCAACTAGGCTCCAACTAGGCTACGGTGACCGTAGCCTAGTTGGTAGTGCTCCTTTTTTTTTTTTTTTTTTTGTTAAGGCAGGGGGAATGCCTTCGCATGCCACCCGCAAAAAGTGTCTGCGGGTGGGTATGTCGGACTTGCACCGACTAGACCTACCTGCCGTGGACTTCTCTTGGCGCCTGATGGGGGAGTCCCGGGAACGCGGGTATGCTGCTCCGGTACCCCCCTTTTGCGCCATGCCCCAGATGGTCGGGACACGAACCCTGGGAGGGCTCCTTTGGATTGCCCTCCCCTATTGCCGACTCCTGCCAGTACGGCACAGCGACTGCGCCACAAACAGATCGCTGTCATCCCGGAGCCGCTTGTACGTGGCGGCAGTTGAGGACACTTCTCATACTGCCACCGCGGCCCCGAGGGGAGTTGGGCTAACGGCTGCCGCCGCCACCCCGACGCCTCCTCCGCCTACGAGCGGGATCGGCTCTTTCCCGATCCCGTTCGGCGGCCTCCTTCTGCAGCAAAACTGCCTCACAGAAGGAGACCACAGCGTCCCATTTGGTGGAGTCGCCAGCCAGCATCGCATATACGACTGCTGGCGGCGAAAGATCCCGTCCGATCTCAGCGACCAGGACTCGTCTCTCGGCCTCCCAGGCCGGGCACTCCTCCAGCGTATGCTGGGCAGAGTCCAGGTCGCTCCCGCAATGGTGACAATGTGTCGTCACTTCTCGGCCGATCCGGCACAGATACTCACCGAAACACCCGTGTCCGGTGAGTATCTGTGTCAGTCTGTAGGTGACGTAGCCGCCCTTCCTTCCCACCCAGGCCTCGAGGTGAGGCAGGATAGCACCGACGGCACGTTAGCGCGCGTTCAGGCGCAACTCCAGCCGTGCGCGCCACTGTGTTAGTACGCGCCGATGTGCATCCCGCCTATAGGCAATGAGCGTCTGCTCTGGCGCCTCACCGCTCTCCCGGCGGACGCGGATCTCGGTGTAAACCGTCGCGTCGACTGCCGCCAGGAGATCAAACGGCGGGAAGCGTGCCAGGAGTGTCGCCGCCTCAAAGGATACCGTCCGGTATCCTCGTGCGATCCGTATGGCCACCACACGCTGCAGGCTATTCAAAATAGCCCTGCAGCGGGAGGCGCCCGTCAGGCGTTCAGACCAGACGGGCGCCCCATAAAGGACCATGGATCGCACGACACCTCCGTAGAGGCGGCGAACTTCTTCCCTGGGACCCCCGAGGTTCGGCAAAAGCCGGTGTAACGCACCAGTTACCCGGCGCACTCGTGGGGCCAGACGCTCGAAATGCTCCTCGAAGCACCATCGGCTGTCTAGGGTGAGGCCCAGGTACTTCATGTACCGCCCCACCCTGACCTCTGCGTCACCTACACGCATCGACATACTGGGTGGTTCCTCCCTACGGCGTAAGCCGTGGAACCATAGCGCCTCGGTCTTGTGAGGCGCTACCCGAAGGCCCAGTCTCAAAATGGCCGCGACGACACACGCAACTCCGAGTTCGGCGAGCCGTACCGCCCGCTGGAAGCTTACCTCCCGTGCTATGACGAGCGTGTCGTCCGCATAGCAGACGACGCTCACACCGGGAGGGAGGCTTATCCGCAGGACCGCATCGTACGCGAGGCTCCATAGCAGAGGTCCCAACACGGACCCCTGAGGAACCCCGCAGGAGAGCTCCCTCTGGATCTCAATCCCGTTCCGACCGACGAATTTGATCGCCCTGTCGCGCAAATATGCCCCGACTATACCACGGAGATAGGGAGGCACGTTATGATGGACCAGTGCCTCCCGTATCGCCCGCCAGGGGACGGAGTTGAAGGCGTTGACTATGTCTAAACTCACCGCCAACGCCACCCCCCCCGCCCGAACTGCGGGCTCCGACAGGGCGCGGACGCGATTAATCGCGTCCAGCGTCGAACGTCCCTGCCGGAAACCGAACTGGTTGTCCGATAAGTCGGGGCCAATGCGCGACAGATGCTCGCTGAGACGGGCGGCTATCACACGCTCAAAGAGCTTACCCGCCTCGTCCAGCAAGCAAATTGGTCGGAACGCCGAGGGAGAATCGGCGGTCCTGCCCGGCTTGTGCAATAGCACCAGCCTTGCCTCTTTCCAGCAGGTGGGGAACACGGCACTACGGAGGCAGCTGGTGAACAGTTGCCTCATCCGGTCCCCCAGGACTGCCAGGGCGCAAACCCACGCCCTGCCCGGTATCCCATCCGGGCCAGGGGCGGTATTTCGGGCCGCAAGTCGCCGTACTGCTCGGTCCAACTCCCCCTCCGTCACCTCCAACTGCTCGTCCCAATCATGGTACGACGGTGACGGAGGGTCCGAGGGACTGTCCTGGACCCTAGGGAAGAGGGTGTCCACCACCCTCCTCAGGAAATCCGGGTCCAGGGTACTCGTCAACGGAGGGACCCACGGTCTGAGCTTGCCCAGTACCATTTTGTACGGGCGCCCCCATGGGTCCCTATCCAGTCCCTCGATGAGCTCGTTCCAAGACCGAGCTTTGGCTTCCGCTATCGCGATGGATAGCGCCTTGACGGCGACTCTTCGGCATTGGCTCGCCTCCTCCGACGGGCCCGCTGGTGTCGGCGACGCGCTGCGACATACTCCGAACGGAGTCGCGCGATTTCGGCCGACCACCAGTACTGCGAGCCTCGTCTGTCACCCGGACGGATCCGGGGCATCGACGTGTCGCAGATGCGAGACACGATGCCCCGGAACCAGCCCGCTTGCGAATTGGGATCGGACGGGATCCTCTCTCCACCCTCAATCGCCCCCCAGGCGATGGCGACGGCGGCAGCCGTCAGCATGTCGCGGTCCAAGCGGCGTAGGCACCAGCGCCGCGGTGGGACAATACTACTGCGGTCAGGGCCGCCTCGGGGCGGACGGAAGGCCACGCTGAAAAGTATGTGTCGGTGGTCCGACAGCGTGGCAATTTCCTCCGCAACTCTCCACCCCGAGACCAGGTGCATGGCCGAGGGAGTCGCCCACGTCAAGTCGACGATCGACTCCCCCTGCCACCGCACACAGGAGCTGACTGAACCCCGATTTAAAAGATGGAGGTCCAGTCCGTCCATTGGTTCAAGTTGCCCTGCAAAATAAGTTGGGGGGGAAAGAATGTTTAGACCTCCATAGACACCCCACCAGGGCCAGAGCCCGGGTCGTTGGACCGCGACGATGTAGGAACGGACGTGGCAGGACGTCCCGCTCCTTTCCTCTTTGGTGGCGTACACCTACCGCTGCCCAGTCGATGGTTTGCCGGTCTGCCAAGGTCGGCACACACCACGCAAGTAGGGGCGCGCGCCGTGCATTCCTTCGCTTTGTGGCCCTGTTGGCCGCAGACGAAGCACGACGCGCTCCGGTCGCACCCTGTGCACCGAGCCCTGACATGCCCCTTCTCCAGGCAGCGGTAACACTGGAGAGAGTTGGTAGTGCTCCTGCCTACGAAGCTGGTGGTCCTGGGTTCGAATCCCGGTACGTGCTAATATTTGTGTGAGGAGCACGAATATTTGTTTCTGAGTCATGGATGTTTTCTATGTATATAAGTATTTATCTATCTATATAAGTATTAAGTATGTATATCGTCGCCTGGTACCCATAGTACAAGCTTTGCTTAGTTTTGGGCTAGGATGATCTGTGTGACATTGTCCCCAGATATTATTATTATATTATATTATTATGATTAAATTTTTTTTCGTCATAAGCCCATGTGGTTATATCCATCGAGTCACGAATGAAAGTTTGTCCGAAGGATTCACATATTTCACCTGGACTTAATTCATCTAAGTATGTATTTACAAAAGAAAAATGGTTTATGTAATATATCAGTTATCCGGTTTCCATAGCACAAGCTCTGCTTAGTTTGGGATCAGATGGCCGCGTGTGAATAATGTCCCGGGATATCATTATTATTTGGACCATTAATGGACTGACTACAGCCAGGCTGGTTTTTTGCCTGTGTTTATATAAGTTGTGTATAGATATACGAAAAAACCACCCCGGGTAATACGACGATATGACTGTGAAATTAATTACCTCCACAGTATGCCTGCGGTATATTGTATGATACCAAATGGAAAATAATCTGAAGACCTAAAAAAAGCATTGATAAGACCTATCTACAAGCAAGGAAGCCATTATGACTATAGTAATTATAGGCCAATTGCGATTCTTTCAGTTATCAACAAAATACTAGAAAAAGTTGTTGTTAATCAAATAAGTAATTTTTTAGAGAAACATTCTATATTAGCAGACTGTCAGCATGGTTTTAGGCGAAATAGGAGCACCAATACCGTAATGACGAAATTTACGGACTATATTAATAATAATCTTGATAAAAAGAACCAAATACTAGCATTATTTATAGATTTCAAAAAAGCATTTGATACCCTTGAACACAATCAATTATTAAAAGCAATGGAAGAGTGCGGTATTGGTGGCCCGACGAATGCTTTTTTTAGGAATTACCTGTCTAATAGAACACTTTGTACAACCATTGATGGAACACGGGGTGCAGAGGCTGCCGTCAATCTTGGCGTGCCTACTGGTTCAGTATACGGTCCCCTGGGCTACATTATGCATGTTAATTCTATGATAAATATAGTTGAACATTGTACTGTATTTATGTACGCCGACGATACATGTCTTTTGGTTGCAGGAAAGAACTTAGAACAGTTAACCGTAAAAATGCAGAATGACTTTGATGCAATAACTAAATGGGCACATGACAATGGTATAATTTTGAATGCTAATAAAATCAAATGTATGCATATATACTCACCCTACAATATAATGGCAAAAAGGATGCAGAAAATAAGTATTGTGGGGCACTCATATGAATGTTTTCACAATCAAATTTGTAGATGTAGTGAGATAGAGTTTGTTGATACATTTAAATATTTGGGCCTAGTGATATATAGTAGATTTAATTGGAAACCGCATGTCTCAACTGTATGTGATAGGTTAAGGGCAATTCTTTGTAAATTTCATCATTTAAAAAGAATAGTGGACAAGCGTACACTTGTAATGGTATATTATGCATTTGCTGAGTCCCTAGTGAGTTACGGACTGAGCTGTTATGGATTAAGTTTTAAAACATACATAGAGGAAATTAAAAAAATACAAGTAAGATTATTAAAGATCATAGTAGACAAAAAAACAAAGTTAAAATGTAAAGAAGATTACAATCAATTGTTTGGAGAATGTAGAATTATACCGGTCAATGATAAAGTTCAATATTTAATAGCATTAGAAACGTATTTTAAGGAAGAATATAAAAATAAAAAAACTTAAAAATACAGTGAAAGGTCCATAAAACAAGGTAAACTAACTGAAGTAAGGGTAAATAATTACTATGGGGAAAGAACACGACAGTATATAATACCAAAGCTTTTCAATAAATATCAGACATTGAGAGATGAGAAAAACATAAATACTAAAGTGCAGCTTAAAACTAAATTAAAGGAATTGTTAGGGTATGGAATTAAGAAGTAGTAATCTCAAAACAATATATCCATAAGGGCAGAAATGTAGTAGATAAGTAGCTTATAGGGTAGCTTAATTAATGTAAATATATACTTTAGTTTTATAAGCATTTAAGTTAGATGAATAAGAGCGAGTCGCCTACAAACTGCGTTAGCCGTTTGGCGTTTAATATGTTAAGAACCATTAATGTAACTTAAATGTGAATAAACAATTAAAAAAAAAAAAAGTAAATAACGCATCTATTAAAATTTAATACGTAAAGCGGTATACATTTCAGACCTTATTGTAAAACAATGCAGTCATCAAAAACATTAAAGTCACCGTCTGCGGGCATGATGATCAAAAAGCTAGCGAGGTTAACCTTGTTGCATGACCTGACTTATATGTAGGCTAAGTTAAACCAAAAAAACAGCCTTGGCCAACAAAAATCAGATAACTTGGATGGTTGGCCCTTAGTTTTAACCTAGATACTACAATCATTGTAATATTAACTCTCACTGGTCTGATGTCCTTTATAACCTGCATTAGAAGTAGCACGCGTGCTATCTTAAGTGTCTACGACGAGCGTCCACCCATCCTAATACTGACCTCGTCGTCTCTTCAACCACCCACATACTACGAATATCAGGATGTTACCTCTCACTGGTCTGCTGTCCTTTATAACGTGCAGGTGTTTGTGTGCACGAACATGTCTGTTTGTCCTGAGTCTGGGTGTAATCTACTAATATAAAAATAAGTCGAGTTTTCCTTACTGACGCTATAACTCCAGAACGCACGAACCGATTTCCACGGGTTTGCATTCGTTGGAAAGGTCTCGGGCTCCGTGAGGTTTATAGCAAAGAAAATTTATAAAACTTAACGCGAGTAACACCGCGGGGCGCAGCTAGTCTTCTTACTATATAAAAATAAGTCGGGTTTTCCTTCCTGACGCTATAACTCCAGAATGCACGAACCGATTTCCACGGTTTTGCATTCGTTGGAAAGGTCTCGGGCTCCGTGAGGTTTATAGCAAAGAAAATTTATAAAATTTAACGCGGGTAACACCGCGGGGCACAGCTAGTTATCTATATAAGTGTGTGTTACAAAAAGCAGTAGTATATCAGTTATCTGGTTTCCATAGTACAACATTTGCTTAGTTTGGGATCAGATGGCCATGTGTAAATAATGTCTCAAGACATTACTCTTACATGGACCTGCTATTTTCTGTATAGCCCCGGATATTTCGAATATCACAATGTACTGTAAAAGCAGGTGGGTTAAAAAATGTATTACAATATGTTTTAAATAACGACATTGACGAATAAAAGTAATTAATAACACA
Organism: Pseudoips prasinana; assembly: GCA_951640165.1. Lineage (NCBI taxonomy): Eukaryota > Metazoa > Arthropoda > Insecta > Lepidoptera > Nolidae > Pseudoips > Pseudoips prasinana. The sequence goes on along the minus strand of OX621243.1, from coordinate 32,648,440 downwards.
TAATACTTAAGTGAACAAATCCATATACTATATGTAATTTATGACTGTTATAGGGTAGTTTGACTACATTTAACCATTAACTTAATGGATAGTATTTGACGTTGACAAATTCTACCCATGTATCTACGGACTTATGATAAATCAATGGCACGATTTTCCTTTAACAACAAAAAAAACAAGGTGTAACATAAATAGTGGACAAAATTTAAGAACATTGGATAGCCTGAAAGAGTGCAAAACACATTCATCTTTTTCATCCGGAATCAGCAACAATCATAAAAATTCACAACTTTTCCTTTTGAATGACATCAATAAATGTAAAATAATAATAATAAAACTTGAGAGGTGTCAAGGGACACCCGGATGGAACGAAGTTATTTCTTATTATTTATTATGTACAAAAAACCTGTATACACTCAACAACACCACACTGTTCAATGCGAAATAGAAATGAAAATATCTGGCTTGCTTTCTATAAGAGAGAGAGAGAAACATGCGCACGCCGCACAGCTGCAAAAAGTGTCGTGACAACTTTTCGTAAGATTTTTTTCCGTCTAGCCCCCTTTCACAACGCGTGATAAGGAACTTCGTTCCAAAACTTCGTTCGATAGTTCTCGAAAGCGGTTGTTAGTTGTACCACGCTCTACTGGGACTGGTCTATCACTACGGACAGGACTATTGTTGCCAATAAGCCTGGGCCTGATATCGTTTTGGTAGACCGGTAGGAGCGCCGGGTATTTATTACAAAATTACTAAATCTTGGTTTATTGCATAAAAAGTTAAGCATAAAAAAAACCATTTTAACTTTATTTATTGTTGATATCACTATCCCGTTTCACGATAACCTCGTGGAAGCCGAGAATGACAAGTTGTCGAAGTACTTAGATTTGGTTACCGCAATGTGGAATGTGGACTTAACAATAATTGTCCCGATAGTCGTCTCCGCAAACGGTCTCATAACAAAGAGCCTCGGCCAACATCTTAAGAGACTCGCTAGAACACTGGGTCAAGGGTCGGATACAAAAGGCGGCAATAATGGGAACGGCACGCATTGTGAGGAGGTTCCTTATTCTGTCGCCCTGACCACCGGCGGCCTAGGGCGTCGAACCCCGCCGCTGCCTGGAGGAACTTAATTTATTTCATATTGATTTATGTATTATTATTTTCTTTTTATCTCAATTTTATATAATATAAATTTGTAAAAAATAAGAAATAAAATAAATAATTTCGTATAATTATATACTGGGACATTATTTACACACGACCATCTAATACCAAACTAAGCAGAGCTTGTACTATGGAAAACAGATAACTGATATACTACTTTTCTTTTGTAAATACATACTTTTATAGATAATTACACATAGACTCGGGACAAACAGATATTTTCATGCACACAAATTCCTGGGTGGGAATCGAACCTCCAGCGTGTAAAGCAAGCATTTTCCTACCACGCCAACAGGCCCGTCAAATTGTTTATATTTTGAATGAATATCGCCGATATTGGCAGAAAAATAAAAATGTGTTTTGCAAACTTTCCGTCCATCCAAGGCCCTTAAATGCTTATTTGTCCATTATACAGAATATCAACTTGTAAAAGACATAAAGAAATATTAGGTTCTCATGGAAAATCTAGCTAACGCATTTTGCTTCTTCTAGGTTATCTGCTAAGTTCGATTCCCACCCAGGACAGATATTTGTGTGCATGGACATGTCTGTTTGTCCTGAGTCTGGGTGTAATCATCTATATATGACTATGACGGTCACCGTAGCCTAGTTGGTAGTGCTCCTGCCTACGAAGCTGGCGGTCCTGGGTTCGAATCCCGGTAAGTGCAAATATTTCTGTGATGAGCACGAATATTTTTTCTGAGTCATGGATGTTTTCTCTGTATTTAAGTATTTATCTATCTATATAAGTATGTATATCGTCGCCTGGTGTAGCTTGCACTATGGGTAGTACAAGCTTTGCTTAGTTTGGGGCTAGGATGATCTGTGTGACATTGTCCCGAGATATTATTTGTGTCATTTGTGTGCATGAACACGATTGTTTGTTCTGAGTCTGGGTTTAATCATCAAGGTATATAAGTATGTATTAAAAAAAGAGTATATGTAGTATATCAGTTATCCGGCTTCCATAGTACAAGGTCTGCTCAGTTTGGGATCAGATGGCCGTAGGTACATAATGTCCCAGGATGTTATTATTATTCTATTAATATTTTTCCAGTTTCTACTACTAATGTTACAAGTCATAAAATGTTAGTGATAAAAACTAATACTTACAATGTATTTGCCGGTTCTTACGTGTTATAAAACTGACGCTATAACTCCAGAACGCACGAACCGATTTCCACGGTTTTGCATTCGTTGGAAAGGTCTCGGGCTCCGTGAGGTTTATAGCAAAGAAAATTTATAAAATTTAACGCGGGTAACACCGCGGGGCACAGCTAGTTATCTATATAAGTGTGTGTTACAAAAAGCAGTAGTATATCAGTTATCTGGTTTCCATAGTACAACATTTGCTTAGTTTGGGATCAGATGGCCATGTGTAAATAATGTCTCAAGACATTACTCTTACATGGACCTGCTATTTTCTGTATAGCCCCGGATATTTCGAATATCACAATGTACTGTAAAAGCAGGTGGGTTAAAAAATGTATTACAATATGTTTTAAATAACGACATTGACGAATAAAAGTAATTAATAACACATAATACTTAAGTGAACAAATCCATATACTATATGTAATTTATGACTGTTATAGGGTAGTTTGACTACATTTAACCATTAACTTAATGGATAGTATTTGACGTTGACAAATTCTACCCATGTATCTACGGACTTATGATAAATCAATGGCACGATTTTCCTTTAACAACAAAAAAAACAAGGTGTAACATAAATAGTGGACAAAATTTAAGAACATTGGATAGCCTGAAAGAGTGCAAAACACATTCATCTTTTTCATCCGGAATCAGCAACAATCATAAAAATTCACAACTTTTCCTTTTGAATGACATCAATAAATGTAAAATAATAATAATAAAACTTGAGAGGTGTCAAGGGACACCCGGATGGAACGAAGTTATTTCTTATTATTTATTATGTACAAAAAACCTGTATACACTCAACAACACCACACTGTTCAATGCGAAATAGAAATGAAAATATCTGGCTTGCTTTCTATAAGAGAGAGAGAGAAACATGCGCACGCCGCACAGCTGCAAAAAGTGTCGTGACAACTTTTCGTAAGATTTTTTTCCGTCTAGCCCCCTTTCACAACGCGTGATAAGGAACTTCGTTCCAAAACTTCGTTCGATAGTTCTCGAAAGCGGTTGTTAGTTGTACCACGCTCTACTGGGACTGGTCTATCACTACGGACAGGACTATTGTTGCCAATAAGCCTGGGCCTGATATCGTTTTGGTAGACCGGTAGGAGCGCCGGGTATTTATTACAAAATTACTAAATCTTGGTTTATTGCATAAAAAGTTAAGCATAAAAAAAACCATTTTAACTTTATTTATTGTTGATATCACTATCCCGTTTCACGATAACCTCGTGGAAGCCGAGAATGACAAGTTGTCGAAGTACTTAGATTTGGTTACCGCAATGTGGAATGTGGACTTAACAATAATTGTCCCGATAGTCGTCTCCGCAAACGGTCTCATAACAAAGAGCCTCGGCCAACATCTTAAGAGACTCGCTAGAACACTGGGTCAAGGGTCGGATACAAAAGGCGGCAATAATGGGAACGGCACGCATTGTGAGGAGGTTCCTTATTCTGTCGCCCTGACCACCGGCGGCCTAGGGCGTCGAACCCCGCCGCTGCCTGGAGGAACTTAATTTATTTCATATTGATTTATGTATTATTATTTTCTTTTTATCTCAATTTTATATAATATAAATTTGTAAAAAATAAGAAATAAAATAAATAATTTCGTATAATTATATACTGGGACATTATTTACACACGACCATCTAATACCAAACTAAGCAGAGCTTGTACTATGGAAAACAGATAACTGATATACTACTTTTCTTTTGTAAATACATACTTTTATAGATAATTACACATAGACTCGGGACAAACAGATATTTTCATGCACACAAATTCCTGGGTGGGAATCGAACCTCCAGCGTGTAAAGCAAGCATTTTCCTACCACGCCAACAGGCCCGTCAAATTGTTTATATTTTGAATGAATATCGCCGATATTGGCAGAAAAATAAAAATGTGTTTTGCAAACTTTCCGTCCATCCAAGGCCCTTAAATGCTTATTTGTCCATTATACAGAATATCAACTTGTAAAAGACATAAAGAAATATTAGGTTCTCATGGAAAATCTAGCTAACGCATTTTGCTTCTTCTAGGTTATCTGCTAAGTTCGATTCCCACCCAGGACAGATATTTGTGTGCATGGACATGTCTGTTTGTCCTGAGTCTGGGTGTAATCATCTATATATGACTATGACGGTCACCGTAGCCTAGTTGGTAGTGCTCCTGCCTACGAAGCTGGCGGTCCTGGGTTCGAATCCCGGTAAGTGCAAATATTTCTGTGATGAGCACGAATATTTTTTCTGAGTCATGGATGTTTTCTCTGTATTTAAGTATTTATCTATCTATATAAGTATGTATATCGTCGCCTGGTGTAGCTTGCACTATGGGTAGTACAAGCTTTGCTTAGTTTGGGGCTAGGATGATCTGTGTGACATTGTCCCGAGATATTATTTGTGTCATTTGTGTGCATGAACACGATTGTTTGTTCTGAGTCTGGGGTTTAATCATCAAGGTATATAAGTATGTATTAAAAAAAGAGTATATGTAGTATATCAGTTATCCGGCTTCCATAGTACAAGGTCTGCTCAGTTTGGGATCAGATGGCCGTAGGTACATAATGTCCCAGGATGTTATTATTATTCTATTAATATTTTTCCAGTTTCTACTACTAATGTTACAAGTCATAAAATGTTAGTGATAAAAACTAATACTCACAATGTATTTGCCGGTTCTTACGTGTTATAAAAACATAAAATAATAGATAACTGAAGGTTTAAACAGAATAATAAAAAGCTAATTATACGGAGTTCAAGTTCAATGTCGACCTTGTAAGATTATATCTTGTTTTAAAACGAAGGTTCGCAAATCAATGTACCTGTATATTTTTTTCGTATATATGTATATTCTGCTTGCTGCTTATCGTATGGGCAGTGGTTACCCTAGTGTCAGAGTTGTTTAAACCGCCCAGTAGGCCTCTAACATGGCTTAACGACCATTGTCTAATGTCTGCAACTGGGAACGAGAGCTTAGAGTGCCCTCCGAAGCACTGAGACGCTAAGAAACCACTTAGGCGGTTACCCATCTATGGACTGACCGCGAGCCTAGTAACTTAACCTTGCCGATCGCTTTCGGATCGGTGAGAGCATCTAAAATATATATAATATATACGGATTACAAACACCGAAGGCTTTTGTGAACCATTTTTTTTATTCAAATGATAAATGCAGTGTATTGGTCCCTACTTTATTAAAATCATTTTTACTTTTGCGAATGTTTGTAGGTTTTACAAGGAAATTTCTGTTTAATGTTCTGTTTCAAGTTTCTTTTTTCGTTTTGTACCTAATTTAATAAATGTTAGGTATAATTTAGTCATTATCACCACCACCCACCGAAAGTATCAATTCAATATTAATTACTCAATAACCGGGTGATTGTTTTCGGATAGTGATACTTATGTGATACCATTACCGCAAAATGTTTAATTAAATATTATACTATTCTCATGTTTAATGTAAAAATATAACTATTAATTATATTATAAAATGTAAATATTAGTAACATTTGCTTAATATGCAACCTGTTTATGTTTGGTCTAACCGTTAATGTAAGTTGGTTAATAAATAAATAAATTAATATCTATAATCCAGCTGTGGACGTCTGCGTCAGTCAGACGTTACCGTGAAGAAGGTTGGCAATTCGATTTATTTATTTTTTCATATATTATATACCGATTATAACGCTACGTCCTAGGTAGGCGGTTCAAAGTGAACGCGATTATGAAGCGGTGACACGCGAATTTAATGCGATGCGGCGCGACGCGGTGGCGGTGTCCTACGTGCACGCGAATCGTCTCGCGAAGCCGCCACCGACGCAGCAAAATCATGACGGCACCGCATCTAGTTCGCGCGAAAATACCGAAGGAGTTTGTGAACCAGGTTTTTTATTCAAATGAGCATGGCAATGTTGTGCTCTCATACTTTGTTAAAATCACATAACTTAATATAAGCTAGCTAAATAACATTACTATTATAAAATGAATCTTATTGTAATTTTTTTCATACAATCCGTGTACCTAAATATCTATATGTGCCTAGAAATAACTATAATTAATTTATTAATTATATATTACAACAAACATGTTATGACTATTTACAAGCGCTTTTTAAAAGTCTACGTGAATAAAATCTTTTTTTTATTTTACTTAATAATGTTTTTGAGAATGGTTTTAGATATTGAAATCATTGAAATTTTACACTTTTCTTAAATAGTTTCTGTTTTCTTGTTGGCACACCATGTTAATAGATATTGGGCTTAATGTAGTTATTATCATCATCATTTTATTTTCAAGAGGGCGACAAACGAGCAAGTGGGTCCCCTGATACTCGCAACACCAGAGGAGTCGCGGGCACGTTACCGGCCTTGAAAGGGTCCGCAAACAAGTGTTGCTGACCCTTCCCACCCCCACCTCTATGAGCTCTGGCGATACTAACACTCAGAAACACAATATTAAATGATTAATGTTATTATTAAGGAATGTCTTCTGTAAGGTGGAGGTACTTCCCCAGTCGGGCTGCTCTTGAGCGAATGAGCGCTGTGCCCTAACTCTACTAAAATCATCATCATATCCGCCGAAAAATATTCTACATTTTATATTCAATATTAAATTATTTAATACTCTTAATAGGTGTTGCAATTCCTTGTATTATCAAATCGCCAAAGCACACGGGTATGGGACTACAGTAAGTCAATAACCACATTAAAATTTCCAAAATCACTATACACAATATCATATATAAATCGGTAAACAATAGCGCACAAGCGCACGGATTAAATGAACATCATTAGAGTTCAAAATTAACTAAACATTACATTAGCCGTGGGGTGTCCGACCCAGAAAGAATTACGGTCATGTATGACGCAGGTACGCCTGGTTTGCCAATATCATACTACAAAAAAAATTAACACCAGCCAATGAGTATTAAATTATTATAACATTTGAATTAGGTGTCAAAAAGAAAGTGGAAAGTTTTAATAAGCGTAATAGATCAATAACGCTCAACCTACTCGTATATTAACTGATAATTTCCATATTATAATGATCATCTGATTTTACCATTTGTATACGACCACTAGTAACACTACCATACCCATTCGAATAAATAAAAAAAATATAAAACGCGGTTTACTACGCCTCCCGCGGCCATATTAGTCATTAATACAGAAAATTAACAGTAAGTAATTATCGAAAATTACTTTTAATATTACTTACTGTACTGTAATTTATTGGAACCAAATGTATGTGCGAACGTTCCGAAAGCATTCCTTTTCGATGAAAAAACGACTGTGCTTTGTACCACACAACCGAACTGGGACTCTACCGGCTAAGTCGCCGAACATCGATTTCTTAAATGGCGTTCAAATAAATAAAGGTTAAAAATGACATAATCAATCGTTAAATCGGCTTCAACGTTTAAAATCGATTCCGGACCATTTATGACGGAACATGTGCTCATGGAAGCCGATGTAACGATTAATCAAGTAATTTTTAACCTTTATTTATTTGAACGCCATTTAAGAAATCGATGTTCGGTGACTTAGGCAGTAGAGGCCCTGGCTATGAGATAAAACTCGCACCTCTCTCTCTTGCCCCTATCTTCAGTAACTCATATCTCCCCCTCAACACTCTCGTCACGCATGTACCAGCTTACTCCCCAAGTCTAGCGTGTGTAAAGATGTTTTACTACACTAAAGTACCGCCGGCGTCGAGTCTGAAGTAAGTGGGGACACATACCCCTCGTACCTCGGACACACATAAAGCCGTCGGTCATGTAAGTGACCTGAGGGTAGGGTTACCATATGACAGGCGTTAGCCGCATTGGACAGGCACTTACAGGTTTAGACAGGCGTGCGGCCGACATTTTCGCAGGCTCTCGTCAACGCCCAGTGGAGTAAAGAAAGAAATCGGCTGACAATTGAATCAGTAAAAGCACTATTGATTACACAGGAAAATTAGAAAAGAACTATAAAAAAATAATGTCCTCTGTCAAATATCAGTAATAAATATCCTTCTTCATTATTATCCGTTGGCTTTTACTTATTACCTACGGCGTTTTGCTTCAGACAGGCATTTTTCTAAAAATTCAGGCATTTTAAGTACCATAGACAGGCATCCCTCTATTTAAATAATTGGTAACCCTACCTGACGGTGACCTTTTCCGGCCGTGTCAGCTGGCTGTACCAAAAAAATGCACCTTTACACACTTGGCTTGCGATGGCCGGGCCGTGGTACGGCCAGCTTCAGGTGAAGCTGACTCACCTCCGACTGCAGGCGATCTACTTTCGCCTGCAGTTGCCGCGTTTCTTCGCAGGCCTTCCGCTCCACCAGCTCCGCGACGATGCATCGCATGCTGGCGGGCCCGGCATTTCAGGGACTTTTGGAAAGTCCCCTTTAGGTGGGAGGACTTGGCGGCGACCTCCACGATCGCCTCCTCGTCCTCCAAGGCCATCCTCTCCAATTCGGCCAGGGAGTGGTCCGCGTACAAGACGCGGGACGCACCGTACCCGGCCTTGGCACGAGCGACGCGCGCCCGCTCCTCCTTAGCCGCAATTCGCTCCTCGAGCTCTTGCTGGAGCTGCTCCCGACGACCCAGGTCCAACTGACGCTGGGCGTCGACCAAACCCACATCGTGAGTGTCCGCTAACGTTGGCTTCTTGGCCTTCACCTTCCTCTTTGAAGAACTCGAAGCCGAGGAGCCATCCGACCCGTCCTTCAAAAAGGCACACTTGTGTACTGGTCTGTAATGTGGACTGTAATGTGTTCCTCGCCGTTGATGTTCAGTCGCCATATAAGCCACCACATACGAAATTCAACCAGGATTTTTAATTATTTATAGTATTTCTTTTATTTTTATTTTATTAAAATAATAAATTTAATTCTTTATTAATACAAAAATCTGTTACAACATACTATAAAATCTCTGATTCCTGTATGCAAGGTACATTCCTGTATGCTATGAGTCAGCATCTTCTCCCCGAATTGCGACCTCGCAAATTTTGAGGCGTACCTGGACGGGCTAACGAGCCATATTAGCTCCTACCAGTCCCGTCCGGTACTCGTCCTGGGCGATTTTAACGCCCACTCTAGTGTGTGGGGCGATGCCCGGGACGACGTTCGAGGGGAGTCACGGCTGGAATGGGCCGCCGGACTGGACCTCCGTCTTTTAAACCGGGGTTCAGTCAGCAGCTGTGTGCGATGGCAGGGGGAGTCGATCGTCGACTTGACGTGGGCGACTCCCTCGGCCATGCACCTGGTCTCGGGGTGGAGAGTTGCGGCGGAAATTGCCACGCTGTCGGATCACCGACACATCGTTTTCAGCGTGGCCTTCCGCCCGCCCCGAGGCGGCCCTGACCGCAGCAGTGTTGTCCCGCCACGGCGCTGGTGCCTACGCCGCTTGGACCGCGACATGTTGACGGCTACCGCCGTCGCCATCGCCTGAGGGGCAAGTGAGGGTGGAGAGAGGATCCCGTCCGATTCCAATTCGCAAGCGGGCTGGTTCCGGGGCATCATGTCTCGCATCTGCGACACGTCGATGCCCCGGATCCGTCCGGGTGACAGACGAGGCTCGCAATATTGGTGGTTGGCCGAAATCGCGCGACTCCGAGCGGAGTATGTCGCAGCGCGTCGCCGACACCAGCGGGCCCGTCGGAGGAGGCGAGCCAATGCCGAAGAGGCTGCCGGAGCGCACAGGGCGTATCAAGTCGCCGTCAAGGCGATAGCGGAAGCCAAAGCTCGGTCCTGGAACGAGCTCATCCAGGGACTGGATAGAGACCCATGGGGGCGCCCGTACAAAATGGTACTGGGCAAGCTCAGACCATGGGTCCCTCCGTTGACGAGTACCCTGGACCCGGATTTCCTGAAGAGGGTGGTGGACACCCTATTCGCTAGGGTCCAGGACAGTCCCTCGGACCCTCCGTCGCCGTCGTACCATGATTGGGGCGACCAGTTGGAGGTGACGGAGGGGGAGCTGGACCGAGCAGTACGGCGACTCGCGGCCCGAAATACCGCCCCTGGCCCGGATGGGATACCAGGCAGGGCGTGAGTTTGCGCCCTGGCAGTACTGTGGGACCGGTTGAGGCAACTGTTCACCAGCTGCCTCCGTAGTGCCGTGTTCCCCACCTGCTGGAAAGAGGCAAGGCTTGTGCTTCTGCAGAAGCCGGGCAGGACCGCCGATTCTCCCTCGGCGTTCCGACCAATATGCTTGCTGGACGAGGCGGGCAAGCTCTTTGAGCGTGTCATAGCCGCCCGTCTCAGCGAGCATCTGTCGCGCGTTGGTCCCGACTTATCGGACAGTCAGTTCGGATTCCGGCAGGAACGTTCCACGCTGGACGCGATCAACCGCGTCCGCGCCCTGTCGGAGCCCGCCGTTCGGGCGGGGGGGGTGGCGTTGGCGGTGAGTTTAGACATCGTCAACGCCTTCAACTCCGTCCCCTGGCGGGCGATACGGGAGGCACTGGTCCATCATAACGTGCCTCCCTATCTCCGTGGTATAGTCGGGGCATATTTGCGCGACAGGACGATTCAATTCGTCGGTCGGAACGGGATTGAGATCCAGAGGGAGCTCTCCTGCGGGGTTCCTCAGGGGTCCGTGTTGGGACCTCTGCTATGGAGCCACGCGTACGATGCGGTCCTGCGGATAAGCCTCCCTCCCGGAGTGAGCGTCGTCTGCTATGCGGACGACACGCTCGTCATAGCCCGGGAGGTAAGCTTCCAGTGGGCGGTACGGCTCGCCGAACTCGGAGTTGTGTGTGTCGTCGCGGCCATTTTGAGACTGGGCCTTCGGGTAGCGCCTCACAAGACCGAAGCGCTATGGTTCCACGGCTTACGCCGTAGGGAGGAACCACCCAGTATGTCGATGCGTGTAGGTAACGTAGAGGTCAGGGTGGGGCGGTACATGAAGTACCTGGGCCTCACCCTAGACAGCCGATGGGGCTTCGAGGAGTATTTCGGGCGTCTGGCCCCCCGAGTGCGCCGGGTAACCGGTGCGTTACACCGGCTTTTGCCGAACCTCGGGGGTCCCAGGGAAGAAGTTCGCCGCCTTTACGGAGGTGTCGTGCGATCCATCCATCCATCCACGGCTTGAGTTGCGCCTGAACGCGCGCCAACGTGCCGTCGGTGCTATCCTGCCTCACCTCGAAGGGCGGTTACGTCACCTACAGACTGACTCAGATACTCACCGGACACGGGTGTTTCGGTGAGTATCTGTGCCGGATCGGCCGAGAAGTGACGACACATTGTCACCATTGCGGGAGCGACCATGCTCCAGAAGGAGGCCGCCGAGCGGGATCGGGAACGAGCCGACCCCGCTCGTAGACGGAGGAGGCGTCGAGGCGGCGGCGGCAGCCGTTAGCCCTAATCCCCTCGGGGTCGCGGTGGCAGTATGAGAAGTGTCCTCTACTGCCGCCACGTGCAAGCAGCCCCGGGAAGACAGCGAACTGTTTGTGGCGCAGTCGCTGTGCCGTACTGGCAAGAGTCGGCAAATGGGGAGGGCAACCCACAGCTCTCCCCGGGTGCGTGTCCCGACCATCTGGGACACGGCGCAAAAGAGGGGCACCGGAGCAGCATACCCGCGTTCCCGGGGCTCCCCGTATCAGGCGCCAGAAGAAGTCCACGGCAGGTTAGGTTTAGTCGGTGCGAGTCCGACATACCCACCCGCAGACACTTTTTGGGGGTAGCATGCATTAGCATTCCCCCTGCCTTATCAAAAAAAAAAAAGGAGTCAGCATCTTCTCCCAACTCTCGTAACTCTTCTAACTGTCCCAACTAGCTTAGTTGTTTAAAAACTATAATTAAAACTTGCCACCTAGTTGTCCCCGCTAATGTATAAGGAGTGCCAAAGCTTACCTCATGGTAAGCTTTATAGAAGGTAGAAAAGGCAAGGATGTTCAGGCATCCTACTTTGGGCCTTTTTTTTTGATAAGTCAGGCGGCCTTCGTATGCCACCCGTAAAAAGTGTCTGCGGGTGGGTATGTCGGACTTGCACCGACTAAACCTACCCTATCCCAGATGGTCGGGACACGTGCCGTGGGAGGGCTCCTTTGGATTGCCCTGCCCTATTGCCGACTCCTGCCAGTACGGCACAGCGACTGCGCCACAGACAGATCGCTGTCATACCGGAGCCGCTTGTACGTGGCGGCAGTAGAGGACACTTCGCACACTGCCGCCGCGGCCCCGAGGGGAGTTGGGCCACAGAATAAAAAGTACTTACGTAAACACCTTAGGCCTACCTGGTTTCTAAGTCAGCAAGGTCATACTGTCAAGTTACTTGCCGTTACCACGTCTAAAAAGTCCAAACTCAATTCTAAACAACGAAAATTATTATTTTTTGCATATAGCATGTCTTTATTTTCCCAAGTTAATCTTTTTTTGGGACCTTAATTCCAACACAGCCTTTTTTATTATTCTCAATGTTATTATTTTTCTTTAATTTTCTTCCAAGTTGTTAGTACTATAATCGTACTCATCATCAGGTCAAGTCATCTCCAAACCAATGTACAGTTTCTTTATATAGAGCTATTTTTTTTATATAGGTTAACCTAAGTCTAAAATCTATTATCAACACATTGTTGCACATTTAAAAGAATAAAATTATTTCGTTTGAGCATATAAACGCCTTTGACGAAATAATTTATAACCCATCCTATTACAAGAACCTTGTAAATATATAACTCTGAATGTTCATTTTTTACACACACACATGTACACAGTACATTTTTTTGTCATCATCATTTAATATAAATATCTTTGAGGAAACTAATACGAAAGCTGATACGTGTAATTTTCGTTATTCCTTTAAGTATCACACATTATTAAACCTATTGGTCGAATGTCGGCCTTGGCTGCTTGTCTCAATGGAAACTTAATGCCGGAGACATATATTATATAATAATAATATCCTGGGAGATTATTTACACACGGCCATCTGATCCCAAACTAAGCAGAACTTGTACTTTGGAAACCAGATAACTGATATACTAGGTATACTACTTTACTTTTGTAAATACATACTTTTATAGTTAAATACACCCAGACTCAGGACAAACAGACATGTTCATGCACACAAATATCTGTCCTGGGTGGGAATCGAACCCACAACCTCCGACATGAAAAGCAAGCATTTGCCAACCACGAAAACAGGCCGATATTATTCCAAGTATGCGCGCTCTAACACAGCTTCACTTCCTATTCATTCACTGTTATAGCCTGGGTGGACGGCTAGCTGGAAAAATGTCAGGTACAGGATCGTCGCGACCGCCAACCTCCAGACACCGTGATGGACATCATCCTCATCTAGACTCCATCATCACGATTACGATGATGTTAAACAATCAACATCAACAATTAACAATCTCCTCCGTGATATCAGAGAAATGTCTACGAATAAGTTTAAAAGAACTTTAAAAGCCAAATAGGTGTAGTAGGAAACTTCTGATTATGTAAGTGACCAAACGGCCTGGGATTGAGTCGCTCTATTTTACCACATTTAAGAACAATGTAATTTAATATAAAGAAATAAATATAAACAAAGATTCCCACTGAGATTTCTGGCTGGCTGTTTCTCAGTATCAAGCTGCCACGTCATGCACTGCACGCTAGGGTAAACAAAATACGTTATATATATGGAATAAATGAATTTTGAATAGAATTTTGTAATTTTTTTAAAATTTTGATAAGCCTAGAAATAAAATAAAGGTAAAATAGGTTTATCTGTTTTATAACTCCTGACTAACTCATCAATGTTTAGTCCAAAAACCAAACTACCTTTAAACCCTTTATAAAGCTGTAGCCAGTAGATATGTTTCTATTTTATCGCTTTTGAACTTTATCATAAGCTTATAAAGTTCAAAGTATGGTGGTGACTATTACTTCACTGCCCAGGAAACGGTTAAGATACTTACTTACTTATCGTATGGGCAGTGGTTACCCTAGTGTCAGAGTTGTTCAAGCCACCCAGCAGACCTCCGACATTTATTTATTTATCAGCTCTTTAACACATAATCATTACAGGGTAGACCTAATGCGATAGTGTGTATATAAAAGCAAACATATTATAAATCTTATCTAATAGGTACATAAAATCAAATAGAATTAATAACACAAAGTATATAATAACACCTTTGCGAATTCACTCTTGGTACAGGTCAGTATATCTATCCGGTCATGGACCCTATTTATAGTACGGATCGCACGAGTAAGGGGAGCCTTTGCTAAAAGATTGGTCCTAGCAGTAGGCATGGCTAACAATGGCGGTTTTCGTCTCCTCCTCACATAGCAATCCGGCACACATAGGCCCAGTTGTTGTAACAGCTTCGGGTGATGCTCAAGGCCACGCAGCACCCTAATCAGGCACGCGACCAGGGTAAACTCTCTCCGCACCCTCAGCTGATTGTACCCGACCATACCCAGTACGAATAGGGTAGGGTACATCAACGGATACACTCCATACAATTTGTGATACAAGTGACGCGTAAACTTGTTTTGTACTCTCTCTAACATCACCGTATATTTAGCCTCATGTGGATCCCACACCACCGCACAATGCTCCAGATGGGATCTAACAAGAGCATCATACAATACTTTGACTGTTGTAATGTTTGTGAATCTTCGTGATTGTCTTAATAAAAAGCCCAAGTTTCTAAATGCTTTTTTACAACAGTCAGTTACGTGTTGGCGAAATGTAAGATCCGGAGTCATGGCTTAACGACTGTTGCCTAATGGCTAGAACCGGGACAGACAGCTGAACGTACCCTCCGATGCACGGAGACGCTCAGAATTTAAACCACTTTGGCGCCACCCACCTATGGACTGACCGCGGGCCTCGTTGCTTAACCTCGCCGATCGCTTACGAACCGGTGAGAGCATCTAGCTGTGAACGGTTAAGATGTAAACCAGGCATAAGGTCTCGTTTAAAGGCCCACACCGACAATCCTGTGTGCATAAACGAGCTTGCAATAAAATGTAATTACATACACAGATTAGTTATGTAAAGGTTAAGAATCAATCTTGAACTGCTAAATGAAGCTGAAGGTCCCAGGGAAATCCCAAATATCATATTACGACATTGTATCTAGGTATACAGACTGGTATTCAAATAATGCTATTTAAATAACGCTAAACCTTCAAATTAGTTTCTCAGAATTGTTCGAAGATCATATTATAAAATCAATATTTTGTCATGTTTCAAATGAAGTAGATTTTGTGATTTTATTTTAAGGTATTCCAGTATCGATTCTTAATAATCAATTTCAAGGGGCTTCCCAGACTAAAGTGCAGCTATCTCGCTCACGGATAAAGATATTGATATAAAATTAATATCAGTATAATTTCGTATGTCCTTTGGTAATTTTGGGAAATTAATATTCTAAATTAGCCTTGTGGTTTTATGCCTAGAAAGAATAACATACCCCATGCCATCGCGTAAGTGTCATAAAAAGAGAGGTAGGGCACACTACCTAACACTAGTTTGCTGACTCTTAAAGGCCGACAACGCACCCGCGACTCCTTTGGTGTTGCGATTGTCCATGGGCGGCGGTGATCACTTACCGTCAGGTGACCCGCTTGCTCGTTTGTCGACCTATGACATAAATATGAAATAAAAAAATTAAAAATAAAAGGCGACTAAGGGCTACACCAGGCAGTTGGGCAGCATCGTCACCTGTGTACTATAGCTACGGTCTAACTGCGGTCGCCAACCCATGCTAAGCGCGGTGAGCAAGCAAGGTGTATAAGCAACTTCAGTCATGGGCTTAATATGACTGAAGTTTTCCTCTATAAACCTTCGCGTAATGTAGACCTCATTACCAAGCCAAGTTTGACTGTCTAACTCAAGCCAAGCAAGTACAGTTTAGTCCAAAAAACAGACACACAAAATACAGATAACAAATATAAGGTGATACTTTTGTGCACTTTATTTGGGTCTCAGTCGGCAAATTACAACTGGTTACCGGGCTAGATAATAAAACATATGTTTTACTCCCCGCTAGCTATAATTTAATTAATATGTGCCGCCAGTTTCATAACCAGTAGGTCTTCTTATGCGTTGCAAAGTTAGAATAGAAACATACAAAGTAACCAACTAGTCTTAACTCCTTGATATATATAGTTGGAGTAGAAACATACAAAAAAACCAACTAGTCTTATCTCTTTGATAAGACTAGTTGGTTACTTTGTATGTTTCTACTCCAACTTTGCAACGCATAAGAAGTGCAACTGGTTGTGAAACTGGCGGCGCATATTAATTAAATTATAGCTAGCGGGGAGTAAAACACACGTTATATTATATAATGCAGCAAATCTACACTTACAACTGATAATACCTACAAGCTTCATAAAATAACTCCTATTAAATAATAGCTTTTATGAAACTTAACAAAAGGTCAGTCAACGGCCACTAATTCCTTAGGCAGTTGATTAATCGTTTCTTTGATTGAGATTACTGTTTATTGTTCTACTAATTTCTAACATACTAATTGATCATCTGATACGACGAAGTTAATATTTAAAGGAATAGTATTGTTGGAGGCATTATTATAACATGTTGGTCGTGTGTGTTCTGTTATTCCTTGTATTGCGAAGTAGCCAATGTATTAACATTACAAGTTTCGAAGAACCATTTTATAATAAAAATATAACTCAATGCGTAATCAATACTCTTAACGAATATTTTACGAAGAAAAACGAGCTCACGTATGTTACAATGAATTCTGATGATGTTGATCTTCTTCAAGCCATACATATATTACAATCTCTGCCAATAGTACTTCGTAAAGCAAATAAAAGTGCTAACAACCTAAACAGTGCATATTTAGTATCAGCAATAGACGCTAAATACTTTATTAAAAATGTTATATTCCTCAGACAAGAGCCGAGATGGAACCCCCATGCACGGTTTTTAATCCTAATTAGAACAATGGAAGAAGCAGATCTAAGAGGAGTGTTCGATGTCTTATTAACTTTGCACGTTAATAATGCAGTAGTAGTTAACGCCAGTAATGAAGCGCAACTTTACACCTACAACCCTTTCGATAACTATGCTTGTGGAAAATACTATGATGTCATCATAAAGTATGGACCGTGCCTTAAAGCAACTAATGATCTGTACCCTAACAAACTAGTTACTGGACTACGTAACTGCACATTTACTGCGACCGTCCCGCAACGCCTACCATTCTCCGGAGACTTCTCTGAAAGCCCAAAAAAAGGCAAAAAGATTATTATAGGGGTAGAGCAGTATGTGTTTCAGTTATTGGGGGAGCATGAACATTTCAACGTAGAATACAAATACGATTTTAATGAATCATATACCAATATACACCCAGACATGAGAGCCGAAGGAGCAATGAAGAAGCTGCAGACAAATGAAACTGACGCTATGTTTGGTAAAATTATATTAGTTTCAAATCGTACCCAAGCATTCTCATATCTCCATGGCCATGTTGATTATATGGATGACTTGCGTTTTATAGTGAAGAGAGCATCTCTTGTTCCGCTGTGGAAGTTATTTTATTTGGAGTTTGAACCTGACGTATGGTTAATCTTACTTATATTTTTTATAGTGTTTTCTTCAATTATGATAATTTTACTCGGTGCTCAAGACAAGACAGAGGTTATATTAAAACTATTTGACTACTTTTTTACCCATAGCAGTACTTTTCGTGGTCGAACATCGGTGAATTATATTCTTATAATGTGGATTTGGTTTGCATATCTCATTAATACTTTTTACCAGTCAGCGCTGGTCAGTCTCACCTCAAATACAATTAAACAATATCAAATCTCCAACGAACAAGATTTGGAGAACGCTAAACTTACCCCTTGCCTCACTGCTGGTATATATGAGTACACATCCTCAGAAAGCGGTAAAAATGTTATTGCACTTGACAAAACATGTAACGATACCATCAAAAATATCCAGAAGATTGCTAAATCAAACAAATTATATACAATGGTCCCACTTGCATTTTATATAAACAATAAAAGATACTTTTACGATGAATACGGGTTTACACATGTATATTATTTTGACAAGCCTTATACCAAATATATTTTTGGCATGTATTTTTACAAAGGTTTTCCTATAAATGACAAGATGCGTATGCGCATGCTCTATTTGAAAGAGAATGGTTTAGTAGAGAAACAACTGAAAGATCACTACTACGCCAACAAGATAAAGTATGTTTTCCATGAAAAGGAGTTTAAGGCAAAATTTTCTATACCTTGGCTTATTTACGAAATTGGGGGAGTTTTGGCAACTTTAACTTTAATTATAGAAATACTTTTTAAATTTAAATAATTTTAGTATATCTGTATTGCATTACGTTCATTACGTTCGTTTACCACAATTTTCCGTTTTATATGGTACGGAAAAATTTACCACAACACTACGTGCAGTTGTCGTAAAAAATTTCCGTACGCAATATATTAGTTCTGGTATCTCATAGACTGCACGTGTGGCGCAGCGATTGAGACACTCAGGACCACTATTTGTGTGACCCATAAATATACTTAGTCTGAATGTACTTTGAGTCCGTCAATTATATATTTATAAAGTACCCCGCGACACAGGAAATCACTTCCCTAGTGCAGGAGTTGTCTTTAAAAATGGTTAAAGAGCCTAGTTCAAACTGTAATGGCTTTCCAATCAAACCTGACACACGAGTTCACACGACACAATTACTTTTATTTTAACAAACATTAGGTTGCAATTATTAGCTTTCCTAGTATCAGACAGGACACCAGGAAAGCTCGTACACCGAGAGTGCACCTCTCTGTGTAACCCGTCTGTCAAGCGGGGTGACTATGGCACATCTCCCTATTCATGAGGAAGGCTTTTTTTCCAGTAGCGGACGTCTTTCAGCTGACATGATAGCAGTTTTAGTAGAAAATATCACTTTCTAACGTAATACATTTTCAGATGAACACATTCAACCAGGGCAATTAAATTGTGGACTTAAATATTCGTGGAGACCTGTAAATGGCAAACTGTTGTGTATACCTAATCTATTAAGTTATTGTAAGCTGTTGGTCTTCTTAATAATGTTAAATAAATAAATTAATTAATTAATTAACAAGCTTTCATATATGAAGGAAAGCTACTCATAATGTGAAAGGAAGTCATAATATCTACGTTGTGGAACTGACGATGGCACACTAACAGCGGCCTGAAATTTTAAATTTATAACAGTCTATCCTTCGGTGGTCTCAAAATCGTCTTGTTTGAAAGTCTGAATCTACTAAAAACCTTAAAATTATATATTATGCGATAAGACCGCCTATTGTACAGACGCCAGCACATCAAGCTACACCAATCTGTCAAATTTCCCCAATTGAAAGTGAACCTTATACTTTTGTGATAAAGTTGAAAATTTATATAAGAAATTTGACAAATTGGGGTAGTTGGATGTGCTGGCGTCTGTACATTATTTTAAATATTTAGTTATTTTTCTATAAACTGATTTTATATTTTGTGTGATAAAGGGTTAAAAAATGTGGAAAACAGAGAGGGTGAGACATATACAAAATAATAAATTAATCAAGCCATTTAAAGAACTCATCACTGAGGTGTATTAAGCTTGTTTATTGAGGCCGTGCTAGAATGTGTCATTAAATATTATTTTATTAGAAATTTGACCTGAAAATTATAAGGCACTGTGAGTGATTTATTAGGTACCTTCGTAAAAGCATTGTTGTGTATTTATATTTGTGTATACCAACTGAGTATATAATTTATGTGGGACTATATACTGTGTTCAATTTTCAATAGATTTCTTCACGTTAATTTGTTTGAGGACAAACATACTATATGGTTTTCGCAACGTTGTATCTACTCCACAATATCGTTAAATTCTTTTTTATGAAGCAAAATATATGTAGATGCATGGCATTCTTGGACATTACTACGGAGAAAATTCAATTGATATAAAATTAATTACATTACTTAGTAATATTTTAAGATCAAAACAATGCACTCTAATAAAATTAAATAATTAATCGCTTCGCTTCCATTGAGCGTTGTGCCAAGAATGCTGGCAGCATTGTCACGCTGGATAGCAAGCTTTAAGCGCTGTCCAAAAGAATATTTTGATTTGTTATTATTCTAATAAAGGTTGCGTGAATATATACGAGCCGTTAAAACTATAGATGGCGGTTATTTTCTACAAATATTGGAGGAATTTGAATCACGTTATTTAACCGTGTAAGATATTTTATCTATTAATATCATGTCCAAGTTAACTTTTGTGATGGAAGTTTTTCGACATAGTCATATTCTAAAATAACAAAAGCTTATTAGTATTCAGTGTATGTATATACCATAGTGCTGAATAAATTTCATTATTTATTAGTTTACAGTTTTAGTTAAATTTCTGTATTTGTATCCAATGTCAGCTTGCAAATTTTTTGTAGTATTATCGAACATGTGACTGTTACTGAAAAGTGATCGTGTGAATTAACTTATTTTGCACCTCTTGAACGTATATTGAATATATATCTTGAATATATAACTTGAATATATTAGTGACGAACTACATTTGTACATGGCCAATATATATATGCAAAAGTGTTGTATTTATACACTTGCACTTGTTGTTTGTGATGTTTATTTATGTTCTCAATAAATACATGAAAAACTATTTAACATATTATTTTATTAGATACTTACGTTTTCGAACTAGCTTCGTGTGACTTGTTAATTTTGTAAATGTTCGCGGATGTACCCACCGTTTTCTCATCTAGCAAGAGGTTATACTTATTGCTTGAGTGAAATTTAATGTTTTCTATTGTTTATTATCTCACAAATGTTTGATTCATTAGATGACAACGGTTCTGTGCGTGCATTAGCCTACATAACGCCCATTACAATGTAAGAAAATAAATGATATAAAAAAATCCGAAAACAAAAAGGTAAAGAAGACGAAAAAAGCAAGCCCGGAGTTTCTTTGTGGCTTTCTTCTCCGGGTCGTCCACCTAGGTAGCTAGAGCCGCAGGTTAACTAGGGTAGGCTACTCAGCGGCGAGGATGTACTGCATTGTGAACTTGACAAGTACAAGTGTATGTTATTACCCAAGTGCTGAATAAATTTCATTATTTCATTTATTTAATTTCATTATTTCTTCCGCAACATTAAACCAGTTTCTATTTTGAATATAATACAACTAAGATGTGGGCAAACGTGGTTACTAAAATTTCATTCGAATTTCAAATGTCAAAATGCTAAAGTAAACGAGATTGCCCGACCAATTGCCAAGCTGCAGTGGGCAGGGCATATAACCGAGAACTGACAACCGCTGGGGCAGAAAAGTTGCTGCGGTGCATGCTTGCGCGAATCCCGCGACCTTGAAAAAGGTAGAGTAAAGTAAAGGTAGTTGTGGAAACACCGTGGGGTTTTAGTCGGTACACCGGTAATCTACTAGTAGCCCGACATACCCTGTCGCTTGCCCAGTTGCAAGGATCCGTAAAGAATTTCCCAACGTTAAAAAAAAAAGACGTGTGGCACTCGGAGACTGCCGCGGTAAAGCTATTGCATAGCATTTTTTATCAACTTATGCAATTATAATTATTTATTTATTTTATAATACTGCATTTGTGATAATAATAATAAAATGAATGTATAAAGAGTACTGACTCATTTTCTTTCACTATTTTTTCGTGACTTTCTTCATTAATAAATTCACTTTGATTATTCATATTTAAAACACTTTGTACACAAATTATACGAGTACAGATATTCACTGTTGTACGTAGATGATAAATACCTGTACACCTATATACTTTCATAGAAACAGCTGATTACGGTAGTTTTCCAATACAACCAATGCCACCTAAAGGCGGGTTGCTGAACTATAGAGACAAGCGTGATATTACAAAAGTCATAAAAAGTTCTGGTATTTATCGATAGATGGCGGTTGGAGTGGGGGGGTGTTAGGTTTTTTCGTTATAGAATTTCTGGATTCGGTCCCCACGCTCAAGGCCCGCGATAGAAGCTATGCAATAGATTAAAAAAATTGGTAAGAAAAGTTCTTGAGCGGCGACCACGAACCGGAAGACGTGTGGACTGCATGCGGGTAGCGCTAGACCGGCAACTATGGAGAGCTCTGGGTGAGTCTATGTCCAGCAATGGACGTCTATCGGCTGACATAACGATGATGATTAACAATTCAAGATTGGGGTTAGGTTCTGTGGAATCAAAATCAGTCGATCAGTTTATCATTCGCTGTATAAAGTAGATTTTTTTTTTCTGGAACACTTTTTTGAGACACAATATCTTGACGCTAGTAACGATTAAAACCGGACCAGTTAAACTGTTATTGGATTTGGAAATTACAGCATGAAAAGCAAAAACTTAACGTACCTAATAAAATGTGTTTAAACGAAATTCTTATTGTTATTCGTGTTTACGTTTCATGTCGTTCCTATTCCTAATTACTTAGATACATACATAGACTCACGCCTGCTTCCCAGAGGGGTGGGCAGAGACTACGGATTTCCATTTGTTAAAGACAACGCCCGCTTTAGGGGATCTAATCCCTGTGTCGCGGGGTACTTTACAAACATATAATGGACGGACACAAATTACATCCAGACTCAGAACAACTATTCATGGGTTACACAAATAGTTGTCCGGCACGGGACTCGAACCCGCGACACGAAGCGGCGAGGCGACTATTTTAGCCGCTGCGCCAAACGTGCAGTAGACAAAATAAAAAAAAAAACTTCGTTTAAAAAAACCGACTTCAAAAACTAAAAAGTATAAAAAAATATCTTAGTAAAGATTTAATTTAATACATCTCTTACGCAAACGTAATACCTTTAATATGAATGAAATAATATAATTTGTATGTGCTACCCATTGATACGTTTGAAGTCGGTGCCAAGCCAAATGTAATAGTAGGTACCACACTCGCCGCGCGTTACTTTCAGCGGGATAGTTTCGTATTTCTACACAAACAACCCAAGCGTGCAGACGTCGTTGACGGTCGTAATATTGTAAAATTTTGATGCGTTGTCTCCTTATTAATAATTTATCTGTTTGTTTTTCAGGGCCACAAATATATTCATATATACGCGTAATATACATTTATTATTATTCACTTAGGTTAATCTTTAGTGTACAAATTTCATCACAAAGTATGAAAGCTGTATGTAATAATAACTTTTATTTTGCTTAGGGCTTGGCACCGACTTCAAACCTATCAAAAGTTAGCACATACAAATTATATTATTTCATTCATATTAAAGGTATTACGTTTGCGTAAGAGATGTTTTAAATTTAATCTTTACTAAGATATTTTTTTTACTTTTTAGTTTTTGAAGTCGGTTTTTTTAAACGAAGTTTTTTTTATTTGTTACTTTTTAGTGTCGAGCTATGGGTACGACTACGAAAGGTGCCGCGCGCCCCAAAACTATAGGTCCCAACAAAAATGTTGTTCGAAACTCTTTATCACGTTCTTGTTAGACAGTGAATAATCGAAAATACCGTTTGTAAAGCAAGAAAAACTACATAAAATTACGTTCACTCTAAGAAAACTTGCACAGTACGAGTCTAGACTAGCTAAGATTCATGAAAGTCTTAACGGCAAGCGCATAGGTTAGGCTGTATTTATGACCATCTAGCTAAAGAGGCTGTGTGCTGAGGGCTTATAGACTAGGTCTTATTAATGATCGAATAGCCATCAAGTCTGCTGAGCAGAGGGCATGAGTCTATGAAGACTAGGTCTTATTAATGATCGATTAGCCAACGAGTCTTCTGAGCAGAGGGCTGTTAGACTAGGTCTTATTCATGATCGATTAGCCATCGAGTGTACTGAGCAGAAGGCGCATATACTAGGTTGTATTGATGATCAAGACAATGAGTCGAGAGAGTTCGAGTCGGACTCGCCCGTGAAAGGCGGAATGTTTCTTTCCGTAGCAGCAAGTTTGAGTTGATAGAATGGTAGGTAAATTGTGGTTTACGATTTATGACGCATTAAAAAAAACTACTTAATAGATCTCGTTCAATGGTTTGAACGAGATCTAGTAACAATAAAACTTGGGGGTTCATAAACCATACATGTGGGTATCTATGGATAGGTCTTCAAAAATGATATTGACATGTACCTAATCCCCAAATTTTATTGTTTGTTTTTCTATTTTTGTGTGAAAATCTTAATGCGACTCAAGGAATACATCTGCTTACCAAGATTCGGCAGTATAGTTCTTTGAGTTTCGGAAAAAGTGGCTGTGACATACGGATGGACAGACATGACAAATCCATAAGGTTTCCGTTTTTTGCCATTTAGCTACAGAACCCTAAAGATGGCAGCTATTCCACATCAAAATAAATAAGAATCACGTAAATGGGTTCATAAATCTCAGCGTAATCGGTGTACGTACATAAAAAATGCGCTTGTGCTAAAAGGTGCGCCTACATGCGCTTCCAAAAACCATCATCATGCCAAGACACACTTGAACAGAATGAGTCTAGCTTGACTTGCTAAGATTTAAAAACGTCTGTACCAAAGACAATTACATCGTCCACATAAACGAAAATTTTCATACAAAAATGTCCATAAAACGAAAACTACTGGGCCACACCTTATATACAACGTGTAACAGGAAGTGTGAACGTAACTTAAGGGGGTTATAGGGTATCAGGACGGCTACCTATGGACGAAACTTCAAACAGAAATAATCATTTTTTATTCAACTAGTAATTTATTTTTCTATCGACCACCTAAATCAACAAGAAAGATTACCGACATTATGAACAACACTAAAAACTCAGCCGCAAGGGTAATGAACCTTACCGCGAACTCTTTGGGTACCTACTACTTAGACTGTAAATAAAAAGTGTGGTTCTGTACAGTCACATAATTTATTACACGTGTTTATTTTAAGATTCAATCAAATGTTTAACTGAATTTTTGCTCTATTTTTTAACGACATTTTAATCATTCATACTTTGATAACTAGGAAAAATCACTTAATTTAGTTTAAATTGATATTCCGCAAGATGTTGGATCTAGGAGAATTAAATAATTTAATTGACTTATGTAACTGTAGATATTTTTTTGTGTGTTAAATAGTAATTATTAAATTTTTCTTTCAGTATGTGAATTTAATCTGGCCGGAAATGAATAGGTAGTTAATTTTTAATACAAACTATACAAACTAACCAGATAAACCCACGCGGTACGACTACTGATAAATTACTAAACAATATGAATAATGTACTAGGCTCATATGAACATTAGGGGACATTTCGAATTCCGTCCTGATTTTGTCGCAAGGAACTCTAATACGGCGGCGAATACAAAGGATTGATGTAGGTAAATAATAAATGGTTAAATATTTTTTAATATTCATCAAAGCGGGCCCCGCGCGCCCCGCCATTTGAATGTGTCCGTGTATAACTCATTGGTCTAGCGGTAGCGTGTTCAACTGCAGATAATAAAGTCCTGGGATCAAATCCCGGGTCGGGCCAAAAAGTGATTATGGGAATAATGAAGTCCTGGGTTCAATTCCCGGGTCGGGCCAAAAAGTGATTATGGGATTTTTCCGTAAAAAGAAATTTCTCAGTATCAGCCCGAAGTCTGGGAGTTGACGATATTACACCCCCATGCCTCGGAGAGCACGTAAAGCCGTCGTTCCTGTGCCTGACCTCTTTCCGGTCGTATCTCTAGTCGTCCCATCGGATCATGAGAGTGATGGAATAGAAAGTGCAGGGGCACTTTCAATTCCACCTTTAAAATTTAGAGTGATACACTCCAAATTTTAAAGGTTCCCTAAAGACATATTAATCATTCATACAATACATACAAATAAAAAAATATGAATAATGTACTAGGCTCATATGAACAGTAGGGGACATTTCAAATTCCGTCCTGATTATATCCAAAGTTACACTAATATGGCGGCAAAATCAAAGAGTTGATGTAGGTAAATAATAAACGGTTAAATATCTTTTAATATTCATGTAAGCGAGCCGCGCGCGTCGTCGATACCTAGGCGGCTCTTTTGAGTGGACTCAAAGACGCCGCCAAAGGGGCCGCGTTCGAAGAATGCCGCCAAATTCATCAAATATTGTGCAATTTCATTTATTTAATAAAAATATTAAAATCATCAGTTGTTCGTAAACTGCTGTCTATTTAGGTCGTGTTTAGTTACTCAATCGTCTAAAATGTCGTTTAGTAATGAGTAAAGTGTTCCGCGAAATCCTTAACTATGTCGTTTAGTGATCGTAATAATTTGGAAAATTTCGTGCATTCATCTATGAAAGAATAGCCTCAGACGTGCACTTTGTGATGATGAGGATTCATAGGTCACAGAATTTAAGGCTGTTTAATTACGAGGAACCTATGTCGTGAAGGGTACAGTGTCGCGATGGAGGCCACGCCTCTTTATAACTAAGAAACATGAAAGCTTTACGATTCTATGAATATGTTGTACATGAGAGAGACTCGTGTTAGTTGGCAAGTCTTAGAGTTAAGCTTTCGGTGTCGGTGCAGATTTTAGTGAACGTGAAATAATGAAATTCTTCCATCAGTACTGAAAACAACTTCAACTAGAAGTTAAACTATAAAAAGGATGTCGTAATGTGTTTGTGTATCACGTACTTATACGATGTAAAGTATCCAATAGCTATTCAGCAGTGCTATAAATAAAAACATAACTCTAAAATAAAACAAAATATGTGTAGTGAGTGCAATAGTAATCAAACTACCAGGCGTGCATAGAAACACAGAGGTATGTCAAACAATTTCTAGCGTAAATCAGAATCAGCTGTGCTGTGTTAGTACGGATGTTCGTTATATCGATAAAAATACTTGTCGATATATTGAACGGTATATTATTTTACGATCAAGATTAAAATGATGGTATTTCGGTATGAGATTTTGTGTATAGGTAGGCTTAAGGAGACCGTATATGCCCCTTAAGTTACGTTCACTCTTTCTGTTACACGTTGTATAAATTTTTATATATAAATTTTATAAATATATATAAATTTTTATGGGACCAAAGGGCAACTATTCCGCATCAAACTAAAAAAGAATCACGTAAATCGGATCATAAATCTCCGAGTAATCGGTTTACATACATAAAAAAAAAACCGGTGAACTTGAGAACCTCCTCCTTTTTAAGTCGGTTAAAAAAACATAAGCTGGAAGTATAGGAAGAAGGAAGGAAGCTCCACACACATAAGACAGTCATAGTTAGGACCTAAATTATCCAGTGCATATACTTAATAAAAGTTCTTTACTGAGTAAAGCTTCTTTGTGTATTCCGTACAGCAACAGTAGCATATAACATCCATAAAAATTAACCTGTCATATATCTGTTAGTAACAGCCCTGAGTCAAGGTTCGAATCCCAAAGGGATGCCCTGTGGCGCAAATTACATAGCTTATAGTTTTATTATGCTAGCTGAGCCTTGAACCCACGCTTATTGACCAGTGAATAAGTAAAGCTTCCTGAGCTAATAGCAAACATAAAGCTAAGAAATAAATTCCCTAAATAAGAGAGGCAGGGCATAGCATTCATTTGCAGCCCGACTGGGGAAGTACCTCCACCTTACAGAAGACATTCCTTAATTAAAACATTAATCATTTTAATGTTGTGTTTCCAAGTGTGAGTAAGGTTGCCAGAGCTGATTGGGGTGGGGGGGAGGATCAGAAACATTTGTTGACTTTTAAAGGCCAGCAACGCACCCGCGACACCTCTGGTGTTCCGAGTGTCTATGGGCGGCGGTGATCACTTACCATCAGAAGACCCACTTGCTCGTTTGTCGCCCTCCGATATAAAAAATAAACACGGTAACGCACTCTGCGTGCTTATGTTTATTATAACATTTTAAGAATGCATAAGAAATAGAGCTCAAAAAAAGGACAAAAAAGCAGCCACCACCCGAAACACTGGTTTCAAATTAAAGAAAGATGTTTGCAAAAAGATTTCCCAGCAAAAAGATTCTACAAGAACGTGCCTAATCGCGACAAAGATTACTGAGATACAGTAAAAAGTGTGGTAAATAAAAGAAACTTAGGTAGTTATAGTATTAATGTATAAGTATATTCATAAATACTTTATCCTTAAGCTTTTAAAAAAGATTATCATATAAGATAGCCCCATCGGGGTACCAAGCCTCAGGGCTTGCCCTGAAGTTGAAACTTTGTAGTAATATAGCTTATAATATATTCGAATAACACAAAGGCTATAATTTAAAAATTTAACGCGGATAAAATCGCGGGTTACAGCAATTTACTCATTAGTCACATTTTATCATCAGTATACTTTAGTAAACTGCAACAAATTTTACGTACCCACGTAAAACACTGAGTCTATATATAATAAGCCTTGCATTGGTAACGTGGACTTAACTTACTCTCAAATATATGTTTAAATTAACAAATTATATATATTTATTAGTGTCAAAGGTAATCATAATGTGGAAAATATAGACTAGTAAACAGGTACCCAATCCAATAAATCAATCAACTCAGGTAACAAAGTCATCATTATGGCTAATTACCTTTATTTATTGTGGTCTAACAAATATGTCACCTAATTCAATTTTATAAGAAATTTGATCAGAAAATTATACGGCTACAAGTGATTTATTGGATAACTTCCTTGGATTTATATTTTCGTATTCTAACTGTAATATGAATTTAAGTATCAAATATTACTTGCCTAACCTTTAGTTCAGTCTTATGATACATTTCTTTACGTCAAGATGTTTGGGACTTAAAAAGATGGCGACAAGTTTGCTTCTAATATTAGTATTTCTTGTCACAGGTCATCTTCATTTACACTTTTGTCAAGATGTATTAATGCCACGACCCATTAATAACGATACAAGATTAAATCAGTGTGCTATATATATCCTCAAGAAATATTTTTCAGACAAACAAGATCTAACTTACGCCAGTATCAACTACGAAGATGACTCACTTCTTAAAGAAATTCATTCAACAACAATGTTTAAGCTGAATGTTAGAAAAGCAACACATCCAATAGTAATAAACAATTGGGGATACTTAGTAACTGCAGAGAACGCGGTCTTATTTACAAAATACTTCGCCTACCTTATAAGAGAACCGGGATGGAATCCATACGCACGTTTTTTAATCGTCATAAGATCTTTAACACAGCATCAGCTGAGGCACATTTTTGACGCTCTGCTGCAACAGCACGTGAACAACGCATTGGTGGTGGACGGAACCAAAGAAAATTTTCTTTACACATACAACCCTTTCGCCGATACTGGTTGCGGCAGATATTACCATGATGTCATCAAATATGGAAAATGCTCACAATCTCAGAACATAAATTTGTACGCAAACAAATTAGTCAATGGTCTGAAAAATTGTAAATTTAGGGCAACAATAGCAAATCGTCCACCATTTGCGATAGATCCATCAAAAAATCAAGACACAATGCTTAGATTAGGTGCAGAAGAAGTGATATTTAAAACTTTAAGTAGTTTTGAAGAGTTTGAATATAGTAGTAACTACAATTACTCCACTGATTCCTTTCCTACAGTACAACCTAATATGACAGCAGTTGGTGCATTGAAACTGTTACAAAATAATGAAAGTGACTTAATGTTCGGTGGAATGATGCTGCTAGCCACCCGAGCACAAGCGTTTACCTTTCTTTGTGGTTACTATGATTACCACGATGAAATCGTTTTTGTAGTGAGAAAAGCACCTTTGGTATCACTTTGGAAAAACCTTTACTTAGAATTTGATTTCACCGTATGGGCGCTGTTGGACTTATGTTTAATAGTTTATTCAATAATTGTTATACTCGTATTGCGTGCTAAAGACAAAAGTAACTTGGTGCTAGAGTTGTTTGGTAATTTGTTACTTCATGGTCGGAATACAAACCACCGTTTTACAGTTAAATGTATCCTCATTATGTGGGTTTGGTTCTCTTACCTTGTAAATACTTTTTATCAATCTAGTTTGTGCAGCCTCACAACCAATCCGAGCCATCAATATCAAATTGCAAACGAACAAGATTTAATGAAATTCGGTGTCAAACCTTGTTTCAGCAATTCTTTAGACATATTTTTATCGTCAGAAACAAATAAAACACAATCCTTAAAAACTGGTATTAAAGGCTGCGTTACCACTAAAGAAGCTTTGAGGACCGTTAGTGCAAATCAAGATATGTACACCATTGCACCAAGCTATGTTCTATTGTATGAAAAACAGAAATTTACTAACAAATGGGGTGAGAAATTACTTCATCGTTTTGAAAAACCATATGCAAAGTTTTTGTTTTGTATTTATTTTTATAAAGGTTTTCCAATATCGTCAAGATTTCAAGCTGGCGCAATACGGCTGCGTGAAAATGGACTAGCAGATAAAATTATAAACGATCTTTATTTTCAACGGGCGTTGAAGCAAAGATTTATGCAAAAGGAATTTGAATCACGCTTTCCTTTACCGTGGAGAGTCTTGTTAGTTGGTTGTGTTATATCAATATTAACTTTTGTGATGGAACTTTTAACCACATTGTGATGTTCTAACATAGCTTTACAAAAGTTTAAGGTTTTGACAATGTCCTGGATTTCCATCGTTATCTGCGTCCAAAATAATCATGTAATATGATAGCAAGCTTGACTCATCCAAGCTTCTAATGAAAGATTAATTGTTGGGAGAAATGAGAGGACATGGCGCATATTATTATAGAGATAAGACTAAAATACTTACAATTTTGAAAATACTTCATTCAAAATCAACATCAATTTGGAGAACATAGTATATACACGCGTCCTATGGAATAATTACAATACTTTTGTATGTTCTATATGTGCTTGTAGGTGCAAAATATATGAAATATTTTGTACCTTTCATATACCTAAGTGTGTGATTAGTTTGAAACAAAATGAATATAGAACATACAAATGTATTGTTATCACTATTACACACCTTTATACCTTCTAACCCAAATTGATGTTGATTTTAATTGAAATAATCACTGTGTGAATTTACTATTATTCATTTATTCATTACTATTAACCTTTAACATATTAAAGGTTGAGTAATTAAAATATCACTAGCTGTGCCCGCGGTTTTACCCTCGTTTAACTTTATAAATTTAAGCCCACTAGCTGTGACCAGCGGTTTTACCCGCGTTAAACTTTATAAATTATAGCCTATATGTTGATCCAGGGTGTCAGCTAACTCCATACCAAATTTTATTAAAATCTCTCCATCCGTTTAGACGTGCAGAAGTAACAAATATACAGACTCACAAACTTTCGCCTGTGTAATATTAGTATGATGTGTTATTCGGATATATAAGTTACATTCCTACAAAGTTTCTTCTAAATCCATTCAGTCGATTTTGCGTGAAAGAGAAACAATCATCTATACTCACAAATTCCGAATGTATAATATTAGTAGGAAGTAGGATCTTCTTAATGAATTAAATGCGTATTTATTACATAGAGCATTGCAGCTGTGATGTTATTTTAAGGAACACAACACACCCACTGTATTGTGCCCATTAAAATGCGTCTATCATTGACATAAATAATTTAGTGTTGCCATGTTAGATTTAAATTACACTGCAGAAGTGGAGGATGTTATATTAGCATTCTTTATTTATTAATTTCAAATAATATTTGAACACGCAAATGAAGAATGTAGTTCGTTACTTAACTATTAGTTGGACGGATGGATACGAAACCAGAAACAAAAGTATTGTAAATTATATACATTCGAAACACCGGTGGTTTTTTCGACACACACGCCTTTCGTTGTCATGCTAGTGTTGTCAGTGTACCACTGGCTTTACGACTTTATAAATTAATTCATACTAATAAAATATGAGGACAAATAATATTATATTCTCGTAGTATAAAATAGAGGTACAAATAAGGCAGGCCAGAAGAGACTCAGAATAACTAGATGAAAGAATTTGTCTTTAAGTTAGCTATACATTTCCAGTATAAGCTGACCTGTCATTGTATGGAAATCCTATACAATGCGAGATCAGCTTATACTGGAAATGTATGGCTAACTTAAAGACAAGTACATCAATAGAAATAATACATTTTGGGTACAATAAACAGAAATATACATAGGTATTTTGATGCTTGTAAATAATAATAGATTTATTTTTCTATAATCCAAATTTGACGTACCTATTCGATCTGGTACCCATAATAAGCACCTTAGTGACTAAAAGGCCACAGTTCAGAATTCTGCCACAGATGACTATAGATCACACATATATTTGTCCTGCGTGGAAATTGGTCACCGACGTAGCGCTGACCTTTACAATTGTGCTTAACGTGTATGTGACATATATTTAGTTATCTTATCAATCATGATGATGATTTTAATGTATTTTTATGTTGTATTCATTTACTTTTTCTGAATGTATTATTTTTAAAATAATTTAATTTGTATAAGCACCAAAAAAATTGTACTCTTTTTTTTAATATGTAAGAATAAAGTGTCCTGGCACAAGCTATTAAACGCTTAAAAGGAGACTTCAACCACTAATATCATAAGACATTTGTGTTTACGTAAATAAAGTTATTAAGTTAAACCAGATGTCAGTTTATTATGACACTAAAATGAATAAATCATTTCATTACCTAAATATTGCGTGTTTAAATTGTTTGATACAGACGATTCTCAGAACGATTTCTGAGAATCATTAACACCTAAATAAACTCGCAATTTAATGACACATAAAGCAGCCTTGTCGTTCACTCGTATCAACATTAGGAAAATTGGTATTTTTCCGCAAGTTTTCAGCCAATACTGCGAGGTTAATCTTGTTAAAATCATAAAAGTGTAATTTAAATATTAAAGTGAACTTCAATGAACCTAAGTCACGTTTTGATTCCTTTCGCCCCATAGAAATCACAGTCACCTGTAATAATAATATCCTGGATCATTATTTACCCACGGCCATCTAATCTCAAACTAAGCAGAGCTTATTATGGAAACCAGATAACTGATATACTACTTTTTTTGTAAATACATACTTATATAGATAATTACACCCAGAATCAGGACAAACAGACATGCACACAAATATCTGTCCTGGGTGGGAATCAAACCCACGACCTCCGTCGTGAAGATCAAGCATTTGCCAACCACGCCAACAGGCCCGCCAAATAAAAAACTGTATAAAATATGTCGAAAAATTAAAACTCGTAATACGTAGGACTATATATATTAGCAAAAAAAAGATTGTAGTAGATTTGTCATCATCATATCAGCCGAATGACGTCCACAGCAGGACCATGGACACAATTCTATTGAGGAAATCTTTTGGGGAGGCCCAAAAGATTTCCTCAATAGAATTGTGTCCATCATTTGGAGGGATTTGCGCCACGCTTCGTAGACATGGTTGGTGATCGCAGTGTGATAGTTAGATTACACAGAGAGACGCTTCTGCCTGTTCTCTCATAATCTTTATGATTATATTTTTCTCACAATTAATATATTTGTTTGGTTAAGGTATGATTTTCGGCGTCTTCTGGCATAGGCATCCATATTTTTTGAATTTGTTGTTTAACATCTGTGTAATAATGCAATAAACATTTTTGTTTGTAGTTGTATTGAAGGTAGGAGTATCCCATAATCAGGTTATATCAGGTTGTTTTAAGTGGATGGTACTTGTTTAATTTTCTAGTTCCTTGGTGTCTATATTGTAATCTTATGGTACTGTTGCTGTTTGTAATATCTGGTCTGTTATGTACTATTGTCTGATTTGTATTGGTATCTCCCACATTATTTTTGCATTACCATTTTCTTTAACCAGAGGCAGCATTCGATGTTCAACCCACCACACATTATCAAATTTATGTTTTTTTTTTGCTAGGGTCGAAAATATGTACCCATACATCGAAAATATGTGCCAGCCAGCTTTTTCCACACTGATTCAATGTGTTTTTATACCAAAAAAATATCTTCAACCAGCCATAAGCATTACTCTAATAATGAATTGAAAGGAAATTACTCTTCATTGCGATCCAATAATTTTCTACCATTACATTCTATTCATTCACAAACTCAATTTCTTACTTGTTAAAATCGAGCTTTTATAATCATATCGTAGATAGCCTACAAATTATTCTCCACACAACAGCAACGTCCACCCATTCATCGAACAAGTAGTCTTCATAGTAGAATACTATACGTTACGATACTATGAGTAAGTGTAGTTTAGACTTGTGTGGAGAATAATGAGTGACATATTGAACCTACCGACGATATCTTACATTACAATACATTAAAACTACGTTCATCAGCGACATTGTAAAGGTATCGATTCATATTTCCCACTATTTTGGGATGATTATGTTTATGAAGAATGACCACTAAATGTAAGCTTATTTATTATTTATACCACCTATTAATGTAAGAGTTTATGAGGTTTATAACAGGGCTGTTTAATTAACAAATGGACTTCAAACAGTGATTTGTCACATGTGTATAAATACCAACCAAACTATCAACTAAATTAAATATGTATACTTCAGTTCATTATAATTTTTCTAGCACCAATGATGTTGGTCGTATACTTTGTTACATGTTTATATTTTTTCTGCGGAAGTTGTGTTGTTATACCGATCGATGATGTCCGTTACAACGAGTCATTAGTAACATGTGTAACTTATATAGTCAGTAACTATTTCACTGAAAACAAAGTACTCACATATACAGGCGATAAACTCGAACACAAACCAGTTCTACAAGCTATTCACAATAAGAAGATTGTAACATTAGTATCAAGGAGTACTAAAAAGAAACTATTATTTCCGCATCAAGAATACCTTATAGTTCAGGATAACGTCTCTCTCATCATTAAAACTGTTCAACATCTTATAAAAGACAGGACCTGGGCACCGGATCATCGATTTTTAGTAATAACTAAGAACTTAAGCGAAAACGATCTCAATACATTATTTAGAGCACATTCCTAAATTACCACATGGATAATGTTTTGATAGTAAACGGCACTGAAGATCCACAACTATATACTTACAACCCGTTCGATAACTTTGCTTGCGGAAAACGATTCGACGCCATTATCAACTATGGAGTGTGTTCACAAGCTCACAAACATGACCTGTTTCCATACAAATACATCACTGGACTACAAAACTGTACTGTGTCGTTGGTTTTTGGACATTGGCCGCCTTTTACAATAATTCCTTTTAACCAAACAAAACAAACATCTCGATTTGATTTAGGATGGGAACCGTATGTGTTCAATTTACTAGGTGAGATGGAAGGGTTTAATACCAACTATATTTATCAAGAAGAAGACGAATCATTTTCTCAAATCAACTCAGATATGGAGGCTATTGGAGCCTTAAAGGTAATCCAAGAGAATCAAGGAGAATTCGTGATTGGTGGTATGTTGCTGACACCGGATCGGGCAGCGGCCTTAAATTACTTATATGCACATTCAAGTTATATTGAAGAAATACGCTTTGTTGTTAGAAGTGCATCCTATCAGCCTACCTGGAAAGACATTTATTTTGAATTTGGGCCTCAGGTTTGGTTGTTACTATTTGTAGTTTTTATAATTTATACGATTTTAATAATAATTCTGACCAGAGCCGAAGACAATATCAATGTAGTATTGAAACTTTTGGATTGTTTATTACTTCACGGTAGCAATACTCGCGGCTGCCGAACATCAGTGAAGTGTGTCTTCATATTTTGGGTCTGGTTCTCATATCTCATAAATACCTTCTACCAGTCTAGTCTCGTCAGTATCAACACTAACCCTATCAAGGAATATCAGATTTCATGTGAAGCCGACATTGCGAGGTATAACTTGCGTCCTTGTTTTAGTACAATAATGGGCTCTTACTACGCAGAGTCATTACAAATAGACAAATCTTTTCAAAACGTGGATGGTTGCAAAGGCGTGTTGGAAAGTATCGGTACAGTCACAAAATCCAATAATTTATATACTATAATGCTATATCAATTATACCTATATAATAAACGTCAATTTTATGACAAATATGGAACTCCACAAATTTATTCGTTGCAGAAGCCCTATTCTAAGGTAATTTACGCGGCATATACTTTCAAAGGATTTCCTTTACTCCACAAGTTACAGTCAGATTTGTTGCGCTTAAAGCAATTTGGGCTGGCGGATCAAATGCTTAAAGACTTGTATTACAGGGTGTTAATAAAACAACATTACCATGAGAATGATTTTAAGGCTCGTTTCACTATTCCGTGGGATGTTTTTCTTTGTGGATGCAGTATAGCTACGATTACGTTCATCTTAGAAATAGTCACTAAAAGGATTTTTAAGAAATAATGTCACTACTGAAGAGCTTCTAAATAAACATGAGTGTCTTCAAAATCTATGTATGATCTAGATGAAGAATCACTACCTTTCCATTCCATCGCCATAGAATGTCCACTGTAGTATTGATAGTATTACGTGTATTATCAGGTCTACATTGGATATAACATTTATACATATCTGAGTATTTTTTAATTATTGTAATGTAAGTATATTATAGACCAACACACATTATTGTGGCTATCCCGGATCTGCTGGAAGAAATTTATTGCGAAATGAGCAGTATACAAGGATACTATTCATTTCTTCTTAGTTATGTTTATGGTGGAATTTTATTTTTATTGTATGTTTTGTGTGTACAAGAATAAGTGTTAATTTATCCCAGTATTCTTTTATTAATAAAGGAAAATCCAACTATGTTCTTGTTATTTGTCAAATTTTTTTTATCTTCCACCAGCACAGGATGCCCCAACTATGAAAAGTACTGGCAATACAACGTAACACAGACGTGTTTCTTTAAAAGCGCATAAATCCATTACAGTCATCATTCAAGCATAATTTTAGAGTAACTCACTTATCTAAAATGTATGCTTTTTAACTTATTTTACTTTGATGGTGACTTTCAACTTATTCACTTATTTATCAATTGATCATGAAAGCTTTGACACTAGTTGATTATTTAAATCAGAATAATCCGAAACGGGTTAAAAAATATTATCTCACTTTATTAATATGATCAAAATGTTTAATAAATAATAAAAATAAAAAAGGTTTTTATTCACGTAGACTTTAAAAAAGCGCTTGTAAATAGTCAGAACATGTTTGTAGTAATATAGTTGTATACATTAGATATTATTTCTAGTAACATAGATATTTAGGTACATCTTGTATGAAAACATTTATAAAATTTATTTTATTACAGAAATGATATTTAGCTAGCTCGTATCAAGTTATTGTCAAGAGATTATGTTTAATTATCTAGTTTAAGTCTAATATTTTTACTACATATTGTCAATGGTTCTGTCTATATTAAAGGTATTATTATTATGACGGACCTTGTGTTAATAACAACGGTCGCGCTTTAATGCTACCACCGGATCCAATGCGCCCCAACTGAGAAGACCCAGCGAAACAAACTCAGTGGGTTCATCTACTACCGGTTTCAACACGACCCAGTTGAGACGGTCCGGCGAAACATACTCAAGCGGGCATGAACACGGGATTTGGTCCAATTAGAGTAATTATTTAGTAGGCAAACACAATATATGCTCGATCGGTTGTCTGAATGCTTATTATTTTAGATTATATTTAGGTATACGAAAGAAAAACTTCGAAACAATAACATTATTCATTTTGAGACAGAGTCAATAATTTTAAATTAAGTATATGATAGCAATCATTTACAGATAGTTCACGTAACACAGCAGATCAGTCATGTCTATATGGCTACAAGATCTCCAGCGAGCAATGTGCAGGTAGGAAGTGAGAGCCAGACGTCTTTGTCATCGATGTACTCTTTAGTGGTGTAATAACCCCTAGCCATAAGTACACGTTTAATATGTGTTTTAAAACTTGTGTCAGGCAGATCAGTAATTTGAGTAGGAAGCTTGTTATAAAACCTAATACAATTTCCTAAAAATGATTTATTAGTTTTGCTTACTCTAAAGCCTGGCATGGCTAGTTTGTTTTTATTCCTAGTATTTATATTATGCAGTTCACTTTTCTTTTTATAATTATGAATATTTTTTCTAACAAACATTATATTCTGATATATATATTCCGATGGTA
This sequence comes from Pseudoips prasinana, assembly GCA_951640165.1. Classification (NCBI taxonomy): domain Eukaryota; kingdom Metazoa; phylum Arthropoda; class Insecta; order Lepidoptera; family Nolidae; genus Pseudoips; species Pseudoips prasinana. The sequence goes on along the minus strand of OX621243.1, from coordinate 32,610,039 downwards.
CAGTAAGTATATTTATTTCTTTAAACAAATTTCGCAAAGAATCGCGACTGCCTAAACCATAAATGGCTCTGACTGCTCTTTTCTGCAATACAAAAATAGTACCTATGTCAGCCGCCAAACCCCACAGCAGAATGCCATACGACATAATGCTATGAAAGTACGCGAAATACACTAATCTAGCAGTTTGTTCATCTGACAATTGCCTTATTTTCCAGACAATGCGGAAGCCGAACTTAATTTACCTGCTAACTTTTCAATCTGAGGACCCCATTGCAATTTTGAATCAAGTGTCAATCCTAAAAATACGGTCGATGGGACTAAATCTAATATTTTCGCATTAAGTGCAACTGTTGGTACAATTTGAGTCACATTCGGCAATGAGAACCTGATGCATTTAGTTTTCCCTGCATTTAACAAGAGATTATTTGCCGAAAACCATTCTGATATAAAGCTGAGTGTTTTATTATGCTCAATAAGATCTTTATCCTTTCTATTTACTTTAAATATGAGCGACGTATCATCAGCGAACAAAACTATGTCTGATACTTTCTCTACCAGATAAGGGAGATCATTTATATAAACTAGAAATAAAAATGGGCCCAATATAGACCCCTGGGGCACCCCCATTTTCACAGGATGACGTGCCGAAGTGAAACCGCCTATCGAAACCATCTGTTGTCGCCCCGATAAATAGGACATCACAAGATCAAGAGATGTGCCAGATATTCCATAGTACTTCAGTTTAACAACGAGCGTACGATGATCAACGCAATCGAAAGCCTTAGAGAGATCACAGAAAACTCCCAGCGCATCCTGTGATCCCTCCCAAGCCTCCAATATTGACCTAATTAATGTGCAACCTGCATCCTGAGTAGAGCGGCCCCTTGTAAACCCGAACTGCTTGTTATGCAATATCTCATTCACGTTAAAGTGCGACAACATTTGGCTGAGCATCAGCTTTTCAAATTTTTTACTTAAAGCTGGCAGTATTGAGATAGGCCTATAATTCGTGGCATTTTTTGAACAACCTGCCTTGAAAATGGGTATTATCTTACTTATTTTCATTAAATCGGGAAAGACACCATCACTTATACAGCCATTGAAGATGGCTGCAAGGATTGTAGCAATGTTTAGTATGATTGATTCAATTGCTTTAACAGACAGTCCCCACAAATCTTCTGTGCCTTTCCTTTTAATACTCTTAAAAGCTTTTATAATGTCATCACTTGTTACGGATTCAAAACTAAAGTTAGGTACATTTTGTTTTACGCTTTGATTTAAAAAGAGTTCAGCCACATCTGGTGATGTTGCGAGACACTTAGTAATATCCACGGGTATATTTGCAAAAAAAGCAGCTAAAAAATTGGCAATGGTAAGCTTGTCTGAAACCAGTTCATCACCAATATTCAATACTAATGTTTGATCTCTTGATCTACTTTTACCAGTTTCAGTATTAATTATTTGCCAAGCTGATTTTATTTTATTATCAGATTTTTTAATTTTATCTCTTATATATAAAGATTTAGCTTGAATGCAAACCTTTTTAAAAATTTTTGATTAATTTCTAACATAATTAATAAAATTGACATCAGGGTTATAGGACCTTCTGTCATACAACTCATATAAAAAATCTCTACTCAGTCTAATGCCTTGAGTTGCCCAAGAACTAAATTTTATCTTATTACTGCCAACCGTTATGTTTTTTATTTTACAAGCTTTATTAAATTCTTTGCAAATACAGTGGAATAATGTAGTGTACATATCGTTAGGGTTACTTTTGTTTGGCAATAGATGGCACAAACTATTCTCCAGGTTGTTACTGAACTTTCCCAAATTAGATTTTGTTAAAGGTCTAAAACTAATTTTTTGTTTATTTATATTTATCTCATTTTTTATCTTTACTATTTGGCATTTATGGTCAGAGCGAACACCAGCCACCAAACACTTCTCAGAGACATCAAAGTTGGTAATTATGTTATCAATGCAAGTAGCAGATGTGGGTGTGACTCTCGTGGCCTCAGAGAACAAGCATTTAAGGTTAAAGGACCGAAATACAGATAGAAATATGTTTATTTCAGGTGAATCTGCTAAAATGTTCATATTAAAATCACCACATACAAGGATTTTTTTTTACTTTTAATTTTTCTAAGAATGTCTTCTATTGTTGCTGTAAAAAGCTTTAAATCGGATGCTGGTGGTCTATACACACATATTATACAATAAAACTGCGTCTCTACACATGCCACCTCACACACACGCTCAATAGATAGTTGGCATATATCTTTACGTTCTTTAAATTTAATTTGGTCTCGAAGTAGTATCAGTACTCCACCACCCTCTGCCGAAACCCTATTATAAAAGCTGGCGACCCTATAGCCACAGACACTAAAAGCCATCTTGTGTGCCTTCAGCCATGTTTCTGTAAAACAAAGGATATCTATTTCATATTTTTCATTAAAAAGTTCTATGTCTAGAATTTTGCCAGAGAAGCGGTTTATATTTTGATGTGATAGAATTAGAAAGTTATCACACTTCTCTATTGTCATGATTACCAATTAATATATATATATATATTCGGCCTTATCGCTAGGTGCGATCTCTTCCAGGCAACCGTTATGTATGTATCTTAAAGCCTAACAGTATATCGGGAGACGAGGGCACGCACGTGTCATAATAAAAGTTGATCATTTGTCATCTCGGGCGACCGCTGGTGTGGGACCAAACCTTTAAATCAAATTAAATTGATAATAAGAATAGGCCAAAATAGTGATAACAACTACTACATTACAGAGGTAATTTGTAACTGTTACTAGGGCAACGCTCGCTTCCATGCTAGAAATTAAATTGTCTCACGGTAGCGAACGGATAGCCCTAGTAGATTGAGACAGGCCAGTGAGATTTCCTTTTAGTCGTCAGTAGGTGCAGACGCCAGTACATCCAGCTACCCCAATCTGTCAAATTTCTTATATAGATTTTCAACTTTATCATATAAGCGTAAGGTTCACTTTCAATTGGTAAAATTTGACAGATTAAAAGCTTGATGTGCTGGCGTCTGTACTATGAATATCTAAGTCTCCAAACTAGCCAAGCCTGTTAATTTCAGACCAGACTCAATCTTATTATCTGAGTATAAACTAGATTGTGCCACAATATTTAAACCAGAGTGAGAATCAGTTTGGCTCGTTTTTGAAAAGATTTGTTTAAAAAATATGTTTAATTTCGAAGCCATGACCTTGTTTACTCCCACCACAAAATCAGCTTGAGATCTGCAGTGACTGTTATGAGTCCACAGAGAGCCTCAAGCTAATGAAATATCTATCTAACCAATGGTGGGGTCATAATTAACCCGTATATCACTTTTTAATATCAGTATACTTTGGTAACTTACAGTCAATTTTACGGGCATACGTAAAACACCTAGTTGTTTATAAACCATGCGCTTATATTATAGACTTAACGAACAATTAAAAGTACTATGTTTCAAACAAGAAAGAAGAATTATTGTTAGAGAAAAGCCCCTCATCGGGGTGGGGGGAAGGGTCAGCAACACTTGTTTACTGACTCTTAAAGGCCGGCAACGCACCCGCGACTCCTCTGGTGTTGCGAGTGTCCATGGGCGGCGGTGATCACTTACCATCAGGTGACCCACTTGCTCCTTTATCGATTCCTGACATAAAAAAAATATAAAGACTACTGGAAGATACATATCCGACCCAATAAAGCAATCAGTCCAGGTAACCGAATCATCGATAAGGCAAAAACTTAACCAGATTTTTTGTTGTAAGCAAATGGCCTAAACATTTTACGCAAGATAAATCATGTCACGTTTGGGGTTAGAATCCCGGTACCAGAAAAGGTTTTTGGTGGATGTTAAGTTAAAGTCAAAGGTACTTTATTCCGTAAAAATTTTACATTTATGTGGAATCGTCATATTTTTTTTACCCTACCGTGCAGTGCATTACGTGGCAGCTACTGAGAAACACTGCCAGAAAACTCAGTAGGAATCCTTTTTTAAAATAAAATATACATAAGATTAATGACAAACATGTGTGTTGACTCAGAACAACGAAATCCCAAGCACTTTTATCACTTAAATAATCAGAAATTTTGTAATATGCCCTGCTACACAATTTGGCTTTAATAATTCTTTTAAACTTATTCGTAGACAATTCTCTAATATCATTGGGAAGTTTGTTATAGAATCTTATACATTGCCCCATAAAAGAGTTACTTATTTTGTGGAAACGGGTAGTATGCAATATGAGATTATTCTTATATCTAGTATTTACATTATGTGTATCGCTCCTTTTACAGAAGGAATCGATATTTTTATGCACATATAGTAAGTTTTCATATATATACTGAGATGGTACAGTTAGAATGTTGACCTCTTTGAACTTTTCTCTTAGAGATACTCTCGGGCCAAGATTATAGATAGCTCTTACAGCTCTTATTTGCAATATAAATATGGTGTTAATGTCAGCATAGCTACCCCAGAGAAGAATTCCATAGGACATTACACTATGAAAATAACTGAAATAAACCATTCTAGCTGTGTCAAAATCAGTCAGCCGTCTAATAGTTTTCACTGCATATGCTGCAGAACTAAATTTGCCGGACAGTTTTTCTATTTGTGGGCTCCATTGTAGCTTTGAGTCAATAGTGATACCCAAGAACACAGTTGATTCAACAGGGTCCAACCTAGCTCCATTAAGTTTTACATTGGTTGGCGCCTGTTTCACATTCGGTGTAGTGAATTTTATGACTTTAGTTTTCTTATCATTAAGCACAATTTATTATTAAGTTAATGTAACAAAATAACATTTCGAGAATTTTCTGGTTATTACTAGAACAAAAGAAAATGGATAACTGATGAAAGAGACATGCAAAATTCTACAATGGCATTAGATGGTTCTAGAATGGAATGAAAGATATGTTGCTAATTTATTGAACAAAAGTAAAAGGATAGCTGATGCAACGGACGTACAAAAGTCTTACTCCAAAATTTGCATAATATGGATCTAAAATGAAAAGAAAGAGATGGTGTGAATTCCTGGTAGAAAAGAAAATAAGGACAAAGACAGAAGTATTTCAAAATTGGTGATGGTTCTAGAAATAAAATAATGACTTTCGGATTGTTTAAAATTTTGAACCATTTAGGGGTATATAAGCAGTATATAAAAAAAACAGAACTATGAGTTTTAAGTCAAATGTAAGCGAAGGCGAATCAAGAGAAAGAAGTAAAAGTGAAAAAGTACATGTAATCAGTGAAAGTATATACCTAGTACCAAGTGTTCCGTACACAGTAAGAAGTGTACCGTGAACGTCGAGACTTTCACAGTGCTCATGGGACATGGGGTCATGGCGACTCTGTAAGTCACATGTGAACTCTCTTGCAGTGCTTGTCGTTAGAACTATAAGTAGGGGTGTTTTCCATGATAAACAACAATCCAATGTCCAACCCACCCCCGTCACTATATCATAATACTTTCTCAAGAGCGTGCGCGGAATACATGGGCACTTTATATACATATATTCAGTATCTTATTCGAAGACTAACAAACATAAATCTGACACTATTAAAGAGGGTTTAATGGGCGACATTATAAAGGTATCCATTAAAATGTACTTAAATTCTTATGATTACTAAATATTATTTATTTAAGAGTTTACTAAGTTTATAACAGTGTTGATTAATTTACAAAACGGACTTCAAAAAGTGATTTGCCACATGTGTTCAAATACTAACCAAACTAACAACTAAATTTAATATGTATATTATGGTTCAATACAATTTTTTTATTACCAATGATGTTGGTCGTGTTTTTTGTTACATGTTTAAGTTATTTCTGCGGAAATTGTGTTGTTATACCGATCGATGACAATCGTTACAACGAGTCATTAGTAACATGTATAACTTATATAGTCAGTAACTATTTCACCGAAAATAAAGTACTCACATATACAAGCGATAAACTCGAACACGAACCAGTTCTACAAGCTATTCATAATAAGAAGATTGTAACATTAGTATCAAGGAGTACTAAAAAGAAACTATTATTTCCGCATCAAGAATACCTTATAGTTCAGGATAACGTCCCTCTCATCATTAAAACTGTTCAACATCTTATAAAAGACAGGACCTGGGCACTGGAACATCGATTTTTAGTAATAACTAAGAACTTAAGCGAAAACGATCTCAATACACTATTTAGCACATTCCTAAATTACCACATGAACAATGTTATGATAGTAAACGGCACTGAAGATCCACAACTATATACTTACAACCCGTACGATAACTTTGCTTGCGGAAAACGGTTCGACACCATTATAAACTACGGAGTGTGTTCACAAGCTCACAAACATGACCTGTATCCATACAAATACACCACTGGCCTACAGAACTGTACTGTGTCGTTCGTTTTTGGACATTGGCCGCCTTTTGCAATAATTCCTTTTAACCACACAAAACAAACATCTCAATTTGATTTAGGATGGGAACCGTATGTGTTCAAATTAGTAGGTGAGATGGAAGGATTTAAAACCAACGTTATTTATCAAGAACAAGAAGAATCATTTTCGCAAATCAACTCAGATATGGAGGCTAGTGGACGCTTAAAAGCAATCCAAGAGCACCGAGGAGATTTCGTGATTGGTGGTATGTTGCTGACACCAGATCGTGCAGCGGCCTTCGAATACATATATGGACATGCAAGTTATATTGATGAAATACGCTTTATTGTTAAAAGAGCATCCTATCAGCCTGCTTGGAAAGACATTTATTTTGAATTTGGGCTTCACGTTTGGTTGTTACTATGTGTCGTTTTCATAATTTATTCGCTTTTAATAATAATTCTGTCCAGAGCCGAAGATAAGATTAATGTAGTATTGATGCTTCTGGATTATTTGTTACTTCACGGTAGCAACCCTGGTGGCTGCCGAACATCAGTGAAGTGTGTTTTCATATTCTGGGTCTGGTTCTCATATCTCATAAATACCTTTTACCAGTCTAGTCTTGTCAGTATCAACACTAACCCTATCAAGGAATATCAGATTTCATGTGAAGCCGACATTGCGAGATATAACTTACGTCCTTGTTTTAGTAAAATAATGGGTTCTTATTACGCAGAGTCATTACAAATAGACAAGTCTTTTCAAAACATGGATGGTTGCAAAGACGTGTTGGAGAGTATCAGTACAGTCACAAAATCCAATAATTTGTATACTATAATGCTATATCAAGTATACCTTTATAATAAACGTCAATTTTATGACGAGTATGGAACTCCACAAATGTATTCGTTTCGGAAGCGAATTATAAATGCAGTAAAGAACATGTGAACGACAGGTTCTTTGCTGCGTTTATAAATTGCGCGGCAGAACTAATCTGGAACTTGAACACATATGACCCTTTTGAGGGGTGGAGTGTTCAGACCTCAAGTTATTCTTGTATATCTTGAATATTGTAGTATTAGGTTAAATTAAATTGATATGAGAATTTTACATGGATGCTAACTATCGAGAATAGATTACTTACAAATATCGCTAAGCGACACGAAGGGCGCTACCGCCGAATTCGCCGGACATCGTGATTGGCGTTCAAATAGATAAGTTTAAAAAATCATTATCGGCTTCAACATTGAAAAGCGATTCCGATTTATGAAGTTACATGTGCTCATGGAAGCCGATTGAACGAATGAATGATTTAGCAATTTTTACCTTTATCTATTTGAACGCTGATCACGATCACGATGACCAGCGAATTAGGCGTTAGCCCCACATCATAGGTGGCGCCACCATTCCCCGTAGAATGTAATGATTTAGTAATTTTACCTTCATATATTTGAACGCCGATCACGAGCACGATGACCGGCGAATTCGTAGACCGCCATCATAGATGGCGCCACCCTTCCCCGTAGAATGTGTTGCAAAAGAATATAATTTAATTGAAAACATTGGGCTTTACGCCATAAAATGTATGATCTAAGCGTTATATTCACAAGAATAAAATTTGGACATTGTACAGACACCAGCACATCAAGCTACCTAATCTGTCAAATTTCCCCAATTGAAAGTGAACCTTATGCTTTTGTGATAAAGTTGAAAATCTATAAAATTAATTTGACAGATTGGGGTACTTGGATGTGCTGACGTCTGTACATTAAACATTAAAAGTACTTCACCAAATATGGAACCAAAATTTACATTTGTTTTTAAATGTAAAAATTTATAAAGCGTAATTTACGCGGCATATACTTTCAAAGGATTTCCTTTACTCCACAAGTTGCAGTCAGATTTGTTGCGTTTAAAGCAATTTGGGCTGGCGGATCAAATGCTAAAAGACTTGTATTATAGGGTGTTAATAAAACAACATTACCACGAGAAAGATTTTAAGGCTCGCTTCACTATTCCATGGGATATTTTCCTTTGTGGATGCAGTATAGCTACGATTACGTTGATCTTAGAAATACTCACAAAAAAGATTTTTAAGAGATAATGTAGCTGCTTAAGAGCTTCGTAATAAACTTGAGTGTCTACAAAATATATACATTCAGTTTGTATTCCGACATAATAAGTTCGACCATGTTTCCAAATTCTATTAAGATCTAAAGTGGCTCACAATTCGATAGTGTATAAACAATCTCATATTATGTCTCTTCAATATCCTGAATCAGTTCCCAATCTTCGAGATCGGTTTTCTTATAAATCCCCTTATGCTCCATGAAGCTACCACCTTTTTTTTTTTTTTTTTTTTTTTAACGTGGGGAAATCCGTTACGGATCCCCGCCGCTGGGCAAGCGACGGGGTATGTCGGGCTCCCTGTATTAATCTTCGGTTTACCGACTAAAACCCCACGGTGTTCCTCGAGTACCTGTAGTCGGGGCCACGGGATTCGCGTAAGCATTCACCGCAGCCCAGACAGGTCTTGGCCCGCCTCTATCTAGGCAGGCCCCATCACGAGAAGGACTTCAAGTCCTCCTTCCGCTAAAGGCGCGCGCCGAAACACGAGCGCCACCGCCTCGGGCCTGTTCTGGCCAGGCGGCAAACTGCCCTCCGTCTGCCGCCCGCAGGCCATCTCCTAGGGTGGCCGGAGATCCGCCACACGCGCTCTCCGACGTCCAGGTCTCCTGGCGCGGGTAGGAAGGGTGCTCGTGAGCTCCCGTTCCCGTTCCGCTGCCTCCTTCGCAGCCATCACCTCCTCGCAGAAGGAGACAACGGCATTCCAGGCTGTCTCGCTGTCGACCATGGATTGTGTCATGGCCGACAGCGAGAGGCCCCCCACGCCGAGTGTTGCGACTAGGGCACGGCGTTGTTCCACCCACTCTGGACAGAGAGCCAGGGTATGGTGTGCCGTGTCCTCTGCGTCGCCGCAATGGTGACACTCGGGCGTCTGCTCCCGACCTATTAGACGCAAGTACTTTCCGAAGCATCCATGCCCCGAAAGTACCTGCGTCAGTCGGAACGTGAGAGCGCCGCGGCGCCTCTCAAGCCACCCCTCTAGGACCGGTCTTACCGCCACGATTGTGGCGTGCCCCGCACTGGGTTGCGCAAGTCGCGCCCTCCACTCATCCACCATGGATACGTGGAGCTCCGAACGCTGCGCCTCGATTTCTCGCAGCGCCGGTCGGAGACCCCGCTCGAACGAGTCCCTACGCCACTTGTATAGCAGCGCAAGGACCCTAGCCTCCAAGTCCCAGGGTGGGGAACCGGCTAGTAAGGTTGCCGCCTCGAAGGAGATCGTACGGTACCCCCTTATTACCCTAACTGCCATTACCCGCTGCGGCTTTCGCAGCTCACGGATGTTACGGGCAGCCAGGGTTTCCCCCCACACAGGGGCCCCATAAAGGGCCATCGACCGTACGATCCCCAAGTACAGCTTACGGCAAGAGGCGTTTGGTCCCCCCACATTGGGCAGCAATTTTGACAGAGCTGCTGCCGCAGCCACGCATTTGGGGACCAACCTTCGGAAGTGTTCTCCGAAGTCCCATCGGCCATCGAGAATGAGACCCAAATATCTCATTGATTTCTCGACGCCGATGCGGACGCCTCCCACCGTAATGTAAGACCCCGCCGGTGGCGCCTTACGAGGCCCATGAAAGTATAAGGCCTCAGATTTGTGGAGCGCCACCTCGAGTCCCAGCTGCCGGATCCTCCTGACGACTTGCGCAACCCCCGCCGTACCCAACAGAGCTGCTTGCCGATGAGTCTCCCCCCACGCCATTACTAACGTATCGTCAGCGTAGCAAGTTACGCTGACGCAAGGAGGGAGATCACCGCGCAGCACCCAGTCATACCCAATGTTCCACAGGAGCGGCCCCAGAACCGAACCCTGTGGAACACCGCATGACATCTCTCGCCGACTCCAATGACTCCGACCCGGGTAGATCACTGACCTTTCGGCCAGGTAAGCCCCAACAATACGACGGAGGTAGATCGGCACTTGATGATACTCAAGCGCCGACCTTATGCTGCTCCAGGGCAGAGTGTTAAACGCGTTGGCGATGTCCAAAGACACCGCCAAGACCACTCCGCCCCGAGATACTGCTTCCTCCGTCAGAGCCCTCACGCGCATTATGGCATCCACGGTGGAGCGCCCTTGGCGGAAACCAAACTGGTTCTCCGCCAGATCCGGACCAATTGCTGTTAAGTGCTGGACTAGGCGGTCTGCAATAACTCTCTCGAAGAGTTTGCCCACTTCGTCCAGCAAAACGATTGGCCGGTAGGCAGAAGGTGAGTCTGCCGGGCGCCCCTCCTTGCGGATAAGGACCAGTTTTCCTGTTTTCCACTGTTGTGGAAACTGGCCCCTCTCCAAGCACGCGCTAAAGAGCCCTCTCAGTCGGGGCCCGAGAGCCCTCAGGGCCAGGACCCAAACACGACCAGGAATACCGTCGGGCCCTGGGGCGGTATTTTTGGCTTGAAGCCTATGCACCGCCGCTCTTAATTCCTCCCGGGTCACTTCGGGCACGTCGTCGTTTTCCGCGCTGGTTGCCAAAGAAACTGGAGCAAAGTGCCCTTCCCTATCAGGGAACAGAGCAACCACCACCTCCCTCAGCAGCTGGGGCTGAAGACTCTGGGTCAGTGGGGGTGACCATGAGCGAAGCTTACCCCTTACCATACGGTAGGGTCGCCCCCATGGATCACGGTCCAGAGTCGACAACAACTCCTCGCGGGCTAGAGTTTTCGCCCGCGAGATGGACAGCTGCAAGGCTTTTTTGGCCGCTCTGTAATCCTCATACAGCTCCGCTTCTCTGGCTGCCGCATTTTGGGTTCGGCGTCGGCGGCGGCGATGCCTGGCATACTGGCGTCGCGCCGCCACGCAAGCGCGTCGCAGTTGTGCGATTTCCTCCGACCACCAATACACCTGACGCCTAATATGCCTTCGCCGAACCCGGGGCATTGCCGCATCACATGACTGTGTTGCAGCTTCCCGGAACCACTCGGCCTCAACATTGATATCGACAGGCCTGTCCGGTGCTGAGACCCAGGCCTGTACAATAGAGGCTTCCAGGAGGACCTCCCGGTTCAATTGCCCCAATGCCCAACGCGGACCGTCCCCATTCAGGGTCCCCCGAGCCGGCGCATCAAAGGTATGGGTGGAGAGATCAAATCGGATGTACCGATGATCAGACATGGTCTCCACCCCCTCCTCAACACGCCAGCCGAGAACACGTCGCGCGATTGTGGGGCTTGCAAACGTTATGTCTACAATTGAGCCACCACGTTGCCGCACGCACGTGTTGATGGAACCCCTATTGAGGACGAGCAGGCCTTTAACTAGGGCCCACTCCTCGAGCTCATCCCCCCTCGCATCTGTAATCGGAGAACCCCAAGCAGCCGATTTGGCGTTGAAGTCCCCAAGACAGATGACGGGACGGGGATGACATCGATCGACGGCTGTGCCCAACTCTACTAAGAAACCCTCAAAGTCGGCGAGAGATCTATTGGGGGAAAAGTACACCCCGATAACAAATAAATCACCTACTGCCGCTGATACCCAGCCCTGACCACTCAAGACATTCTCAAGGCCAGGGCCACCAGCAGCAGGCCGTGAGATTAAGGCTACCGAGCCGTTTAGATCCCTGGCCCAGTCGCTACTGGGTGGAACGAAATAGGGCTCGGCAACCACTGCCACATTTATCAACCACTCTGCCATGCTCTGGAACAAAAGATCCTGGGCACTGGCACAGTGGTTGATGTTGGTTTGGAGGAAGCGCAACGGGGTCATTAAGAATGGTCCATCTCAACTTCCTCCACTCGTCCAGACGCAGCCCCATCTGAAGCTGCAGTCGGACGGTTAGCCTGCGGCTGCTGCCGCAAGGGGCCAGAAACCCTCTTTTGCACCACTTTTGGCGCCGCGCAGACTCTGGCACCCACCCGGTGGTCAGCAGACTTGCCAGCTACCTTGCACAGGTGACAGTGCGGTGCTGCTGTGCACGTGGCAGCTCTGTGACCGGGTTTGCCGCAACGGAAGCAAAGCCCACTGCGTCATCACCCGCTAAACAACGGGCGCCCACATGTCCCTCGGCCTGGCACCGGTAGCACCTCAAAGGTTTGGGCTGCAGGAGCTTAACCTGCGCAGACACCCACCCCACGAGAAGTTTCTGGCCCACCAATTTCTGAGCTGCTGCAGCAGGACAGCTGAAGACGGTTGACCCCATACCATCAAAGCCCGGGGTGATTACTCCAGGCTTTACCTGGTCGATGGAGCAACCTCCGGCCTTCGCAACAGCCTCTTTCAGCTCAGCGACTCCAGTGGAATCGTCCAAGCCCGTGACACGCAAGTCAGCGCACTTGATTGGTCTTGAGACTCGGACATCTTCCGCCGACAGTGTAGAGGCCAGCCTGTCTCTCAAGGCGTCAGCTTTTGCGTCACTGTCTTCGCCGGAGACCTCCAAAAGTCGGGCTCCAGTGAGGGTCAGCTTGCAGGAGACACTCTTAATACCCAAGTCGCTGAGTACTATAACCGCTTTCGCTTGAGCTAGCAACCCGGCGTAAGTAACGCCCCTTTCTGCCGCTTCGGGCTGCAGTGTCAGCACAACGGCGGCCGACGTAGGGGTGCGCAACTGGGCCATCGTCTTCCTCACTTTTTCTGCGGCTGCTCTTTCTCGTTTTCGAGCTTGAGCAGCCTTTTTTGCAGCCTTCTTTTTTGCACCAACTTCCTGCCATGCCCCATTATTGGGTATATGGCTCCCAGAAGTTGATGGAGGAACCTTCTCGGACAGGGTTGACGTCTGCCCCGAAACTGGCCTCTTCCTCTTATCTGCACTTTTTGATGCTGGCTCGGCCTGAGAGGGAGCCTTTTCTTTGGCCGCAGCTGCCCATGATTGGGTCTTTGCTGCCGCAGGAGTATCGGCTTGCAGGGCCGGTTCATGGACAGCTGGCATCCCCGAAACCGAAGATGGTCTAGGCTCAGCATTGGTCCCCCTCCTCTTTCCCGTTGCTTGATTCCTTTTCCCCTGCACTACTGTGTCAGGGGTGGGCTTTGTCTGAGCAGCATCCGCAGCTCGTCTGCTGTCTGCAGCAAGAGGCGGACGGAGGCGCTGCTCGGGGAGAAGACGGCCTTCCAACGCCGCCAGTTTAGCGTCCATCATGCCCCCAACCGCGAGCATGATGGAACGAGTTAACTCCTCCGGCTGCAGGGATGCAGGCACCAGTAGTGCAGTCGACGACTCAGACACCGCACTAGGGCGCACTTGGGAAGTGCACTCATTTTGCCGACGGAGAAGGTTAACTTCCTCCGTCAGCTTGGCCACCTGCGCGGAGAGGCCCGAGAGCTGAGACCGCAAGGTTGTGTTCTCCATCTCAAGCCTCTCAACGTTTGCGTCCACCCCTATCCGGTGGGCGACCTCATCTGCCGCAGCCTGGACTGTGCGCGCTGCCATCCTGAGGCTTCGGACAAAAGACCCCTTGAGGTGGCGAGACTTATCCGCCACCTTTTCGACCGTGAGAAGGTGATGTTTAATGCAGGCACCAATATCGGCCGTTGGCCGTGCCTGCATTTCCTTCTCTAAGTCTTCCACCGACGGAAGACTTCGCTTGGCACGCGTATTGGACGGACATCCCGCAAGCTCTGGGTCTTCCTCTTCAGCCTCCTCTGCGGCACTGGGCGCCAGCTTCTTCTTCTCCTGGGGCTGTTCGCTGCTCACCGCCCCCCCTGTCCGCTTTCGCGTACGCAACGCAACGGACGTTTCGGAGGTGAGTGACATCAGCGAGCAATCTGACTCGCCACCATCACTCACCGTCCCACCCGGCGCTGGTGTTGCCGGCCGCGAAAAGTGGGCCCGGTTGACCACCACCCTTGTGGCGCTCTGCGCCCGCTGAGTTGGCCCCGACGTTGTGGAGCGTTTGGGGACGAAACCCAATGGCTCCAACATAACACGAGGATTGGCCATCCTCGACACATCCTCTGTAGAACGCACCATATTGTTGGATCCAGGGAGCGCAGAACTGGGCGTGCGTACCCTCTCCATGGTTTCCGTGGTCTCACGGCGTTGTGTTTCTCCCTCTCTTGTATTTTCATTTTTTTTTACCATAATAAATCCCACGAGTGGGGAGGAACTAAACGTCAACCCGGGTAGAGCCCCCCCATTACCCGAGCAAGCGTACATTTTTGTCCAACCAGGGGGTCCGCAGGTACCCTGGCTGGAGGCGCGCCCGCGACTGACCACCCGTCAGCCACGCATCCCATGGCCACGCGCCATAACTGGGGATTAGGGTGATTTTTTATTGAGGTTTTCTTCCTCTCGGGCCGGGCGGTTAAGCCAAGCCCGTCGGTCCCGACAAACGCCGCGAGACATGACCACGACACGTCATCATCGGGATAACGACAGCGGCAATGACACTTGAGGAGAAATTCTCCTACCAGTGTCTGCCCGGCGGCAGGGTAAGTGCACGCCGAGCTCGCCTACTCCGGTTATCCTAAGCGGTTCTCGGTGAGAAGCACTTGGATAAGGTGCCACTCCACTGCCAGAATATTCGCCACGAGCAGTAACCCTACCTTGAAATAGGATAAATCCCATTGCAAGGCATGATTACTGCCCGCGCCCAGGGCACACCGTCCCACCAACTTCCGTTCTCCCCGGACGTATCCATAAGAGACTGGAAGCAGTGGGCACACGAGGAGGTTTTCTGACCACGTGCCCCATGAAGCTACCACCTAATCCATCCCGAAACTTTACATCCATAAAACTAATTTTTGTTTCTACTCCTTTACTGTTCATGCGGTCAGATTGTGGAAAGTGTTTCAAAAGACAGATGAAATATCTCTACCTTTCCATTTTATCGTCATAGAATGTACACTGTAGTATGTAGTATTAGGTGTATTATTAAGTCTACATTGGACATTACATTTATGTATATTTCAGTATTTATGTAATTATTAGTCGTCATCATCATCATCATCATATCAGCCGAAGGAAGCCTCCCTCAAGGATTTCCACAATAGCCGGTCCTGTGCTGCCCGCATCCCGTGGCTTCTCGCAACCCTTGAAATATCGTCGGTCAATCTTGTAGGGAGCCAGCCCACGCTGCGTCTTCCGGTCCGTGGTCGCCACTCGAGTACCTTTCTGACTCATTTTGTTGTTTTAGTATTATTATTATGTAAGTATATTAAAGACCTACACACATTATTGTGGCTCTTTAAAATTTCTCCTGTATCGAATCTGCTGGAAGAAATTTCTTTCAAAATGAGCAGTACCTTTGTACTATTCATTCATTTCTTTTTACTATTTATTGCGTAAAAAATTAACCTTTAAAGTATTTACAATTATTATTAAAATAACCTAACTTATTAACTACGGAAACATAAATTAAATAAAAATGAACATGAATAAAACATTCTACCAATGAGCTTATGCGTCAAATAAATTAGTCGACATCGCTTTCAACTGGGAACGTACCAAGAAGGCTGGCAGCATTAAAATAAATAAAATAAAAAAGGTTTGTAAATAGTCAGAACATGTTTGTAGTAGTATAGTTGTATACATTATTATTTCTACTAACATAGATATTTAGGTACACATTGTATGAAAACATTTATAAAATTTATTATATTATAGCAATGATATTTAGCTAGCTCTTATCAAGTTATTGTAAAGAGATTATGTTTAATAATCTAGTATAAGTGTAATATTTTAACTACATACACATTGCCACGTTGAATGGCAATGATAATTCTTAGACCTAAGTATGCCAGCCCTCTGATCATGTGAAGCATCGACAAGACGTTTGGAAACATCACGAAAAATTGACAAAGCGCTTGTACCCGATGGCCCGAGCGTTTCAACTCCAAACAGCTCGTTTGGCTGTCTCCGCTACAGCATTAGCAGCGCAGGCGCGTCCACTAGTGTTTGGAAGATGTGATGGCGCTAAGGTATCGACGCAGGTTGCATCTCACACCAGAGGCCTTCGCAACTCCCAAGGTAGCAAGGACATACCATCGGGCCTCTTACCATCGTCGCGTACCAGACCATTAGGTTCGAGTATGGCAGGGACGCCAGCGGCGACAAGAGCCCGGCGGATAATATAATTTAAGCTACCATGGCGGGGTATTCTACTGGCGCTTCTGCTACACGACAGGCCATGATGTCCAAGGCGGCCGACAGCTTCTCCACAGTGACAGCGATGTCGAGCGACGCAGGGAATGCCAAGACGGAGGCAGGTGGCGAGACGGAACGTGCCGTTATCCAACATAGTCCCTATGTTTGATGACGGCAACGCCTGCAGCCAAAGTCCCAAATTCCACTCTCCGACAGCCAGTAAGCGAACACGCTCGGCAACGTCACCCGACGTATTCAAAAGATGATCTCGGGTAAGGCTGCAGATCGGCTGGTCCCACTGTCTCTGTGAGAAAGAGTTTTTAGGAAGGTCTGTACTTGGGCAAGTCATTTTCCATGTTTTTATTGCGTCGCTCAAAAATGGCACCTCAGAATTTACCTGCGAAGAACACAGAATTTTATGGGTTAATTCTTCAGTGCTATGGACCAACGATAAATACGCGGGTAAACTTATACTAGAAATTTTGCGGACGCCGCCGAGGCCGCCAAAACCTACCGGAAGCCTGTATCCACGCTCGGTCGTCCATGTCTACATTTAAAACTTAAAAATAAGGTGTTTCTTATAATATTATTTACCTTTTCCAACAGGACCACATGTTTCCATAGGTGGGATGAACGGAATACATATGTCAATTTGGGAACAAAAAAGCAATAACGGATTATTGTAAAAGCCGAATAAATATAAATTTTGGTGAAACGGTCCGAAACTTCTTGAAAATTTTGAATTTTTGATGTGAAACATCTATAACCGCACGTAAAACAGATTTCTGGCGTGGCGACGCATGCCGTGGCGCATGCGCAATCGACTTTTTATTTTATCATTATGACATATTTAGTTCCTATCACAATATGTTCTTTTCTGCATATTACTTTTACAAAATAATGTCGATGTTTCACATCTGCCAGGCGTCCCGTGACGGCTCACATTTTTTTCATCTACAAAAGGGATGTAGGTATCCTTCATCTAAGACTGGGGACCCCAGGAGAGGAAGCGAATTTTTCTGTAGAATAGTCAAGTTCGGGGCTATAGAACTGAACTTTTGAATCGTCTGAATTTTGTCAGTCATGTCCGGGATACATAATTCGCATTTTGATAGATTTAGTTCTGTTAGTACAACTGGATGAATCGCGCGGCTGAAAATCACAGGCCCAAGAGAGTCGCACTGTTGGCAGCCTACGGATTCTAAATGATGGTTTTTGTATAGTAATTTTGTTGGATTCCGGTAACAAAGATTCCGGTGCTAAAGAAAAGCATATATTTCAGGCCAACAAGATGTTCCTAT
Source organism: Pseudoips prasinana (assembly GCA_951640165.1). Taxonomy (NCBI): domain Eukaryota; kingdom Metazoa; phylum Arthropoda; class Insecta; order Lepidoptera; family Nolidae; genus Pseudoips; species Pseudoips prasinana. The sequence continues at coordinate 32,592,197 of OX621243.1, read as the reverse complement.
GTACAGAATTAAAGGTATTTTTTACGTCAACCTTCAGGATGACCTCAGCTTTATCAACCTATTTCAATAATGGGGAACTATTTAAATAGGTTGATAAAGTGTGAACGGCAGCCTCGCAGCCGCCCTTGCAACCGAAACTTACTTAGAGAGGCTGGAAAGTATGAGAAAGTTTGCTGTAAAACAAATTACAATAAACTTTTGCCACCATACGCCTGTATGTACTTCCCACGGCAATGGGACGAATACCGCCATCACGCTTATACAAAACACGTAGATTGGCCCCATACAAAAGGTCAATAGTGGCACCGTCCACTCCACCGCGGAGCATTAAGTTGACCAAGGCCATCAATTCTTCCAGCAAGGTTGCGCCGGCATTCTCAGCACTAGGACTAGTAACGCCATTGAGGTGCTGGGGTGACAAATCGTCGAGACCTCCAGCGGAACCGCTACGAAAGGAACTGATAGCCTCGGCCACGTCGCGGGATGTTCCAACATGTACTGTGGCACCTTCATTGGGAGGAGAGGGGAAACTGATATCAACAACTGGCGCGGGATGCTTGTTTTTAAAGCGGTAAGTGTATCCTGAGTACACGGTGCCAATACGTCGCTACTAAAAAGTAAACGAGCTGCTCCTCCAATATCGCCTTCATTTAACTTTTATTCTACATGTTGACAGAAGGTTTTCTTGCAACGGTAGAGGGTGTGTAATTTTTTTTTAATTTGGGAAGTCAAAGTTTTTTTTTGTTTATTAGTAGATTTGTCTACATGTAGGACTCTATATGGAAAAGTCAGTAAATGTTCCTAGGCTGTATATGAGTTCTCCTGGGTTACACGACGGATACATTAGGCAACTAAGGGCCTTGACCCACGGCGAGCATGTTTTAAAACGGGGGTTGTATGTTTGTTTAAGGAAAGTGTTTTCCAAAGTGGAGGAGTATCCGCCGTGCAAGGGGGGTCGGAGGGCACATCCTGAGTCTTATGGATTTTACCGATATGTACCTTCAGACCCCGAAGGCCTTTAAAGAAGCGCGGCTGGGAACAATAAGTGCACCTCACCGGGACATCTAGCGACGTAGAAAGTTGTTCCGTCTCCGCTTCACCATCTCCAAGGCAGAGGCTCATTAAGTACACTTAATACACATTAGAATCAAAATTATATAAAAATACAAAACAAATTAAAAAATATTAAGTTGATAATGGAAAACCAATTGTCATTGTCACAGATAAAAACTGTCAGCGTCCGACATCTGGAGCATGCGTAGATTGGGTTGACCAGCCGACACCTGGATGCCCGCCTCATGGATCACATCAGAACTTCTTTAATTGTGCTGTGTTTTCCCGGTGTGACATTGTTAATTCACAGAAGTCTTATGGCGTTGATTTTCTTATCACGTAAATTTCGATTTCTTACTTTATATATTATATGAAATGTGGATCCTCCGTAAAATTCTTGAAAATTACATACGTAGGAATGTTTTCTTGGCGTTCAGAAGATAATAATAATAGTTAATTGTATTTTTAAATAATAATTATATTTGATAGATGTGACTACGGCAAACGTCAAATTATTATCTTCTTTCTTTCTTTTGACTTATTTTTTATGGTATATTGAATTTTTATTGTATGTTAGTTACAATAATAAATAAATGTTAATTCATTCTAAAACATAACTATGTTCTTGTTATTTACTTAATTTTTTCCTTCCACCAGCACAGGATGACCCATCTCTGAAAACTACTGGCAAGTAACACAGACGTGATTCTTTAAAAACGCCTAAATGCTTTACAGTTAAATTAAAGTATTATTACAGTAACTCGCTTAATATGAAGTGTTTGCTTTTCGTTAAATGTTGTTTAAATAATTAACTAATTCTATTTAACTAATTTAACTAATTTCTTATAAGATAAGATGAAATATGGGTACAATATATGGTGTTATCTACTATATAAAAATAAGTCGGGTTTTCCTTCCTGACGCTGTAACTCCAGAACGCACGCACCGATTTCCACGGTTTTGCATTCGTCTCGGGCTCCGTGAGGTTTATAGCAAAGAAAATTTATTAAATTTATTAAAATTTAACGCGGGTAACCCCGCCGGGCACAGCTAGTATAGTATAAAGTTCAGCCATATTTTACCATAAGTCATGCGAAAGGTACAAGACCAATAACAAACGTCTAAAACAAAGAGGAACAACTTTACACCGAAAGTCGGAAAAGGGCGTAAAGTGTACTTAGCTCTATAAACAAGACATCACAGAAAATTACCACGGAATCATTTAGTATTACCATTAATATGATCAAATCATTATTTTAACAACTAATGAGACATGGTCCTCTAGAAGCAATTGGGTTAGATATAAAATATTAAATTACAAGTAGCGAACCGATTGCCCTGTTAGACTGAAACAGGCCAGTAAGATTATGTGATAGTCGTTCGGTAGGTGCTATGAATATCGGAGTCTCTAAACTCGACAAGCCTGTTAATTTGAGACTATACACAATTCTTAATAACTAAGTATTAACTACTACTACTCTGATAAGTAGTAGTAAGTACTATAATCTGATAAGCTAATTTTTAAATAGTTTCCGAGATCAGATACGTTTTATTTGAAGCCATGACCTTTGAACACTGTTAATTGCTGATTCCGACCTGCGTCTCATACCCTGTCAGCTAAATGACGTCCACACTTGGACAAGAGGATATGCCATAATCAATACGCTTGGGAGATGGCTTGGCGATCGCAGTATAGTCTTAGATCACAGAGACGCTTATGCCCGTTCCCTGGTAGGAATTCTCTCGGACCGACTTCTAAGCCCCTGATGGAACGAGATAGATAAACGGGCCGTCAACCACACAGCACACTTGCTGAACTTGCTGGGACTGACAGAACAACAAAAATGACATCAGCTATGACATTCTTTGGCTCAACCCGGAAGAATTAAAAAGCTACCGCCGCTGATGATTAGCGGTTAAATAAGCTACAGCACATCCTCATTACGGCTGAAAGAAGTCCACTGCTGGATAAGTCTCTCCCATAAATCATCTGGAGGGAAGATGCCACAATCGCCACGCTTGACAGACGGGTTTACGATCGCAGTAAGATGGTCATAGATATTTCCTCGGGTTGACATCTACGCCCCCCCATGGGATGAGAAGGGGGGGTGATATTTTGATATTCGCTTTATGCACATAGAATTATACAAAGGTGGACTTAATGTCCAAGGCAATTTCGTAGTGCAGAGAGAGCATGGTAAGTGTACAGATCGTAAACAAAACATTAATGGTAAAAACAACTGGACTATATAATACTATAAAATATTGTGCTATACGATATGCAATATACAACGAATGAGGTTGACATATGCAACACAATAGATATAATAGAATTGATTAATGAATACAATGTAGGTATTACCAGCTTTAGGTTACAAATAGCTCACACAATGTATAGTCTTATTGTAAATTGATTTATAAATGACTCTCTAGATTTCTATTAAGATAAATACAGTAAAATTATTCGTTTTAGTAAGTTAAAATCAATTTTCTTTACAATGTTCCAATACTTTACAACAAAAAGTAGTCACTTGTGTAGACGCTATGCCGTCATGATAATAACTTGGTAAATACTAAAATATCTATACTATTATTAATAAGACGATGTTTTGCACTTGGGCTGATAATCTTGTAAAGGATTATAGAAGTCAGTTCCTATAAAAATATAGATGCTTCGTTAAATCGCCAGAACTCTGGCTTGACAGCTTGGTAGTTTATGGGTGACGGAAGGAAAGCAGCTTATAAGTTGAAATAGCGATCGATCGAAATCACGCCTTACAAAATAGAGCTGTAAATGGCACATGGTTCAAATTCACCATATTGTGCTTCGACTGCTTTACAAATACATTGCCGCATGCAGTCGAGTAATTTAAAATGTTTTCCGTAAGTAGACAGTAATGTAAAACAATGAATAATTTAAATATTTTGCCAGATTTTGTAAACTTATACCATGTTATATTTTACAATTAAAATAAATTAACCGGTGATCGCGTATCACCGGTAGTACCGGTGATACGCGATCACGGTACCAACGTTTTTGGCGTTGTTAGGGTATTTATTATCTTAACACTTCTTAATGACTCACTGTAACATCCTTACGGCTTTACGGCTAAGGAATGGTATACAACGTTATTGTATAGAATATAAACTAAAAAACCAACTAACCTAATTTTAATGTCATTGTATTTCTTTCTCTTATTTCTTACAATACTTTTTTTTGTTGTCTTCTTTTATTTTTAGTAAGTTTATCGATACATAGTATACCAGTAAAGTTTCGCCCTTTAGTTTAAAATATTTTATTTGCTGTAATTAGAACCCAGGACCATGCTACCGCCATATGAACACCACATTTAACATTGCTAAGAACTGCTAAGCAGCTATAAGTAAACGCAAAATAGATTGCACACTGTATAATAAACAGAGATAATTAGAAGAGTTTCTAGTTTAAAGATTTATACCATTTTTATTACACACTGTACATATAGATTACTCATATAGAGTAACGCGTTTTTTCAGGTGAGACGGCCGAGAAAAAGATTATTCCATTACAAGAAGAATCCTAAAGTCAAGTCCCTTGAGTCACTCGACTCAAGTTCAGTACAAAAATCTAACATGTTACACTTGTGTGTTTCCTTACTCATGTTTTTGGACAGCTGTTGTGGAATGCGCCTCCTTCCAATATGCTATAACGAGTACAATTTGATTAAATGCATCACAGATATAACTAGCAAATATTTCTTAGAACTTAAGTTGCTTACTTTTATCGATAGCGAGGTTATTAATGAAGAAATATTGAAATCTATCCATACCACTAATGTCGTCAGTATTGTGTCAAGACACGCTGCTAACAAAATACATGTTCAAAATGTAGCATATCTGATGGTGGAAGACAATGTTGACACTATGTTTGAGCATATTTTACATCTTAAAAAAGAACCAACTTGGAATCCACACGCTCGCTTTCTAATTGTCATTAAATCTCTTGAAGATAGTGACCTCAAAATTATCTTCGACTTTTTATTGACAAACCACGTAGACAATGTCGTAGTGGTAAATGGAACAGAAATACCTAAACTCTACTCATACAATGCATTTGACAATTTTGCTTGCGGAAAAAAATACGACACCGTCATTAAATATGGAATGTGTTCACAAGCTCATCCACTGAATCTGTACCCAAATAAATATAGCACACAACTGAGAAATTGTACTCTTAGTGCCATTATTACACAATGGCCACCATATGTCATAGTGTATACTAATACTACAAAATATATACCAAGCCGCCTCGCTCACGGTATAGAACCGTATTTACTAAAAGAAATCGGCAAAATAGAAGGGTTTAATGTAAAACTCGTTATGGAGGAGAAAGAAGATGAATTTCCAGTCGTGAATGATTACATGGAAGCCAATGGAACATTATCTAAGCTACAAAAAAATGAAGTAGATATGATGATAGGCGGCATGTTGCTGACTCCATCACGTACAGGAGCTTTCGATTACATGTATGGACATCTGACTTATGTAGATGAAATAATATATTTTGTTAAGAGATCGCCATTGGTGGCCAAATGGAAATATTTTTATCTTGTGTTCAAATTACAGGTTTGGCTGATAATACTTTTAACTTTTATATGCTTTTGTATAATTATTATAATTCAATTGCGTGCTAAGGACAAAAGCATAGTATTTCTCAATCTTTTCAAAATTCTAATACAACATGGATTCAAGATCTGTAAACAGGAGATGAAAACAAAAGGTGTGGTAATAGTCTGGGCATGGTTCGCATACCTTTTCAATACTGTCTACCAATCGAATTTTGTTATTCTCAGTCTGCACCCCATTAGTAGTTTTCAAGTCTCAAATGTAGCAGAACTAGAATCTTATCAATACAAACCCTGTTTTAGTTTGACGATGAAGATGTACTTTGTGCAGTCATCGGATGCAGAACTACTGCATATAAATAATAATAATTGCCATGGAATACTGGAGAGTGCTGAAAAAGTCATGAAATCAAATGACAAATATAGTATAATTCAATATAGTACATATAAATATAACCAACGACGTTTTTTCAATGTTTTTGGATTTTCACGAGTTCATTTTTTTAAGAACCCGTATTGTAAAGTATTGCACTGTTTCTATGCTTATAAAGGATTTCCATTTGTGAATAATATAAATATGCATTTACTCCGGCTGGCCGAAAATGGTGTCGTAGCGAAAGCAGTGTCCGATATGTTTTATTTAAAGACTATAAAACATACTGTTCGTCCACAACATGTTGTGATGCAAAATGCAATTCCTTGGCCAATACTTTTCGTTGGAACATCTTTAGCAACCATAACTTTTATAATTGAAATAATCGTCAAATTTTACACAGAGATTAAATAAAATGTATGTAGATATATATAGGGTTTGTATCTAAGTTACAAACGGTAGATCACATGGCATCGAATATCCACAACATGTATATGTAGCTGGTAGTGTAGTATGTATTTCTAGTAAAAAAAATTAGAAATGCACTATCACGATATTACACTTAATCTGATATTTATGTTCAAGCGTGTTATTGGATGGGGACAGGGGTAAAAATAGATATTTTAAGAATTTTAGTAATAATCTTATGTAAAATTTGAGATATATTTTGAACTATATTCTAACTGGCATAAAGATTAAGTGAAAGTGCACATTCGAAATACTACTTTGTTTTAAGCAGCATTTTCAATGTGCAAATTCTGTCACATTTGTTTAGTGACTGTTAATATTAAATAACTTTTATTAAGTAATTTTGTAACAGAAGATAATTAAGACAATTTATCCAAAATAGTTTAAAAGTTAAGTGTTCCGGAGGGCATGTTACGCTATGCGTTCAGGTTACCCGCTAACCGCCTTCGCCATTATAACTTAGCATTTTACTTGAGAAGAAATAATTATGAGGAAATAATTATCAAGGTACTATTTAACATACGTTACCAACGTTTATGAAGTACCTACTGAAGTGATTACTTAATCACCAGATTAAGCCTTGTTGGTACTGGATATGAACTACTTTGATGCAAAAGAAGTCACTCATCATCATCATCATTACAGCTAAATAAGTCCACTGCTGGACAAGCCTCTCCCAAGAATCGTCTTGGGGGGATATGCCATAATCGCCACGCTTGGCAGGCGGGTTGGCGATCGCAGTAAGATGGTAATAGTAATCAGAAGGAAGCTGCTGCCCATCCTCTGATAGATATTCCCTCGGGTCGACTTCTACGCCCCCCACTGGATGAGATGTGGTGATGATATTCTGATTCCGATATTTGTCGCCGTCACCACACAGCACCACGCAGCAAGAAGTCACTGCCTGGACAAAAAAAAAGCTTTTTAAACACCATAAAACCGACTTTAGCATTTTCTCTAGACAACCGATTGGAACAACATTTAGATTGGAACATTCTGAAAGCATTCCCTCACGAACAAAAAACTATCTAAATCAGTTTACAAATTACGATGAAATCGTGATAAATGCAAATGTCAATGCTCGCAGAACTTTGGGCACAGGGCATAGCACATAAAGAGACGTTCTCTGGTAGATATGCCTTCGGGATAATTTCCACGCCGCCCATGGAAGATGCGGTGGTGACATTATTTATTTATTTTTTAGACCTAATTTATTTATTTAAGTGATTATGAATATGTCTACATGTCTTGGTCTGCGTATTTACTGTATAAAAAAATATTTGTGTCCTTTATTTAGTATCCTTTCGAGGTGCAAGCTTTGCTTACTTTATAGTGGAGCGCCGTAAGGCATAAAAATTGTAAAATCTCGGAATCCAGGGCCAATCAATGAATCTTCATGAAAACTGTTCGACTGCATTGTTAAAAGCTCAAATGATACAGTTAAAAAAAACAAAATGGCCGATCTCGATTACAACAATTTACTGAAAAATGAGAGGGACAAGAGGAAAAAAAATGTTTACAGTAAAGGTTTCAATTTATATCTAATAAATTATATTTGCATAGTAACTTTAATGTTAATTTATTAATATTTAACAAAAAATAACGAGTTACAAAAAAAAATCATATCAACGACATACATTTCTACATTATTGTTCATAATTGTCGTCGTCATCGTCATCGATCTCATTGATGTGGATTGTAGGTGAAGGATTAGTACAGCTGTTACCATTGCATTCTAAGCAAGCTACAGTGCAATTTAATCCACTTTTCCTGCACCCACAAGATGCTCCGCATCCTGTTTTGCATGTGCAAAAAAACATTTTTAGTAAGGCTTCTGGAGCGGGTAGCTGCGTCATTGTTTGCGGCATCAGTATTCCGCATTCATATTTCAAACCCCATTCTTCTGGTGATATTTCTCTTCCGAATCATGTTTGAATTTGCAGATATACCTCCTTTGAAGTGTCCAAAAGCGGCATCTGCAGTAGGTGGCAAAGACGCTAGTTTAACGCAGGTAAGACGGTAAGGACGGTAGTTTAAGCGTTTTCTTAGGTGGAGAACATGCTGATGTGATGTTTTCTTTTTTTAAATGAGCACTTATACATCCTTTATTGATATATTTTTGTCTGCATACTTAATGCACGTAGACAAATTCGCGAGTATTTAAATACTGAGACAATCCATCCGCTCTTTCTGCAGAAGCAGCTTTCAGCGTTGATATTCCTCTAGTTACCTTTACAATTTCTCCTAGTTCAGAGCTTAATTGAGAACTAGATCCGATTTTGTTGCAAATGAGGCAATCATTATTTTGATTATCATCAGTATTCGATGGTTTACTCATTTTGATAAGAGGCTGTAACAACGAATATTAATAACTAACGTTTATATAATGATTAATAATTAATGTTATTGAATTTTACTATAACATTCTAACTTTCAGCATCGATTTATTATAAAATAAAAGATTAAGTATTCAAATTTGTTTTTATAAGCGAGTAGGGCACAGCGTTCTTTCGCTCGAAGAGCAGCCCGACTGGGGAAGTACCTCCACCTTACAGAAGACATTCCTTAATAATAACATTAATAATTTAATGTTGTGTTTCTGAGTGTGAGTAAGGTCGCCAGAGCTCATTGGGGTGGGGGGAAGGGTCAGCAACACTTGATTGCTGACTCTAAAAGGCCGGCAACGCACTCGCGACTCCTCTGGTGTTGCGAGTGTCCATGGGCGGTGGTGATCACTTACAGGTGACCCACATGCTCGTTTGTCGCCCTCTGATATAAAAAAAAGAGTAATATAAAAAAAATCAAATACTTAGGTACTATCTATGCCACAATTGTCAAAGTTTGTAAAACACAATTATGTTCAGTAACTACCGCATGAACTGCACAATAATAAATATGCACAAATTGCAAATAATTTTACAAATATACAGTATGTTAGTTTAAACGAGGGACGTATTCAAACCCATAATAGTGTATGCTTATATGATACTAATAAAAATATGAACAAAAAAAAACACTGATAAATAACAAAGAGAACCATACCAAAAATTTTGCAAAAGTCTCACAACGTGTATACACCCTTGCGCTAACGTGTTTAGTATTATCGCAGAACATGTGTGCGGGTCAATGACCTTTAGGTAGAATCCATTTTCGCTTCATACTTTAAACCAAACGGGTCTGAAATGGTATGGGTGCATTCCTTCTTCATGCAGCAGCTTCCACACAGTCCAATGTGATACGCCGAATCGTCTTGCAGCATTTTGAGTGCTTTCTTGTGGGTGATGCTCGAAGTATTCAAAAATGGCTTCTTGTAGGTGCACTGGGTATGGCTCCCTCCCTCGTCCTTGGCCATGCGTCGGTACGGTGAACTGACCGAATGTTCGCAATCGTTGGTTGACACCTAGCATAAGGTTGTACAACGGAATCTGGCGGTTGGGAAACATCTCTAGGTACAAATTAATAGCTCCTCGTACACTATCATTCGATAACACGTAGGTACGAACCATATCCCAGTATTCTTCATTGGAATATTGATATGTCGTCATTTTTAGTTAGTCAAGTACACGTTTACAGAACACACTTATCGGTAAGCGGGGTTGTTTATGCAATACGCGGATGCGCCAGACATGCGGAACTAGCGGCGCGCTTGCATAGACTGCGGGTGCGGTCAGCGCGGGGGTGGGTCCTGTCGGTGCATCGGAACAACACAGAGGAAAGGGCGAGGGGGAGGGTGGGGTTTACGCACGAGCTTCTACTGTTTACAAGTTCACTTCCTGCGCGCTCAGAGTTCATGATAATGTATTTTATAGGACAATTACGAAAAAAAATTAGGTTATAGGTTTTTTAAATATTTGGGACGAGAATCGAATACTGAACACCCTCCCTTAATATGTCCCTCGTTTAACCTAACATACTGTATTTTCTCTAAACGCACATATCTACGTATTTAGCCTAGGTAGGTGCAATGTGTACTAATCTGTTAGAGACCGCGTCGACAATGCCCAACAGCTGCTTCTGTTTCTGTCCCTTCTATAATTCCCCCCACCCCTCAACTTTGTACCTACAGTCCCTTGAGGCCCAAGGACAAGTTTGTAATAGTTCTCCTTTTCAAAATATAACTTTAAACTAATGAAAATAAAAGAAAACTCCGAAAAATTAATACTTATTTATTTTAATAATTAAAAAATTGAGATCGGGCAAAATATTTTTTTTAACATTTTTCTATATGCTGTTAAAAACACATTTCAATAATTTATACGAAGATACATTGTCTGGCCCTGGATTCCGAGGTATAAATCTTACGGCGCTCCACTATTATGCTATTTAGCGCGATATGATTATGATATACGACATAAAAAATATTAAATTTATTTGCTCTGGCTAAATTCGTAACCTGAAAATGTCCTAGATCACTACTGTCTGAAAAACATTGAAAGAATTTGTGTTTGTATGAAAAGTGAAAATATAATTGCGTACTTATTTCCAAGTCGTTCCATTTTTTACAGATTGAGCATGTATGATATACATACATACCTATAACATGAGGATGGCCTTAATACACTTGCTCAATCTGGTTATAATCAAAAAACAGCGTTAAGTATGGACTTAGATATAGGACCCCATGTTATTAATGATGCTCAATATTTAACGGCGTTACATAATACTATAACTTATAAAGTTTAGATGTTATCTGGTTATGTACATACTTACAATAACACTAGTTATAAATTCCACGTACGTATATTTATAGGTACCAACACCATGCCACACATCGAATGATGAACGCTCTATTTTAATATTAAATAGCTATTGTACTAATGACATACAAAAAATAGAACACATACATTTATAACCAAAGAGACCGAAGTTTTATAATGTACTGTTAGTCACCCCACGCAGGGTGACCACGAGTAACTGAAATTACTCGTGGTCACCCTAGGGTAACAAAGCAGGGTAACCACGAGTCCGACGACGTGGTTACCCTGCTTTGTTACCCTAGGGTTTAGCCATGTGGTGTTCATGTACGCCATAAAAGCGTTAATTTTCTTGTTATTTATATTAGCAGTTTGCAATTGTACATAATCCCAACCCTCTTTTATTTGGCTCTCAGGCAATAGTGGAAGAGCGGTGCACAAACCTACAATACGTCGATAAAGCTTTGACTTTATGCCTATATGTTTAGCCTTTCGCCACAAACTATTCGTGAAATGGTAGTAACATTTTTTAATTTTGATATTTGGGAAAATAATTCTGAGAGCATTTGAAGTTGCTACTTCAAAGTCTAGATGGATCTTATCTGGTTTCCATTCGGGAAATTCAACGTGCAACATATCAAACAAAGCCGAATACGTGCTTTCTTTTTTGTCACTCAGTAAGGCAAATATAAGTGGAACAACATTCGTTTTTTGCGATGTACTACCCGAATCACCGTAAATAATAAATAACTGGTAAAATGGTTTGGGTGCACTTTTGATCGTGCCGCCACAGAAATATTCTTTCACTTCACCTAATATCTGTTTTGCTTCAACAGAACAGAACACCAATATTCTGGTACCCTCGTAGTCATAATCAGCCACTTTAAAATTGATAAATGGTGCAGGAACTTCAACATCGCTTGGCTTCGTAAAAACTGTTTTGTGCATTTGCAGTTTACGTTTTCTTGCCGAATATAAGCTGCACTTAACATTGCGAAACGAAGGTACTTCAGTAACTAGGTGAATGCCTTTGTCATAAACAGCTTTTACATTCTTTTTATAAATTTCAGGCATTGAATCAGCTGAAGTACCAGCCTCCTCCTTCATAATATGATCTATGGACATCGCTAAGACATTTTTGGCGTAATTTGGCTTACACTCCTCGGCATGGTCGACATGTTTTATGATTAGATCATCCTGAAAAAACGACGAACAATACTAACATACTCATGATATTATTATATAACACTACGCCTTGAGATAAAAAAAAAATTAATCATCATATTTATATGTAGGGCGACGTTTGGTGCTTACAGTCCCGCAAACTTATCTGACCCGCTGGCAGCGTCGCTGTTATCGCATTTAGTGTTGCTAGTAACTATTTTTTGCAATAAAGTGGGTAAAAATAATATGCACATTGTAACGTAAATGTTATTTCACTAAAAAGCAAACAAATACTGTCATTACAAATCTTTATATTTTTATACAATAATTATGATCATTTACATGAAATGTATGCCGAGTGTTCTCTAACGGAGATACTCCAGGTATTATTATGTCACCGGAATGGCTTAATTCAGAAGTCATTTTATCATCATCATTATCGGAATCACTGCTTTCACTTTCACTATCACTACCTAAATGAATGATGAAAGGCTCGTCTAAGTATCCATCCGTTTTTCGATACACATTTTCAATATTTTTTTACATGATTGCAATGCTTTTGCCATTCATTGACTGTTATTTTATCAAAAGCTTCTGCAATTAATGATAGGATTTCAGAATTCGATCTACCAATATTCTGATCTGCTATAAATTTTTGCATCTGCTTGCTCTTTTTCTTTCACAAGTTTTCTTACAAATCGCTCCCGGACACCTACAAAGGAAATAGCAAAAATAAATTAATAATGAATATTTTAAAATACGTATTTTAATTTAAAGTGCGAGGGGGAGTTTCGTATTTTTTCAGAAGCTGACAACACTAACCTGTAGCAGCAGCTACGCACTCATACGACTTATTGAAGGGTATAATTGGTGCCTGAAGGCGTTTTTCTTCCTTCATATGATTCAATACTTGTAATATAACGTTCCTCGCATCACTTTTAAAGCTTTCGGCATTTTTCACAATTAAAAATCACAAAAAGAAAAATAAATACGCGCAACAAACAATCAATGACAGGAATGTCATAGAATAACAGGCCAATTGACATTTCAAACTGGCGTCGTTAGTTCTACTTTTGGCCACCGGGCCAGATAAGTTTGTAGCACTATACACGTAGTGCGTCTACCTCGGATAGGCAGTGATTCTTTTTAAATATCGTGTTTTAATATATATATATATATATAAAAATGGAGTGTTTAAGATGAAAAGGAAAAGGTACATAGGTACCTTAACAGAGAGAGTCACCGACCCCATACATTTAAGTTTTCGGCGTTGGCTACAAAACCATAAAGAAGTTTGGCTTGCATACATTTTATGTTTATGGTATTGGTATCCATCGCTTAAGAATACTTCACCACGTTTTCGTTTAATTCTTGTACCCATTTTCAGTATTTATAATTCAATTATTGTTATTACAATTACAGTACCGTACAAATTGTTGCTATAAGACAGCATAAATCTGACAGCAAATCTGAGAAATCCAAATGACAACTTACATGCCATTAACCTATCACCTACGAGTTTCAATAAATATTTATCAAGGAGATTGTACTACATATTGACCAATTGAATACTTTATCTAACGGGTACTACACTATCTAGATTCAGTCAAGTACGATCCTTTTCATAGTAGGGTAACGACGAGTAACTGAAATTACTCGTGGTCACCCTAGGGTAACAAAGAGTAACTGAAATTACTCGTGGTCACCCTAGGGTAACAAAGAGTAACTGAAATTACTCGTGGTCACCCTAGGGTAACAAAGCAGGGTAACCACGTGTCCGACGACGTAACCACGAGTCCGACGACGTTATTATGTGTATACAGAGTTTCAAGAAATTAATTCGATTTGAAAACAGATTATTCTTCCAAGATTATTTACTATAAACCATAATTGACGTGTACTAAACATGAGAATACCACCAAACATGCTTAATATCCTCATCATACGTATTCTTCAATAGTTATCTACCATCCTGCAAACTTAAACTAATATTGTACCCTCCAAAGCTCCTATGATACATCCGGAGATATTAGTGCCGTGGCGTAGACTGCACCTAATCCAAATCATGTAACAACGACATACAATGATAAAAATAGCCTACAAATTTAATAAATCTTGAACTATTCGTGTAAATAACAAGATTTTACTTTTAGAAAGATAAGAATATCAACTAAATTAATGACCATTATAACTAGCTACAGTGCGTTTCCGCCGCATCGCCAAGAGGAAAAGAGCCCTGAAGGATTCCCGCATTACCACAATACAAATAAGCTTGTGAAATGTTTCATACTTTCTCCTGGGTTGGCTACATTGTAAAACTATCGATCAATAGGTACGAGTACTTAAAAAATTAAAATTTAAATATTGAATATTAATTAAATAAAGTAATAACTGTGCAAGATTTTTGTTGCCCGGAGTGGATTATATAGTGATTAATAAGGACAATTGTTATATAAAGATATAGTGTAATATAAACGAAATTATACAACTTTAACATAACTTGCATCTTAAACTATCTCACAGTGAACTAAAAGTGAAAGTGATATTTATATAAGTACTATAAACTGTCAGTTTAGTGCCTGGATTCGGCCTAATTATATAAATTACATGCAATAACCCGCCTTGTTGTATTAATCACATCAAAATACAATATTTTAATATAAGACAGACATTATTGATCGCGTAGCGCCATCTAGTACCTAACAGAAGTACTAACGCCATCTGTTTAACAGCATCTTATAATGACCAACTGTGCGCATTGCGGTAAATTCTTGTCAGTACGTGGAGGCGCCACCTGCAGTAACTGCAGGAAAAAGTACCATCTTGACTGTGTTCAGCTGTCTGCAGTACCGAAAGCGGGTACCTGGAAGTGTGGCGGATGTCGCGTAAACTCCAATTCCAAGGCAAAAACCCTGAACAAAGAGACGGACGCAAACAGCTGCAGTTCTATGTCGCAAAATAGCCCCAACACCGCATTTGAAGACGCTGGAGAGCTGACCGACTTGGAGCATGAAGAGGACCGGAATGAAGCGCCAATATTGCAGGTGGAATTGCTCAGACAAATTAAGTCTGAAATTCAGCAGATTAGGGCTGAAGTTAGGCGAGATATAAGGAAGCTGACGGATCAGGTATCAGCACTAGGAACGCGGGTGTCTCAGTGTGAGCAACGGGTCAATGACTTGGAATCAAAGATTACAGTCATTGAAAAAAGACCACCCGCCACCGCAACAGATGACTCCGTTAAGCAGCTGGAAAATACAGTGGCGCAGCTGAAATCAGACATCAGGATCTGTTAAGCTCGGATTTGGAAATCACTAACCTCCCTGAGGATAGGGGTGAGAACATCATGCACACCATTGAACTAGTTGCCAAGAAGCTCGGGGTCACCCTCGAAGCGCGAGATATAGTGTTGCCGAACGGGTGGGGCTGGGCCCCGGCCGAGCGGCAGAGGCTTGCTCGCCTGGCGCCGTGAGCGGGCCGGCGCCGCGTCGTGCTGCGCCTCGCGCGCCGCCAGCTGCGCGACGAGCTGCTGCGCGCGGCGTGCGTGCGCCGAGCTGTCGACAGCGAGCACCTCGGCCTGGCTGCGCCGCCCCAGAGGTTCTATGTCAACGAGAGGCTAACATACGTCAACAGGCATCTATTCTACCTCATTCGACAGGCTGCCCAGCGCGTTAATTGGCGTTTCACTTGGACTAAGAATGGCAAAATATTGGCAAAAGAAACTGATGGAAAGCGCACTTTTGCCATACGAACAGAGGCTGAC
Source organism: Pseudoips prasinana (assembly GCA_951640165.1). Lineage (NCBI taxonomy): Eukaryota > Metazoa > Arthropoda > Insecta > Lepidoptera > Nolidae > Pseudoips > Pseudoips prasinana. The sequence continues at coordinate 32,576,078 of OX621243.1, read as the reverse complement.
ATCCGACGTGTTTTTGGCGAGCAAGCGTTCGACAAAGAAGTATAATGTAGTGAAGAGGAATAATGTAAAAAGTGGTACTATTATTCCTCTTACTAATGTGATTATCTATAGTGCTGTCTATATATCATATTTAAAGTTTAGGCTCTGCATATACACCATACTTTACATATTGAATCTGGTATATTTACAGAATTTAGTTAAAAGTGGCTTATATAAATATTTACAATTATATTATATTATTCATTTAGACATTATTTTCTTATCTGCTTTTTGTCAATTTTCTAAATTTATAAACATAGGTTAAACTTCTATAAATATTTACAATTCCATTATATTATTTATATGGATATTTTCTTATTTGCATTATGTAAATTGTCTAAATATATGAAAAATACACACAGGTTATAGCTTATTCAACATACAGTACACATTGGTCATCACTCAATACACCTCTTATCAGTACACACACTACTTATTATATACAAATGGTTAAACAAAAACAATTAAAAGTTGGACTTTTCAATGCGGGATCACTCGGAACACGGCATGAGGAGTTCATAGTAGCCATGGAGAATATAGATGTCGACTTAATGGCGATAAATGAAACCTGGATCAAAGCAGGAGAGGAAGGTAGGGCACCATTTGTTCCTAACTTTAGTTTAAAACACATGCCACGTACAGCTATCTCGGGAAGATCGCGAGGCGGCGGCGTTGGGTTTTACGTGCGTCGGGGGCTGCGTGTCCGCGCGTTGCCACACCCGTCTGTACCAACTGTAGAGCAGATGTGGCTCCGGCTGAGCGTAAACACACAATCGGTGGTCGTCGGCACGGCGTACAGGCCGCCCTGGCTCGATGTCAGCGTATTTCTTGACGCCATTACTGATTCTATTACTTCTTTCCGGAATGTTGACAAAATATTATTACTCGGAGATTTTAACATTAATTTACTTGATACCTCCGATAACAAAGTGAAGCTACTCAACTGTTTTCTACACAGCACCAATCTCATTAATATAATTACGGAACCAACTCATTTTACTGATCACAGCGCGACCTTGATTGACTTGATTTGTACAGATGCCTCTGTCCGTGGAGTATCAGTAAACCACATACCTGACCTTGGACATCATGCTATAGCCACAGCTGAACTTAACATTAAGGTTTGTAAGCCTGCCCCCTTCTGGGTAAGATATCGACCATTAACTGACATACTGCAAGACCCATTCCAGTATGATTTAGGATGTATAGACTGGGACTCCATAGGCAAGCTAGGAGATGTCAATTGCATGGTTGAGACTCTAAATAACTACATTACAACTTTATTTGACCTACATGCTCCAGTTAAAAGAATTTTGGTTAAAGAAGCATCTTATCCGTGGATCACCACCACTATTAAAGATATGATGCAATTAAGGGACAAACAGCACACTAAGTCTAAGCGGACCAAATCTGACATTCATATAGAATTCTATAAAAGACTTAAATATGAAGTAAGGGAAGCCATTGACAGAGAAAAAACTGCCTACTTTAAGACTCATATTAACAACAAAATAAAACAGCCTAAAATGTTATGGAAGTCCATTAAAAAAAATTTAACAAAGCACCAAGCCCAAAGCCAAGAGTTACCACAGCACTGCAATAATCCTGATCTTTTAAACAATCACTTTTTAAACATACCTGGCAGTGATGAAGTAACTATATCCCATCTTACCCAGTTCGAATTTGACAGGTTTGGCTGTGGTAGTTTTCAAATTCAGTTTGTCAATGAGGAGCAGGTATCAAAGATTATCCATAACCTTAGGTCTAATGCCATGGGAATAGATGACATATCACTAGACATGTTGACACTAACACTGCCACAAACACTGACAACTCTCACGAGAATCATAAAGAGGTCAGTGTCAACATCAACTTTCCCCGACATATGGAAGACTGCTATTGTAAGCCCTATACCTAAAAAAGATAGTCCCAATGATATTAAAGATCTTCGCCCAATTAGCTTATTACCATGTATATCCAAAATTTTGGAGAGGGTGGTATGTGACCAATTAAGCAAATATGTAGAACAATTTGGTATTTTACCTTCTAGACAATCAGGCTTCCGTAAAGGCCATAGCACAACTACAGCTTTAATTGATGTAGTAGATAATATACTCCAGGCCAGGGACCAGGGCATGGGAACAATATTAACATTACTAGACTTCTCTCGTGCATTCGACTGTATAAATATTTCACTGCTACTGTCCAAACTGACATACTATGGGTGCAATGTGGAGACAGTTAAGTGGTTTCATAGTTACCTTACAAAAAGATACCAATTAGTACGGATTGGTGGTAACAAAAATAGTCATGAAGCTTCATCCTCGCTTCGTCAAGTAAACAGGGGCGTGCCACAAGGCTCAATACTCGGGCCTCTGCTGTTCCTGATATACAGTGCAGACATTGTCCATTCTATAACATATTGCAAATTCCATCAATATGCAGATGATCTGCAACTGTATTTTTCATGCCATCCCACAGACTGTCTTGACTCTGTAACAAAAATAAATTATGATTTAAATAGAATATCTAAATGGGAATGGAGCAGTATCACCCTACTATTAAAATTGATGGAAACACTATAGATCAGGTATACGAGGCTCGCAACCTAGGTGTTATTTTTGATCCACAATTACAGTTTCAAAAGCATGTGGCAAGTGCAGTTCAAAATTGCTTTTATCGCCTAAAACTGCAGTATCGAATAAGACCTTATATAAACACCGACATACGCATATTACTATGTGAGTCACTCATTCTCTCTCGACTAAATTATGCTGACACAGTATATGGAGCCTGTCTACTGGCAAGAACACAAAGGCTAGTCCAGCGGATACAAAATGCCTGTGCTCGTTTCTGTTTTAATGTACCTCCACGAACACATGTAACAACGCACATAAATAGTGGAAACATGTTAAAAATGTCAGCCCGTAGACTACTTCACTTGGCAACTCTAGTATTTGGTGTGATTGCCAACAAAAGACCTGAGTATCTGTACAGGAAATTAACTTGGTCAACAGACGTCAATAGTTATAGAACCAGGTCTTCAGCTCACCTGATCCTAATTCCGAGACATAGGACTGCAGCATTTCGTGGATCCTTTAAATACGCCGCCGCAAAGGTCTGGTGCAATATACCTCCTCCGTTGAAGTGCCTACGAACAGTATATACGTTTAATGCCAATTACAAAAAAGAATTGTTGATGCGACAAAAATTGAACTCATAATCTCTCAAACTCAGTTCAAATCAGTGAACGCAAATAAACATGGAAGCATTCCTAGCTCGCGAAAATGACCCAACGCAGATTGTGCCGCGGTAGGCGGGGCTTACAAATTGTGCCGCGGACCGAGCGGGACCGAGTTTGCGCACTACAGGCATCAATGGCGGTCGTCTGTCAATTATTAGTTTCAGCGTGTTTAATTTCCAAAAATGCCTTCCTGTGCAGTGAAGTGGTGTATTAATAAATCTCATTTGCATAACAAGAGTGTTGGAGTTAGTTATTATGAGTAAGTACATCGCTATATATTTAAATTTGATTAAATATGAAGTCAATCAAATTGACACAATATATACAGTGATGTTGTTATGCAAACGAATCAATTTATTTATCTACACAAAAATTATGACGATTTTTTTTTATTTATTTCAATTATTTTAATCATAGATAAAATACTCAGCATCTTTTGGGTATGCACAAAGAATGGTAATGGTGGTATTAAAACAGCTTGGTTTCTTCAAATTTCCACTCGATCTAAAGCGAAGAGAACTATGGACGAAAACGATTCGTTTGGAAATTAATTCAATTCAATTTTATTTATATATTTACAGGGTAACTTGTAAAGCACCAATTACCTCACAGGACTAGATAGCTAAAACCATAAGCAACAACAATAATTTTACAACTTTTGATAATTTGTATTTTTTTTTGTAAAAAGTCTATATTAATTAATTTACCACTTGAATGTTTATAACTCTACGTGCATCGTAAATAATATGTAACCAGGCGGCTTGCGAAATCTTAGCGATGCCCGTAGAGTAAGTTGTTGGTATTTTACAAGTAACCCTGTGTACAGTCTCAACTGTACATAATTTGCTGACTCTGCGCTCGGCACGAGCGCGCGTCAATTTACTTATTATAAATAAATATCACATTCATGAATGAATCAGTGTGGGTTCGTTACTACGCCGCGAACAACATTAGAGAAAGGAAAAGTCACTGTATTACCTAATATTTGTGCTAAGTGAACTTTACGTTAATACAACGTGTAACAGAAAGTGTGAACGTAACTTAAGGGGGTTATAGGGTATCAGGACGGCTACCTATGGACGAAACTTCAAACAGAAATAATCATTTTTTATTCAACTAGTAATTTATTTTTCTATCGACCACCTAAATCAACAAGAAAGATTACCGACATTATGAACAACACTAAAAACTCAGCCGCAAGGGTAATGAACCTTACCGCGAACTCTTTGGGTACCTACTACTTAGACTGTAAATAAAAAGTGTGGTTCTGTACAGTCACATAATTTATTACACGTGTTTATTTTAAGATTCAATCAAATGTTTAACTGAATTTTTGCTCTATTTTTAACGACATTTTAATCATTCATACTTTGATAACTAGGAAAAATCACTTAATTTAGTTTAAATTGATATTCCGCAAGATGTTGGATCTAGGAGAATTAAATAATTTAATTGACTTATGTAACTGTAGATATTTTTTTGTGTGTTAAATAGTAAGAATATTAAATTTTTCTTTCAGTATGTGAATTTAATCTGGCCGGAAATGAATAGGTACTTAATTTTTAATACAAACTATACAAACTAACCAGATAAACCCACGCGGTACGACTACTGATAAATTACTAAACAATATGAATAATGTACTAGGCTCATATGAACATTAGGGGACATTTCGAATTCCGTCCTGATTTTGTCGCAAGGAACTCTAATACGGCGGCGAATACAAAGGATTGATGTAGGTAAATAATAAATGGTTAAATATTTTTTAATATTCATCAAAGCGGGCCCCGCGCGCCCCGCCATTTGAATGTGTTCGTGTATAACTCATTGGTCTAGCGGTAGCGTGTTCAACTGCAGATAATAAAGTCCTGGGATCAAATCCCGGGTCGGGCCAAAAAGTGATTATGGGAATAATGAAGTCCTGGGTTCAATTCCCGGGTCGGGCCAAAAAGTGATTATGGGATTTTTCCGTAAAAAGAAATTTCTCAGTATCAGCCCGAAGTCTGGGAGTTGACGATATTACACCCCCATGCCTCGGAGAGCACGTAAAGCCGTCGTTCCTGTGCCTGACCTCTTTCCGGTCGTATCTCTAGTCGTCCCATCGGATCATGAGAGTGATGGAATAGAAAGTGCAGGGGCACTTTCAATTCCACCTTTAAAATTTAGAGTGATACACTCCAAATTTTAAAGGTTCCCTAAAGACATATTAATCATTCATACAATATATACAAATAAAAAAATATGAATAATGTACTAGGCTCCTATGAACAGTAGGGGACATTTAAATTCCGTCCTGATTATATCCAAAGTTACACTAATATGGCGGCAAAATCAAAGAGTTGATGTAGGTAAATAATAAACGGTTAAATATCTTTTAATATTCATGTAAGCGAGCCGCGCGCGTCGTCGATACCTAGGCGGCTCTTTTGAGTGGACTCAAAGACGCCGCCAAAGGGGCCGCGTTCGAAGAATGCCGCCAAATTCATCAAATATTGTGCAATTTCATTTATTTAATAAAAATATTAAAATCATCAGTTGTTCGTAAACTGCTGTCTATTTAGGTCGTGTTTAGTTACTCAATCGTCTAAAATGTCGTTTAGTAATGAGTAAAGTGTTCCGCGAAATCCTTAACTATGTCGTTTAGTGATCGTAATAATTTGGAAAATTTCGTGCATTCATCTATGAAAGAATAGCCTCAGACGTGCACTTTGTGATGATGAGGATTCATAGGTCACAGAATTTAAGGCTGTTTAATTACGAGGAACCTATGTCGTGAAGGGTACAGTGTCGCGATGGAGGCCACGCCTCTTTATAACTAAGAAACATGAAAGCTTTACGATTCTATGAATATGTTGTACATGAGAGAGACTCGTGTTAGTTGGCAAGTCTTAGAGTTAAGCTTTCGGTGTCGGTGCAGATTTTAGTGAACGTGAAATAATGAAATTCTTCCATCAGTACTGAAAACAACTTCAACTAGAAGTTAAACTATAAAAAGGATGTCGTAATGTGTTTGTGTATCACGTACTTATACGATGTAAAGTATCCAATAGCTATTCAGCAGTGCTATAAATAAAAACATAACTCTAAAATAAAACAAAATATGTGTAGTGAGTGCAATAGTAATCAAACTACCAGGCGTGCATAGAAACACAGAGGTATGTCAAACAATTTCTAGCGTAAATCAGAATCAGCTGTGCTGTGTTAGTACGGATGTTCGTTATATCGATAAAAATACTTGTCGATATATTGAACGGTATATTATTTTACGATCAAGATTAAAATGATGGTATTTCGGTATGAGATTTTGTGTATAGGTAGGCTTAAGGAGACCGTATATGCCCCTTAAGTTACGTTCACTCTTTCTGTTACACGTTGTATATTACTTTAGTGACAATAACTGCAATCTTTTCTCTTCACACTCAAACTGTAACAACTACTATTTGTAAGTGTACGTACCGTACACCCTGCATATCTAGATCACCTATAATTTCAAGTCGTTTCGTCCACGCGTTTTCAAGATAAAGGGTATTGACAGACAGACGGACGGATGGATAAAGAAGTGAAGGGGGCCCTAAAAAGTAGTACTTAAGTGTTATGTATACCTACGGAAATTGTAAATAATAATTAGTGAATAATTGGTCACAAATTTGTTTTATTTAACTATTATCATAGCAAATAAACCCATTACTCGCCAAATACTGCTCTATTTAAAGATCTTAGAAAAGGTCTTACCGTAAAGTTTAAGATACTGTATATTTTATCATAATTCTTTATTATTTTAATAATATCAATGTCACGGTGAATTATTTTCGTTGCACTTTATAACATAAAACATCCCTCGGCGAATGTCATGAACATGGTAATTTAGACCCGAACATCATTAACGCCCGGTTCCTATATTCCAAAAACGAATCGTTTCTACTACGAATAGTTAGAATTTCTACCAGCCGTAACGCAAAACCGTTCCTAAAAAATACTAGTCGTTATCCAAATAACCAACGTCTGGTTACTAACGGATGGGAGGACGTTAGTAAGCTTATTGTATGGAGATGCGTTCGAAAGTGTTCCTATAAATATTTTCTACTGTCACGGAACTGTCAAAATAACGAGGCGTTACTGCTTTGATTACTAGTCGAATTGATTTGATTAAAAGTTGAATTGATTAAAAGTTGTTTGTATTTTATTTTCGTAGTTAACATAGTGTTTGAGGAGATTTCCGTGATGTCTAGTTCTGAAACTGATAGAGAATTCATGGCTTTGTTTTCCGTTAGAAAGGGTTGATTATTTTTCTATCTTCTAAGATTTCATAACCACAAACCTTAGATTAAATACTCAATTTAAAAACTTATTTAGAAACCATGAAATACTCCTGGACAGACGTCAGACGACAGACGCATGCGCCATGCGCTTTCCTGTTACGCGTTTTGTTCACACCATGCACTCGTAACATCAAATTTTCAATACTAATGATTTATAAATATTTTAAACCTAAAACGCAAATTAAATTATTACTGTAACTATAAGTACAGTAATTTATACTATTACTCACATAATATTACAGAATAATAAATGATTTTAGTTGCATAATTGACGTACGACGTTTTGTTATAACTAATCGTGAAGAGGAGCGAGAGGTTCATCGCCGAACGAGTCGTAGGTGGTTTAAACTACGGATGTTCGTCGCAGGTAGGGCATTGTGGAACACTAGTTTTGCATCGGTATCGGTAGCTGAATTACGGATGGTAACGTTGGTCTAATGACGGATCGTAAAATAAAGGAACCGGGCATAAGTCATTCAAGTCATCATTAACGTCATTAAGTCTACTTTTAAAAGGTTTATCTGAGCGGTAATATTTTGGCCAATCAGAGACGGTATTCCGTTGTGTCAGTTTTATTGGGATATTGGGTCAAAATTTGCGCTTAGTTTCCTTGAAGTAATGCCTCCATGTTTATTTGCGTTCACTGGTTCAAATACTATTTAATTTAATATTTTATCAAGGCTGAACTTACCCGTCTCTGTTTCACATTTTTGTAGGAAGGAGTATCGCAAGATAACCACACACTATTAACGGCTTGTTTAAGCTGAACACAACAATGCCCTGACGCTCACGCAGCGATGAACTCCGACATAATAGCATCGCCATTACTCCATCAAAGTAGTTTTCATACTTAATTCACCCTTTATATCGAAAATTACCACTATTACCTACTCATCAAACATATTTAAGCTATAAACTTAGTACTTTGTATTTAGGAATCACAATGAGTTACTGTTCATATCATATAGATTTTTCAATTGATTTAAATTCCGCGTCCCTTTTTTCTTTCATCTGACCCAAAGAGTAATTAAACCTAATCTGACAGAGAGCATATAATTAATTAACAGAATCAGCTTATAACATGGATTAAATATGTAATGTATACTGGTTGTGACATAGTCAATATTATTATTTTTTGGTGTATCTATTGTTATAAACAAGGTATGACAATCATGTCGAGAGTATAACAATCATTTTATTTTAGATACTGTGTGTGATTGATATGCATTTAGAAATTAGTGTTAATTTATTAATGTTTTATTGTATAAGTTCGTTTTTCCATACATTTATTATTTTAATTAGTTATAAGTTATAATATTAGTGTCCAGGTACTTTTAAGATGTAACTGCGAGCTGTACTAACACAATCATTGTCTGTGAGATATTTTACATGGTTCCATCATAAAACCAGAGCTGCAACAGTTAATGTTGCAGCTAGTGCTGAGGTGGGACCAATTCGGACTCGCACAGATAACCAATAAGGACTTCTGTATGTGTACCTATTTATATATATTATTATGATAGTCTGTGCTCGTTTACTGAATAAATGTATTTTCTTTCTTCTTTCTTCTTTCTAAAAACATGCATATTAGTGGCAACTCATTAGGAATAATTATGTTTTTAAACTATGACTACTGAATATTATATGATGGTCATTGAGTTTATTATAAAGAAGGCGGACAAATATTACAATATTGTTTGATTTACAAATGGGACTTCAAACAGTAATTTGTCACACGTGTACAATTACCAACAAATGATCAACGAAAACAAAGGTATTTATTATGGGTCATTCAAAAAATTCCATCACCAACGATGTTGGCTGTGTACTTTGTTACATCTTTATATATTTACCACGCAAATTGTTATTTTATACCTAACAGTGATGACAATTATTACAACGGGTCATTGGTTACATGTGTAACGCGTATAGTCAGTAAATATTTCGCTGAAAAAGAAGTAGTCACATATACCAGCGATATACTCGAAAAAGAACCAGTTCTGCAAGCTATTCATAATAACAGATTAGTTCCAATAGTATCAAGGAGTAGTAAAACCAAACTATTATTTCCGCACCAAGCATATCTCATAGTTCAGGATAACGTATTTCTCATCATCAACAATATTCAACAACTTATTAAAGACAGGACCTGGGCACCGGAACTTCGTTTTCTAATTGTAACTAAAGACTTAAGTGAAATCGATCTCAATATACTATTTAACACATTCCTAAATTACCACATGGATAATGTTTTGATAGTAAACGGCACTGAAGATCCACAACTATATACTTACAACCCGTACGATAACTTTGCTTGTGGAAAACGGTTCGACGCCATTATTAACTACGGAGTGTGTTCGCAAGCTCACAAACATGACCTGTATCCATACAAATACATCACTGGACTACAGAACTGTTCTGTTTCATTCGTTTTTCCAAATTGCCCGCCTTTTTCAATAATTCCTTCCAACCTCACAGAAGTAAAGTCTCGATTTAAATTAGGATGGGAACCATATGTGTTTAAATTAGCCTGTGAAATGGAAGGAATCGAACCCATCATTATTTACCGAGATGAAGGTGAATCATTTTCTCAAGTCAATTCAGATATGGAGGCTAATGGACCTTTAAAGGTCATCCAAGAGCATCAAGGAGATTTTGTGATTGGTGGTATGTTGCTGACACCTGATCGGGCGGCGGCCTTTGATTTTGTATATGGATATTCCAGTTATATAGAAGAAATACGTTTTGTTGTTAGAAGAGCATCGTATCAGCCTGCTTGGAAAGACGTTTATCTAGAGTTTGGGTTTCAAGTTTGGTTATTACTATTTTTCGTTTTAGTACTTTATTCGATTCTTATTATTGTTATATCCAGAGCTGAAGACAAGCTTAATGTGGTATTGAAGCTTCTGGATTGTTTATTACTTCACGGTAGCAACACTCACGGTTATCGGATGTCAGTGAAATGTGTTTTTATATTTTGGGTGTGGTTCGCCTATCTCATTAATTCATTCTATCAATCCAGTCTCGTCAGTATTAATACTAACCCTATCAAAGAATATCAGATTTCAAGCGAAGCCGACCTCGAGCTATATAACCTACGACCTTGTTTAGGTCTAGTAATGGGTTCTTATTATACAGAATCATTGGAAATACAAAGCCATTTCCCAGAAGAAAATGGATGCAACGGCTTGTTGGAGAGTGTTGGTACCGTTATAAAATCCAAAACTTTATATACATTAGTTCTGTATCAATTATACCTTTACAATAAACGTCTGTTTTATGACGAGTATGGAGCTTCGCAAGCTTATAGCTTTCAGAAGCCCTACTCAAAAGTAATTTACGCTGCATATACTTACAAAGGGTTTCCTTTAGCAGACAAGTTACAGCTAAATGTGTTGCGTTTGAAACAAGTTGGTTTAGTGGATCAAATGCTGAGCGACTTGTATTATAGTGTATTAATAAAACATCACTACCGAGCGCAAGGTTTTAGAGCTCGTTTCGTTATTCCATGGCATATTTTTATTTATGGATGTAGTATGGCAACCATTTGTTTTATATTAGAAATAGTAACTAAACGGATTTTAAAAAAATAAATTATATTATTGATATATAAATCTTCTTTATTTCACATGGACAAAAGAGGTACCTATATTTTAAAGAAAGCTGGCAACAATGCAAAGGAATCCTATCAATAAAAATATTTTTTTAAATAGTACCTACAAGCAAGGTTCGCTTAACCTCAACCTTCCCTAAGTAGTAAACGTATGTTATATTGTTCAAATTTATATTTCTTTCCTGCATTGTTTAAAGGGAAATATCTTATATACCTACGTCTTAGAGCCGATGGACACCACGTTTTAAACGCGCTGTCGACGCGCTTTATCCTACAGAGCAGTTTGTTTTTGTTTGTATCGATACTAACGCGATGCTAACGCGCGTCAACGGCGCGCTTACAAAACGTGGTCTACATAGGCCTTTCAAAGAGCAAAATTAAAAAAATATGTTTTATTAGTAAGCTATTGTCAAAAAACTCTTTTTTTATTTAGAGTTTTTTTTAAGATACTGTTTATATTACCTACCTATAACCTAAAGCGATAGGTACTTATGCCCCATATTATTTATGATGCTCGATATGTATTAGCTTTACATAATATATTACTTAGATACCATACGCTATAAAGCCATGGTAATTAACATGATATCTGGTTGAGTAACTACCTTTATCAACACTAGCACCAAACTCAAAGTACCCATAATTACAGGTGTACCATGTCATCCACCGAATGATGACCGGTGTATTGAATACATTGTAGCTCTTGTACTATTTATACTACGCTTTTGTATCAACTTTGCACGACATGTATTACCAAATGAGTACGAGATCCCTCTCACTACGACTTTCTGGTATCTACCTACTCTGATATTGTTTGTCTGTACTCTAGTAGCTGGAATAAATATATAAAAAGTACTGAACTAATAATGAAACCAATGTTTAAATATGGTAGTTGCTAAAATTTAAATTTCAATAAATAGATTTTGTTCAAGTTTTAATTTTAACCAGAAGTGTCCTTCTTGCATGTGCATATTTTTGAGAGGGGAGGGCGGTGCAAATTGCATCCCAGCATGATTAAACTGACAATTTACGGAATTAACACTACATATTGATTTTGTATATTGTTTGTTTTTAATGTTTTGTGTTATACGTAGTTTATTTACTTTCAAATGCACATGTTAACTCGCCGGGGGCTCTTCATACATGTAAGCTCTAAATTAAAGGCACTTGTAGCCTGACGGCCCGACTTGTAGCTTGAACATCGCAGGACTCCGAAAACACGCAGTAAACTGTAAGTTGATTTCACAAAACGGATCGAAATTGAACTTGAGGCAGAATGCTTATCTAATGCCGAATTAGCAAAAATTTTTTAAACATACTATAGTTTAGTTTACATTAGCATTATAGTCAAAATTTCTTATTTAATCTAATTTTATATTTAGTTTTCTTAGCAATAATTAGTTTTTAGGTTAAATACTTTAATCTATATATATAAAAATCAATGCCACTTTTGTTGTAATGTTATAACTCAACAACGCCATTACCGATTTGGCTAATTTAGGTCTTGAATTATTCGTGGAAGTCCAGGGAAGGTTTGTACGTAGTAGTAGAAAATTTTAAAAAAGTCTTGAAAAAGTGTAAAATCAACATCTTTTAGCAATTGTAAATATTTTTTTGTTTGAATAAATGAACTTAAAAATCATTTTTTTACTATCATTTTTTTATTACTATGGCTTATACGTAGCGAAGCACGTACCCGGCCGCTAGTAGGTTATGAATATTATGTACAGACGCCAGCACATCAAGCTACCATAATCTGTCAAATTTCCCCAATGGAAAGTGAACCTTATTCTTATGTGGTAAAGTTAAAAATCTATAAAAGAAATTTGACAGATTGGGGTAGCTGGATGTGCTTGCGTCTTTACCAATAAATAAATAAACCAACGTTACTTACTATATGTACATTTCGGTTTTGAGTCTAAACTGGGTGGAAACCCATAGCTGCTCTTAGGAACACCCATACTAAGCAGAGTTTCTGGAAAACTAGTTGGGTCTATATTAGCAAGCCAAAACTAATTATAGAAGAACCTTGTTCTTAATACTCATGTGACGTAATTTTCCGACAAACGTATTTACTTACAATGATTTTACGAATCCAAAAGGATACCTAATGTCCTGCCAATAATTAAATAACAGAACGGCCATGGCCTTCAAAAACGCGGCTTGTTTTTCGCTTTAGATATCTTCTCAGACACGACAATAATCAGAGATCATATGATTTTCTACTATTTGATAAGCTGCGACACGTTTTTCTAATGCTAAACCTGAGTATTATCTTTTTTAACCCTACGCCAAAGGAAGTGTGTTATAATAATATGTTTGACAACGATGTCAGTCTGTGTGTGTATGTGGCATCGTAGCGCTCAAAACAGATGTCGATGCGGTTTTATTTAATTTTAAAGCCAGTTTCCTTGCGGTGGTTCTTAGTTATGTTTGGTTAATATCGGTCCAGCAGTGTTAGAGTATCAGCTCTTTTCCAAAATGATTCAATTATAGTTGGAGTCGGGGGTTTTCTAACGGTTACGTTATTTAAAATAGTGTTTGAGTTATCAGGTCTGAAATTTACCAACAATTGGTATGTGTACGTACTAAGTACAACAGCTAAAATTTACTACTTAATTTGTATGTCAAAGCAATAATCTCCATCGAGATTCATGAATTAGGGCAATGCACTGATCAACTGTCTATGGCAAGATTCACACTTGCGATTTGTCAGACCATCAGAGGGAGGAAAGAGGCAATATCTAGTGGCCTTTCTCTTTCCTCACTCTTCGCCTTTGTACAAACTTGTACTCCCTGAAGCGGAAATGGGAGCCGTTTGAAATTAAAATAGTTTTTTATGTACATATATGTTTCAAACAAAAAGACATCTGTATTGCAAAAAGCACACGGCTAGCCATGACATTAATCACCGTAGCTTATAACGCTGGCAACACATATGACATGATTCAAGTATTAAAATTTCTTCAAGAATCTCTTCTGAGAAAACAGATCGCAGTAACTAAATAAACTTTTATAAAATTATTTCGTACTTAATTCTACATTATCTTCTCTTCTTATCTTAATCAATTTGATATTTCATTGTAGTCGCAGTTCTTGAATTGCTTGAAGGGCCATTTAGAATTCGGTAAGGTCCAAATTTCTGCTTTGGACGTTTGTTTCTGGGCTACTTTGTATTATATTGTTGTAGCTATGGGCAATTTTCCGAGGAAACGAGCATAACCAACCGGATTTTAATCGAAATTACTTAAGTTTATTAGAGCACAATGAACACATTGTAATTAGGTCTTGCACACTAGATCTTAATTATGAGTTTGTGGTAGATCTATTAAAACACTTTCAATACCTTCTTAAAATTTAATCAGTAGATTTTAATAAGATATTTACAAATTGTGTAAATATGATAATACACAAGCGGATTAAGTTTTTAATTTCTTAGTATTAAGGCTGAGCAAAAATTAAGCAAATGAAATCGTGCTAAATAATGACGCATATATACCTACCAATAATGACTTGTAGAATATAGCCGATTCAATGATAAATATTGTATGGTTTCTGAATTACAAGTATTTGTATTAATCTGTTGTATTTATTCACTAAGTCTTTAATAAGTTCATCATGTGTACAATCGTTATTCTCATTTCTAATCAACAGTGATATTACAGCCAAGGTATTTGAAATAACATAAATTTAGAATAACCTAAATTCAAATTCACTACCTATATTCAAAAGATGTCTAAATAACTTTCACTACTACGCGTAATTATCACTAGTCTATCAGAGTAACCATTTAATTCAATTCAATTCATTATTATATTTACTTACCGAATATGAGTATACTTGAAAGGTAAACACTGTGTTTAAATGTACCTACATTTAAACACAGTGTTTACCTTTAGGTATATTCCATTTAAATAAATTATGCTCATATTAGATATATATTTCAAGAGTCATTTTAAGGAAAACAAAATATAAAATGCGCAATTTATTTAAACTACTAAACTAAAGGCTATCTAAGTAGACGCGTCGTCATCAGAATAGACCAGGCTTGCTTTCATGCCAAGACTTGCAACATTGCCATGATGTATGGCAATGTTACTCTCCGAGATAAAGTGCTAAAAAAGGCCTGCCCTCTGGGGCCTGTTTAATAAAGCTGACAATTGCATGTCAAAAAGTTACAATTCGACAATGTTTCTGTTTAATAAAACTTACAGGTGACAAAGTTGTCATGGTGGAAAATCGACAAATATGTCGGGTTGTCACGACAATCCGACATATTTCTGTTTAATAAAACTTTTTGAGCGACAGGAAAACGTGGAAAACTTGTCAATTCTCATTCTCAACACATATTGACATACCTATTTGTAGAATTGTCCAAAAAATCTGACAGGCACCTTACTCTCTGTCGCGATTCATATTTTGAATATTGAAGGCGTAGACAATTGAAGGTGTAAGAAAGTGTTTATAAAAGGTTTAATACAAAAAATGGTAGTTACATCGAGCAGCGAGAGTACCTAGTGATAATAAATACTTGGAACAAATACAAACGAGGACGCAACGACGGTCATTTAAAAGCAAAATTAATTTAATAATATTAAATGATGATTATTTATTTTTGATTACTTCATTCTTTTACTTTGTAGATATTATTTTCTTGTTTTTCCCTCATTTATCGTCATAAAACAAAATGATCAGCAAATATGTCACAAGTTGACATAATTGTCACGACAATCCGACAATTGTCAACCGAAAATTGTCGGAAATAATTTGACTGTAGTTTTTTGACATATGTCGAGTTTTATTAAACGCGTTTTTAAATAACAAATATGTCATATGTATGTCGACTTTTTACATATATGTCACCTTTATTAAACAGCCTAAGCACGACAATTATACAATTACAGTTCCGCAAACTTATCTGGCCCGCTGGCAGCGTCGCTGTTATCGCATTTAGTGTTGCTAGTAACTATTTTTTGCAATAAAGTGGGTAAAAATAATTTTCACATTGTAACGTAAATATTACTTCACTAAAAAGCAAACAAATACTGTCATTACAAATCTTAATATTTTTATACAATAATTATGATCATTTACATAAAATGTATGCTGAGTATCCTCTAACGGGAATACTCCAGGTATTATTATGTCACCGGAATTATTTAATTCAGAAGTCATTTCATCATCATCATTATCATAATCACTGCTTTCACTTTCACTATCACTACCTAATTGATTGATGAAAGGCTCGTCTAAGTATCCATCCCTTTTTCGATACTCATTTTCTATATTTTTAACATGATTGCAATGCTTTTGCCATTCATTGACTGTTATTTTATCAAAAGCTTCTGCAATCAATGTAGGCATTTCAGAATTCGATCTACCAATATTCTGATCTGCTATAAATTTTTGCATCTGCTTTCTCTTTTTCTTTCACAAGTTTTCTTACAAATCACTCCCCGGCACCTACAATGGAAATAACAAAAATTAAACAAATAATGAATATTTTAAAATATGTATTTAAATTTAAAGTGCGAGGGGGAGTTTCGTATTTTTTCAGAAGCTGACAACACTAACCTGTAGCAGCAGCTACACGTTCATATAACTTATTGAAGGGTATAATTGGTGCCTGGAGCTGTTTTTCTTCAGTCATATAATTCAATACTTGTAATTTAACGTTCCTCGCATCACTTTTTAAAGCTTTCGGCATTATTCACAATTAAAAACCACAAAAAGAAAAATAATACGCGCAACAAAGAATCAATGGCAGGAATGTCAGGGAATAACAGCCGATTGACATTTCCAACTAGCGTCGTTAGTTCTACTTTTGGCCACCGGGCCAGATAAGTTTGTGGCACTATATGTCATTTTTGGACACATATGTCAACTTGTCAGCTTTATTAAACAGGGCCCTGGTCACGGGTAGCGTCAATCAATTTCGGACACATGTTGGTTGGTAGATACTTGCATTTCACGCCGCTGATCGTGGGCTCGATTCCCACCCAGGGTACATATTTGAGTTCGTAAAAATTATTATTATTAATAAAAGAAAGTAGTACATATAGCATACCATATCTGGTTTCCATAATACAAGCTCTGCTTGGTTTGGAATCAGATGGCCGTGTGTGAATATTGTCTCAGGATATTTATGTTAATTGTTTTGTCCATGACGTCATTTTTTTTGTTTGTAATCAAATTATTTGTTAACATTGTACTGACCACGTAAAATTATATATTTGAAATCAAATATTATTTCTTACTTTCATATAACATGTAATAATGTATGATTATATTATTAAATAAATCCCGACCTTTTCGTTTCTTAAAGGAACATAAAATCAAACAAATATTTCTTAAACCATTTATTAAAAAAAATATAGGTACAAAACATCATTATATCTATAACCATAATAACTAACCATAATAATAAATTGGACCACAATATATTTATCTAAATAATTACATCACTAAGTACAATGATAATTACCATGATCCCTGAATGTATAACTAACTATTAACGATGCTAATGGTAATTTAAAAGTTCATTGTTGTATATAAGAACTTAGGTAGTAAGTACAAGGTCGCCAACCGACATATAATCTTAAGGTCTTCAGTCTAGAGTTCATTACCTAAACGACCTCTGCAAAATAAATAATTATTGACATTGTTTTTGTTAAACAGTATTTTCTAAAGTGTTTATGGTATTCTTATAGTGAGTTTCGGCGAGCGACTTTGTATAACTATGACCTTGAAGAGAACATAAAGAACTAAAAATTTCCGCAGACTATAAACTTATTATACCATCATAATAAAATTGTCCATATATAATTATAAAATAATATAGCAGTCTCAATCAACTCACAATTTAAATTATCATTACCATTATGTACACTATCTTTTAACGAGGAAGGAATTCCCACATTTAGTGTTGATGTTTAAGTGAGAACATACAATCTTCACTGCGACCGCTTAGTAGTACTTTAAGTCGATATGCTTCGATATATTTGGCCCTCCACCGTTGAACTATAGTATGTCGAATTACTATATACTATCTTTGACATAAAGGTTATCGGCGAGCCCGTAAGGCAAGAAATACTTATTAATAATTTATGAGCAAAAATAACGTAGTATATGTTTTTTTACTTTTATGCCTTATTCGTAAAATAAGAATTATAGAAACCCACTTTTCTATTGTATTTATTTGACATAGTAAGTTTAAATGTAATAAATAGGTTACCATATTAATATCTGGTTTTCTGTAACTTCACATTTCATAAATAGAATAGCGAAAATAGTGGGTGCATAAAAGTGGGTAAGAAGAAAGGGCTTCTTTTAATATTTTCCTAAGATTGGAGAATTCGAAAAAAAAATATCTAATAAAATATATTCCCATCTTTTCGTTGTACGCGTTGCAATTTATGCACGCACATGTGTTACACAAATTATAAATTGGCACCACTCAAAGACACAATTTTGCACCAAAATCATTTCTTTACGTGATTTCAATCTTGATCAGTTCCAATTCCGATTCAAAACAACCATGTTTATTAGTTGTATTTTAAAACGTTATAATAAATTATAATGATAGTCGATGCAAAAAGTTCTTAAAATATATGTTTCAATTAATTAGACCTTACCTTTTAATTAGAGGGATTTTTTTTATTAGTTTTGTTATAAAGCTTACATATGATCGTCCTATTTATTACAATTATTTTACTACAAAAGCCCTAATTGTAGACCTATTTTATACTCATTAATTGAAATAAGAGTGATATTTTGATGAATAGTCAAATATTGCGTTTACAAATACGGTAAATGCTATTTAATTCGAGCGAACTTGGAATGTGTCGATCAGAGAGCGTCATCGAAACGCGCTTTGGCTATGATGAGTTTGTTTATCATTCTGAATTTCCCTTTGTTACAAGAATGCTACTGATATCATCATGACAAGTGAAATATCAGTAGTTAAGTCAGCATAAACATACATCTTGTCGACTTGACCTTGACTTGTTGACCTTGAACTTGACTTTTTATAAAAATTGGTATAAATAAATGTCTGCTGGAATTGGTTAAAAAATTCAAGAAACATTTTCATTATCTTAATGTGAATTGTAAATTCAAGGTCATGGGAATATTATCTGTGCAGGTTGTGCAGAAACAAATTCTATATTCCAACCGACTCGACTCTAAGGGGGCAATAAAATATGAAATTTATTCGTATGTATTATAAAGAGCTTTATGAAAGTAAGAAAGTCATCGCTCTGCTCAAGGTAACGCTGAGCAATGACTTTGTTATGAAATGTAAAATGTTCCTAAAGCTACATACAAATAGGGCTTGAATTTCGCTGGATCAAGTTAATCTGATGTCAAAAATAGTTTGTAATGTGCCACTTTAAGTAAAAAGTAATATTACAATCACAATCACGTTCATTTACAATTAATGCAAGATTACAAAATAAGTTATATTGTTTACAAACGTTATCAATTAAATTAATAAGTATTCATATGTCAATTATAAAATCTTTAATTGATAATGTAAATCTGTATTTAAAATAATTTTGCGAACATTTCTGTATCAGCTATCACACAACTATCACATTTCGTATGATCTCTTAAGCAGCTTTAAGATAAGCCCCTAGAACTCTTTAGACTAAGTAAAAGCAGTATTCTGAAAACTTCTCAAAGATAACGTCTATTAGATTAGTATTATGGAACCAAACTTATCTTGGAGCTTAACTTGTAAAACTGATGAACCAGATTATATAGAGGTATCAGTGCTCCGAATGGCCGGAGCAGAGATTGGCTTGTCACAAATTTGAGGGGCTTATATGAAGTGTGCAGGCTTTTCTTATTACTAGGCTATGGTATTATGTAGGTAAGGTTCTAATAAAATATTTGTGTAGCCACTCTTTTTAATATATTCCTCGCCTTTTCCTTCCTCCCAAACCTATTACAATTAGTAAACATTGTCATGTACATTGAGGATATTAATTAAGTTAAGGCCTTTATTTAATAAGGCTTATACCTAGAACGTTTTTCTCTGCATCATATGAGGGATATCTACATTTTGGACTGATAGTAAAATTTAACTTTTTAAAGGTGATATTTAATTTCAGATTAAAACTGTTTTATAGTGCTATTTCACTCTTCACTTATGCCTGGTATAGACTCGGGTGAATGAATAATATCTGATTACTCATTCACTTCATCCGGGTCCCGGTGAAAGAGTCAAATAGCACTACAAAAACAGTTCTTATTTGAATTTTATCTCACCTGTTAAGAATTAAATTTTTGCCATCAGGCCTAAGTGTAGATATTGTTTACCAACGAACTGAAATTTGTGTTCCATTTGTAAGGAAAATAATGTCCAAATTTGACGATTAGACGGTAAAATCGACCCGTCGTTTGAAGACAAGGATCGGTCAATAAATTACTTCACTAGTTCTATTCTGAACTTTAATATGATATGTAACAGGCAAATCTGCCTTTATTTTACACTAGTTCGGAAACAAATCAATAATAACTTTTAATCCCAATTATTTCACAAATAAGCAACTTTAGGAATCGTCATTATACTTCTAAACTCTTGAATATATACTTATAGACTACGAGATATTAAAGAGTAAATTCCACTGAAAAAATCACATATATCTTCCTCTATCTAAAATAAGGGCCAGTTCCACCATCATGGAGCAACTATTAAAAGGAGCCCAATCAGAAACAATCGAAACTGAATATACAAATGCCACACGTTAATTCCTTCAGAAACCTGTATCGTCTTATCTATACCACCGTCTTACTCACGCCTTAACAGCTATTCCACGTTTGTGAAATTGTGCCCAAACACTACGGCTATACAGGTAGTATATATATATACGCTCAAACTATTACAAACCAGTCTAAGTTCCATCCCGCCTAAATAAAAATAAAAATAAAATAAAAAAGGTTTTTATTCACGTAGACTTTAAAAAAGCGCTTGTAAATAGTCAGAACATGTTTGTAGTAATATAGTTGTATACATTAGATATTATTTCTAGTAACATAGATATTTAGGTACATCTTGTATGAAAACATTTATAAAATTTATTTTATTACAGAAATGATATTTAGCTAGCTCGTATCAAGTTATTGTCAAGAGATTATGTTTAATTATCTAGTTTAAGTCTAATATTTTTACTACATATTGTCAATGGTTCTGTCTATATTAAAGGTATTATTATTATGACGGACCTTGTGTTAATAACGACGGTCGCGCTTTAATGCTACCACCGGATCCAATGCGCCCCAACTGAGAAGACCCAGCGAAACAAACTCAGTGGGTTCATCTACTACCGGTTTCAACACGACCCAGTTGAGACGGTCCGGCGAAACATACTCAAGCGGGCATGAACACGGGATTTGGTCCAATTAGAGTAATTATTTAGTAGGCAAACACAATATATGCTCGATCGGTTGTCTGAATGCTTATTATTTTAGATTATATTTAGGTATACAAAAGAAAAACTTCGAAACAATATTTATGGAGTTGTAAATGCATACCAAATCCCGAAAGTAAAGATGTGAAGTTTTAAACTTCCAGACACCATTTATAGTTACAAAACTAAAGCTCGATTTCCACCAGACGTAAGGACGCAAAAATGCATAAACAAGCAATTGACTAAAAATAAATGATAACACTTTATTTAAGAAAATGCATTCGTTGTTTTCAAAGCTCTCTACGACGCTGGAAATCTGCCCATAAGACATGTAACATGATTAATTAACTTAGCTTTCATATTTTTGCACCTAAGTTCACCAATAATTAAATATTTATGCGCAAAAATTGAAAAAGGTATGCTGAAATGGTACGACCGGAAGTGGAAGACCTGGTAGTACATCCTCGTACCAAATCGGAGATGTTCTCAAAAAAGGCCAGGTCAGAAATACCCTAAACCGGCGAGCATGTATGAAGAATATAATGACAGTAAACAAGAGAAAATAGGTCTGCAGAGCTCTGAAAATCCGTTGTCTCTGTCTTCCCCATCCGGGAAACAGGCGCGAGTCTATGTCATTCTATATGCGAACGAGTGAGATACAGTATCACAGCTAATGAACGATGAAATGCTTTGAGTGCGACAGAAGCAACTAGTACGGAACAAGCCTCTGATTTGTCAGCAAAAACAAGGTTTAGATTTCCCCATAATGAGTCACGGAACCTACATATATTACTTGGATAAGGCCCGTTTTCCACATACGCGTAGCGGAGATGAGCTTAACAAAATGATCCCTTAATACCAATTCTAAAACAAGCACGGATGTGCTTCCTTATACAAGACAGTTTTAAGCTTAGGAAGTTTTTGCATAATTAATTTAATTTGTAGGTGGCAATTTTTCAATAGTGTTTCCAAACGCCCTAAAAATTGTTTACCGCTTCAATATTTATTTATAAACCAGGTTGGTTTGAGACAAACAATTAATTTCTGTGCTATAATACTATCAGAGCCGTACAATATTCAACTTTATTGCGCGGGCCTTAACGTTTAGTACGGCAGAGACTATGGAGAGGTAGGGACTATGGGCGAAGCTAAGAATTCAGAGTACCTGCTCTTCTATCTAGCTATCTAGCCAATCTCGAAACTAAGCAAACGGACTTAAAATATTCCGACTTTAAATATACAGAGAAGTATTAAGTATGTATGAAATAATGATATTATATCATTTCATCAATGCTGATGAATATTGAACTATTTTTTTTATTATAAATTTTTCAAAGACTATGGAGTTGAAATTGTAAGGCAAGAAATGGCAGGAGTAGTATCACTAAAGTACAAGTTTTTTTTATTCTTTGGACATGGAACTCAGGAAAGCATGATGCTCTACTATAAGCTTCGCGCCCATCTCCACTCCCCTCCACATCTGTGGAAACCGGGACGTATTGTATGAAAGGTATCTGGCAGAAAACCCGTTCAACAAAGCGACAACCTGTAAACTATCTCATCATTTCTATATTGTACCCTATCCACGTGAAAGTAAGGTCGCTTGTCGTTTGTCGGTGACGTAACCTTCCAGCGCAACTAAGAAGATGAGACAGAGCGCTGCGATGTCTAGAGTAATGTCTGCGTCACTCATGTATACTAACGTCTTTTGTTTATCTATTTCCTACTCTATTAGCATTAATATAAGATTGGTTTTCGTTTATGTGGCGGCTTTAAGCTTCCAACGCAAGAAGAGTAAGGCAGATATACGCAGTATAACGAAGATGAGACAGAGCGCTGCTATGTCTAGAGTAATGTCTGCGTCGTTCATGTCCAGTTCTTCCAACGTTGTTATTGGGTTCTTGAAGTGGCAGTATGTCTGGAAATAATACAACATGTTAGTACAAAATAATAATATCCTCCTGTTAGGCTACCGCCTAAGTCGCCGAATTTCGTGATCGTGATCGAAATTCAAATAGATGAAGGTTAAAAATTACTAAATCGTTCGTTCAATCGGCAACAACTTAGAAAACCGATTCCGGACCATTTATGACATCAAATGTGCTCCTGGCAAGCGATTGAACGAATGCTTTAGTCATTTTAACCTTCATCTATTTGAACGCCGAGCACAATGACCGGCGAAATGGGCGGTACCTAGCCCCTCAGGTCTAATTTGGGACTCTTAATGGAGACAAGCCAACTGCGCGGACCGTATTATAGTGCACATGTGTGTGAGCGAACAGGTGATTTTTCTATACCCTCACTCGATGGTAAGATAACAAGGCTGGTATGAGTGCAGGTACAGAATAGACGGCTTTACGTGCCATACGTGGCACGGGGCGTAACGTCATCAACATTCAGACTTCGGAATGATACAGAGACTACTAAACAGGAAAATACCAATATCACTTTTTTGGATTAGATCCAGGACATATTTTATTTGCTGTTGAAAACAAAGTGCAGTCATAATTAGTATTATTTCGTATTAGCTGTGCCCCGTGGTTTTACCCGCGTTAAATTTTATAAATTATCACAGCTCCTCCCCCGTAGATGATAGCGTGATAATATGTAGCCTATATGTTGACCCGACCTCTTAGTAATATTCATGCAAAAGTTGAAGTAAATCCATGCAGCACTTTTTGAGTTTAGCCCGGACATACATACAGACAAACAGACACACAGACAAAAATTCTAAAAACCATATTTTTGGCTTCGGTATCGATGGTAGATCACGCCCCAAGTATCTTTTAAAAAATATATTCAATGTACAGTTCTGACTTTTCTACGATTTTATTATATGTATAGAAGATGACATTGATAGTTACCTGATGACATTTGAGCTTGGGCCTGTCGAAGGAGTAGGTGGCTAGCGCGGTGCCCTCGAAACCGTAGCGGATGTAGGACAGGTAGGTGATCCAGCGCAGGTACACCGGGATCGCGTTGAACGACACGAAGAACCCGCTGAACAGCAAGAACGGAACCGACATCACAGGCGCCAGGAACACGCCGTTCTGGGAACAACCATACATATCTAATAACAGCCAGTCATCAGATGCAATTAATATCATATAGTAAAATATCCTGGGACATTATTTACACACGGTCATCTGATCCCAAACAGCAGAGCTTGTAATATGGAAACTAGATAACTGATACACAACTTTTCTTTTTACATACTCATATAGATAAATACACCCAGACTCAGGGCAAACAGATATGTTCATGCTCACAAATATCTGTTCTGGGTGGGGATCGAAACCACGACCTCCGGCGTGAAAAGCAAGCATTTGCCAGCGCAATAATACGGAATTTACATTAAACAGCATTGTACACTATGTAAATCTTACGTATCCGTACGGGTTACGTGACCTCGAATACCTCGGCTTGGTTTACGAAGTATTTTTTATTTATTTACGTATTATAAGTTAATTACTAACTTACTTACTTATCGTATAGGCAGTGGTTACCACACTACTAGTGTCAGAGTTGTTCCAGCCGTCCAGTAGGCCTCTGACATAGCTTGACGATTGTTTTCGTATGACTACAACCGGGACTGACAGCTTAACGTGCCCTCCGGCACGGAGACGCTCAGAAATTAAACCATTTTGGCGGTCACCTAACTATAGACTGAACGCGAGCCTAGTTGTTTAACCTCACCGAATACTTACGGATCGGTGAGAGTTTCTAGCTATGAGCTAACAACAATAATGGTGTCCGCTAAAAGATGAAAATAAGCCCACCTGTAGAACAAATTCAGAATTCATTTATTGTAAAGAAATTAGATTTACATGGAATTGTTATTTTCTTTTATCCTACCGTACAGTGCATAACATCCAGCTACTGAAAAACACAGCCAGAAAAATCAGTCGGAGTCCTTTTTTAAAATAAAATATACTTAAGATTAATTACAACTTTTTTATGTGTGTTGACTTAAAATAACTCATTCCCAAGCACTTTTGTCACGTAAATAATCAGAAATGTTGTAATATGATCTACTATACAATTTGGCTCAAATAAGTCTTTTAAACTTATTCGTGGACAATTCTCTAATATCATTGGGAAGTTTGTTCTAGAATCTTATACATTGCCCCATAAAAGATTTACTTATTTTGTGGAGACGGGAGAGAAAATCACCCACACCCCTTTGTATCATTCTCAAATATGTTAGTTAGTTTTAAATCAATTGACTTTTAATAACTATGAGGTCACAATGTCACAAGCTGAATAGTTAGTAAATACTGCTTTTCAGCATAATAATCCATTACATACCTAAAGTCACCTTAACAGTAATTGTATTATGAATAATTGAGGTCGCCAATGATAAGAACTCGATAATGTGTTAGTAGGTCAATGTTTAAGGCGATGCATTGATAAATTGACCCTACATAAATCAATCATCATCATATAAACCGAAAGACGTCTACTGCTGGACATAGGCCTCCCCCAGAGATCTCCGTATCCAGCGCTTTTTAACAATCAAATCAAAAATATTTTTTTTCGTAGAAACAACCCATTCCGTTAACAATATCGTTTAGTAGGTAAGTATCTCTAGTAATAAATATAACTACTATATTCTAAAAGGATCAATTACATCACTTATGAGGTACTGTGACGACCTTCTTGGTTGTCACCTTCGTTCGTCCAATCATTTAAAAAGAACGCGTTTGAATATATTTCAAACGAAAATAACAAAATTCTTTAGAACAGTCATCGATTCTACGAAAGAGCTCGATAGGGTAACAAGCCCTGTTACCTATCATAGTAAAATTGAAGAAAATACATATACAACGTATTATTCAACTTCAGTGTATTATTTATAATATCAACAAGATCCTGAAGACGATCTGGAGTAGCAGAACGTCATACTGGGACGCGCCGGGTATATTGATAAGTATACCCTGAAGAACGTGAGAAGAATCGAGGATATCACGAGAAGTATTTTTTCCCTAAATAATTTCAGATGAAGCAATTCGACGGGGAGACGGCTGACGTTAACGATTTTTTTAGGCAATTCGCAGTAATTGCCGCTATCAACAAATACGATGAAGATGCAAAAATCTCATCTTAGGGGCATATCTACAGGGGCCCGCTTTATCATTTTATAAAAACATTTTTTCTCAGTGTGATACATTTGCTGATCTGCAGAAGAAGATCACCGACGAATTTGACGGGCAAAGCAGTCCACTCGCCGACTTCTTTGAAAGGCGACAAGGCTACAATGAAGACCCAGTTGCCTATTTTTATTCCTTAGATGAACTGGCGGCCAAAGCGGGTACAGCGGTTACGGAATCAGTATTTATTAACCATTTCCTTAAAAGTTGTAACTCATTTTTAAAAAATAAAATAGGAATGCAAGTGTATAACAGCAAGAAAGACCTTAAAACATGTCTCAGACAAATTAAAAACCTTTTTATGACACCAAGTCACGCGACATTAAATTTACCCGTCAATATAAGCAGTGTTGGACAAAATACCCAAATATCAGTGAGTCGCAGCGAAGTGAATGACGGTCCACCGGGTCTGCATGGTTACACCCGAGCTGGGGCATCGAGGACCATGATATTTCGGTACAATAATAATAATAATATATAGGGACAATGTCACGCAGATCATCCTAGCCCCAAACTTAGCAAAGCTTGTACTATGGGTACCAGGCGACGATATACGCACTTATATAGATAGATAAATACTTATATACCTACATAGAAAACATCCATGACTCAGAAACAAACATTCGTGTTCATCACACAAATATTTGCACTTACCGGGATTCGAACCCAGGACCACCAGCTTCGTAGGCAGGAGCACTACCAACTAGGCTACGGTGACCGGTATATATATTTTGGTATATATTCTGCTTGCTGCTTATCGTATGGGCAGTAGTTATCCTAGTGTCAGAGTTGTTTAAACCGCCCAGTAGGCCTCTGACATGGCTTAACGACCATTGTCTAATGTCTGCAACTGGGAACGAGAGCTTAGAGTGCCCTCCGAAGCACGGAGACGCTAAGAAACCACTTTGGCGGTTACCCATCTATGGACTGACCGCGAGCCTAGTTACTTAACCTTGCCGATCGCTTTGGGAACGGTTAGAGCATCTGAAATATATATAATATACGGATTATAAACACGAAGACATTTGTGACCATTTTTTTTTATTCAAATGAGCAGAGCAGTGTATACTCTATTGGTCCCTACTTTGTTAAAATCAAATAACATTTTTTTTGAGAATGTTTTTTGGGTTTACAAGGAAATTTCTGTATAATGTTATGTTGCAAGTTTCTTTTTTCGTTTTGTAACCAATTTCATTATTAATTAATTATATATTACAATAAAAAAAACTTCGTTTAAAAAAACCGACTTCAAAAACTAAAAAGTATAAAAAAAATATCTTAATAAAGATTTAATTTAATACATCTCTTATGCAAACGTAATACCTTTAATATTAATGATATAATATAATTTGTATGTGCTACCTATTGAAAGGCTTGAAGTCGGTGCCAAGCCAAATGTAATAGTAGGTAGGTACCACACTCGCCGCGCGTTACTTTCAACGGGATAGCTTCGTATTTCTACACAAACAACCCAAGCGTGCAGACGTCGTTGACGGTCGTCTCGAAACATTGTAAAATTTTGATGCGATTTTGATGCGCCCTGAAAAACCAACAGGTAAATTATTAATTAGGAGACTAATTAATAATTTATCTGTTTGTTTTTCAGGGCCACAATTATATTCATATATAAGCATAATATAGATTTATTATAACTATAGTAACTAATTTAGGTATTAATATTAAATATATTTTTATGATACAGTTTCATATTAATTCATATTGTTCTTTAAGTTTATTTACTTAGGTTAATCTTTAGTGTAGGAATTTCATCACAAAGTATGAAAGCTGTATGTAATATTAACTTTTAGTTTGCTTAGGGCTTGGCCCCGACTTCAAACCTATCAATAGGTAGCACATACAAATTATATTATATCATTAATATTAAAGGTATTACGTTTGCATAAGAGATGTATTAAATTAAATCTTTATTAAGATATTTTTTTTATACTTTTTAGTTTTTGAAGTCGGTTTTTTTAAACGAAGTTTTTTTTATTTGTTACTTTTTAGTTTCTAGCTATGGGTTTTATTAGGTAGTATTAGGTAATACGTAGTATTAGGACTACGAAAGGTGCCGCGCGCCTTAAAACTATAGGTCCCAACAAAAATGTTGTTCGAAACTCTTTTTCACGTTCTTGCGAGACAGTGAATGATCGAAAAGACCGTTTGTAAAGCAAGACAAGAAAAACTACATAAAACTAATTTGTGCTGAGGGCTTATAGATAGGTCTTATTAATGATCGAATAGCCATCAAGTCTGCTGAGCAGAGGGCATGAGTCTATGAAGACTAGGTCTTATTAATGATCGATTAGCCAACGAGTCTACTGAGCAGACGGCTCATAGCTTAGGTCTTATTTATGATTGATTACTTAATGACTCTGCTGAGCAGAGGGCTGTTAGACTAGGTCTTATTCATGATCGATTAGCCATCAAGTGTACTGAGCAGAAGGCTCATAGAATAGGTTCTATTGATGATCAAGACAACGAGTCGAGAGGGTTCGAGTCGGACTCACCCGTGAAAGGCGGAATGTTTCTTTCCATAGCAGCAAGTATTTGAGTTGATAGAATGGAAGGTAAACTCTGGTTTACGATTTGAGACGCATTAAAAAAAAACTACTGGAAGTTTGCATGGTAATGTACATCATCTATTTGTTTTAGTTTTATCATTCTCTTATTTTAGGAGTTACAGAGGGGGGGCGACACATTTTACGCCTTTGGATGAGTCTCTCGCGCAAACTATACAGTTAAGAAAAAAATATATAATAAACCTCAATATCATTTTTGAAGACATATCCATAGATTCACATGAATGGTTTAAAAACCCCCAAATTTGATGTTTGTTTTTTTATTTTTGTGTGAAAATCTTAATGCGGTTCACGGAATACATCTGCTTACCAAGATTCGACAGTATAGTTCTTATAGTTTCGGAAAAAGTGGCTGTGACATACGGACGGACAGACAGACAGACATGGAAAATCCATAAGGTTTCCGTTTTTGCCATTTGGCTACAGAACCCTAAAAATGGCAGCTATTTCGCATCAAACTAAAAAAGAATCACGTAAATCGGTTAATAAATCTCAGCGTAATCGGTGTACGTACATAAAAAATGCACTTGTGCTAAAAGGTGCGCCTACATGCGCTTCTAAAAACGAGCTTATACGCGCATATTAAACGCTAGTCGTCTGAAATTGTTCTTTATGTTCATGCCAAGACACATTTGAACAGAATGAGTCTAGCTTGACTTGCTCAGATTTAAAAACGTGTGTGCGAAATACAATTACATCGTCCACATAAACTAAAATTTTCATACAAACATGTCCATAAAATAAAAACTACTGGGCCAAACTTTATAAAAAATTTATAGGACCAAATGGCAACTATTCCGCATCTAACTAAAAAAGAATCACGTAAATCGGATCATAAATCTCCGAGTAATCGGTGTACATACATAAAAAAAAAAAAAAATACCGGTGAACTTGAGAACCTCCTCCTTTTGAAGTCGGTTAACAAACATGTTATGACTATTTACAAGCGCTTTTTCAAAGTCTACGTGAATAAAAACCTTTCTTATTTTAATAATATTTAATTTTTTTTTTTTTTGAGATTTTGAAATCATTGAATTTTACACTTTCCTTAAATAGTTTCTGTTTTCTTGTTAGCTCACAATGTTAATAAATATTGGGCTTAATGTAGTTATTATCATCAACATTTTATTTTCAAGAGGGCGACAAACGAGCAAGTGGGTCACCTGATAGTAGGTAAGTGATCACCGCCACCCATGGACACTCGCAAGACCAGAGGAGTCGCGGATGCTTTGCCGGCCTTGAAAGGGTCCGCAAACAAGTGTTGCTGACCCTTCCCACCCCCACCTCTATGAGCTCTGGGGATACTGACACTCAGAAACACAATATTAAATGATTAATGTTATTATTAAGGACTGTCTTCTGTAAGGTGGAGGTACTTCCCCAGTCGGGCTGCTCTTTGAGCTAATAAACGCTGTGCCCTAACTCTACTAAAATCATCATCATATCCGCCGAAAAATATTCTACATTTTATATTCAATATTAAATTATTTAATACTCTTAATAGGTGTTGCAATTCCTTGTATTATCAAATCGCCAAAGCACACGGGTATGGGACTACAGTAAGTCAATAACCACATTAAAATTTCCAAAATCACTATGCACAATATCGTATATAAATCGCTAAACAATAGCGCACAAGCGCACGGATTAAATGAACATCATTAGAGTTCAAAATTAACTAAACATTACATTAGCCGTGGGGTGTCCGACCCAGAAAGAATTACGGTCATGTATGACGCAGGTACGCACACCTGGTTTGCCAATATGATACTACAAAAAATTTTAACACCAGCCAATGAGTATTAAATTATTATAACATTTGAATTAGGTGCCAACAAGAAAGCGGAAACTTTTTTTAATAAGCGTAATATTTCAATGATGCTCAACCTACTCGTATGTTAACTGATAATTTCCATATTATAATGATCATCCGATTTTACCATTGTATACGACCACTAGTAAAACTACCATACCAATTCGAATAAAAAAAAATTATAAAAGGCGGTTTACTAACGCCACCCGCGGCCATATTAGTCGTTAATACAGAAAATTAACAGTAAGTAATTTTTGTAAATTACTTTTAATATTACTTACTGTACTGTAATTTATTGGAACCAAATGTATGTGCGAACGTTCCGAAAGCATTCCTTTTCGATTAAAAAACGAGTGTGCTTTGTACCACACAACCGAACTGGGGCTTTACCGGCTAAGTCGCCGAACATCGATTTCTTAAATGGCGTTCAAATAAATAAAGGTTAAAAATGACATAATCAATCGTTAAATCGGCTTCAACGTTTAAAATCGATTCCGGACCATTTATAACGGAACATGTGCCCATGGAAGCCGATGTAACGACTGATCAAGTAATTTTTAACCTTTATTTATTTGAACGCCATTTAAGAAATCGATGTTCGGTGACTTAGGCGGTAGAGTCCCTGGCTATGAGATAAAACTCGCACCTGTCTCTCTTGCGCCTATCTTCAGTAACTCATATCTCCCCCTCAACACTCTCGTAACGTATTCACCAGCTTACTCCCCAAGATTAACGTGGGTAAAGATGTTTTACTACAATAAAGTACCGCCGGCGCACATAGGAGTATTACACGTAAAAAACCGGACAAAATTGAAAATATTGATATTAATCCAACCGCACCCAAAATACATGTTTCTTTACCTACGATAGCCGGTTTATCAAAAGGCATACCCCCACAAACCCTTAACTACCGCGCATGTCAGACAACATCAGTCGGAACCCAGTCATGGTACTGTACGCGTGTCTTTGTTCTCGGCGCTCTCGTTTGTGTTTATCACGTTTCTGTGCTAAGATGGCTTCGTGTAGCAAAAAACAGGAAATTATCTATTCGGACATGGATATAGAAGGTTAGTACTCTATACTGAAGTATATTTTATTATGTTTCTTCCAAATTTTCTACTTGTAAGCCAACAATAAACAACGGCTCTTTTTTTACTGGTTTTTTGAAGAAAATTGAAATACATTAGTGTTTGTGTTTATGTGTCGCGCCTTGTCGCCTCAAAATTTTTATGTGGGCATACAATGTCGACCATAAGAAATTAGAAACTTGAATAAAAAGCCCCCCAATGTACCCCATATTTTTTATAGTACTTCAAACTATAAGGGACAGAAAATAATTATATTGACAAAGCTTATTTTTTGTTTTCTTTTGGCATAGATCCTTCGGAAAGAGTGAAAAAAATCACCAGAATGGAGCTTTATACTATTATCAAAGAGTTCAAAGGAAAGAAGATTGAAGAAAATTTTTCATTGTTGGAGGAAAGACTTGCGCAACTAACTACATGTCCACCAGAAGAAACAAGTGTTCTTAGCTGTTCTTTGAAATATTATTATCATTCTTGAAGTGATATCAAGCGGATATGATATTGATCCTGAGAAATTCGATGACTTTTTTCACACAACTACCAAACTCTACGTGGAACTGTATGGTTGGCATTTAATGTCACCTACAGTTCACATCACACACAGATTCTACTGCATGGCGCTCAACTTATATCAAGTCACATTGTACCTATCGGACAGCTATCAGAGGAGGCTGCTGAAGCCCGGAACAAACATTTTCGTAAATATCGCGTAGACTTTGCAAGAAAATTTTAAAAGTGGACTGCAACAGAGATATTTTAAATAGGTTGTTGCTGACATCTGATCGCTTCATCAGCTGCAACAGAGTAAAACGGAAGAAGAAAAGCAAGTCTTTTTCCCAGGAAGCTATTAGTATGCTTTTCATGAAAACGATGAATTGTGACAATTCCGACGACGAAGATGATGAGGACCAAATCACCTGTGAACTGGGAAACAGTGATTCTGATTGATTCAGTCTCCTCATCCATCCAATCCAGAAAAATCCTAAAAGTAAATATCTCTTTAATTTGTAACTTTTAAATAAATGCCTTATTATGATTAATTATTGACTTTTATTTAATAAAATAGTAAAATATAATATAAAATAATTTTGTCCGACTTTTTATGTCAAATACTCCTATGTGCGGCGTCGAGTCTGAAGTAAGTGGGGATACATACCCCTCGTACCTCGGACACACATAAAGCCGTCGGTCATGTAAGTGACCTGAGGGTAGTGTAGGGTTACCATATTTTTAATATTATTTTTTTTTAATAATTTTGGACAATGTCACTCTGATCATCCTAGCCCCAAACTAAGCAAAGCTTGTACTATGGGTACCAGGCGATGATATACATACTTATATAGATAGATAAATACTTAAATACATAGAAAACATCCATGACTCAGAAACAAATATTCGTGCTCATCACACAAATATTTGCACTTACCGGGATTCGAACCCAGGACCACCAGCTTCGTAGACAGGAGCGCTACCAACTAGGCTATGGTGATATCTCGTCATATGACAGGCGTTAGCCGCATTTGACTGGCATATTTAGTTTTAGACAGGCGTGCGGCCGGCATTGGTCAGAGACAGACATTTTCGCAGGCTCTCGTCAACGCCCAGTGGAGTAAAGAAAGAAATCGGCTGACAATTGAATCATTAAAAGCAATATTGATTACACAGGAAAATTACAAAAGTGTATCTTGTGAAGATTTTTACGTTTATATATTAGAAAAGATAGAACTATAAAAAAATAATGTCCTCTGTCAAATATCAGTAATAAATATCCTTCTTCATTATTATATATTGGCTTTTACTTATTACCTACAGCGTTTTGCTTCAACAGGCATTTTTCAAAAATTCAGGCATTTTAAGTACCATAGTCAGGCATCCCTCTATTTAAGTATGGTAACCCTATCTGAGGGTGACGCTTTTCCGGCCGTACCAGCTAGCTGTCCCAAAAAAATGCACTTTTACACACTTGTGGCCTGTAATGTGTTCCTCGCGGTTGATGCTCAGTCGTCATATAGGCCACCATATACGAAATTCAACCAGGATTTTTAATTATTTATAGTATTTCTTTTATTTTTATTTTATTATAATAATAAATTTAATTCTTTATTCATACAAAAATCTGTTACAACATACTATAAAATAAGATAAGATAAGATAAGATAAGATAAGATAAGATAAGATAAGATAAGATAAGATAAGATAAGATAAGATAAAGATTTATTTACCAAACTTATTTACATATTCCTTAATTATTTTACATATATCAGTGAAATTACAATTTTGTTACAAAAAGGAAATATCTTTCATTAACTTATGACCTCCACACTAGGTCGAGCCTGTCTCGTGGAGACCAATTCTTAAATAACAAAAGCAACCCAAGTTGGTTGGTAGTACCTATATTAAAATTTATATTTTTTATCATAAGTTCCATTACTTAGGTTAACATACATAAGATAAAAGTAAACAATTAATAGACGAAATTAATAATATTAAAAGATAACACTATTAAAATAATAGAAATGTAAAAACATAAGTGTGAGGTGTGCGTGCGCGTCTGTGTGTGTGTGTGATTCCTGTATGCAAGGTACATTCCTGTATGCTAGGAGTCAGCATCTTCTCCCAACTCTCGTAAATCTTCTAACTCTCCCAACTAGCTTAGTTGTTTCAAAACTATAATTAAAACTTGCCACCTAGTTGTCCCCGCTAATGTATAAGGAGTGCCAAAGCTTACCATGATCCCAAGAAGGTAGAAAAGGCAAGGATGTTCAGGCATCCTACCTTGGGCCTTTTTTTTTGATAAGTCAGGCGGCCTTCGTATGCCACCCGTAAAAAGTGTCTGCGGGTGGGTATGTCGGACTTGCACCGACTAAACCTACCCTATCCCAGATGGTCGGGACACGTACCTTGAGAGGACTCCTTTGGATTGCCCTCCCCTATTGCCGACTCCTGCCAGTACGGCACAGCGACTGCGCCACAGACAGATCTCTGTCATACCGGAGCCGCTTGTACGTGGCGGCAGTAGAGGACACTTCGCACACTGCCGCCGCGGCCCCGAGGGGAGTTGGGGCACAGAATAAAAAGTACTTACGTAAACACCTTAGGCCTACCTGGTTTCTAAGTCAGCAAGGTCATACTGTCAAGTTACTTGCCGTTACCACGTCTAAAAAGTCCAAACTCAATTCTAAACAACGAAAATTATTATTTTTTGCATATAGCATGTCTTTATTTTCCCAAGTTAATCTTTTTTTGGGACCTTAATTCCAACACAGCCTTTTTTATTATTCTCAATGTTATTATTTTTCTTTCATTTTCTTCCAAGTTGTTAGTACTATAATCGTACTCATCATCAGGTCAAGTCATCTCCAAACCAATGTACGGTTTCTTTATATAGAGCTATTTTTTTTATATAGGTTAACCTAAGTCTAAAATCTATTATCAACACATTGTTGCACATTTAAAAGAATAAAATTATTTCGTTTGAGCATATAAACGCCTTTGACGAAATAATTTATAACCCATCCTATTACAAAAACCTTGTAAATATATAACGCTGAATGTTCATTTTTTACAAACACACATGTACACAGTACATTTTTTTTGTCATCATCATTTAATATAAATATCTTTGAGGAAACTAATACGAAAGCTGATACGTGTAATTTTCGTTATTCCTTTAAGTATCACACATTATTAAACCTATTGGTCGAATGTCGGCCTTGGCTGCTTGTCTCAATGGAACCTTAATGCCGGAGACATATATTATATAATAATAATATCCTGGGAGATTATTTACACACGGCCATCTGATCCCAAACTAAGCTGAACTTGTACTTTGGAAACCAGATAACTGATATACTAGGTATACTACTTTACTTTTGTAAATACATACTTTTATAGTTAAATACACCCAGACTCAGGACAAACAGACATGTTCATGCACACAAATATCTGTCCTGGGTGGGAATCGAACCCACAACCTCCGACATGAAAAGCAAGCATTTGCCAACCACGACAACAGGCCGATATTATTCCAAGTATGCGCGCTCTAACACAGCTTCACTTCCTATTCATTCACTGTTATAGCCTGGGTGGACGGCTAGCTGGAAAAATGTCAGGTACAGGATCGTCGCGACCGCCAACCTCCAGACACCGTGATGGACATCATCCTCATCTAGACTCCATCATCACGATTACGATGATGTTAAACAATCAACATCAACAATTAACAATCTCCTCCGTGATATCAGAGAAATGTCTGCGAATAAGTTTAAAAGAACTTTAAAAGCCAAATAGGTGTAGTAGGAAACTTCTGATTATGTAAGTGACCAAACGGCCTGGGATTGAGTCGCTCTAATTTACCACATTTAAGAACAATGTAATTTTATATAGAGAAATAAAAATAAACAATTAATTCCCACTGAGATTTCTGGCTGGCTGTTTCTCAGTATCAAGCTGCCACGTCATGCACTGCACGCTAGGGTAAACAAAATACATTATATCTATGGAATAAATGAATTTTGAATAGAATTTTATTATTATTTTTTAATTTTGTTAAGCCTAGATATAAAGTAAAGGTAAAATAGGTTAGGTGTTAACTCCTGACTAACTCATCAATGTTTAGTTCAAACACCAAACTACCTTTAAACCCTTCATAAACCGGGAGCCATTTTTTTTTAAACGGGACTAGTCCCTCCCTCTTGCCCACCACTGCAACTCCTGTAAGCCAGGATCAACAGTGGCACACAATGAAATGACACTGAGCGGTGAAGCTCAGGCATGTCCCGGGGAATCGCTTTAACTGTCTTGGATCCCGCAACGAATTTAATCAGAAACAGAAAAAAGGAGGAGTTAGAAAATGAATAGTTCCACTTCATGTAAAGAAGCTATAGCCTCATAAAATGAGAGATTTGCAAGAGAGAAGCCAGCTGCAAAAGCACCGAGGATCAATTTAAGGGTCCTGTTATATTTGATTCCAATAGTAGATATGGCAAAAGCGCTTAAACGCACGGAAGTTGTTCCTTGTTGCTACAAGATCCGTATAATAAACTACTCCAGATATTGGTTGCAAGCTGTTTAACATAATATTCAAATTCAAATTCAAATATCACGCTGATTTTGCCAGAGATCACACTCCCACAGGATGTGGTGAGCAGTTTGTTCATATTCGTTACTGGAAGTTGAGCATAGACAGATTGGTGAAGATACTAATTTGAAACTATACAATTTACTTTTAAAATTGCCGTGTCCGGTAAGAAATTGTGCAACACAATGGTCTATGATTAGCCAAGTTTTATTTAACCGTTCGCGTACGTCCGGAAAGAACTGGTGCAGATGGCGACCCTTGGTTGGTATTCCATCTACATTGCCATTCATTTAGTAGTTCGTTATTTAAGTCAGCTATTAGCATAAATAGCCAGGTTATTTTCGTACGGTCGCGTAATGATAAGAAATCATTTTCTAAATTATCGCGCGTAGAATAATACATCGCTGCTCGTCTTTGAACTTCAAGATCAACCGGAAGTACACCCGCTAGGACAGGTAGGGCCTCTGTGCTTACTGTTTTATAGGCTTTACACAGAAATATCAACGCCAACCTCTGGCTTTGTAGTAATTTACGGCGAGCAGCTCTGATGGTAGCCCTATCAGCCCACACAGGCGAGCCGTAGCATATACACCCAAGATAGGTTGCCCCGTAAATGATTTTAAGAGTATTAAAAGAGAGGCCCCAGGTTGCCTTCGATATCCTTGTAAGTGCAAAAAAGTTTCGCTTAGCTTTTTCCCCAACTGATTTAATATGTTCTATAAACGAGAAATTCTTTTCTAAAACTAAACCCAAATAACACGTTGATATCTTGCGTTTTACAGTAACATTATTAAGTTTTACGCTCGGGGGAGATTTTAGTTCACCTTTAAGAAGGAGTTGGTAGGTTTTATGAGGAGCAAATGTAAAGCGATTTCTTTTACCCCATTCACTTATCATACTTAAGCAAGTTTGAGCCAGATTTTCCAACTCTCTCCACAAAACAGGAGCCAGTAGATATGTTTCTATTTTATTGCTTTTGAACTTTATCATAAGCTTATAAAGTTCAAAGTATGGTGGTGACTATTGCTTCACTGCCCCGGAAACGGTTAAGTTACTTACTTACTGGGCAGTGGTTACCCTAGTGTCAGAGTTGTACAAGCTGCCCAGTAGGCCTCCGACATGGCTTAACGACTGTTGCCTAATGGCTTCAACCGGGACAGACAGCTGAACGTGCCCTCCGATGCACGGAGGGAGACGCTCAGGATTTAAACCACTTTGGCGGTCACCCATGTATGAACTGACCGCAAGCCTCGTTGCTTAACCTCGCCGATCGCTTACGAACCAGTGAGAGCATCTAACTATGAACGGTTAAGATGTAAACCAGGCATAAGGTCTCGTTTAAAGGGCCACACCGACAATTCTGTGTGCATAAACGAGCTTGCAATAAAATGTAATTACATACACAGATTAGTTAAGCAAAGGTTAAGAATCAATCTTGAACTGCTAAATGAAGCTGAAGGTCCCAGGGAAATCCCAAATATCATATTACGACATTGTATCTATACAGACTGGTATTCAAATAATGCTATTTAAATAACGCTAAACCTTCAAATTAGTTTCTCAGAATTTTTCGAAGATCATATTATAAAATCAATATTTTGTCATGTTTGAAATGAAGTAGATTTTGTTTTAAGGTATTCCAGTACCGATTCTAAATAAACCATTTCAAGGGGCTTCCCAGACTGAAGTGCAGCTATCTCGCTCACGCATAAAGATATTTATATATAATATTAATGTCAGTACTTTCGTATGTTCTTTGGTAATTTTGGGAGATTTATATGCCAAATTATACATGGATACACCAGGTAGTTGGGCAGCAGCGTCACCTGTGTACTATAGCTATGATCTAACTGCAGTCGCCAACCCATGCTAAGCGCGGTGACCAAGCAAGGTGTACAACGCAACCTTCACGTAATGTAGACCACATTACGCGAAGTTTGACTGTCTGATTAAGCCAAGCAAGTACAGTTTAGTCCAAAAAAAATTAAACAGTAAAAAAACAGTATAAATCCAATCTTAAATACAGACAACAAATATTAGGTGATACTTTTGCGCACTTTATTTGGGTCCCAGTCGGAAAATTACTATTGGTTATCGGGCTAGATAATAAAACATATGTTTTACTCCCCGCTAGCTATAATTTAATTAATATGTGCCGCCAGTTTCATAACCAGTATAGCTCTTCTTATGCGATGCAAAGTTGGAGTAGGAACATAC
The DNA here is from genome assembly GCA_951640165.1 of Pseudoips prasinana. Classification (NCBI taxonomy): domain Eukaryota; kingdom Metazoa; phylum Arthropoda; class Insecta; order Lepidoptera; family Nolidae; genus Pseudoips; species Pseudoips prasinana. Next base: position 32,536,524 of record OX621243.1, on the reverse strand, counting down.
AAAGTAACCAACTAGTCTTATCTCGTTGATATATATAGTTGGAGTAGAAACATACAAAGTAACCAACTAGTCTTAACTCCTTGATATATATAGTTGGAATAGAAACATACAAAGTAACCAACTAGTCTTATCTCCTTGATAAGACTAGTTGGTTACTTTGTATGTTTCTACTCCAACTTTGCAACGCATAAGAAGAGCAACTGGTTATGAAACTGGCGGCGCATATTTATTAAATTATAGCGAGCGGGGAGTAAAACATACGTTATATTATATAATGCAGAAAATCTACACTTACAACTGATAATAGGTACCTACAAGCTTTATAAAATAACTCCTATTAAATAATAGCTTTTATGAAACTTAACAAAAGGTCAGTCAACGACCACTAATTCCTTAGGCAGTTGATTAATCGTTTCTTTGATTAAGATTACTGTTTATTGTTCTACTAATTTCTAACATACTAATTGATCATCTGATACGACGAAGTTAATATTTAAAGGAATAGTATTGTTGGAGGCGTTATTATAACATGTTGGTCGTGTGTGTTCTGTTATTCCTTGTATTGCGAAGTAGCCAATGTATTAACATTACAAGTTTCGAAGAACCATTTTATAATAAAAATATAACTCAATGCGTAATCAATACTCTCAACGAATATTTTACGGAGAAAAACGAGCTCACGTATGTTACAATGAATTCTGATGATGTTGATCTTCTTCAAGCCATACATACATTACAATCCCTGCCAATAGTACTTCGTAAAGCAAATAAAAGTGCTAACAACCTAAACAGTGCATATTTAGTATCAGCAATCGACGCTAAATACTTTATTAAAAATGTTATATTCCTCAGACAAGAGCCGAGATGGAACCCCCATGCACGGTTTTTAATCCTAATTAGAACACTGGAAGAAGCAGATCTAAGAGGAGTGTTTGATGTCTTATTAACTTTGCACGTTAATAATGCAGTGGTAGTTAACGCCAGTAATGAAGCGCAACTTTACACCTATAACCCTTTCGATAACTATGCTTGTGGAAAATACTATGACGTCATCATAAAGTATGGACCGTGCCTTAAAGCAACTAATGATCTGTACCCGAACAAACTAGTTACTGGACTACGTAACTGCACATTTACTGCGACCGTCCCGCACCGCCTACCATTCTCCGGAGACTTCTCTGAAAGCCCAAAAAAAGGCAAAAAGATTATTATAGGGGTAGAGCAGTATGTGTTTCAGTTATTGGGGGAGCATGAACATTTCAACGTAGAATACAAATACGATTTTAATGAATCATATACCAATATACACCCAGACATGAGAGCCGATGGAGCAATGAAGAAGCTGCAGACAAATGAAACTGACGCTATGTTTGGTAAAATTATATTAGTTTCAAATCGTACCCAAGCATTCTCATATCTCCATGGCCATGTTGATTATATGGATGACTTGCGTTTTATAGTGAAGAGAGCATCTCTTGTTCCTCTGTGGAAGTTATTTTATTTGGAGTTTGACCCTGACGTATGGTTAATTTTACTTATATTTTTTATGGTGTATTCTTCAATTATGATAATTTTACTCGGTGCTCAAGACAAGACAGAGGTTATATTAAAACTATTTGACTACTTTTTTACCCATAGCAGTACTTTTCGTGGTCGAACATCGGTGAATTATATTCTTATAATGTGGATTTGGTTTGCATATCTCATTAATACTTTTTACCAGTCAGCGCTGGTCAGTCTCACCTCAAATACAGTTAAACAATATCAAATCTCCAACGAACAAGATTTGGAAAACGCTAAACTTACCCCTTGCCTCACTGCTGGTATATATGAGTACACATCCTCAGAAAGCGGTAAAAATGTTATTGCACTTGACAAAACATGTAACGATACCATCAAAAATATCCAGAAGGTTGCTAAATCAAACAAATTATATACAATTGTCCCACTTGCATTTTATGTAAACAATAAAAGATACTTTTACGATGAATACGGGTTTACACATGTATATTATTTTGACAAGCCTTATACCAAATATATTTTTGGCATGTATTTTTACAAAGGTTTTCCTATAAATGACAAGATGCGTATGCGCATGCTCTATTTGAAAGAGAATGGTTTAGTAGAGAAATAACTGAAAGATCACTACTACGCCAACAAGATAAAGTATGTTTTCCATGAAAAGGAGTTTAAGGCAAAATTTTCTATACCTTGGCTTATTTACGAAATTGGGGGAGTTTTGGCAACTTTAACTTTAATTATAGAAATACTTTTTAAATTTAAATAATTTTAGTATATCTGTATTGCATTACGTTCATTACGTTCGTTTACCACAATTTTCCGTTTTATATGGTACGGAAAAATTTACAACAACACTACGTGCAGTTGTCGTAAAAAAAATCCGTACGCAACATATTAGTTCTGGTATCTCATAGACTGCACGTGTGGCGCAGCGATTGAGACACTCAGGACAACTATTTGTGTGACCCATAAATATACTTAGTCTGAATGTACTTTGAGTCCGTCAATTATATATTTATAAAGTACCCCGCGACACAGGAAATCACTTCCCTAGTGCAGGAGTTGTCTTTAAAAATGGTTAAAGAGCCTAGTTCAAACTGTAATGGCTTTCCAATCAAACCTGACACACGAGTTCACACGACACAATTACTTTTATTTTAACAAACATTAGGTTGCAATTATTAGCTTTCCTAGTATTAGACAGGACACCAGGAAAGCTCGTACACCGAGAGTGCACCTCTCTGTGTAACCCGTCTGTCAAGCGGGGTGACTATGGCACATCTCCCTATTCATGAGGAAGGCTTTTTTTCCAGTAGCGGACGTCTTTCAGCTGACATGATAGCAGTTTTAGTAGAAAATATCACTTTCTAACGTAATACATTTTCAGATGAACACATTCAACCAGGGCAATTAAATTGTGGACTTAAATATTCGTGGAGACCTGTAAATGGCTAACTGTTATGTATACCTAATCTATTAAGTTATTGTAAGCTGTTGGTCTTCTTAATAATGTTAAATAAATAAATTAATTAATTAATTAATTAACAAGCTTTCATATATGAAGGAAAGCTACTCATAATGTGAAAGGAAGTCATAATATCTACGTTGTGGAACTGACGATGGTACACTACCAGCGGCCTGAAATTTTAAATTTATAACAGTCTATCCTTCGGTGGTCTCAAAATCGTCTTGTTTGAAAGTCTGAATCTACTAAAAACCTTAAAATTATATATTATGCGATAAGACCGCCTATTGTACAGACGCCAGCACATCAAGCTACACCAATCTGTCAAATTTCCCCAATTGAAAGTGAACCTTATGCTTTTGTGATAAAGTTGAAAATTTATAAAAGAAATTTGACAGATTGGGGTAGTTAGATGTGCTGGCGTCTGTACATTATTTTAAATATTTAGTTATTTTTCTATAAACTGTTTTTATATTTTGTGTGATAAAGGGTTAAAAAATGTGGAAAACATAGAGAGGGTGAGACATATACAAAATAATAAATTAATCAAGCCATTTAAAGAACTCATCACTGAGGTGTATTAAGCTTGTTTATTGAGGCCGTGCTAGAATGTGTCATTAAATATTATTTTATTAGAAATTTGACCTGAAAATTATAAGGCATTGCGAGTGATTTATTAGGTTCCTTCGTAAAAGCATTGATGTGTATTTATATTTGTGTATACCAACTGAGTATATAATTTATGTGTGACACTATATACTGTGTTCAATTTTCTATAGATTTCTTCACGTTAATTTGTTTGAGGACAAACATACCTACTATATGGTTTTCGCAACGTTGTATCTACTCCACAATACCGTTAAATTATTTTTTTATGAAGCAAAATATATGTATATGCAGGGCATTCTTGGACATTACTACGGAGAAAACTCAATTGATATAAAATTAATTACATTACTTAGTAATATTTTGAAATCAAAACAATGCACTCTAATAAAATTAAAGAATTAATCGCTTCGCTTCCATTGAACATTGTGCCAAGAATGCTGGCAGCAGAACGCTGGATAGCAAAGCTTTCAGCGCTGTCCAAAAGAATATTTTGATTTGTTTTTATTCTTATAAAGGTTGCGTGAAAATACACGAGCTGATAAAACGATAAATGGCGTTTATTTTCCACAAGTATTGAAACAATGGTTTATACATAGGAATTTGAATCATGTTATTTAACCGTGGAAGATATTTTAGCACATTATATATTGTTATCATGTCAAAGTTAACGTTTGTGATGGAAGTATTTTCGACATTGTTTGCATGTTTATTTATGTTCTCAATAAATACATGAAAAACTATTTAACATATTATTTTATTAGATACTTACGTTTTCGAACTAGCTTCCGCATCATTAAACCAGTTTCTACTTTGAACATAATACAACTAAGATGTGGGCAAACGTGGTTACTAAAATTTCATTCGAATTTCAAATGTCAAAATGCTAAAGTAACCGAGATAGCCCGACAAATTGCCAAAATCAAAATTCAAAATTAAAAATTATTTATTTCGTAAATAAATTACATTTATGTGGAATCGTCATATTTTTGTTATCCTGCCGTGCAGTGCATGACGTGGCAGCTACTGAGAAACACTGCCAGGAAACTCAGTAGGAATCTTGTAATATGCCCTGCTACACAATTTGGCTTTAATAATTCTTTTAAACTTATTCGTAGACAATTCTCTAATATCATTTGGAAGTTTGTTATAGAATCTTATACATTGCCCCATAAAAGAGTTACTTATTTTGTGGGGACGGGTAGTATGCATTATGAGATTATTCTTATATCTAGTATTTACATTATGTGTATCGCTCTTTTACAGAAGGAATCGATATTTTTATGCACATATAGTAAGTTTTCATATATATACTGAGATGGTACAGTTAGAATGTTAACCTCTTTGAACTTTTCTCTTAGAGACACTCTCGGGCCAAGATTATAAATAGCTCTTACAGCTCTTTTGCCATTCTGCAGTGGTAGTGGGCAGGGCATATGCCGGTAGAACTAACGGCCGCTGGGGCAGAAAAGTTCTTGAATGGCGACCACGAACAGGAAGACGATGTGTGAGCTGGATGCGGGTAGCGCAAGACCGGCAATTATGGAGCACCCTGGGTGAGTCCATGTCCGTCTTTCGGCTGACATACCGATGATGATTAACATTTTAGGATTAGGATTAGTTTCTGTGGAGTCAAAATCAGTTTATCATTTGTTAAAGTAGATTCTTTTTTTTTCTGGTACACGTTTTCGAGACACAATATCTTGGCGGTAAGAACGATTAAAACCTGACTATTTAAACTGTTATTGGATTTGGAAATTATGCCAATAAAAGCAAAGCAAGATAAATATTTTTGAAACGGTATTCATGTTGTTATTCGTGTTTTGTTTCATGTCGATCGTATTCCTAATTAAAACATAAGCATAAGCTGGAAGTAAAGGAAGAAGGAAGGAAGCTCCACTCACAAAAGACAGTCATAGTTTAGGACCTAAATTATCCAGTGCATATATACTTAATAAAAGTTCTTTACTGAGTAGAGCTTCGCTTCTTTGTGTATTCCGTACAGCAACAGTTGCATATAACATCCATAAAAGACGGAGTTTGAATCCCTAAGGGATGCCCTGTGGTGCAAGTTACAAAGCTTATAGTTTTATTATGCTAGCTGAGCCTTGAACCCACGCTTATTGACCAGTGAATAAGTGACAGCTTCCTGAGCTAATAGCAAACATAATGCTAAAAAATAAATTCCCTAAATAAGAGAGGTAGGGCATAGCGTTCGATTGCTCATAGAGCAGCCCGACGACTGGGGAAGTACCTCCACCTTACAGAAGACATTCCTTAATAATAACATTAATCATTTTAATGTTGTGTTTCCAAGTGTGAGTAAGGTTGCCAGAGCGTTGTGATTGGGGTGGGGGGAAGGGTCAGAAACATTTGTTTGCTGACTTTTATAGGCCGACAACGCACCCGCGACACCTCTAGTGTTGCGAGTGTCCATGGGCGGCGGTGATCACTTACCATCAGGTGACCCACTTGCTCGTTTGTCGCCCTCCGATATAAAAAATAAACACGGTAACGCACTCTGCGTGCTTATGTTTCTAATAACATTTTAAGAATGCGTAAGAAATAGAGCTCAAAAAAGCAGCCACCACCCGAAACACTGGTTTCAAATTAAAGAAAGATGTTTGCAAAAAGATTTCCCAGCAAAAAGATCCTACAAGAACGTGCCTAATCTCGACAAAGATTAATGAGATACAGTAAAAAGTATCGTAAATAAAAGAAACTTAGGTAGTTATATAAGTTTATTCATAAATACTTTATCCTTAAGCTTTTAAAAAAGATATATATATATATATAAGATAGCCCCATCGGGGTACCAAGCCTTAAGGGCTTGCCCTGAAATTGAAACTTTGTAGTAATATAGCTTATAATATAGTCGAATAACACAAAGGCTATAATTTAAAAATTTAACGCGGATAAAATCGCGGGTCACAGCAAGTTTAGTCACATTTTATCATCAGTATACTTTAGTAAACTGCAACAAATTTTACGTACCCACGTAAAACACTGAGTCTATATATAATAAGCCTTGCATTGGTAACGTGGACTTAACTTACTCTCAAATATATGTTTAAATTAACAAATTATATATATTTATTAGTGTCAAAGGTAATCATAATGTGGAAAATATAGACTAGTAAACAGGTACCCAATCCAATAAATCAATCAACTCAGGTAACAAAGTCATCATTATGGCTAATTACCTTTATTTATTGTGGTCTAACAAATATGTCACCTAATTCAATTTTATAAGAAATTTGATCAGAAAATTATACGGCTACAAGTGATTTATTGGATAACTTCTTTGGATTTATATTTTCGTATTCTAACTGTAATATGAATTTAAGTATCAAATATTACTTGCCTAACCTTTAGTTCAGTCTTATGATACATTTCTTTACGTCAAGATGTTTGGGACTTAAAAAGATGGCGACAAGTTTGCTTCTAATATTAGTATTTCTTGTCACAGGTCGTCTTCATTTACACTTTTGTCAAGATGTATTAATGCCACGACCCATTAATAACGATACAAGATTAAATCAGTGTGCTATATATATCCTCAAGAAATATTGTTCAGACAAACAAGATCTAACTTACGCCAGTATCAACTACGAAGATGACTCACTTCTTAAAGAAATTCATTCAACAACAATGTTTAAGCTGAATGTTAGAAAAGCATCACATCAAATAGTAATAAACAATTGGGGATACTTAGTAACTGCAGAGAACGCGGTCTTATTTACAAAATACTTCGCCTACCTTATAAGAGAACCGGGATGGAATCCATACGCACATTTTTTAATCGTCATAAGATCTTTAACACAGCATCAGCTGAGGCACATTTTTGACGCTCTGCTGCAACAGCACGTGAACAACGCATTGGTGGTAGACGGAACCAAAGAAAATTTTCTTTACATACAACCCTTTCGCCGATACTGGTTGCGGCAGATATTACCATGATGTCATCAAATATGGAAAATGCTCACAATCTCAGAACATAAATTTGTACGCAAACAAATTAGTCAATGGTCTGAAAAATTGTAAATTTAGGGCAACAATAGCAAATCGTCCACCATTTGCGATAGATCCATCAAAAAATCAAGACACAATGCTTAGATTAGGTGCAGAAGAAGTGATATTTAAAACTTTAAGTAGTTTTGAAGAGTTTGAATATAGTAGTAACTACAATTACTCCACTGATTCCTTTCCTACAGTACAACCTAATATGACAGCAGTTGGTGCATTGAAACTGTTACAAAATAATGAAAGTGACTTTATGTTTGGTGGAATGATGCTGCTAGCCACCCGAGCACAAGCGTTTACCTTTCTTTGTGGTTACTAAGATTACCACGATGAAATCGTTTTTGTAGTGAGAAAAGCACCTTTGGTATCACTTTGGAAAAACCTTTACTTAGAATTTGATTTCACCGTATGGGCGCTGTTGGTCTTATGTTTAATAGTTTATTCAATAATTGTTATACTCGTATTGCGTGCTAAAGACAAAAGTAACTTGGTGCTAGAGTTGTTTGGTAATTTGTTACTTCATGGTCGGAATATAAACCACCGTTTTACAGTTAAATGTATCCTCATTATGTGGGTTTGGTTCTCTTACCTTGTAAATACTTTTTATCAATCTAGTTTGTGCAGCCTCACAACCAATCCGAGCCATCAATATCAAATTGCAAACGAACAAGATTTAATGAAATTCGGTGTCAAACCTTGTTTCAGCAATTCTTTAGACATATTTTTATCGTCAGAAACAAATAAAACACAATCCTTAAAAACTGGTATTAAAGGCTGCGTTACCACTAAAGAAGCTTTGAGGACCGTTAGTGCAAATCAAGATATGTACACCATTGCACCAAGCTATGTTCAATTGTATGAAAAACAGAAATTTACTAACAAATGGGGTGAGAAATTACTTCATCGTTTTGAAAAACCATATGCAAAGTTTTTATTTTGTATTTATTTTTATAAAGGTTTTCCAATATCGTCAAGATTTCAAGCTGGCGCAATACGGCTGCGTGAAAATGGACTAGCAGATAAAATTATAAACGATCTTTATTTTCAACGGGCGTTGAAGCAAAGATTTATGCAAAAGGAATTTGAATCACGCTTTCCTTTACCGTGGAGAGTCTTGTTAGTTGGTTGTGTTATATCAATATTAACTTTTGTGATGGAACTTTTAACCACATTGTGATGTTATAACATAGCTTTACAAAAGTTAAAGGTTTTGACAATGTCCTGGATTTCCATCAGTTATCTGCGTCCAAAATAATCATGTAATATGATAGCAAACTTGACTCATCCAAGCTTCTAATGAAAGATTAATTGTTGGGAGAAATGAGAGGACATGGCGCATATTATTATAGAGATAAGACTAAAATACTTACAATTTTGAAAATACTTCATTCAAAATCAACATCAATTTGGAGAACATAGTATATACACGCGTCCTATGGAATAATTACAATACTTTTGTATGTTCTATATGTGCTTGTAGGTGCAAAATATATTAAATATTTTGTACCTTTCATATACCTAAGTGTGTGATTAGTTTGAAACGAAATGAATATACATGTAGATGTACACACTATATGTATTGTGACTAAGTAAAGTGTAAATGTAAAGACGCCAGCACATCCAGCTACCCCAATCTGTCAAATTTCTTTTATAGATTTTCAACTTTATCACAAAAGCATAAAGTTTACTTTCAAATGGGGAATAATTGGGGAATTTTGACTGATTGGGGTAGCTAGATGTACTGGCTTCTTCACAATACTCTATCGGAAGATCAGCACTGCAGAAATGCAGTACCATTAGGGCCATTTTTCATACCAGTACGGATAAAATTAATAATGTTTAAAATGTATAGGTACCACAATTGAATGTATTTTCCGTATATGTTATGAAAATAAAATTCTTTCTTTCTTTCTTTCTATTTCTATAATATATAATATATAATGTGCTTGTAGTAGCTTTTGCAGACCGAATTTTTCGTCCTCAAATCAATCTAACTAATGGTGTGCTAATGAGAAACACTAGTATAACCGTAGAATGTAGAACATACAAATGTATTGTTATCACTATTACACACTTTTATACCTTCTAACCCAAATTGATGTTGATTTTAATTGAAATAATCACTGTGTGAATTTACTATTATTCTCTATGTTAAAGGTTGAGTAATTAAAATATCACTAGCTGTGCCCGCGGTTTTACCCCCGTTTAACTTTATAAATTTAAGCCCACTAGCTGTGACCAGCGGTTTTACCCGCGTTAAACTTTATAAATTATAGCCTATATGTTGATCCAGGGTGTCAGCTAACTCCATACCAAATTTTATTAAAATCTCTCCATCCGTTTAGACGTGCAGAAATAACAAATATACAGACTCACAAACTTTCGCCTGTGTAATATTAGCGTGATGTGTTATTCGGATATATAAGTTACATTACTAAAAAGTTTCTTCTAAATCCATTCAGTCGATTTTGCGTGAAAGAGAAACAATCATCTTTACTCACAAATTCCGCATTTATAATATTAGTAGGAAGTAGGATCTTCTTAATGAATTAAATGCGTATTTATTACATAGAGCATTGCAGCTGTGATGTTATTTTAAGGAACACAACACACCCGCTGTGTTGTGCTCTTTAAAACGCGTCTATCATTGACATAAAGAATTTAGTGTTGCCATGGTAGATTTAAATTACACTGCAGAAGTGGAGGATGTTATATTAGCATTCAATATTTACTTATTAATTTCAAATAATATTTGAACACGCAAATGAAAAATGTAGTTCGTTACTTAACTATTAGTTGGACGGACGGATACGAAACTAGAAACAAAAGTATTGTAAATTATATACATTCGAAACACCGGTGGATCTTTCGACACACACGCCTTTCGTTGTCATGCTAGTGTTGTCAGTGTACCACTGGCTTTTCGACTTTATAAATTAATTCGTACTACTAAAATATGAGGACAAATAATATTATATTCTCGTAGTATAAAATAGAGGTACAAATAAGGCAGGCCAGAAGAGACTCAGAATAACTAGAAGAAAGAATTTGTCTTTAAGTTAGCTATACATTTCCAGTATAAGCTGACCTGTCATTGTATGGAAATCCTATACAATGCGAGATCAGATTATACTGAAAATGTATAGCTAACTTAAGACAAGTACATCAATAGAAATAATACATTTTGGGTACAATAAACAGAAATATACATAGGTATTTTGATGCTTGTAAATAATAATATATTCGTTTTTCTATAATCCAAATTTGACGTACCTATTCGATCTGGTACCCATAATAAGCACCTTAGTGACTAAAAGGCCACAGTTCAGAATTTTGCCACAGATGACTATAGATCACACATATGTCCTGCGTGGAAATTGGTCACCGACGTAGCGCTGACCTGAAGTTAATTCTATTAAATATATTTTATTTTCTATTTTATTTATGTTTGTAATATCTGGTCTGTTATGTACTATTGTCTGATTTTTATTGGTATCTCCCACATTATTTTTGCATTACCATTTTCTTTAAATGCAGAGGCAGCATTCGATGTTCAACGCACCACACATTATCAAAATTATGTTTTTTTTGCTAGGGTCGAAAATATGTACCCAAACATCGAAAATATGTGCCAGCCAGCTTTTTCCACACTAATATAATGTGTTTTAATACCAAAAAAATTATCTTCAACCAGCCATAAGCATTACTCTAATAATGAATTCGTCAAATGGAAATTACTCTTCATTGCGCTCCAATCATCTTCTACCATTACATTCTATTCATTCACAAACTCAATTTCTTATTTGTAAAAATCGAGCTTTTATAAACATATCGTAGATAGTCTACAAATTATTCTCCACACAATAGCAACGTCCACCCATTCATTGAAGAAGAAGTCTTCATAGTAGAATACTATACGTTACGATACTATGAGTAAGTGTAGTTTAGAATTGTGTGGAGAATAATGAGTGCCATATTAATATGGCACTCACGGCACGTTGTAATGTAAGATATCGTTGGTAGGCTTAAGCCTACCAACGATATCTTACATTACAATGCACTCAAACTACGTTCATAAGCGACATTGTAAAGGTATCGATTAATATTTCCCAGTATTATGTGATGATTATGTTTATGAAGAATGACCACTAAATGTAAGCTAATTTATTATTTACACCACCTATTTATGTAAGAGTTTATGAGGTTTATAACAGCGCTGTTTAATTAACAAATGGACTTCAAACAGTGATTTGTCACATGTGTATAAATACCAACCAAACTATCAACTAAATTAAATATGTATACTACAGTTCATTATAATTTTTCTAGCATCAATGATGTTGGTCGTATACTTTGTAACATGTTTATATTTTTTCTGCGGAAGTTGTGTTGTTATACCAATCGATGATGTCCGTTACAACGAGTCATTAGTAACATGTGTAACTTATATAGTCCGTAACTATTTCACTGAAAATAAAGTACTCACATATACAAGCGATAGACTCGAACACGAACCAGTTCTACAAGCTATTCACAATAAGAAGATTGTAACATTAGTATCAAGGAGTACTAAAAAGAAACTATTATTTCCGCATCAAGAATACCTTATAGTTCAGGATAATGTCCCTCTCATCATTAAAACTGTTCAACATCTTATAAAAGACAGGACCTGGGCACCGGAACATCGATTTTTAGTAATAACTAAGAACTTAAGCGAGAACGATCTCAATACATTATTTAGCACATTCCTAAATTACCACATGGATAATGTTTTGATAGTAAACGGCACTGAAGATCCACAACTATATACTTACAACCAGTTCGATAACTTTGCTTGCGGAAAACGATTTGACGCCATTATCAACTATGGAGTGTGTTCACAAGCTCACAAACATGACCTGTTTCCATACAAATACATCACTGGACTACAAAACTGTACTGTGTCGTTGGTTTTTGGACATTGGCCGCCTTTTACAATAACTCCTTTTAACCAAACAAAACAAACATCTCGATTTGATTTAGGATGGGAACCGTATGTGTTCAATTTACTAGGTGAGATGGAAGGTTTTAATACCAACTATATTTATCAAGAAGAAGACGAATCATTTTCTCAAATCAACTCAGATATGGAGGCTATTGGAGCCTTAAAGGTAATCCAAGAGAATCAAGGAGATTTCGTGATTGGTGGTATGTTGCTGACACCGCATCGGGCAGCGGCCTTAAATTACTTATATGCACATTCAAGTTATATTGAAGAAATACGCTTTGTTGTTAGAAGGGCATCCTATCAGCCTACCTGGAAAGACATTTATTTTGAATTTGGGCCTCAGGTTTGGTTGTTACTATTTGTAGTTTTTATAATTTATACGATTTTAATAATAATTTTGACCAGAGCCGAAGACAATATCAATGTAGTATTGAAACTTTTGGATTGTTTATTACTTCACGGTAGCAATACTCGCGGCTGCCGAACATCAGTGAAGTGTGTCTTCATATTTTGGGTCTGGTTCTCATATCTCATAAATACCTTCTACCAGTCTAGTCTCGTCAGTATCAACACTAACCCTATCAAAGAATATCAGATTTCATGTGAAGCTGACATTGCGAGGTATAACTTGCGTCCTTGTTTTAGTACAATAATGGGCTCTTATTACGCAGAGTCATTACAAATAGACAAATCTTTTCAAAACGTGGATGGCTGCAAAGGCGTGTTGGAAAGTGTCGGTACAGTCACAAAATCCAATAATTTATATACTATAATGCTATATCAATTATACCTTTATAATAAACGTCAATTTTATGACAAGTATGGAACTCCACAAATTTATTCGTTTCAGAAGCCCTATTCTAAGGTAATTTACGCGGCATATACTTTCAAAGGATTTCCTTTACTCCACAAGTTACAGTCAGATTTGTTGCGTTTAAAGCAATTTGGGCTGGCGGATCAAATGCTAAAAGACTTGTATTACAGGGTGTTAATAAAACAACATTACCATGAGAATGATTTTAAGGCTCGTTTCACTATTCCGTGGGATGTTTTTCTTTGTGGATGCAGTATAGCTACGATTACGTTCATCTTAGAAATAGTCACTAAAAGGATATTTAAGAAATAATGTCACTACTGAAGAGCTTCGAAATAAACTTGAGTGTCTTCAAAATCTATGTATTCGGTTTGTATTCAAATCTATTTACTCTAGACAGGTGAAGAATCACTACCTTTCCATTCCATCGTCATAGAATGTCCACTGTAGTATTGATAGTATTAGGTGTATTATCAGGTCTACATTGGACATAACATTTATACATATCTGAGTATTTTTTAATTATTGTAATGTAAGTATATTATAGACCAACACACATTATTGTGGCTCTATAAAATTTCTCCTATCCCGGATCTGCTGGAAGAAATTTATTGCGAAATGAGCAGTATACAAGGATACTATTAATTTCTTCTTAGTTATGTTTATGGTGTATTTTATTGTTATTGTATGTTTTGTGTGTACAAGAATAAATGTTAATATTCCCACTCTTCTTTTAGGAATAAAGGAAAACATAACAATGTTCTTGTTATTTACCATATTATTATGTTTTTTCCTTCCACAAGCAATGGATGTCCCAACCATGAAAAGTACTGGCAATACAACAAAACACAGACGACGTGATTGTATGAAAACGCCTAAATCCATTACAGTCATCATTAAAGCATAATTTTAGAGTAACTCACTTATCTAAAATGTATGCTTTTTAACTTATTTTACTTTGATGGTGACTTTCAACTTATTCACTTATTTATCAATTGATCATGAAAGCTTTGACACTAGTTGATTAATTATAAATCAGAATAATCCGAAACGGGTTAAAAAATATTATCTCATATGATCAAAATGTTTACCAATTAATATATATATATGTATATCTTAAATCCTAACAGTATATCGGGAGACGAGGGCACGCATATCATAATAAAAGTTGATCATTTGTCATCTCGGGCGACCGCTGGTGTGGGACCAAACCTCTAAATCAAATTAAATTGATAATAAGAATAGGCCAAAATAGTGATAACAACTACTACATTACAGAGGTAATTTGTAACTGTTACTAGGGCAACGCTCGCTTCCATGCTAGAAATTAAATTGTCTCAAGGTAGCGAACGGATAGCCCTAGTAAATTGAGACAGGCCAGTGTGATTTTCTTTTAGTCGTCAGTAGGTGCAGACGCCAGTACATCCAGCTACCCCAATCGGTCAAATTTCTTTTATAGATTTTCAACTTTATCACATAAGCGTAAGGTTCACTTTAAATTGGTAAAATTTGACAGATTAAAAGCTTGATGTGCTGGCGTCTGTACTATGAATATCTAAGTCTCCAAACTAGCCAAGCCTATTAATTTCAGACCAGACTCAATCTTATTATCTGAGTATAAACTAAATTGTGCCACAATATTTGAACCAAAGTGAGAATCAGTTCGGCTCATTTTTGAAAAGATTTGTTTAAAAAATATGTTTAATTTCGAAGCCATGACCTTGTTTACACCACCACAAAATCAGCTTGTGATCTGCAGTGACTGTTATGAGTCCACAGAGAGCCTCAAGCTAATAAAATATCTATCTAACCAATGGTGGGGTCATAATTAACCCGTATATCACTTTTTTAATATCAGTATACTTTGGTAACTTACAGTCAATTTTACGGGCATATGTAAAATACCTAGTTGTTTATAAACCATGCAGTTATAATGTAGACTTAACGAACAATTAAAAGTACCTACTATGTTTAAAACAAGAAATGAGAATTATTGTGAGAGAAAACCATAAAGACTACTGGAAGATACATATCCGACCCAATAAAGCAATCAGTTCAGGTAACCGAATCATCGATAAGGCAAAAATTTGTCCAGATTTTTTGTTGTAAGCAAATGGCCTAAAAATTTTAAGCAAGATAAATCATGTCACGTTTGGGGTTAGAACCCTGGTACCAGAAAAGGTTTTTGGTGGATGTTAATGTAACAAAATAACATTTCGAGAATATTCTGGTTATTACTAGAACCAAAGAAAATGGATAACTGATGAAAGAGACATGCAAAATTCTAAAATGGCATTAGATGGTTCTAGAATAAAATGAAAGATATGTTGCTAATTTATTGAACAAAAGTAAAAGGATAGCTGATGCAACGGACGTACAAAAGTCTTACTCCAAAATTTGCATAATATTGATCTAAAATGAAAAGAAAGAGATGGTGTGAATTCCTGGTAGAAAAGAAAACAAGGACAAGGACAGAAGTATTTCAAAATTAGTGATGGTTCTAGAAATAAAATAATGACTTTCGGAATGTTTAAAATTTTGAACCATTTAGGGGTATATAAGCAGTAAATAAAAAGCAGAACTAAGAGTTTTAAATCAAATGTAAGCGAAGGCGAATCAAGAGAAAGAAGTAAAAGTGAAAAAGTGCATGTGATCAGTGAAAGTATATACCTAGTACCAAGTGTTCCGTACACAGTAAGAAGTGTACCGTGAACGTCGAGACTTTCACAGTGCTCATGGGACATGGGGTCATGGCGACTCTGTAAGTGCGCCACATGTGAACTCTCTTGCAGTGCTTATCGTTAGAACTATAAGTAGGGGTGTTTTCCATGATAAACAACAATCCAATGTCCAACCCCTAACCCACCCCCGTCACTATATCATAGTACTTTCTCAAGAGCGTGCGCGGAATACAAGGGCACTATATATACATATATTCAGTATCTTATTCGAAGACTAACAAACATAAATCTGACACAATTAAAGAGGGTTTAATGGGCGACATTATAAAGGTATCCATTAAAATGTACTTAAATGCTTATGATTACTAAATATTATTTATTTAAGAGTTTACTAAGTTTATAACAGTGTTGTTTAATTTACAAAACGGACTTCAAAAAGTGATTTGTCACATGTGTTCAAATACTAACCAAACTAACAACTAAATTTAATATGTATATTATGGTTCAATACAATTTTTCTAGCACCAATGATGTTGGTCGTGTTTTTTGTTACATGTTTAAGTTATTTATGTGGAAATTGTGTTGTTATACCGATCGATGACAATCGTTACAACGAGTCATTAGTAACATGTATAACTTATATAGTCAGTAACTATTTCACCGAAAATAAAGTACTCACATATACAAGCGATAAACTCGAACACGAACCAGTTCTACAAGCTATTCATAATAAGAAGATTGTAACATTAGTATCAAGGAGTACTAAAAAGAAACTATTATTTCCGCATCAAGAATACCTTATAGTTCAGGATAACGTCCCTCTCATCATTAAAACTGTTCAACATCTTATAAAAGACAGGACCTGGGCACCAGATCATCGATTTTTAGTAATAACTAAGAATTTAAGCGAAAATGATCTCAATACACTATTTAGCACATTTCTAAATTACCATATGAACAATGTTTTGATAGTAAACGGCACTGAAGATCCACAACTATATACTTACAACCCGTACGATAACTTTGCTTGCGGAAAACGGTTCGACACCATTATAAACTACGGAGTTTGTTCACAAGCTCACAAACATGACCTGTATCCATACAAATACACCACTGGCCTACAAAACTGTACTGTGTCGTTGGTTTTTGGACATTGGCCGCCTTTTGCAATAATTCCTTTTAACCACACAAAACTAACATCTCGATTTGATTTAGGATGGGAACCGTATGTGTTCAAATTAGTAGGTGAGATGAAAGGATTTAAAGCCAACTTTATTTATCAAGAACAAGAAGAATCATTTTCGCAAATCAACTCAGATATGGAGGCTAGTGGACGCTTAAAAGCAATCCAAGAGCACCGAGGAGATTTCGTGATTGGTGGTATGTTGCTGACACCAGATCGTGCAGCGGCCTTCGAATACATATACGGACATGCAAGTTATATTGATGAAATACGCTTTATTGTTAAAAGAGCATCCTATCAGCCTGCTTGGAAAGACATTTATTTTGAATTTGGTCTTCATGTTTGGTTGTTACTATGTGTCGTTTTCATAATTTATTCGCTTTTAATAATAATTCTGTCCAGAGCCGAAGACAAGATTAACGTAATATTGATGCTTCTGGATTATTTGTTACTTCACGGTAGCAACACTGGTGGCTGCCGAACATCAGTGAAGTGTGTCTTCATATTCTGGGTCTGGTTCTCATATCTCATAAATACCTTTTACCAGTCTAGTCTCGTCAGTATCAACACTAACCCTATCAAGGAATATCAGATTTCATGTGAAGCCGACATTGCGAGATATAACTTACGTCCTTGTTTTAGTAAAATAATGGGTTCTTATTACGCAGAGTCATTACAAATAGACAAGTCTTTTCAAAACATGGATGGTTGCAAAGACGTGTTGGAGAGTATCGGTACAGTCACAAAATCCAATAATTTGTATACTATAATGCTATATCAAGTATACCTTTATAATAAACGTCAATTTTATGACGAGTATGGAACTCCACAAATGTATTCGTTTCGGAAGCCCTATTCTAAGGTAATTTACGCGGCATATACTTTCAAAGGATTTCCTTTACTCCACAAGTTACAGTCAGATTTGTTGCGTTTAAAGCAATTTGGGCTGGCGGATCAAATGCTAAAAGACTTGTATTATAGGGTGTTAATAAAACAACATTACCACGAGAAAGATTTTAAGGCTCGCTTCACTATTCCATGGGATATTTTCCTTTGTGGATGCAGTATAGCTACGATTACGTTGATCTTAGAAATACTCACAAAAAGGATTTTTAAGAAATAATGTAGCTGCTTAAGAGCTTCGTAATAAACTTGAGTGTCTACAAAATATATACATTCAGTTTGTATTCCGACATAATAAGTTCGACCATGTTTCCAAATTCTATAAAGATCTAAAGTGGCTCCCAATTTGATATTGTATAAACAATCTCATATTATGTCTCTTCAATATCCTGAATCACTTTCCTATCATCGATCGGTTTTCTTATAAATCCCTTTATGCTCCATGAAGCTACCACCGAATCCATCCCAAAACTTCATATCCATAAAATTATTTTTTGTTCCTACTCCTTTACTATTCATGCGATCAGATTGTGGAAAATGTTTCAAAAGGCAGATGAAATATCTCTACCTTTCCATTTCATCGTCATAGAATGTACACTGTAGTATGTAGTATTAGGTGTATTATTAAGTCTACATTGGACATAACATATACATAAATGTTAAGTCCAATGTAGACTTAATAATACACCTAATACTACTTCAGTATTATACTATTTCAGTATTTATGTAATTATTAGTCGTCATCATCATCATCATCATATCAGCCGAAAGAAGCCTCCCTCAAGGATTTCCACAATAGCCGGTCCTGTGCTGCCCGCATCCCGTGGCTTCCCGCGACCCTTGAAAGACCGTCGGTCCATCTTGTAGGGAGCCAGCCCACGCTGCGTCTTCCGGTCCGTGGTCGCCACTCGAGTACCTTTCTGCCTCATTTTGATGTTTTAGTATTATTAGTATGTAAGTATATTAAATACCTACGCACATTATTGTGGCTCTTTAAAATTTCTCCTGTATCGAATCTGCTGGAAGAAATTTCTTTCAAAATGAGCAGTATCTGTGTACTATTCATTCATGCCTTTTTACTATTTATTACGTAAAAATTTAATCTTTAAAGTATTTACAATTATTATTAAATGAACCTAACTTATTAACTACGGAAACATAAATTAAATAAAAATGAACATGAATAAAACATTCTACCAATGAGCTTATGCGTCAAATGAATTAGTCGACATCGCTTTCAACTGGGAACGTACCCAGAAGGCTGGCAGCATTAAAATAAATAAAATAAAAAAGGTTTTTATTCACATAGACTTTAAAAAAGCGCTTGTAAATAGTCATGTTTGTAGTAATATAGTTGTATACATTATTATTTCTACTAATTTCTAAATATCTATTTAGGTAATGTGTACGAAAACATTTATAAAATTTATTTTATTATAGCAATGATATTTAGCTAGCTCGTATCAAGTTATTGTCAAGAGATTATGTTTAATTATCTAGTTTAAGTCTTATATTTTTACTACATACACATTGCCACGTTGAATGGCAATGATAATTCTTAGACCTAAGTATGCCAGCCCTGTGATCACGTGAAGCATCGACAAGGTTTGGAAACATCACGAAAAATTTACAAAGCGCTTGTACCCCATGGCCCAAGCGTTTCAACTCCAAACAGCTCAAACATATAGTTGCCTATAAGGTTGGTATTCGCCGTTTGGCTGTCTCCGCTACAGCATTAGCAGCGCAGGCGCGTCCACTCGTGTTTGGAAGATGTGATGGCGCTAAGGTATCGACGCAGGTTGCATCTCACACCAGAAGCCTTCGCAACTCCCAAGGTAGCAAGGACATACCATCGGGCCTCTTGCCATCGTCGCGTGCCAGACCATTAGGTTCAAGTATGGCAGGGACGCCAGCGGCGACAAGAGCCCGGCGGATAATATAATTTAAGCTAACATGGCGGGGTATTCTACTGGTGCTACTGCTACACGACAGGCCATGATGTCCAAGGCGGCCGACAGCTTCTCCACAGTGACAGTGATGACGAGCGATGCAGGGAATGTCAAGACGGAGGCAGGTGGCGAGACGGAACGTACCGTTATCGAACATAGTCCCTATGTTTGATGACGGCAACGCCTCCAGCCAAAGTCCCGAATTCCACTCTCCGACAGCCAGCAAGCGAGCACGCTGGGCAACGTCACCCGACGTATTCAAAAGATGATCTCGGGTAAAGCTGCAGATCGGCTGGTCCCACTGTCTCTGTTAGAAAGGGTTTTAGGAAGGTCTGTACTTGTGCAAGTCATTTTCCATGTATTTTTTGCGTCGCTCAAAAATGGTACCTCAGAATTTACCTGCGAAGAACATAGAATTTTACAGGTTAATTCTTCAGTGCTATGGACCAACGATAAATACGCGGGTAAACTTATACTAGAAATTTTGCGGACGCCGAGGCCGCCAAAACGTACCGGAAGTCTGTATCCACGCTCGGTCGTCCATGTCTACATTTAAAACTTAAAAATAAGGTGTTTCTTATAATATTATCTACCTTTTCCTACAGGACCACATGTTTCCATAGGTGGGATGAACGGAATACGTATGTAAATTTGGGAACAAAAAACAATAACGGATTATTGTATAAGCCGAATGAATATTAATTTTCGTAAAACGGTCCGAAACTTCTTGAAAATTTTGAATTTTTTTTATCTATAAAAGGGAGGTAGGTATCCTTCATCTAAGACTGGGGATCCCAGGAGGGGAAGCGAATTTTTCTGTAGAATAGTCAAGTAACCGAACTTTTGAATCGTCTAAAGTTTGTCAGTCATGTCCGGGATACATAATTCGCATTTTGATAGATTTAGTTCAAGACCAATAGATGAAATTTTTAAAAAAGAAAATATAAGATCTTTAAGGACCATCTCCACGTCACCTCCAAGGGTCCCGTCATCTAGATACCATGCATTAAAATTTGAATTTAGTTTCTTGATAACTGGATGAATCGCGAGGCTGATAATCACAGGCCCAAGAGAGTCGCCCTGTTGGCAGCCGACGACAGATTCTAAGAGATGGTTTTTGAATAGTAATTTCGTTGGATTCCGGTAACAAAGATTCCGGTGCTAAAGAAAAGCATATATTTCAGGCCAACAAGAAGTTCCTATGTACAGAATTAAAGGCATTTTTAACGTCAACCTTCAGGATGACCTCAGCTTTATCAACATATTTAAATAATGGGGAACTATTTAAATAGGTTGATAAAGCGTGAACGGCAGCCTCGCAGCCGCCCTTAGAACCGAAACTTACTTGGAGAGGCTGGAAAGTATGAGAAAGTTTGGTGTAAAAGAATTTACAACAAACTTTTGCCACCATACGCCTATATGTGCTTACCACGGCAATGGGTCGAATACCGCCATCACGCTTATACAAAGCACGTTGATTGGCCCCATACAAAAGGTCAATAATGGCTCCGTCCACTCCACCGCGGAGCATTAAGTTGACTAAGGCCATCAATTCTTAAAGAATTAATAGAAAAAGACGGCATTTAAAGAAGCGCGGCTGGGAACAATAAGTGCACCTCACCGGGACATCTAGCGACGTAGAAAGTTGTTCCGTCTCCGCTTCACCATCTCCAAGGCAGAGGCTCATTAAGTACACTTAAAACACATTAGAATAAAAATTATATAAAAATACAAAACAAATTAAAAAATATTAAGTTGATAATGGAAAACCAATTGTCATTGTCACAGATAAAAACTGTCAGCGTCCGACATCTGGAGCATGCGTAGATTGGGTTGACCAGCCGACACCTGGATGCCCGCCTCATGGATCACATCAGAACTTCTTTAATTGTGCTGTGTTTTCCCGGTGTGACATTGTTAATTCACAGAAGTCTTATGGCGTTGATTTTCTTATCACGTAAATTTCGATTTCTTACTTTATATATTATATGAAATGTGGATCCTCCATAAAATTCTTGAAAATTACATACGTAGGAATGTTTTCTTGGCGTTCAGAAGATAATAATAATGTATAATATATTTTTATTTTTTAATAATTAGATAATTGTATTTTTTAAATATTAATTATATTTGATAGATGTGACTACGTCAAACGTCAAATTATTATCTTCTTTCTTTCTATTTACTTATTTTTATGGTGTATTTTATTTTTATTGTATGTAAGTTACAATAATAAATACATGTTAATTCATTCTAAAACATAACTATGTTCTTGTTATTTACTTTATTTTTACCTTCCACCAGCACAGGATGTCCCATCTTTGAAAACTACTGGCAAGTAACACAGACGTGATTCTTTAAAAACGCCTAAATGCTTTACAGTTAAATGAAAGTATTATTAGAGTAACTCCCTTAATATTAAGTGTTTGCTTTTCGTTATATGTTGTTTAACTAATATTTCTTATAAGATAAGATGAAATATGGGTACAATATATGGTGTTATATAGTATAAAGTTCAGCCATATTTTACCATAAGTCATGCGAAAAGTACAAGACCAATAACAACCGTCTAAAACAAAGAGGAACAACTTTACACCGAAAGTCGGAATAGGGCGTAAAGTGTTCTTAGCTCTATAAACAAGACATCACAGAAAATTACCACGGAATCATTTAGTATTACCATTAATATGATCAAATCATTATTTTAACAACTAATGAGACATGGTCCTATAGAAGCAATTGGGTTACATATAAAATATTAAATTACAGGTAGCGAACCGATTGCCCTGTTAGACTGAAACAGGCCAGTAAGATTATGTGATAGTCATTCGGTAGGTGCTATGAATATCTAAGTCTCTAAACTCGACATGCCCGTTAATTTGAGACTATACACAATTCATAATAACTAAGTATAAACTACTACTACTTTGATAAGTATTAGTAACTATAATCTGATACGTTCATTTTTTTTAAGATTTTTAAGATTTGAAGCCATCACCTTAGAATTTGAATTAATATCATAAAGCCTAGTTTAGGCACCAGTCTACAACAGTAATAATTCTTACTAATGTATACAAAAAGCTAAAGTAAAAGTAAGTAAGCTCATATAAAGTTATGTTTTGTAATTATTTATATTGTGGAGAGAAATAAATAATTATCTTATCTTATCTAATACACTTGCTTACTCTCATCACCAAATGAGCCTAAGATCTGTAATGACTGTTACGGATCCACTAAGAGCGCCAAACTAATCAAATATCCCTGTAACAGATGGTGGTAACATAATTAACCGGTAAATCACTTTTTAGTGTCAGTATACTCCAGTAACTTACAACAAATGTCACGGAAACGCGTAAAACCCGTAGTTGCAAATAAACTAGGCAATTTTAATGTAGAGTTAACGAACTATAAAAAGAACTATGTTTTAAACAAGAAAGGGACATTGTTGTGAAAGAAAAGCATAAAACAAAGAATGACAACTGGCAGTTACATATACCCAGTAAAGCAATTCAGCTAACCGAGTTATCGATAAGGCAAAACGTATCAGTAGGCAGTAGGGACTAGTCCAATATTTATATTTTTCTTAAACGACATTTTAGACGATTTAGTAACTAACCACGACCTAAATAGACAGCAGTTTACGAACAACTGATGATTTTAATATTTCTAAATAAGTGAAAAATGCACAATATTTGCTGAATTTGGCGGCTTTCTTTGAGCGCGGCCCCTTTGGCGGCGTCTTTGACTCCACTCAAACGCGCCGCCACCGTAACGCAGGCGCGCGCGGCTCGCTTTGATGAATATTAAAAGATATTTAACCGTTTATTATTTACCCACACCACACCAACACTTTTTTTTTTTTTTTTTTTAGTGGGGAAATCCTTTATAGATCGTCCCGTCGCTGGGGAAGCGACGGGGTATGTCGGACTCCCAGCCAGATGATAGGGCTGGGTTTACCGACTAAAACCCCACGGTGTTCCTCAGCCACCTTTAGTCCAGACCACGGGATTCGCTCGCGCATTCACCGCAGCCTGGACAGGTGCTGGCCCACTTTTCAGTGAGCCTCACTTCTGTTGGGGACATCCATGCCCCCCTCTTCAAGAGAGGCGCGCGCGGAACACGGCGCGCCACCGTCTCGGGCCTATTCTGGTCGGATGGTGGACTGCCCCGTGTCCATCATCCGCAGACCTCTCCTCATGGAGGCCGGAGATTGGCGATATGCGCCCTCCGACCCCCGGTTCTCCTGGCGCGGCTTGGGCGGGAAGACAATGCCTCCCGTTCTCGCTCCGCCACCTCTTTTGCTACCATCACCTCCTCGCAAAAGGTGGCGACGATACTCCAGGCATTCTCGCTCGCAACCATGAATTCGGTCACCGTTGCGAGCGAGATGTCAACCGCACCCATTGCAGCCCCGAGAACACGGCGCTGTGTCTCCCAAGCTGGGCATTCCACCAATGTGTGAAGCGCCGTGTCAACGGGGCCACCACAATGGTGACAACCAGGCGTCTCTTCTCGGCCTATACGATGCAGGTACTTTCCGAAGCACCCATGATCCGAGAGTACCTGCGCAAGCCGATAAGTGAGGGCGCCGTGCCTTCTCTCCAGCCATTCCTCCATGATGGGTCTTACCGCCACTATTGTGGCGTGCCCCACACCAACCCTTACACCAACCTCGTGTAATAAATTATGGGACTGTACAGAATCACACTTTTTATTTACAGTCTAACTTGTACCCAAAGAGTTCGCGGTAAGGTTCATTACCCTTCCAGCTGAGTTTTACTAGTGTTGTTCGTAATGTCGGTAATCTTACTTCTTGATTTAGGTTGTCGATAGACAAATAAATTACTAGTTGAATAAAAAATTATTATTTCTGTTTGAAGTTTTGTCCATAGGTAGCCGTCCTGATACCATACAACCCCCTTAAGTTACGTTCACACTTTCTGTTACACGTTGTATAATACTATAAAATAGTGTGCTATACGATATGCAACATACAACGAATGAGGTCGACATATGCAACACAATAGATATAATAGAATTGATTAATGAATACAATGTAGGTATTACCAGCTTTAGGTTACAAATAGCTCACACAATGTATAGTCTAATTGTAAATTGATTTATAAATGACTCTCTAGATTTCTATTAAGATAAATATAGTAAAATTAATCTTTTTAGTACGTTAAAATAAATTTTCTTTACAATGTTCTAATACTTTACAACAAAAAGTAACTTGTGTAGACGTTATGCCGTCATGATAATAACTTGGTAAATACTAAAATATCTATACTATTATTAATAACACGATATTTTCCACATGGGCTGACATAATCTTTTAAAGGATTATTGAAGTCAGTTCCTATAAAAATATAGATGCTTCGTTTAATCGCCAGAACTCTGGTTTGTCAGCTTGGTAGTATATGGGTGATGGAAGGAAAGCAGCTTATAAGTTGAAATAGTGATCGATCGAAATCACGCCTTACAAAATAGAGCTGTAAATGGCACATGGTGCAAATTCACCATATTGTGCTTCGACTGCTTTACAAATACATTGCCGCATGCAGTCGAGTAATTTAAAATGTTTTCCGTAAGTAGACAGTAATGTAAAACAATGAATAATTTAAATATTTTGCCAGATTTTGTACACTTATACCATGTTATATTTTACAATTAAAATAAATTAACCGGTGATCGCGTATCACCGGTACCAACGTTTTTGGCGTTGTTGGGGTATTATCTTAACACTTCTTAATACTGTAGCATCCTTACGGCTTTACGGCTAAGGTATGGTATACAACGTTATTGTATAGATCCAACTAATCTAATTTTAATGTCATTATATTTCTTTCTCTTATTTTTTACAATACTTTTTTTGTTGTCTTCTTTTATTTTTAGTAAGTTTATCGATACATAGAATACCAGTAAAGTTTCGCCCTTTAGTTTAAAATATTTTATTTGCTGTAATTAGAACCCAGGACCATGCTACCGCCATATGAACACCACATTTAACATTGCTAAGAACTGCTAAGCAGCTATAAGTAAACGCAAAATAGATTGCACACTGTATAATAAACAGAGATAATTAGAAGAGTTTCTAGTTTAAAGATTTATACCATTTTTATTACACACTGTACATATAGATTACTCATATAGAGTAACGCGTTTTTTCAGGTGAGACGGCCGAGAAAAAGATTATTCCATTACAAGAAGAATCCTAAAGTCAAGTCCCTTGAGTCACTGGACTAAAGTTCAGTACAAGAATCTAACATGTTACACTTGTGTGTTTCCTTACTCATGTTTTTGGACAGCTGTTGTGGAATGCGCCTCCTTCCAATATGCTATAACGAGTACAATTTGATTAAATGCATCACAGATATAACTAGCAAATATTTCTTAGAACTTAAGTTGCTTACTTTTATCGATAGCGAGGTTATTAATGAAGAAATATTGAAATCTATCCATACCACTAATGTCGTCAGTATTGTGTCGAGACACGCTGCTAACAAAATACATGTTCAAAATGTAGCATATCTGATGGTGGAAGACAATGTCGACACTATGTTTGAGCATATTTTACATCTTAAAAAAGAACCAACTTGGAATCCACACGCTCGCTTTCTAATTGTCATTAAATCTCTTGAAGATAGTGACCTCAAAATTATCTTCGACTTTTTATTGACAAACCACGTAGACAATGTCGTAGTGGTAAATGGAACAGAAATACCTAAACTCTACTCATACAATGCATTTGACAATTTTGCTTGCGGAAAAAAATACGACACCGTCATTAAATATGGAATGTGTTCACAAGCTCATCCACTGAATCTGTACCCAAATAAATATAGCACACAACTGAGAAATTGTACTCTTAGTGCCATTATTACACAATGGCCACCATATGTCATAGTGTATACTAATACTACAAAATATATACCAAGCCGCCTCGCTCACGGTATAGAACCGTATTTACTAAAAGAAATCGGCAAAATAGAAGGGTTTAATGTAAAACTCGTTATGGAGGAGAAAGAAGATGAATTTCCAGTCGTGAATGATTACATGGAAGCCAATGGAACATTATCTAAGTTACAAAAAAATGAAGTAGATATGATGATAGGCGGCATGTTGCTGACTCCATCACGTACAGGAGCTTTCGATTACATGTATGGACATCTGACTTATGTAGATGAAATAATATATTTTGTTAAGAGATCGCCATTGGTGGCCAAATGGAAATATTTTTATCTTGTGTTCAATGTACAGGTTTGGCTGATAATACTTTTAACTTTTATATGCTTTTGTATAATTATTATAATTCATTTGCGTGCTAAGGACAAAAGCATAGTATTTCTCAATCTTTTCAAAATTCTAATACAACATGGATTCAAGATCTGTAAACAGGAGATGAAAACAAAAGGTGTCGTAATAGTCTGGGCATGGTTCGCATACATTTTCAATACTGTCTACCAATCGAATTTTGTTATTCTCAATCTGCACCCCATTAGTAGTTTTCAAGTCTCAAATGTAGCAGAACTAGAATCTTATCAATACAAACCCTGTTTTAGTTTGACGATGAAGATGTACTTTGTGCAGTCATCGGATGCAGAACTACTGCATATAAATAATAATAATTGCCATGGAATACTGGAGTGCTGAAACAGTCATGAAATCAAACGACAAATATAGTATAATTCAATATAGTACATATAAATATAACCAACGACGTTTTTTCAATGTTTTTGGATTTTCACGAGTTCATTTTTTTAAGCACCCGTATTGTAAAGTATTGTACTGTTTCTATGCTTATAAAGGATTTCCATTTGTGAATAATATAAATATGCATTTACTCCGGCTGGCCGAAAATGGTGTCGTAGCGAAAGCAGTGTCCGATATGTTTTATTTAAAGACTATAAAACATACTGTTCGTCCACAACATGTTGTGATGCAAAATGCAATTCCTTGGCCAATACTTTTCGTTGGAACATCTTTAGTAACTATAACTTTTATAATTGAAATAATCGTCAAATTTTACACAGAGATTAAATAAAATGTATGTAGATATATATATATATATAGGTTTTGTATCTAAGTTACAAACGGTAGATCACATGGCATCGAATATCCACAACATGTATATGTAACTGGTAGTGTAGTATGTATTTCTAGTAAAAAAATGTAGAAATGCACTATCACGATATTACACTTTATCTGATATTTATGTTCAAGCGTGTTATTGGATGGGGACAGGGGTAAAAATAGATTTTTTAAGAATTTTAGTAATAAGCTTATGTAAAATTTGAGATATATTTTGAACTATATTCTGACTGGCATAAAGATTAAGTGAAAGTGCACATTCGAAATACTACTTTGTTTTAAGCAGCATTTTCAATGTGCAAATTATGTCACATTTGTTTAATGACTGTTAATATTAAATAAATTTGTATTAAGTAATTTTGTAACAGAAGATGATTCAGACAATTTATCCAAAATAGTTTAAAAGTTAAGTGTTCCGGAGGGCATGTTACGCTATGTGTTCAGGTTACCCGCTAACCGCCATCGCCATTATAACTTAGCATTTAAAAATTTTAATTGAGAAGTAATAATTGTTAGGAAATAATTATCTAGGTACTATTTAACATACGTTACCAACGTTTATGAAGTACCTACTGAAGTGATTACTTAATCACCAGATTAAGCCTTGTTAGTGGCCTACTGGATATGAACTACTTTGATACAAAAGAAGTCACTGCCTGGACAAAAATAAAGCTTTTTAAAAACCATAAAACCGACTTTAGCATTTTCTCTAGACAACCGATTGGAACAACATTTAGATTGGAACATTCTGAAAGCATTCCCTCACGAACAAAAAACTATCTAAATCAGTTTACAAATTACGATGAAATCGTTATAAATGCAAATGTCAATGCTCGCAGAACTGTGGGCACAGGGCATAGCACATAAAGAGACGTTCTCTGGTAGATATGCCTTCGGGATGATTTCCACGCCGCCCATGGAAGATGCGGTGGTGACATTATTTATTTATTTTTTAGACTTAATTTATTTATTTAAGTGATTATGAATATGTCTACATGTCTTGGTCTGCGTATTTTCTGTATAAAAAAAAATTGTGTCCTTTATTTAGTATCCTTTCGAGGTGCAAGCTTTGCTTACTTTATAGTGGAGCGCCGTAAGGCATAAAAATTGTAAAATCTCGGAATCCAGGGCCAATCAATGAATCTTCATGAAAACTGTTCGACTGCATTGTTAAAAGCTCAAATGATAAAGTTAAAAAAAAAACAAAATGGCCGATCTCGATTACAAAAATTTACTGAAAAATGAGAGGGACAAGAGGAAAAAAATTATTACAGTAAAGGTTTCAATTTATATCTAATAAATTATATTTGCATAGTAACTTTAATGTTAATTTATTAATATTTAACAAAAAATAACGAGTAACAAAAAAAAATCATATCAACGATATACATTTCTACATTATTGTTCATTATTGTCGTTGTCATCGTCATCGATCTCATTGATGTGGATTGTAGGTGAAGGATTAGTACAGCTGTTACCATTGCATTCTAAGCAAGCTACAGTGCAATTTAATCAACTTTTCCTGCACCCACAAGATGCTCCGCATCCTGTTTTGCATGTGCAAAAAAACATTTTTAGTAAGGCTTCTGGAGCGGGTAGCTGCGTCATTGTTTGCGGCATCAGTATTCCGCATTCATATTTCAAACCCCATTCTTCTGGTGATATTTCTCTTCCGAACCATGTTTGAATTTGCAGATATACCTCTTTTGAAGTGTCCAAAAGCGGCATCTGCAGTAGGTGGCAAAGACGCTAGTTTAACGCAGGTAAGACGGTAAGGACGGTAGTTTAAGCTTTTTCTTAGGTGGAGAACATGTTTATGTGATGTTTTCTTTTTTTAAATGAGCACTTATACATCCTTTATTGATATATTTTTGTCTGCATACTTAATGCACGTAGACAAATTCGCGAGTATTTAAATACTGAGACAATCCATCCACTCTTTCTGCAGAAGCAGCTTTCAGCGTTGATATTCCTCTAGTTACCTTTACAATTTATCCTAATTCAGAGCTTAATTGAGAACTAGATCCGATTTTGTTGCAAATGAGGCAATCATTATTTTGATTATCATCAGTATTCGATGGTTTACTCATTTTGATAAGAGGCTGTAACAACAAATATTAGTAATATTAATAACTAACGTTTATATAATGATTAATAATTAATGTTATTGAATTTTACTATAACATTCTAACTTTCAGCATCGATTTATTATAAAATAAAAGATTAAGTATTCAAAATTGTTTTTATAAGCGAGTAGGGCACAACGTTCTTTCGCTCGAAGAGCAGCCCGACTGGGGAAGTTCCTCCACCTTACAGAAGACATTCCTTAATAATAACATTAATAATTTAATGTTGTGTTTCTGAGTGTGAGTAAGGTCGCCAGAGCTCATTGGGGTGGGGGGAAGGGTCAGCAACACTTGATTGCTGACTCTAAAAGGCCGGCAACGCACGCGCGACTCCTCTGGTGTCGCGAGTGGGCGGTGGTGATCACTTACCATCAGGTGACCCACTTGCTCGTTTGTCGCCCTCTGATATAAAAAAAAAAAGAGTAATATAAAAAAAATCAAATACTTAGGTACTATCTATGCCACAATTTTCAAAGTTTGTAAAACACAATTATGTTAAGTAACTACCGCATGAACTGCACAATAATAAATATGCACAAATTGCAAATAATTTTACAAATAAATACGCGGGTGTCTAAGTGTGAGCAACGGGTCAATGACTTGGAATCAAAGATTACAGTCATTGAAAAAAGACCACCCGCCACCGCAACAGATGACTCCGTTAAGCAGCTGGAAAATACAGTGACGCAGCTGAAATCACAGATTAATGATCGAGATCAGGATCTGTTAAGCTCGGATTTGGAAATCACTAACCTCCCTGAGGATAGGGGTGAGAACATCATGCACACCATTGAACTAGTTGCCAAGAAGCTCGGGGTCACCCTCGAAGCGCGAGATATAGTGTTTGCCGAACGGGTGGGGCTGGGCCCCGGGCGAGCGGCAGAGGCTTGCTCGCCTGGCGCCGTGAGCGGGCCGGCGCCGCGCGCGCGCCGCGTCGTGCTGCGCCTCGCGCGCCGCCAGCTGCGCGACGAGCTGCTGCGCGCGGCGCGCGTCCGCCGAGCTGTCGACACCGAGCACCTCGGCCTCGCTGCGCCGCCCCAGAGGTTCTATGTCAACGAGAGGCTAACATACGTCAACAGGCATCTATTCTACCTCGTTCGACAGGCTGCCCAGCGCGTTAATTGGCGTTTCACTTGGACTAAGAATGGCAAAATATTGGCAAAAGAAACTGATGGAAAGCGCACTTTTGCCATACGAACAGAGGCTGACATCCGACGTGTTTTTGGCGAGCAAGCGTTCGACAAAGAAGTATAATGTAGTGAAGAGGAATAATGTAAAAAGTGATACTATTATTCCTCTTACTAATGTGATTATCCATAGTGCTGTCTATATATCATATTTAAAGTTTAGGCGCTGCATATACACCATACTTTACATATTGAATCTGGTATATTTACAGAATTTAGTTAAAAGTGGCTTATATAAATATTTACAATTACATTATATTATTTATTTAGACATTATTTTCTTATCTGCTTTTTGTCAATTTTCTAAATTTATAAACATAGGTTTTAACTTCTATAAATATTTACAATTCCATTATATTATTTATATGGATATTTTCTTATTTGCATTATGTAAATTGTCTAAATATATACACACAGGTTATAGCTTATTCAACATACAGTACACATTGGTCATCACTCAATACACCTCTTATCAGTACACACACTACTTATTATATACAAATGGTTAAACAAAAACAATTAAAAGTTGGACTTTTCAATGCGGGATCACTCGGAACACGGCATGAGGAGTTCATAGTAGCCATGGAGAATATAGATGTCGACTTAATGGCGATAAATGAAACCTGGATCAAAGCAGGAGAGGAAGGTAGGGCACCACTTGTTCCTAACTTTAGTTTAAAACATATGCCACGTACAGCTATCTCGGGAAGATCGCGAGGCGGCGGCGTTGGGTTTTACGTGCGTCGGGGGCTGCGTGTCCGCGCGTTGCCACACCCGTCTGTACCAACTGTAGAGCAGATGTGGCTTCGGCTGAGCGTAAACACACAATCGGTGGTCGTCGGCACGGCGTACAGGCCGCCCTGGCTCGATGTCAGCGTATTTCTTGACGCCATTACTGATTCTATTACTTCTTTCCGGAATGTTGACAAAATATTATTACTCGGAGATTTTAATATTAATTTACTTGATACCTCCGATAACAAAGTGAAGCTACTCAACTGTTTTCTACACAGCACCAATCTCATTAATATAATTACGGAACCAACTCATTTTACTGATCACAGCGCGACCTTGATTGACTTGATTTGTACAGATGCCTCTGTCCGTGGAGTATCAGTAAACCACATACCTGACCTTGGACATCATGCTATAGCCACAGCTGAACTTAACTTTAAGGTTTGTAAGCCTGCCCCCTTCTGGGTAAGATATCGACCATTAACTGACATACTGCAAGACCCATTCCAGTATGATTTAGGATGTATAGACTGGGACTCCATAGGCAAGCTAGGAGATGTCAATTGCATGGTTGAGACTCTAAATAACTACATTACAACTTTATTTGACCTACATGCTCCAGTTAAAAGAATTTTGGTTAAAGAAGCATCTTATCCATGGATCACCACCACTATTAAAGATATGATGCAATTAAGGGACAAACAGCACACTAAGTCTAAGCGGACCAAATCTGACATTCATATAGAATTCTATAAAAGACTTAAATATGAAGTAAGGGAAGCCATTGACAGAGAAAAAACTGCCTACTTTAAGACTCATATTAACAACAAAATAAAACAGCCTAAAATGTTATGGAAGTCCATTAAAAAAAATTTAACAAAGCACCAAACCCAAAGCCAAGAGTTACCACAGCACTGCAATAATCCTGATCTTTTAAACAATCACTTTTTAAACATACCTGGCAGTGATGAAGTAACTATATCCCATCTTACCCAGTTCGAATTTGACAGGTTTGGCTGTGGTAGTTTTCAAATTCAGTTTGTCAATGAGGAGCAGGTATCAAAGATTATCCATAACCTCAGGTCTAATGCCATGGGAATAGATGACATATCACTAGACATGTTGACACTAACACTGCCACAAACACTGACAACTCTCACGAGAATCATAAACAGGTCAGTGTCAACATCAACTTTCCCCGACATATGGAAGACTGCTATTGTAAGACCTATACCTAAAAAAGATAGTCCCAATGATATTAAAGATCTTCGCCCAATTAGCTTATTACCATGTATATCCAAAATTCTGGAGAGGGTGGTATGTGACCAATTAAGCAAATATGTAGAACAATTTGGTATTTTACCTTCTAGACAATCAGGCTTCCGTAAAGGCCATAGCACAACTACAGCTTTAATTGATGTAGTAGATAATATACTCCAGGCCAGGGACCAGGGCATGGGAACAATATTAACATTACTAGACTTCTCTCGTGCATTTGACTGTATAAATATTTCACTGCTACTGTCCAAACTGACATACTATGGGTGCAATGTGGAGACAGTTAAGTGGTTTCATAGTTACCTTACAAAAAGATACCAATTAGTACGGATTGGTGGTAACAAAAATAGTCATGAAGCTTCATCCTCGCTTCGTCAAGTAAACAGGGGCGTGCCACAAGGCTCAATACTCGGGCCTCTGCTGTTCCTGATATACAGTGCAGACATTGTCCATTCTATAACATATTGCAAATTCCATCAATATGCAGATGATCTGCAACTGTATTTTTCATGCCATCCCACAGACTGTCTTGACTCTGTAACAAAAATAAATTATGATTTAAATAGAATATCTAAATGGGCATGTGAAAATTCACTTGTCTTAAACCCATCAAAATCAAAGTTTATGGTTATGGGGTCAAAAAACATCATAAGTCGAATGGAGCAGTATCACCCTACTATTAAAATTGATGGAAACACTATAGGTCAGGTATATGAGGCTCGCAACCTAGGTGTTATTTTTGATCCACAATTACAGTTTGAAAAGCATGTGGCAAGTGCAGTTCAAAATTGCTTTTATCGCCTAAAACTGCTGTATCGAATAAGACCTTATATAAACACCGACATATGCATATTACTATGTGAGTCACTCATTCTCTCTCGACTAAATTATGCTGACACAGTATATGGAGCCTGTCTACTGGCAAGAACACAAAGGCTAGTCCAGCGGATACAAAATGCCTGTGCTCGTTTCTGTTTTAATGTACCTCCACGAACACATGTAACAACGCACATAAATAGTGGAAACATGTTAAAAATGTCAGCCCGTAGACTACTTCACTTGGCAACTCTAGTATTTGGTGTGATTGCCAACAAAAGACCTGAGTATCTGTACAGGAAATTAACTTGGTCAACAGACGTCAATAGTTATAGAACCAGGTCTTCAGCTCACCTGATCCTAATTCCGAGACATAGGACTGCAGCATTTCGTGGATCCTTTAAATACGCCGCCGCAAAGGTCTGGTGCAATATACCTCCTCCGTTGAAGTGCCTACGAACAATATATACGTTTAATGCCAATTACAAAAAAGAATTGTTGATGCGACAAAAATTGAACTCATAATCTCTCAAACTCAGTTCAAATACTATTTAATTTAATATTTTATCAAGGCTGAACTTACCCGTCTCTGTTTCACACTTTTGTAGGAAGGAGTATCGCAAGATAACCACACACTATTAACGGCTTGTTTAAGCTGAACACAACAATGCCCTGACGCTCACGCAGCGATGAACTCCGACATAATAGCAACGCCATTACTCCATCAAAGTAGTTTTCATACTTAATTCACCCTTTATATCGAAAATTACCAATTACCACTATTACCTACTCATCAAACATATTTAAGCTATAAACTTAGTACTTTGTATTTAGGAATCACAATGAGTTACTGTTCATAAAGATTTTTCAATTGATTTAAATTCCGCGTCCCTTTTTCTTTCATCTGACCCAAAGAGTAATTAAACCTAATCTGACAGAGAGCATATAATTGACAGAATTAGCTTATAACATGGATTAAATATGTAATGTATACTGGTTGTGACATAGTCGATATTATTATTTTTTGGTGTATCTATTGTTATAAACAAGGTATGACAATCATGTCGAGAGTATAACAATCATTTTATTTTAGATACTGTGTGTGATTGATATGCATTTAGAAATTAGTGTTAATTTATTAATGTTTTATTGTATAAGTTCGTTTTTCCATACATTTATTATTTTAATTAGTTATGAGTTATTATAATATTAGTGTCCAGGTACTTTGAAGATGTAACTGCGAGCTGTACTAACACATCATTGTCTGTGAGATATTTTACATGGTTCCATCATAAAACCAGCGCTGCAACAGTTAATGTTGCAGCTAGTGCTGAGGTGGGACCAATTCGGACTCGCACAGATAACCAATAAGGACTTCTGTATGTGTACCTATTTATATATATTATAATGATTGTCTGTGCTCGTTTACTGAATAAATGTAT
Source organism: Pseudoips prasinana (assembly GCA_951640165.1). Taxonomy (NCBI): domain Eukaryota; kingdom Metazoa; phylum Arthropoda; class Insecta; order Lepidoptera; family Nolidae; genus Pseudoips; species Pseudoips prasinana. The sequence continues at coordinate 32,500,717 of OX621243.1, read as the reverse complement.
TTTCTTTCTTTCTTTCTTTCTTTTCAAATATATTTTCTCTAAACGCACAAAAATAGCTACGTATTTAGCCTAGGTAGGTGCAACGTGTACTAATCTGTTAGAGACCGCGTCGACAATGCCCAACAGCTGCTTCTGTTTCTGTCCCTTCTATAATTCCCCCCACCCCTCAACTTTGTACCTACAGTCCCTTGAGGCCGAAGAACAAGTTTGTAATAGTTCTCCTTTTCAAAATATAACTTTAAACTAATGAAAATAAAAGAAAACTCCGAAAAATTAATACTTATTTATTTTAATATAATTAAAAAATTGAGATCGGGCAAAATATTTTTTTTAACATTTTTCTATATGCTGTTAAAAACACATTTCAATAATTTATATGAAGATACATTGACTGGCCCTGGATTCCGAGGTATAAATCTTACGGCGCTCCACTATTATGCTATTTAGCGCGATATGATTATGATATACGACATAAAAAATATTAAATTTATTTGCTCTGGCTAAATTCGTAACCTGAAAATGTCCTAGATCACTACTGTCTGAAAAACATTGAAAAAATTTGTGTTTGTATGAAAAGTGAAAATATAATTGCGTACCTATTTCCAAGTCATTCCATTTTTACAGATTGAGCATGTATATACATACATACCTATAACATGAGGATGGCCTTAATACACTTGCTCAATCTGGTTATAATAAAAAAACAGCGTTAAGTATGGACTTAGATATACCCCATGTTATTAATGATGCTCAATATTTAACGGCGTTACATAATACTATAACTTATAACGTTTAGATGTTATCTGGTTATGTACATACTTACAATAACACTAGTTATAAATTCCACGTAAGTATATTTATAGGTACCAACAACATGCTACACATCGAATGATGAACGCTCTATTTTAATATTAAATAGCTATTGTACTAATGACATACAAAAAATAGAACACATACATTTATAACCAAAGAGACCGAATGTTATTGTTATTATGTGTATACAGAGTTTCAAGAAATTAATTCGATTTGAAAACAGATTATTCTTCCAAGATTATTTACTATAACCATAATTGACGTGTACTAAACATGAGAATACCACCAAACATGCTTAATATCCTCATCATACGTATTCTTCAATAGTTATCTACCATCCTGCAAACTTAAGCTAATATTGTACCCTCCAAAGCTCCTATGATACATCCGGAGATATTAGTGCCGTGGCGTAGACTGCACCTAATCCAAATCATGTAACAACGACATACAATGGTAAAAATAGCCTACAAATTTAATAAATCTTGAACTATTGGTGTAAATAACAAGATTTTACTTTTAGAAAGATAAGAATATCAACTAAATTAATGACCATTTTAACTAGCTACAGTGCGTTTCCGCCGCATCGCCAAGAGGAAAAGAGCCCAGAAGGATTCCCGCATTGCCACAATACAAATAAGCTTGTGAAATGTTTCATACTTTCTCCTGGGTTGGCTACATTGTAAAACTATCGATGAATAGGTACTTAAAAACATGCATATTAGTGGCAACTCATTAGGAATAATTATGTTTATAAACTATGACTACTGAATATTATATGATGGTCATTGAGTTTATTATAAAGAAGGCGGACAAATATTACAATATTGTTTAATTTACAAATGGGACTTCAAACAGTAATTTGTCACACGTGTACAATTACTAACAAATTATCAACGAAAACAAAGGTATTTATTATGGGTCATTCAAAAAATTCCATCACCAACGATGTTGGCTGTGTACTTTGTTACATCTTTATATATTTACCACGCAAATTGTTATTTTATACCTAACAGTGATGACAATTATTACAACGGGTCATTGGTAACATGTGTAACGCGTATAGTCAGTAAATATTTCGCTGAAAAAGAAGTAGTCACATATACCAGCGATATACTCGAAAAAGAACCAGTTCTGCAAGCTATTCATAATAACAGATTAGTTCCAATAGTATCAAGGAGTAGTAAAAGCAAACTATTATTTCCGCACCAAGCATATCTCATAGTTCAGGATAACGTATTTCTCATCATCAACAATATTCAACAACTTATTAAAGACAGGACCTGGGCACCGGAACTTCGTTTTCTAATTGTAACTAAAGACTTAAGTGAAATCGATCTCAATATACTATTTAACACATTCCTAAATTACCACATGGATAATGTTTTGATAGTAAACGGCACTGAAGATCCACAACTATATACTTACAACCCGTACGATAACTTTGCTTGTGGAAAACGGTTCGACGCCATTATTAACTACGGAGTGTGTTCGCAAGCTCACAAACATGACCTGTATCCATACAAATACATCACTGGACTACAGAACTGTTCTGTTTCATTCGTTTTTCCAAATTGGCCGCCTTTTTCAATAATTCCTTCCAACCTCACAGAAGTAAAGTCTCGATTTAAATTAGGATGGGAACCATATGTGTTTAAATTAGCCTGTGAAATGGAAGGAATCGAACCCATCATTATTTACCGAGATGAAGCTGAATCATTTTCTCAAGTCAATTCAGATATGGAGGCTAATGGACTTTTAAAGGTCATCCAAGAGCATCAAGGAGATTTTGTGATTGGTGGTATGTTGCTGACACCTGATCGGGCGGCGGCCTTTGATTTTGTATATGGATATTCCAGTTATATAGAAGAAATACGTTTTGTTGTTAGAAGAGCATCGTATCAGCCTGCTTGGAAAGACGTTTATCTAGAGTTTGGGTTTCAAGTTTGGTTATTACTATTTTTCGTTTTAGTACTTTATTCGATTCTTATGATTGTTATATCCAGAGCTGAAGACAAGCTTAATGTGGTATTGAAGCTTCTGGATAGTTTATTACTTCACGGTAGCAACACTCACGGTTATCGGATGTCAGTGAAATGTGTTTTTCTATTTTGGGTGTGGTTCGCCTATCTCATTAATTCATTTTATCAATCCAGTCTCGTCAGTATCAATACTAACCCTATCAAAGAATATCAGATTTCAAGCGAAGCCGACCTCGAGCTATATAACCTACGACCTTGTTTAGGTCTAGTAATGGGTTCTTATTATACAGAATCATTGGAAATACAAAGCCGTTTTCCAGAAGAAAATGGATGCAACGGCTTGTTGGAGAGTGTTGGTACCGTTATAAAATCCAAAACTTTATACACATTAGTTCTGTATCAATTATACCTATACAATAAACGTCTGTTTTATGACGAGTATGGAGCTTCGCAAGCTTACAGCTTTCAGAAGCCCTACTCAAAAGTAATTTACGCTGCATATACTTACAAAGGGTTTCCTTTAGCAGACAAGTTACAGCTAAATGTGTTGCGTTTGAAACAAGTTGGTTTAGTGGATCAAATGCTGAACGACTTGTATTATAGTGTATTAATAAAACATCACTACCGAGCGAAAGGTTTTAGAGCTCGTTTCGTTATTCCATGGCATATTTTTATTTATGGATGTAGTATGGCAACCATTTCTTTTATATTAGAAATAGTAACTAAACGGATTTTCAAAACATAAATCATTTTATTGATATGTAAATCTCCTTTATTTCACACGGACAAAAGAGGTACCTATATTTTAAAAAAAGCTGACAAGGAAACAAATGAATCCTAATCAAAAATGTTTTTAAGTAGTTTAAGCAAGGTTCGCTTATACTATTTCGAAAAACCTTAAACGACCCTATGTAATAAACGTAGGTTTTAATGTTTAAATTTATATTTCTTTCCAGTCACGTTTAAAGGGAAAAATATCATATATCCACTAAATTTAAAAATTATGCTTTAAGCAGTAAGATATTGTCAAAAAAATCTTTTTCATCACCCCATCTCGTAAAGAGCATTTTTACTCTTCGATATCTGAGTGGAAAAGTCGTTTTTATACTCTAGAGGTTAAAGTAAATTTGAATTTTGAACATCGGGTGCACCAAGATTGTGAATGCAAAATATCAGCAAACCTATTTACTTCCACCGCTATGGTGCCGAATTTATCATACAACTTTTGTAATTTATTAAAACCTAAGGCTCGGAACCTTCTTGGTATACTTTTTTTAATTGTTTTGCGCAATATACCTTCTATTACACTCAAACTATAGCAACGTTACTTTTAGTTTTTCTTAATTATACCTAAGTATTATTTGTTATAATTTAAAGATTGTCCTGTAATACTTACAAATCATAATACAGTAATTACTACCTAAACTGTGATAAAAGTATGTATCTATGATAAGATTTCTTTTCGCATTTACTCATTTCCTCGCTGAGGTGTGATAAAAGTTACGTGTTGCACTCGAGTGCAAAGATTTTTCACCTTGTGCTCTTTTGATTTGCCCGCTAATACTCAGGATTTTAATTTATGAATCACTCGCTGCGCTCGTGTTTCAATTTTAGAGTCCTTCGCTTGCTCGGTTATCAAAATTGAGCACGCGGTTCAAAAGCAACTTTGCACTCATGTATAACAAATAACAATTTCCTTTCTGAAAAAAGAGTATTGAACTCTTATTTGAATTTTTTAAAGATATTTTGATACTGTTTATAATGTTTACCTATATCACCTACCTGTAACATGAAGCGATACTTATGCCTCATATTATTTATGAAGAGCTCGATATATATCGGGGTTACATAATTATTATTTATATACCATACGCTATAAAGCCATGGTAATTAACATGATATCTGGTTAAGTAACTACCTCTATCAACACTAGCACCAAACTCAAAGTACCCATAATTATAGGTGTACCATGTCATCCACCGAATGATGACCGGTGTATTGAATACATTGTAGCTCTTGTACCATTTATAGTACGCTTTTGTATCAACTTTACACGACATGTATTACCAAATGAGTACGAGATCCCTCTCACTACGACTTTCTGATATTGTTTGTCTGTACTCTAGTAGCTGGAATAAATATATAAAAAGTACTGAACTAATAATGAAACCCATGTTTAAATATGGTAGTGGCTAAAATTTAAATTTCAATAAATAGATTATGTTCAAGTTTTAATTTTAACCAGAAGTGTCCTTCTTGCATGTGCATATTTTTGAGGGCGGGAGGGCGGTGCAAATTGCATCCCACCATGAATAAACTGGCAATTTACGGAATTAACACTACATATTGATTTTGTATATTGTTTGTTTTTAATGTTTTGTGTTATACCTACGTAGTTTATTTACTTTCAAGTGCACATGTTAACTCGCCACTTAAATCGCCACTCGCCATTAAAGGCGCTTGTAGCCTGACCGCCCGACTTGTAGCTTGAACATCGCAGGACTCCGAAAACACGCAGTAAACTGTGAGTTGATTTCACAAAACGGATCGAAATTGAACTTGAGGCAGAATGCTTATCTAATGCCGAATTAGCAAAAATTTTTAAACTTACATTAGTTTAGTTTATATTAGCATTATTGTCAAAATTTCTTATTTAATGTTATATTTAGTTTTCTTAGCAATAATTAGGTTTTAGGTTAAATACTTTAATAGGTTATGAATATTATGTACAGACGCCAGCACATCAAGCTACCATAATCTGTCAAATTTCCCCAATGGAAAGTGAACCTTATTCTTATGTGGTAAAGTTAAAAATCTATAAAAGAAATTTGACAGATGATGTGCTTGCGTCTTTACCAATAAATAAATAAACCAACGTTACTTACTATAATATATGTACATTTCGGTTTTGAGTCTAAACTGGGTGGAAACCCATAGCTGCTCTTAGGAACACCCATACTAAGCAGAGTTTCTGGAAAACTAGTTGGGTCTATATTAGCAAGCCAAAACTAATTATAGAAGAACCTTGTTCTTAATACTCATGGGACGTCATTTCCCGACAAACGTATTTACTTATAATGATTTTACGAATCCAAAAGGATACCTAATGTCCTGCCAATAATTAAATAACAGAACGGCCATGGCCTTCAAAAACGCGGCTTGTTTTTCGCTTTAGATATCTTCTCAGACACGACAATAATCAGAGATCATATGATTTCTACTATTTGATAAGCTGCGACACGTTTTGCTAATGCTAAACCTGAGTATTACCTTTTTTAGCCCTACGCAAAAGGAAGTGTGTTATAATAATATGTTTGACAACGATGTCAGTCTGTGTGTGTCTGTGGCATCGTAACGCTCAAAACGGATGACGATGCGGTTTTATTTAATTGTAAAGCCAGTTTCCTTGCGGTGGTTCTTAGTTATGTTTGATTAATATCGGTCCAGCAGTGTTAGAGTATCAGCTCTTTTCCAAAATGATTCAATTATAGTTGGAGTCGAGGGTTTTCTAACGGTTACGTTATTTACAATAGTGTTTGAGTTATCAGGTCAGAAATTTACCAACAATTGGTATGTGTACGTACTAAGTACAACAGCTAAAATTTACTACTTAATATGTATGTCAAAGCAATAATCTCCATCGAGATTCATGAATTAGGGCAATGCACTGATCAACTGTCTATGGCAATATTCACACTTGCGATTTGTCAGACCATCAGAGGGAGGAAAGAGGCAATATCTAGTGGCCTTTCTCTTTCCTCACTCTTCGTCTTTGTACAAACTTGTACTCCCTGAAGCGGAAATGGGAGCCGTTTGAAATTAAAATAGTTTTTTACGTACATATATGTTTCAAACAAAAAGACATCTGTATTGCAAAAAGCACACGGCTAGCCATGACATTAATCACCGTAGCTTATAACGCTGGCAACACATATGACATGATTCAAGTATTAAAATTTCTTCAAGAATCTCTTCTGAGAAAACAGATCGCAGTAACTAAATAAACTTTTATAAAATTATTTCGTACTTAATTCTACATTATCTTCTCTTCTTATCTTAATCAATTTGAAATTTCATTGCAGTCGCAGTTCTACAATTAATGAGTTTATGAATACTGTGAAATCGCTACCTGTTAACAAAGCTTCAGGTGAAGATAAAATATCCAACAAAATGATAATAGAAGCCACAAAACAATCCGGTGATTCAATACTAAAAGTTTTTAATCGTTGCATATCTGAAGGGACTTTTCCGCGTTCTTGGCGCAGCGGTTTTATTCGTATTATACCAAAAAATGGCGATAAACTGCCTGAAGACCCTAAGTCATACCGACCAATAACGTTACTGCCTTCCTTAGGCAAGCTTCTAGAACGACTTATTGTACCGCGATTGCTGCCGGGAGGACCAAAATTTCACGGAAATCAATATGGTTTTACTGCGGGTAAATCGACAGTGGACGCAGCTATCTCAGTGAGGAAAGCTGTAAACTCGTCCGAATGTAAATACGTTTTGGCCATATTCCTAGATATTTCAGGGGCGTTTGATAATACTTGGTGGCCAATTTTGTTACAAAAACTTAAGTTACGCGGTTGTTACAGTAATATATATTCGATAATCACATCTTATTTCGTACATGGCTCTGCAACTCTTAAGCTTGGTCACTTCAGAGTCACTAAATCGTTAACCATGGGTTGCCCCCAGGGCTCAGTGCTCGCGCCGTATCTCTGGAACTTGGGTTTTGATGACTTCTTGACATTAGCCTTGCCATCACGCTGCTCTCTAACGGCATATGCTGACGATGGCCTCTTACTTATACAGGGTAACTCCAGGAGAGAGTTGGAAAATCTGGCTCAAACTTGCTTAAGTATGATAAGTGAATGGGGTAAAAGAAATCGCCTTACATTTGCTCCTCATAAAACCTACCAACTCCTTCTTAAAGGTGAACTAAAATCCCCCCCGGGCGTAAAACTTAATAATGTTACTGTAAAACGCAAAATATCAACCTGTTATTTGGGTTTAGTTTTAGAAAAGAATTTCTCGTTTATAGAACATATTAAATCAGTTGGGGAAAAAGCTAAGCGAAACTTTTTTGCACTTACAAGGATATCGACGGCAACCTGGGGCCTCTCTTTTAATACTCTTAAAATCATTTACGGGGCAACCTATCTTGGGTGTATATGCTACGGCTCGCCTGTGTGGGCTGATAGGGCTACCATCGGAGCTGCTCGCCGTAAATTACTACAAAGCCAGAGGTTGGCGTTGATATTTCTGTGTAAAGCCAAAGTATAGAACAGTGAGCACAGAGGCCCTACCTGTCCTAGCGGGTGTACTACCGGTTGATCTTGAAGTACAAAGACGAGCAGCAATGTATTATTCTACGCGCGATAATTTAGAAAATGATTTCTTATCATTACGCGACCGTGCGAAAATAACCAGGCTATTTATGCCAATAGCTGACTTAAATAACGAACTACTAAATGAATGGCAATGTAGATGGAATACGTCAACCAAGGGTCGCCATCTGCACCAGTTCTTTCCGGACGTACGCGAACGGTTAAATAAAACTTGGCTAATCATAGACCATTGTGTTGCACAATTTCTTACCGGACACGGCAATTTTAAAAGTAAATTGTATAGTTTCAAATTAGTATCTTCACCAATCTGTCTGTGCTCAACATCCAGTAACGAATATGAACAAACTGCTCACCACATCCTGTGGGAGTGTGATCTCTGGCAAAATCAGCGTGATATTATGTTAAACAGCTTGCAACCAATATCTGGAGTAGTTTATTATACGGATCTTGTAGCAACAAGGAACAACTTCCGTGCGTTTAAGCGTTTTTGCCATACCTACTATTGGAATCAAATATAACAGCTCACTTAGGACCCTTAAATTGATCCTCGGTGCTTTTGCAGCTGGCTTCTCTAGTTGCAAATCTCTCATTTTATGAGGCTATAGCCTCTTTACATCATTCTGTCTCCCGCTTTGCTCTGGAGGGAAGTGGAACTATTCATTTTCTAACTCCTCCTTTTTTCTGTTTCTGATTAAATTCGTTGCGGGATCCAAGACAGTTAAAGCGATTCCCCGGGACATGCCTGAGCTACACCGCTCAGTGTCATTTCATTGTGTGCCACTGTTGATCCTGGCTTACAGGAGTTGCAGTGGTGGGTAAGAGGGAGGGACTAGTCCCGATAAAAAAAAAATAGTCGCAGTTCTTGAATTGCTTGAAGGGCCATTTAGAATTCGGTAAGGTCCAAATTTCTGCTTTGGACGTTTGTTTCTGGGCTACTTTGTATTATATTGTTGTAGCTATGGGCAATTTTCCGAGGAAACGAGCATAACCAACCGGATTTTAATCGAAATTACTTAAGTTTATTAGAGCACAATGAACACATTGTAATTAGGTCTTGCACACTAGATCTTAATTATGAGTTTGTGGTAGAGCTATTAAAACACTTTCAAGACTTAAAATTTAATCAGTAGATTTTAAGAAGATATTTACAAATTGTGTAAATATAATAATACACAAGCGGACTAAGGTTTTAATTCCTTAGTATTAAGGCTGAGCAAAAATTAAGCAAATGAAATCGTGCTAAATAATGACGCATATATACCTACCAATAATGACTTGTAGAACATAGCCGATTCAATGATAAATATTGTATGGTTTCTGAATTATAAGTATTTGTATTAATCATCATCATCATCATGTGTGCAATCCTTATTCTCATTTCTAATCAACAGTGATATTACTGCCAAGGTATTTGAAATAACATAAATTTTTGAAAATTTGTCACGACTATCCGACATATTTCTGTTTAATAACTTTTTGAGCGACAGGTGACAGGCGACAATTTGTCGTGGAAAACTTGTCAATTCTGCTTTATTAAACAGAAAATTGTCATGACATATTGACATATTTGTGGAATTGTCCAAAAATTCTGACAGGCGCCTTACTCTCTGTCGCGATTCATATTTTGAATATTGAAGGTGTAAGAAAATGTTTATAATTTTTTTAATACAAAAAATGGTACATTGAGCAGCGAGAGTAGTGATGATAAATACTTAGAACAAATACAAACGAGGAGGCAACGACGGTGATTTAAAAGCAGAATTCATTTAATAATATTAAATGATTATTATTTATTTTTTATTACTTCATTCTACTACTTTGAAGATATTATTTTCTTGTTTTTCCCTCATTTATCGTCATAAAACAGAATGTGATCATTCTGTTTTATGCAAATAGGTCACAAGTTGACATAATTGTCACGACAATCCGACAATTGTCAACCGAAAATTGTCGGAAATAATTTGACTGTAGTTTTTTGACATATGTCGAGTTTTATTAAACGCGTTTTTAAATGACAAATATGTCATATATTCCATGTCGACTTTTTACATATTTGTCACCTTTATTAAACAGCATAAGCACGACAATTCTACAATTATGTCATTTTTGGACATTATGTCAACTTGTCAGCTTTATTAACACGGGTAGCGTCAATCAATTTCCGACACATGTTGGTTGGTAGATACTTGCATTTCACGCCGCTGATCGTGGGCTCGATTCCCACCCAGGGTACATATTTGAGTTCGTAAAAATTATTATTATTAATAAAAGAAAGTAGTAAATATAGTATACCATATCTGGTTTCCATAATACAAGCTCTGCTTGGTTTGGAATCAAATGGCCGTGTGTGAATATTGTCTCAGGATATTTATGTTAATTGTTTTGTCCATGACGTCATTTTTTTTTGTTTGTAATCAAATTATTTGTTAACATTGTACTGACCACGTAAAATTATATATTTGAAATCAAATATTATTTCTTACTTTCATATAACATGTAATAATGTATGATTATATTATTAAAAAAATCCCGACCTTTTCGTTTCTTAAAGGAACATAAAATCAAACAAATATTTCTTAAACCATTTATTAAAAAAAATATAGGTACAAAACATCATTATATCTATAACCATAATAACTAACCATAATAACTAACCATAATAATAAATTGGACCACAATATATTTATCTAAATAATTACATCACTAAGTACAATGATAATTACCATGATCCCTGAATGTATAACTAACTATTAACGATGCTAATGGTAATTTAAAAGTTCATTGTTGTATATAAGAACTTAGGTAGTAAGTACAAGGTCGCCAACCGACATATAACCTTAAAGTCTTCAGTCTAGAGTTCATTATCTAAACGACCTCTGGAAAATAAATAATTATTGACATTGTTTTTGTTAAACAGTATTTTCTAAAGTGTTTATGGTATTCTTATAGTGAGTTTCGGCGAGCGACTTTGTATAACTATGACCTTGAAGAGAACATAAAGAACTAAAAATTTCCGCAGACTATAAACTTATTATACCATCATAATAAAATTGTCCATATATAATTATAAAATAATATAGCACTCTCAATCAATTCACAATTTAAATTATCATTACCATTATGTATACTATCTTTTAACGAGGAAGGAATTCCCACATTTAGTGTTGATGTTTAAGTGAGAACATACAATCTTCACTGCGACCGCTTAGTAGTACTTTAAGTCGATATGCTTCGATATATTTGGCCCTCCACCGTTGAACTGTAGTATGTCGAATTACTATATACTATCTTTGACATAAAGGTTATCGGCGAGCCCGTAAGGCAAGAAATACTAATTAATAATTTATGAGCAAAAATAACGTAGTATATGTTTTTTTACTTTTATGCCTTATTCGTAAAATAAGAATTGTAGAAACCCACTTTTCTATTGTATTTATTTGACATAGTAAGTTTAAATGTAATAAATAGGTTACCATGTTAATATCTGGTTTTCTGTAACTTCACATTTTATAAATAGAATAGCGAAAATAGTGGGTGCATAAAAGTGGGTAAGAAGAAAGGGCTTCTTTTAATATTTTCCTAAGATTGGTGAATTCGAAAAAAAATTATCTAATAAAATATATTCCCATCTTTTCGTTGTACGCGTTGCAATTTATGCACGCACATGTGTTACACAAATTATAAATTGGCACCACTCAAAGACACAATTGGCACCAAAATCATTTCTTTACATGATTTCAATCTTAATCAGTTCCAATTCCGATTTCAAAACAACCATGTTTATTAGTTGTATTTTAAAACGTTATAATAAATTATAATGATAGTCAAAAAGTTCTTAAAATATATGTTTCAATTAATTAGACCTTACCTTTTAATTAGAGGGATTCTTTTTTATTAGTTTTGTTATAAAGCTTACATATGATCGTCCTATTTATTACAATTATTTTACTACAAAAGCCCTAATTGTAGACCTATTTTATACTCATTAATTGAAATAAGAGTGATATTTTGATGAATAGTCAAATATTGCGTTTACAAATACGGTAAATGCTATTTAATTCGAGCGAACTTGGAATGTGTCGATCAGAGAGCGTCATCGAAACGCGCTTTGGCTATGATGAGTTTGTTTATCATTCTGAATTTCCCTTTTTTACAAGAATGCTACTGATATCATCATGACAAGTGAAATATCAGTAGTTAAGTCAGCATAAACATACATCTTGTCGACTTGACCTTGACATGTTGACCTTGAACTTGACTTTTTATAAAAATTGGTATAAATAAATGTCTGCTGGAATTGGTTAAAAAATTCAAGAAACATTTTCATTATCTTAATGTGAATTGTAAATTCAAGGTCATGGGAATATGATCTGTGCAGGTTGTGCAGAAACAAATTCTATATTCCAACCGACTCGACTCTAAGTGGGCAATAAAATATGAAATTTATTCGTATGTATTATAAAGAGCTTTATGAAAGTAAGAAAGTCATCGCTCTGCTCAAGGTAACGCTGAGCAATGACTTTGTTATGAAATGTAAAATGTTCCTAAAGCTACATACAAATAGGGCTTGAATTTCTCTGGATCAAGTTAATCTGATGTCAAAAATAGTTTGTAATGTGCCACTTTATGAAAAAAGTAATATTATAATCACAATCACGTTCATTTACAATTAATGCAAGATTACAAAATAAGTTATATTGTTTACAAACGTTATCAATTAAATTAATAAGTATTCATATGTCAATTATAAAATCTTTAATTGATAATGTAAATCTGTATTTAAAATAATTTTGCGAACATTTCTGTATCAGCTATCACACAACTATCACATTTCGTATGATCTCTTAAGCACCTTTAAGATAAGCCCCTAGAACTCTTTAGACTAAGTAAAAGCAGTATTCCGAAAACTTCTCAAAGATAACGTCGTTTAGATTAGTATTATGAAACCAAACTTATCTTGGAGCTTAACTTGTAAAACTGATGAACCAGATTATATGGAGAAATCAGTGATTTGAATGGCCTGGGCAGAGCTTGGCTTGTCACAAATTTGAGGGGCTTATCTGAAGTGTGCAGGCTTTTCTTATTACTAGGCTATGGTATTATGTAGGTAAGGTTCTAATAAAATATTTGTGTAGCCACTCTTTGTAATATATTCCTCGCCTTTTCCTTCCTCCCAAACCTATTACCATTAGTAAACATTGTCATGTACATTGAGGATATTAATTAAGTTAAGGCCTTTATTGAATAAGGCTTATACCTATAACGTTTTTCTCTGCATTATATGACGGTAAAAATATATCTGCATTTAAACTTATAGTAAAAATTGAACATTTTAAAGGTGATATTAAATTTCAGATTAAAACTGTTTTATAGTGCTATTTCACTCTTTCACTTATGCCTTGTCTATACAAGGCATAAGTAAACAGATATTATTCATTCACCCGAGTCTATACTCGGGTGAATGAATAATATCTGATTACTCATTCACTTCATCCGGGTCCCAGTGAAAGAGTCAAATAGCACCAGAAAAACAGTTCTAATTTGAATTTTATCTCACCTGTAAAGAATTAAATTTTTGCCATCAGTCCTAAGTGTAGATATTGTTTACCAACGAACTGAAATTTGTGTTCCATTTCTAAGGAAAATAATGTCCAAATTTGACGATTAGACGGTAAAATCGACCCGTCGTTTGAAGATAAGGATCGGCCAATAAATTACTTCACGAGTTCTATTCTGAACTTTTATATCATATGTAACAGGCAAATCTGCCTTTATTTTACACTAGTTCGGAAACAAATCTATAATAACTTTTTATCCCAATTATTTCACAAATAAACAACTTTAGGAATCGTCATTATACTTCTAAACTCTTGAATATATACTTATAGACTACGAGATATGAAAGAGTAAATTCCACTGAAAAAATCACATAATATATCTTTCTCTATCTAAAATAAGGGCCAGTTCCACCATCATGGAGCAACTATTAAAAGGAGCCCAATCAGAAACAATCGAAACTGAATATACACACGTTAATTCCTTCAGAAACCTGTATCGCCTTATCTATACCACCCCCTTACTCACGCCTTAACAGCTATTCCACGTTTGTGAAATTGTGCCCAAACACTACGGCTATACAGGTAGTACAATATATACGCTCAAACTATTACAAACCAGTCCAAGTTCCATCCCGCCTATTTATGGAGTTGTAAATGCATACCAAAGCCCGAAAGTAAAGATGTGATGTTTTAAACTTCCAGACACCATTTATAGTTACAAAACGAATGCTCGATTTCCACCAGACGTAAGGACGCAAAAATGCATTAACAAGCAATTGACTATAAATAAATGATAACACTTTATTTAAGAAAATGCATTCGTTGTTTTTAAAGCTCTCTACGACGCTGGAAATCTGCCCATGAGACATGTAACATGATTAATTAACTTAGCTTTCATATTTTTGCACCTAAGTTCACCAATAGTTAAATATGTATGCGCAAAAATTGAAACAGATTTGCTGAAATGGTACGACCGGAAGTGGAAGACATGGTAGTACATCCTCGTACCAAATCGGAGATGTTCTCAAGAAAGGCCAGGTCAGAAGTACCCTAAACCGGCGAGCATGTGTGAAGAATATAATGACAGTAAACGAGGCAAAATAAGTCTGCAAAGCTCTGAAAATCTTTCTCTCAATTGTCTCTGCCTTTCCCTCCTGGAAACAGGCGTGAGTCTATGTCATTCTATATGCGTACGAGTGAGATACAGTATCACAGCTAATCAACGATGAAATGCTTTGAGTGTGACAGAAGCAACTAGTATGGAACAAGCCTCTGATTTGTCAGCAAAAACAAGTTTTAGATTTCCCCATAATGAGTCACGGAACCTACATATATTACTTGAATAAGGCCCGTTTTCCACATACGCGTAGCAGAGATGAGCATTACAAAATGATCCCTTAACACCAATTCTAAAACAAGCACGGATGTGCTTCCTTGTACAAGACAATTTTAAGCTTTGGAAGATTTGCATAATTAAGTCTTAAAAATTGTTTACCGCTTCAATATTTATTTATAAACCAGGTTGGTTTGAGACAAACAATTAATTTCTGGGCTATAATACTATCAGAGCCAAAATTCGACTTTATTACACTGGCCTTAACGTTTAGTACGGCGTGGAGAGGCAGGGAATATGAGCGGAGCTAAGACTTCAGAGAGTTCTTCAGAACCAATCTCGAAACTAACAAACGAACTTAAAATCGCAGGTAACCAATATATATTTCCGTCTTTAAATATACAGAGAAGTATTAAGTATGTATGAAATAATGATATTATATCATTTTATCTATGCTTATGAATATTGAATTATTTTTTTTTGTTAATAATTTTTCAAAGCGTATGGAGTTGAAATTGTAAGGCAAGAGATGGCAGGAGTAGTATCACTAAAGTACAAGTTTTTTTTATTCTTTGGACATGGAACTCAGGAAAGCATGATGCTCTACTATAAGCTTCGCGCCCATCTCCACTCCCCTCCACATCTGTGGAAACCGGGACGTATTGTATGAAAGGTATCTGGCAGAAAACCCGTTCAACAAAGCGACAACCTGTAAACTATCTCATCATTTCTATATTGTACCCTATCCACGTGAAAGTAAGGTCGCTTGTCGTTTGTCGGTGACGTAACCTTCCAGCGCAACTAAGAAGATGAGACAGAGCGCTGCGATGTCTAGAGTAATGTCTGCGTCACTCGTGTATACTAACTTCTTTTGTTTATCTATTTCCTACTCTATTAGCATTAATATAAGATTGGTTTTCGTTTATGTGGCGGCTTTAAGCTTCCAACGCAAGAAGAGGAAGGCAGATATACGCAGTATAACGAAGATGAGACAGAGCGCTGCTATGTCTAGAGTAATGTCTGCGTCGTTCATGTCCAGTTCTTCCAACGTTGTTATTGGGTTCTTGAAGTGGCAGTATGTCTGGAAATAATACAAAATGTTAGTACAAAATAATAATATCCTCCTGTTAGGCTACCGCCTAAGTCGCTAAATTTCGTGATCGTGATCGAAATTATTTGAATTTCGATCACGATGAAGATGAAGGTTAAATATTACTAAATCATTTGTTCAATCGGCAACAACTTTGAAAAACGATTCCGGACCATTCATGACATCAAATGTGCTCCTGGCAACCGATTGAACGAATGCTTTAGTCATGACGGTCACGATGACCGGCGAAATGGGCGGTACCTAGCCCCTCAGGTCTAATTTGGGACTCTTAATGGAGACAAGCCAACTGCGCGGACCGTATTACCGCACATGTGTGTGAGCGAACACAGATGATTTTTCTATAGCCTCACTCGATGGTAAGATAACAAGACTGGTATGAGTGCATACAGAATCGACGGCTTTACGTGCCATTCTTGGCACGGGGCGTAACGTCATCAACATCCAGACTTCGGAATGATACAGAGACTACTAAACAGGAAAATACCAATTTAACTTTTTTGGATTAGATCCAGGACATATTTTATTTGCTGTTGAAAACAAATAGTGCAGTCATAATTAGTATTATTTCGTACTAGCTGTGCCCCGCGGTTTTACCCGCGTTAAATTTTATAAATTATCACAGCTCCTCCCCCGTAGATGATAGCGTGATAATATGTAGCCTATATTATTATGTTGACCCGACCTCTTAGTGATATTCATGCAAAAGTTGAAGTAAATCCATGCAGCACATTTAGAGTTTAGCCCGGACATACATACAGACAAACAGACACACAGACAAAAATTCTAAAAACCATATTTTTGGCTTCCGTATCCATTGTAGATCACGCCCCAAGTATCCTTTTGTTAAAATATTCAATGTACAGTTTTGACTTTCCTACGATTTTATTATATGTATAGAAGATGGCATTGATAGTTACCTGATGACATTTGAGCTTGGGCCTGTCGAAGGAGTAGGTGGCTAGCGCGGTGCCCTCGAAACCGTAGCGGATGTAGGACAGGTAGGTGATCCAGCGCAGGTACACCGGGATCGCGTTGAACGACACGAAGAACCCGCTGAACAGCAAGAACGGAACCGACATCACAGGCGCCAGGAACACGCCGTTCTGGGAACAACCAAACATATAATAACAGCCAGTCATCAGTTGCAATTAATATAATATAGTAAACTATCCTGGGACATTATTTACACACGGTCATCTGAGCTTGTAATATGGAAACTAGATAACTGATAAACAATTTTTCTTTTTACATACTTATATAGCTAAATACACTCATACTCAGGACAAACAGACATGTTCATGCACACAAATATCTGTCCTGGG